>OY728137.1:1521255185-1522505185 GCA_963277665.1 Viscum album
CAGCCTCCTGAATCTTTTTATTCTCCGAAAATATAAACGAATTTTTTTTATAAAGATTTTTTAAATTCATTATAGCTTCAATCACATTTAATATTAAGATAGTTTTTTGTATATAATTAAGAGATAATTTCCCAAGATATACTTCCCTAAGTGCAAAACTTTTGTATTATAAATATATGGTAATATCTATATGATACTCTTCATTGTATCTGTATATTTCATCTCATGACACATACATGAATTGATAAAAAAAATACAACAATATGGTTAAAGAAACTATCAATATTTTTAATTAATATCATCTAAAAGTCATCAAATATATTTAAAATAACATATATCTTTTCCTCAATAAGTTTTATATCACCTTAATTAATGATAGAAATATTTTCCAATATTCTTTTGGATGTTGTAAAATACATAAAATTAATGTATATGTGATTAGATAGTGACCCTAATAAATCATTATGATCCTTAGTATCATTATTCAATAATTTATTTTTTTTCTTTCATCATTGACCTTCCAGTGGAATCGATCACTTGAATTCCATGAAATATAACTAAGTAAACATCAAGTCTAAGAGATCATAAAATTTATCTCATTTTTTCAGAAATTATTTTTAATTAAAACCATGAAATAATTTTACTCCATTTGTATTTACATCATTCTCTATAACTAAAAATTCCTATGATAGTTTTACCAAGAAATAATATGTGGATGGGATACCACTTGTTATAATTTGAGTTATAATTATAAACCCTAAGAGGGGGTAAATAAGGGTGTCTTGAAATTTATTTTTTCTCAATATTAAATTAATATTATCTTTTCATTATAAGATACACCTTGAATATATCTTGATGATGAAACACAAACACATATAAATTAATAATAGTAAAGAATAAAGGACATAATGATTTTACATGGTTCGCCTACATTCAGATATATCTAAGGAGTATATATCAATGATGTATTGATATCCCTAATAATAAATAATTAATTAGTTTTTGATTATAAACATTAATATAAGATCATTTCTAATACAAGTTTCACGACCTCTTCCTATTTTCCTCTCATAGATTTTCATGAGAGTTATAAAGGACAATGAAAACATGTTGTTCAAAATCAAAAATATATCAAACAATAATATAATACCAAAAATCATTGGGTTTAAGTAATAGTACTTGAATCATCACTTCCTAGTCTTCAATGATATGCATAACAACCCATTACATCACATATTGGTCATCAATATAATCTTGTCTAATCACTACTCTTTTCATAATTTCACATATTCAGTGCAATCCACTACTAGTTTTCACTCCTTATTTCTTATCAAAAATATGACCCTTTTATTATCTATGTGTTTACTCTTTATTATATTAGATTACTATATATTTATTATATAAACTATATCCTTTAAAACATATAAATACATGATTTTATTCAGGACTTTCCTTCAAATACAATCCAAATATTTTAATGTCTAGTTTCTTTGGAAGATTAGGTACATAAAACTGAAAACATGGAAATAGAATAAATCATATTTATTTTAATCATCCATAAAGATATCATGTATTACTTTGATCTCCTAAATCATCATATGATAACCTAGGTAATATATGAAGATAAGGGATGAGAAAAAAAATCCTTGTAAGTGTATAAAGATAGAAATAAAGAGAAGAACATGGATTGAAAGGCATAACATGATGACATAAAAAGGCCTGGAAAATAAATAAACATAAGGAATAATAATAATTAGATCATGGAAAAATGTAATCATGACATCATAGGAATGTGGAAACAATACACAACATGAAATAAGCATGAGTCAAGGCCAACTATCAAGACCATTGCACAGGGAGAACAAAGTCCCATAAAGGAATCAGGTTCACTCCCTACCCCAAAATGATTCATCATGAGACTAAACATTACCCAATTCATTGGATCATTATCTGGGTGGACCCATAATATCATGTTAATGAATATGTGTTTTACATGAAAAATCAAACCAATGTATAATAGTTACCTATAAAAATAAATTGGTACCATAATCATATTATAAATCATACCCAAAGAGTGTATCATGATGGTGTCCATAAAAGAATTGATTTAAAACATAAATAGACATTCATAAGGTAAAACAGTTATATTTAAAGATAAATGATCTCCAAATTATGTGTAAATTTTTAAAAAGAGTTTTTAGGAAACTTTAGAAATGAGCCACTTTAGTGTTGTTTAAGAGAAAACATTAAAGAATCTTTAAAATGGAAAAGTTATAATTGTTTGTATAAAACCATAAATGAACAAAAATTTTATTTCATGATAAAATTTTTTATTTTAAAAAAAATGTTGATTATAAAATATTAATTATGGTAATTTAATGTGACTAATAATTTGATAAATTCCCTTTAATCTGGCTTGCTTATCATGAGGAAATGAGAAGGGAACCTTATAAAATATGTATGTCCTCATTAATGAAAAAATAATAGGGATAGGAACATATGTTTGGAACATACACACAGAATTTATAAGGATTAAATAATAATGATTAATAATTACAATGGGATAAATAGATATAAAGTGTAACATGAAGAAAAAAAATGGAGATTCGGAAAGAATCCCATACCTTATGTCTGAATGTGTTTTAAACCTGATCTTAATTTCCATGATAATAAAATTAAAACCATTAATTAATTAATTAAGATCCATTTATACATGTATTTTATTTATTATAATCTTATAAGTTTTTTTTGATATTTTTTATGAGTTTTAAGATTCAATTTTGTCATTTTGGAGTGTTCATTTCCATGATTTTCATGATTGGTTCACTTGTGTAAATGTATGAAAGATTATCTATAATGGGAATAGAAATCCAGAATTGAAGTTATATGTTATTAATTAGTATCAAAATTATTAAGTTTTTGTATATGAAATATGGTTATTTGGGGTGATTATGAATCATTAGATAAAACATTAGGTATACTCGTTTAGATTATTTTGGCAGTTTTTCGATCATCGCAAACTAGTTTTGTTTCATTATTAATTATTATATATAAAGGTTAGTTTCAGAACATAAAAAGGGTTATATCATAAATTTTAAAATATTTACCTACCATTAAAATGTTTTTCTGTTGATCCTTTAAGTCTTTAAAGTAAAATGAAAAGTTTTCATCCTCAAATGTGATAAATCAACACCTCATGGATAATATCTTCATTTTTAGAATAAACGGAAGTGGACATGAGACATGATGGTAGATTTTCCATTACATAATAAAATTATAGTATAATTGAGGTAATGAAGTTATCATGCATGTTTGGATAGAGGTGGTGAGGAGATTATAAGAAAATAATATAAAGTTAAAAGAAAATAAAGAAGGAAAAAGAGGATTTTATCTCTTGAATTCATCTCCTTCAGAACCTCCTTAGGAATTTTTTTTCCTCTTTTTTTGAGAAAAGAACCTACTGTACATGGGGAATAACTTCAGGAATAGGATTGGGAATAAATTTGAAAAGATTCAAGGATTAATAGGTGTGATGAGAGGAGGTGGTGAGGGTGGTATTTAAAGTGGAGGAGAGTGGCATTTATTGATTATTTCACAAATTTTCTTATTATATTGACTCAAGATTATAAATAGTGGAGATTATTATGGATAATTATAGTAAATAAGTCTTATTATTTCTAAAAAAAGTTTCTTTCATCATCCATACATTATCTATGACTCAATAATTCATGTACTTAGCTTATACCGTAAATTATCATATTTCACTATTCACCTAAAATTTAACTTTTTTTAGAAAAAACCAAAAAAGTTCACCCCTACCATTTTTTGAAATTTAGAATTTAAAAATGGACTCCATTTTCTAATTTCCAAAATATGGAAAATTTATTTTTTAAATAAAATCATCATTTATTTTAAAAATAAATATTTTAAATTTATAACTGATTTTACAACACTTTGAAAATTTAATTAAGAACTCATAAAATTTAATTATAATCATAATATAAAAAAATACTAATTTATAAATCAAATTCATGAAAATAAATTTTCTTTTAAATCACTATATTCATTATAAAATTTTAAATAAACATTTAGGTTTCCCAAAAATATCAATACATAATTTTTCATTTTTAAAAAATTTATTTACTTATTTTGTGATATAAATATATCATATTTTCATTTATAGATGCCTGATTTTTATTTATAAATTCATATGTGATATTATTATTTTATTGGCTAGTTTACTATTCCAAAGGGTCATATTAATATTCCAAAGGTCAAGTTACTATTCCATTGGTATTGGTTCCTTAATTTCTATAAATACCTTTTATTTCATTCATTATTAATTTATACAGTTTTTATTTTGTTTTATATGTAATTTTATGTGATTTATACAATATGAAATAATTATAAGAATTTAAATTTTTATCAATATAATTATAGGTCATTGTATTCTTCCCCCTTATGAACATTCTACCTCAAAATTTTATTTTACATATTGAGGTGAAAATATGTGGGGGGTACTTTCCCTTCATCACTTCCTATAGTTCCCATGTTTCCTCTTCATACTTATAGTTCCACCAAGTTAGTAGTCTTGTTGCGTAGAACATTCTCTCTATGGTCCAATATCTTCACTGAATGCTCCTCATGAGAGAGATCATTTTATAAATATAATGCTTATGAATTCAGTACATGTGAGGGATCTGATATGTATTTCTAAAATAGGGATACATGGAATACATTTTTTACTTAAGACATGGTAGGTGGAAGTTCTAGTCAATAAGGATCAACTTTAACACGGTCAAGAAAATATAAGGGGGTGATGTGTCTGGGACTTAGCTTTTCTTTCGTCCAAAATCTCATGATCCTATCCCATGGAGATATTCAAATGAATACAATGTCTCTAACCTCAAACTCCATGTCACTTCAATGATTATCTTCATAGATATTTTTTCAACTTTGGGCTATCTTGATTTGATGGTGAATGGTTTTCAAATTACACACCATTTCTTCAACCATTTCAGGTCCTAGAATCTTATGTTCACTAACTTCATTCCATGATGTTGGTGTTATGTATCATTCCCAATAAAAGGATTCATATGGATCCATTTGGATGATCGAGTGGAAACTATTTTTGTAAGAGAACTAATCTAGAGGCATATGTTCATCTCATCCTCCTTTAAAGTACATATAACATTCTCTCAACATATCTTCCAATGTATAAATAGTCCATTCATATTGGCCATCAGTTTTGGGATGACAATTCATACTGTAGGTCAGCACAGTGATTAGAGATTGTCGGATTCTTTTCCTAAACATTGAGGTGAATCTCATATCTCGATCAGATACAATTGATTACGGTACTATATATAGACTTACCACTTATCTGATGTATATATGTACAAGTTGATCCAGCAAGAATTCCTCTTGAATTGTGATAAAGTAAGATATCTTTAGAAGATGACCCACAACAACCCATATAGCATTGTTTCCTATTGATGTCTTCAAAAGTATAGTGACAAAGTCCATAGTGATTTTTTCCCATTTTCATGTTAGTATGGGTAATGGTTTGGTCATACCCTTATACTTTTCCTTTAAGCCTTCCATTTATGACATAACAGGTACATTGGTGCATATTTAGAATTCTCCATATTCATATTGTCCCAAAAATAGCCTCTCAGAGATCTTGATTTATCATTGTGCTCTCTTGGTGAATAGAGAAGGTTGAGCAATTTGAATCATTCAAAAGCTCTTTCTTTATCTCTAGATTGGGTGGTACACCAATTCATGACCCAAATATCATGACTCCTTCTTGTCCATTTCAAAAACTAATGATTTCACATTTCTGTTAGCTTTCACCTTTTTTTGAATTTCTATATAATTTCTTCGAGCATCCTTAATTTTCACCACAATGGATAGTTGAGAGAAAATTTGAGAAAAGATTGATAATTTACCAATGGTAATGATTCCCATGTCAATCCTTTTCAAATATAAGAAGGTTGTATCCTTTTTTATTCTCATATTTGATAAATATGAAGGATCGTTTATACTTAGTGCATCTGCCACTTTATTTTCTTTACCAAGATGGTAGTGGATTTAACTGTCATAATTATTGATGAGATATAACCATCTTCAATGGTGCATATTAATCTCCTTATGTTTGAATATATATTTGAGGATATTATTATCAAAATATATTTCCTGCTTTTCCCTATATAGATAATTCCTCGTGATTTTCAATGCAAATATCAGAGATTCCAACTTCAAATCGTGTATTGGATAGTTTTTCTTATAAATTTTCAACAGCATTGTGTCGTAGTCTATCAAATTATCATTTTTCATTATTAAATATCATAATATCTTCTTTTAATAATCTATATATGCCACAAAGATTTCCACACTTATCAGAAGTGTGAGTATTGGTGGAGTGATAAGCCTCTTTTTCAACTCTTTGAAGCAGTATTCACATTCCGTGGTCTAGAAAAATATCACTCCCTTTCAAGTCATCTTGGATGTTGGGTTTGAAAATAAAGATAAGTTCATCAAAAATCATCATTAATACCCTGCAATACAAAGGAAACCATGGATCTTTGTTACAGATGTTGCTCTAGGCCACTCCTCAATTACCTTTGTCTAGGAAGGGTTTAAAAATATTCCTTTCTTGGTGATAACATTCCCCAAGAATCATACTTCCTCTTTCTAAACCTCACACATACTATAATTTTTATAAATTTTCTCCCTTCACAAAGTCTTCAGCACTATGTTCAAATTCTCCCCAAGTTCCTCCTTGATCTTAGAGTATATATTATAAAATCGTTTATAAATACTACCACAAATTTGTCAATGTAATCTATAAAGACTATATTCATTAAATACAGAAAATTGTTAGAGAATTAGGGAGTCTGTAGGGAATCAAAATGAACTTGTAGTGTCCATACCTCATTCTAATGGTAGTCTTGGGAATTTCTTCCTTCTTAACCTTTAATTAGAGATATCCCAACCAAAGTTCCACATTAGAGAAATACTTGGCCCCGTATAGTTGACCAAACAAGTCATCTATACATGGAAGGGGATACTTGTTATTTATTGTGATTTTGTTGAGTTCAGAAAAATCAATACATACGTGTGTTTATATATACTTCTTCTTGATGAAGAGGACCGGTGCACCCCACAGTGAAGCACGTGGGAATATAAAACCCTTTTCTAGCTTATCTTGTTATGACTTCTTTAGTTCCTCTAACTCAATGGTGTTTATTCTATAAGTTTTATTTGATATTGGTACTAATATGGGTATAAGTTAAATTGAGAAATCATCATCTCTATTGGGAGGAAAACTAGGATATTATTCATGGGACATATCAGTGTTGTCCGTCATAATGGGAATTTCATCAGAAATGGTTATCTCATTTATCTCAATCATTTCAGATATATATGCTATCTCATAAGGAAAATAATATCCACAATTGAGTTGATGATTCTGAAAGATATTTATATTCCTCCGTACACTTGTACAGAATTGGAGGATGCTTTAGAATATGAAGAGTGATCTCCCTTTCTCGAAATTTAATGTTTTATTTGTAAAAAGATATCCAATCTATGACCAATATAGCATCAAACTCCACCAAAGGAAGTTAAGAGAGATTTTATAAGTGTTTTAGTCCACAAACATTAACCAGGGAGGAGTTATATACTTTGAATGCAAAAATTTCCCGATTTTATATTCTTACACATAACTCAACCTCCATTTTTTGAGTTAGAGTTTAAATAGTTCTACTAAACATGAATGATATGAAAGAATGCATAAAATAGAATCGAATAGTGAATTCACTATTCTTGAATGAATAACCCACAAACATTTCACCACATCATTTTTAAGCTCCACCTCATCAGTAGTGATTTCATATTCCCTTCTTTACTACCTTGGAGGTTGTTTTTGTTGTTGATTTTCTCCAAAAACCCTTGGCTCAAGGAAATGGATATAATAATTCACATGTTCCTTGCAGTTGAAACACTACACTATAGGATGATTGTTGATCTGAACCTTCTTATCCTCTTCTACATTAGTGGGATTGTTCATATCCCTTTGTTAGTTATTATCCATATACCCTGTCTTCCATATTTTAAACATCTCTTGGTTCCCTATATTCAGTTCCTAGTATACTTACTCCCACTATTTTGGCACGTGGTATGTTGGGTATTCTTTCTATATTGTAATTTATCCCTTGATCCACCCACATTAAACTTCATTTTATTATTTTTTTCATCAGTCCCATGAAAACACTAAGAGTATCCAATATTCATTACAACCTTAAGGGAAGAACAAACAATCTCCTCATAACCATTAAAGTCTCAAATAACTAATGATTTTGGTATACTCATCTTTAATCCTCTAAAGAAACAATCTACCTTGATTTTGGTGTTCATGAAAAATCCATAGGCATATCGTTCAAGCCTTGTGAAGTTTTCCCCATACTCTCCAATAGACTCATATTTCTTTTTCTTTGGTCCAAGCAACTCCCTTTCCATCTTAAGATGGAGGGTTAAAAGAAAATATTTATTAAAAAATATTTTCTTGAAATCTTCTCATTCTATAGAATCAATTTCCTTCATTGAATTTGTGTTCTTGAATTGTGTCCACCACTAATCAGCTTCCATATCAAAATGATAGACTGCCAGTATAACTTTCTCTTATTCTAAGCACCAGAGGATAGACAATATCTTCTCAATGGAGTAAATCCATTTTTCTATGATAAGTGTGTAAAGATATCCACTAAATTTAAGATGTCTTTAAAACATGATAGATTCTACCACAACATGATATCTTTTAGGAGAAGGAGGGTGTTATAAATGATTAAAGTTATAATTCATAACTTTATCCGTGTGAAAAATTACTATCACGAATTTTTGATCACCTATTCCCATCATATTTGGCATATCGTTAGGGAACTAATCACATTTTTTATCATATTTATTATTTTCATGAGTTCTCATATTTCTATAAATTAACAAAGAAAATAAATTACAGTTTTAGGGGGTTCGAGTACTTAGATAATATTCTTATAAAAAATAAAACATTGAATATATAAGGATTAAATTTAAAATGAAGATTATATCTAATATAGAGATTCCCTATGTTTCATTATAGGTTATACATGGTGATTGAATTATCCCTAGGGCTCCAACTAAAGTGTTTTAGTGATAATATTTAAAAATAACTAGAACATTCTCTCATTACAAGTATTGTGAACCTATCCTTTTACATATATTATTACATGATTTTAAGCATAACTAGCCTTCAAATACAAACCAAGGACTGTAAAGTCTAGTGATCTTGGAATATCAAGGACATTAAACTGAAAAAATGTAAATAGAATAAAACATATTTATTTCAATTGTACATATAGATATATTATTTTGTGTTAATATTTTACATTTTCATAGGATAATTGCAAGAATACATAAACAAACGGGATGATCTAAAAATCCTAGTAAGGGTATAGACATTGGAAAAAAGAAAAGAACATGGGTTAAAAGGCATAACATGATGACAAAAAAAGGCATGGAACATGAATAAAAATATTTAAGCATAACATGTAGAGCATGGGGACACTTAATCATGGAATTATAGGAATGTGGTAATAATACACAACATGATATAAACATGAGTCAAGGATAACTGCCAAAACCACTACAAATGGTGGAGAAAGTCCCATAAAGGAATTAGGGTCACTCCCTATTCCAACATGACATCTCACAAGACTAAAAATTACCAAATGAATTGTAGCACTATTTGGAAACACCAATCATAAAATTTTATGGAATATTTGTTAAACATGATTAATAAAACATAAACATAAGTATTACCTATGGAATGAAATGGGTATCATAATTATATCATACGGACTACCCAAATCATGTATCATGATAGTGTCTATGAAAGAATGTATTTAAAACATAAATAAAAATTAGTAATCGAAAATAGACATATATAATGATAAATTATGTCTACAAGAGGTGAGAAGTTTTAAAAATAGTTTTTTTTACTTTAGAAATGAGTAACTTTAGTGTGATTTTAGGGAAAACAATAAAGAGAGTTTAAAATGGAATATTAATAATTTTTTGTATAAAAACAGAAATTAAACAAGATTATATTTCATGACTAAATGGGGGGTTTTAAAAAATAATGGTGGATTAAAAAAATTAAGCATGGTTCTTGAAAATGAGTAAGAATTTGAGAAGTTCCCTTTAATTAGGCTTTCTTATCAGGAAGAAATGAGAAGGTAACCTTATAAAACATATATTTCCCCATCAAAGAAAGAAGAATAAGGATAGAAAAATATTGTTAGAACATAAATACATAATTTATGAGAATTTAATAATAATAATAATTAATAATTAAATTGGGATAAATAGAGAGAAAGTGTAACCTAAAGAAAAATATTAAGGTTCAGAAAGAATCCCTTGCCTTATGTCTGAAAGTGTTATGTAATTGAACTTAATGTCTAAGATAATAAAATTAAATACAATAATTTACTAAAATAGAACCTTTTTTACATTTATTTGATTTATTATTATTTTATTATGTTCATTTATGGCCTTTTATATGAGTTATAAGATTCAATTTTTTCGTTTGGAAGTGTTCATTTCCTTGGTTTTCATGATTGGTTCACTTGTAAAAATATAAGAAAGATCATGTAAAATGGGAATAGATATATAAAATTGAAGTTATATTTTATTAATTATAATACATAAGATTAAATAGTTGTATAATTAATTGGGTTATTTGGGGTTATTATGAATCATTATATAGGACATTAGTGATATTCATTTAGATTATTTTGGCGGTTTTTCGAACATCACATACTAGTTTTATTTCATTATTAATTATTTCATATATAATTTAGTTTCAAAACATAAAAAGGGTTATTATATAAATTTTAAAAGCTTTACCAACCATTATAATTGATTTATTTCTAGATATGAAGGTGGTAAAGGACAATGAAAAATTTTGATCCTCTGAGGCAATAAATCAACACCTCACGGATGATATTTTTATTTTTAGAATAAAAGGAAGAGGAGAAAAGAATTGATGGTTGATTTTACATTAACATAATAAAATAAAATTATATATAAGATAATTGATTTATCATGTAGTTTTTTATATATGATTTCATTAGAGTAAAAGAAAACAAATGAAATTAAAAAATAAAATAAAGAAAGCGAAAGAGGATTTTTCCTCTTGAATTCTTCACCTTGAGAATCTCCATAGGGAAATTGGTTTTGGTATTTTATTGAGACCATAAAATCTTGGAAAATAGTAGTATAATTTAGAATAGTATTGGGTAGTAATTTTACAATCTTCAAGGAATAAGATGTGTGATGAGAATAGGTAGTGAGCGGTGGTATTTAAAATGAATGGGAGGGGTGTTTCTTGATTATTTTACTCATTTGTTTATTATTTTGGAAAAAAAATATAAATAGTATTGATTATTTTAACCAATTATAGAAAATAGTTCATGTGAGTTCTAAACAAATGTTCTTAAATCATCTATACATCATATATGACTAAATAATTCATGTATTTTTCATATACCGTAAATTAATTTATTTCACTATTCGCTGAAAATTTAACTTTTTTAGAAAAAACCCCAAAATTCAATGCCATAATTTTTGGAAATGTAAAATTAAAAAATGGACTCATTTTTATGAAAATAATTTTAAAAATATGATAAAAATAGTTTTTAAATAAAATCATCATTTATTAGAAAAATAACAATTTTAAAATTATAACTACATTTATAACACGTTTAAAAATTAATTAAGGTATTGTAAAATTAACTTATAATCATAATATGACAAAATAAAAATTTATTAATCTATTTTATGAATATAAAGTTTCTTTCAAATAATTATATTGATTATAAAATTATAAATAAAAATTTGATTTTCACAAAAATATCAATACATAAATTATCACTTTTAAAACATTTATTTACTTATTCTGTGATTTAAATATATCATATTTTAATTTATAAGTTACCTAAATTTTATTTATACATTCATAGTTGAGGTTACTATTAAATTTGAAGGTTTAATATTCCCAAGGGTTATATTACTATTTCGATGGTCAAGTTGTTATTCATTCAGTATAGGATCCTTAATTTTTAAAAATACCTATTATTTAATTCATTATTCATTTATAATGTTGGTATTTTGGTATCTATGTTATTTTATGCGATTTATATTATATGAAACAATTATAAGAATGGAAATTTTCATTGATATAATTTTGGGTCTTTACATCTAAAGAATTTTGAAATTTCAAAAAGAATACTTCAAAATATTTCTAGTATCCTCCACTTAAAATCCAACCATTGAATCATCTTTATATAGATTTATAACATTTGAATTCTAATGTTTGGTTTATAAAATCCCAAAAAACATCCCAATTGATATGATAATTCCAAATCATTTTGTCTATTCAAAATCCTCGGATTTCTACTAATCATAGTGTTGAAACCTTCTTCATGCTGAAACAGATTGGTTTCTTCGTGACCAAATTCCTATTATTATTTATTTAAAAACTTTTTGGGAATGAATATTGTCTCAAAAAATAGGTTCCTCTAAATAGCTAATATAAATGAATATTCTTTAAAAACCCTTCATAGCATGTCCTTCTTGTTGTGGTATAGCTAAAAAATCATATTTTACAATATCTAAAAATTTGTACACAGGGGTCTGGTGATAGTTATGTATCACTGTGATCTTCATCACATAGATGTATTTCATCATTTTCAAATCACAACATTGATATATATAAATATATATCAAGATGTGTTCATCACTTATCCTCAAAATCAATTAAGGATAAAAACATTATGTACCAAATGAAAATGCATACATATAATGGTGCATACCTAATATACCCAATAAAACTTTCCATATTTAGGTTATGTTATTTAGTTTTCCATTTTTCAAAAAAATAAACCTCCATTAATTATTTGATCCATTTTTATTGTTTCATGACTTAACCTTTTCCAGATCCTTCCAAAATCTTTAAATTTGTTAGTCCCAAATCAGGCTGAAAACCTTGAGAGGGAGGGTGATCAAGGTATTGAAAATTATTTACATAACCCTTTTTAATGATCTTACTGAAATTTAAAAATGAACACATTTCACTTTAAATTGTTATTTATATATCCATAAAAATATAGATAATGGACACATATATTTTTATAAGGTTCACCAAAATATGATGATCCAATGAGCATGCATGTCAATGTTTCTAAACACTTTAAATACTAAGTTAACCACTATGGTTAGAATTTTAGAGTGTCTACATTGACCCTCCAAGTTTACAACCCTTACAAGATGAAATCTCATACTCTTAATCACTTAGGGAATGCAATACTCCTCTAATAATTTTTTCATCAACTCTTAAGAACAAATAATTATGGTTACACCAATAATGGTGTGTTGATCTGATCCACTTTCTCTGACTTAAAGAAATATAAAAATATTATGTTGATAATATCTCCTCGACCTATCATTCCATCTTCTCTAGCCTTCCATACCTAGTCCACAACTCCTCCGCCCACTTAATTTGTATTTTCTCTCAGTATTTTCTATTCTCATTTTAAAACTATTATAAGTAGTTTTTTTTAAGTATCCAAACCTTAATCTAATGGATATGAATAATTCTCCATTATCTAGAAATCTAAGATCCTTCTAGGTGTACCACATACTTTTAATGTGGTATTAACATTCAAATAAACCTAAGTCAACCCCTATATTTTCACAAAAATTTATATTTTCAAACTCTAGCTATAACTTCTTGATGGTCTGGGTAGTCAAGATTAATAACATACACTTTATTAAACAACCAAATCCTTTAAATATGCTCCAGATATAATATTAAATTATCCATTAGATCATGGGTGTATATCTTCAAATCCATTTTGATCCTTGGACTTGTTTCATTTCCACCCTCTACTTCACAGCACAAAACTCACCAGGATAGAACCACCAAAATATTCCCAGATCCAGCCATAGCCCAATACATTGATCATGAAATGTCCAACTATATACAAAACCATAAAATCATGCACTTTCCACCCCACAAAATAGAACTTCCTTCCATTAAATGACCTTTATATGTGAAATTCCATCAAAATCCACATCAATCACCTTCATGGCTTGAAAACTGGGTTGTTTTGTGTATCATTAAACACCAAATATCATAATGGAAATAAACATATAAAACTCAATCATGGATTGTTGTATGATATTTTTAATTTGAATGGTCCTTATAATATTCCTTGAAAATTCCTTATTGTTGGAACCAAAAATTTTCTTTAATGGAAATGGAATATAGGTTGTGTTTGTTGTCAATCCTCACATAGACGATCAAGAAGTTTTTAAGGAAATGGATCATATATTTAAAGTGGACCATAGTATTGAAGGCAGCATTGTTTCCTAGTGTTTTCCAATGTTATTGGTCCAAAAATTAGAAAATAGAGCAAAGTTTCTTCTTGGCATGGAGATTTTTGCGCAATATTGAAAGTGGTTTGGAAACTTGTTCATAAGGCATGTTTTGGGATCATCTCATGAAAATATGGAAAAGGAAAAAAGCAAGCAAAAGATTTATATGTGCATGAAAGACGAGGTTTTGTAGAAGAAACTTACACACCCAATGGGATTTCAAATGGGGTTTTGTGTACTCATAGAGAATCTTATGAATAGATTCATCGATTCCTATAAATAGGTGGCTACTCCTATCAACAATTAGAACTTTTCCAATGAAGATCGGGTTTCTCTACCATACCAAATAGTTGTGTGAAAAATACATACATTTAATGAATATTATGTGCAAAGTGTTCCTTTAGTATTTAAAGTCCAAGTGGAACTTGTGGTGTAGCTATAAAAAAGATAAAGGTTATGCAGAATGTAAGGGTTGGGAAAAAATTATCTTACACGACAATACCAAATCTTGTTCGCAATGGAATTTGTTTCATGAAAGTTCCAGTGTTTGATTCTAGATAGTTTTAAAAGTCCGATTTGTTTATTCGGTGCTTTAAAGTGTATCTATTCCGTACTATTATGTGATAAAAGTCTCATTCTAGACAGAGATAGAGACATCAATTCAAATATATTGAAGAGAACTTCATGTTGATAAACTTAGTGAAACATCACCCAAGGTAGTGAGCAAGGGGGGGTCAACGGAAGTGCTCTGAGTGACGTAGTATATTATCCCTAAAATATTGTAAAGCTAGTGTTCCTGGAATAGAGTGACTATGTATAAACTTTTTTAATCCATAACTAGTGAAGATTAGTGGACTTTGATATGACCGAATCACTATTGGTGTATGATCCTTGGACTATCCCTTAGTGGTGAACCAAGTACAGTTGTTGCGTTGTCTCTTTGCATATGATTGTTTGTTTTCGACACTTTCCCTTCAAAAAGTTTTAACAAGTACCTACAAACATGGGAACAAGATCCTTCTTTTTAAACATTGACACCCTGATTCACCCATCCCCTCTCAGGGTGTTCTAGGGTCCTTAAAGTGGTATCAGAGTGTAAAGCTTTATGGTGTTAAATCTATCACTCTTTTCTGTCATGGAGAATTTAGTTAATGTCAGCGGAGTCCCCCACTTTGATAGAACAAACTTTCATATATATAATAATAGGATGATATCTCATATAAGTTATCTTGGAATAGAATGACTCTTTTACACTACATAAAGAATAAAGGTCACTGATCCAACAGGGATATCTATGAATGATACAGATAGGAAAATGCTTTATGTAAATGCTAAATCACAATGTTCTCTCACTACATCTCTTTCTAATCAAATTTATCTAAAGGTGATGAGTTGTACTTCAGTAAATTCTATGTCGAAAAAATAGAGAATATATATAAAGGAGAAAACAAACAAAAGGAGTTGAAACTCTAAGTTTTGCACAATAGTTTTAATGATCTAAAGATGCATCCTGATGAAAATGTAGATACATTTTTCAATATAATTACTAAAGTTGTAGGATAAATTTGTGGTCTTGGTGAAGAAATCAAAGACATTGACATTGTGAATAAAATCATAAGAATACATACACCTCATTATAATTCAAAAGTTTCAGCCTTTGAGTAAAGGGATTTGTAAAAAATTTCTCTCCATTATTTTCTAATCATTTTGGTGGATTATGAAATAAGTGTCAAGCTAGAAGATGAGATGACATGTGTCAGAAATAAAATTACATTCAAAGTCATGGAGAAATTTGAAATTTCAGAAGATAGTTTTAATAAATGTGTTGAGGAAGAAGAAATCCTTTCCCTCTTTTCTAAGATATTCAAGAGAGGAAAAGAAATATTTTATGTAAATCTACCCTTGGAATGTTTTCATTGTGGTAGAGTTGGGAACAATTCCTCTCAGTGCTCAATGAAGTTTGATGATGATTAAGGTGAAGCTAGAAACATGCAGAAGCCTTAGAACATGTTTTGTCAAACGGGAGACTTCAAATATGGAATGAAATTATAGAAAATGAGTTTTTTCTATGAATAAGATGCTGTTGATATTTAATTATTTGAGGAATAAGAACCCGAGTTTAAATCTAGAACATAATCATTTATGATGGCTACAGTTGGGAAGTCATAACCATCAATGGATAATTCTAGAGATAATTAGTTGATTTTTGATTATGATATCAAGTTTCAACCTAAGGACTCTTTTAGTAAGCTTGAGATTATAAGAATCAAATAAAAGAAGTAGAGCGAATTTTTGTTTGAATCATTGGAATATATTCATCATCTTGAAGATAAAATTGAATGATTCAAAGATGTGGTGAAAGAACATTCAACAACCTTTAAAAGAAATGAAGATGTAGGGAAACTAAAGCTCTGAATTAATGAATAGAAAAATTTCATCAATGACCATACATTCAGACTGAATAAGTAGTCCAGGATAATTTAAGGTCTTGAAGAAGAAGTTGTTACTATTATGAGTGAACTAGAAATTGAATCCAATTCAAAATAAACAGTGATGAAAATTCAATTTGGAAGATTATCAGATGATGAGTTGAGAGAGAGATCTAATTCGGGTTCTGGAGAAGAGAATGATTTGTAATATCAATTATCTATGTGCATGGTAAAAAGTGGACTTTTTTTCTGAAACGTCAAATATGGAAATAAGATAAACCAAAATAATTAGAAGTTAAAAGTTGGACATATCACAAAGTCTCCTAAAGTATTAACAATGAAAGCTTGGAATCAAAATGAATAGAGAACTGAATCATATCCACAAGTTTCTCGAACTGATAGGGAGTTAAAATGTTTTCTTAATAAAGGAGACATGAGGAGGAATATAAGTGATATGGCATTTTCTCTTATGAAATTTCAATTATATGGCTATTTGGTCCATACATTGTCATACTGTGAAGAGGAAAGGATAAATTTGAATGGGGAAGATCTAGGAATTCAAAAAAGGATAAAGAATTCATATCCTACTTCTTATAGAATTAATAATTTCTATGGATACTATTTTCATTGATCTAACTTTGATCAAAAATTTGTTTATTATAGGCAAAAGAAAGGCAAGAACCATACATTCAAATATCATTAACAAGTGAGTACTCATCAACCAGATGGTGTTTCTCTTAAAAATAGGTTTTCTCCTCTATTTTATGAGAATGAGTATGAAAAGCCTTCTCACATGAAAGAGAGACTTGAATGGACATCTTTATCCTTCAATCAATATAATGTTTCATGGAATGAAAAGTAGAAATTTGAGAAATATAACATTGTAGAAGTATCCCTCAAAGGTACAAAGAGTAGTAGCACCTAGATTCTTGATAGTGGATTCTTATTCTATATCATGGTAAATGTACATCTATTAAATAAGGTTAAAAAATTATAGATTTAAGGTTAAGGTTTGGTAATGATGGTGCTATGAAGATCAAATGTAATGGATGTATGAAACTGACTAATGGTGAGCTAAAAAAATTAAATTTCATTGTGTATACGGTTTAGGTCACAATATCCTTAGTGTTAGTAAAATTTATAACTTGGCACTTATAGTGACATTAAATCAAGAGGGGTGCACTATAAAAGCAAATATAGGAGGTTCACTTGTGTATGTTTTTTACAAAAGATGGAAACTTGTACCAAATTGATAGCAGAGATAAGTTTTTCTAATTAACTTTTGATGAATAAAACAACGTGTGGCACTGATGATTGTGAAACATTAACCAACAAGACATGGAAAAAAATATCTAAGATTAATATAGTCATGGATATCCCCAATCTAAATAGATAATGGGAAAATACTTTTCATTCATTCATAATAGAGAAAATGGTTTTCAATTTATATCATCCAAAGAAGAAAATGGCATTAAATCTTCTTAATCTCATCCATACATATTTATGTGGTCTGTTAATTGTTTCTAGATAATATGGATAAAGGTACTTCATAATTTTCATTGATGGTTATAGTATAATGTCTTGTATGATGGTCATACACAGAAAAGAAAAATTTATTGATTGCATGAAAACTTATTGCCAAATCTCCGAGAATGATATTGGATGGAAAATAAAAGTTTTGCAGTTTCACAATGGAGGAGAGTACACATCTATTGAGTATGAAAATTACCTAATGAAATATGGAATTCAATATGAGGTGTCTTCTGTGAGAACTCCACAAAAAAATGGATTTTTTGAGTGAAGTAATTGTCTCGTGAACTATATGGCCAAAACTATACTGATTGAGAGTCGTATATCATGCAATTATTGGAAAGAGGTTGTTTAAGCTACAGTGTATATTAAAAATCGAATAGGGATTTATATGGGATAAATGAAGGAAAAATATGAGTTGTGACATGGAAGGAAACCCTCCATGAAATATTTTTTCTGTTTTCGTATGTAAATGTTTCATTTGAAACAAGGAAGGAAATAAAGGGAAGTATTGTGATGTTGTAGATGAAGAAATATTCCGTAGATATTCAGGGAATATAAAATCCTACAAATGTTTCAAAAATCATCTTGGAAGAATTTAGGAAAGAAGTTATGTTAAGATCATTTAAGGTAAGACCACAAATACCAATAGAGGATCTTATGTTGATATAATTGAACATGTAGAAGATATTGGACATGTAAAAAATTCAAATTAAGATATAGATGAAGTTATGAAAAACATTCAGAGATCACAAAATGATGTTGATTCAGAAGAAGAATCAGAAGAGGAACCAGTGGTTTAAGAAAACGCTTCTGAGCCTCACAATAGAAATTGAAGAGAAGAAATTCATCAATCTAATATAATTGAAGATCGGAAAAAACCCACATAGACAAGGAGTATGAGGAATAATGTGTAATCTATCTTTTTATCAGTTTTGGTTCCATCCTCATTTTATGAATATGTAAAAGATGAATCATCGGTTACAGCCATGAATAAAGAGTTGGATCATATCAACAATAACCAAACCTAGGAACTGTTGAAGTGACTGTAAAATCACAACATTATTGATATGAAATGGATTTATAAAAATTACTTTGATGATCATGGAAATGTGGTTAGACATAAGGCTCTCTTGTTTTTTAAAATCTATGCACATATTGAAGGAGTTGATGTACAAGAAATATTTTTCTCTAGTGGTGAGACTCGAGTTAATCAGGATTTTCCATGATATGACAGTTAAAATAGGATATAAGTTTTATCATATGTATGTTCAAATGGAATTATTAAATGGTTTTCATGAATAATAATTCTATATCAAATAACCAGTTGGTTTTCTAATTGTAAATGATTAAATGAAGGTTTATAGATTGAAAATGGCTCTATATGATCTAAAGAAGACACCAAAATCTTGGTATTCTTGTTTGGATTCTTTCTTAAAGAATCTTAAATTTAATAGTGGAGGTTTCAACCACAACTTTTAGGTGAATAACTCAAAGGAAGATCAATTTATGGTGTTGGTGTACGTTGATGATATTATATTTGTAAGAAGTAGGTAAGATCAAGGGAAAGAATTTCCTAATCATAAGAAATCAGAATTTGAAATTTCTATGATTGGTGAACTCACATACTTCTCGGGGTTGAAAGTTATTCATAATAAAGTCTACACTTTTATTTCACAGGAAAATTATAAAAGAGAGTTGCTGAATAAATTCAATATGCATGAGTCCAAACCAATGTCGACTCTGATTTCTATTAGAACAAAACTTGGAAATTGTGAGGATGGTACTTCTGTGGATCCCACCATATACAGAAGAATCATTGGAAGCCTATTGTCATTTACTGCAAAACGGTCAGATTTTTTTCAACATTCTTAGCATCCTAATCTCAATGTAATCTGAAGGAAGAACATATGATGGCAGTTAAGAAAATAATGAGGTCCATTCAAGGTAATCAAAATTGTGGCTTATAATTTTCTGCAAGAAGAGATAATGAAATTTTGGAATTTTATGATACTGACTGGGATAGAGATGTGGTGGATAGAAAGTCCACAATTTGTGGAGTGTTATTTATTGGAAAAAAATGTGTGGGCTGGTTGAGTGAGAAACAGCAAAGAACATCCCTCAGTACTGATGAAGCTCACTATATCTCCACTACAAAGTCTTTCACTCATCTATTTTGGATGATGAAAAAGCTATTGGTGATGAGATGAAATATAATATGGTTATTCACTATGACAACAATAGATCCATTTATCTTACAAAGAATCATGTTCATCATTCTCGTATGAAACACTTTGAAATCAGATATCACTTTATCAAGAAAAGGTATAATAAGGAATTATTAAACTAAATCATGTTGGAACTAATGATCAAGTGGCTGACATGCTTACCAAGCCATTGTTAGCACGCGTGTTCAAGAAGCATCGGTTGAACCTCAACATTCAACCACATACTAGTGTGTGAAGAGGTTATGATTGGTCCCCTCTCTCCAGTGGTGTTAATTATTTTAATCTGTTTTTGGAAGTGGTGCCACTTTATGGAGGAGATACGATGCAGGGGGAGTGTGTTTTATGCTCTAAAATGTTAAAATATGGATCTTTGGGATTATTTCAAATGGGGGAGAATGGAAAAAATCATTTGTAAAAAGGTGAAGGATTATTTTTTTTCTGGTTATAGGAGAATGTAGAATGGAGAAATTTGATGAGGATTCGGTGTTATGAGGAAACAATTCATGGCATGTAATTCTTCTATGACACTATAAGAATTTGGTGTTATGTTGAAACAGTTTGGGTAAGTAATTATTCTATGACAGAATGATACTTCAGCATTATAAGGAAACCATTTAAGGAATGTAATTCTTCTATGACATGGTTAGATAATATATTGAACATCTTTAATCATTCTAAAACATGTGAAATCAATTCAATCGTCCCATCTTGTTTTCTACACTGAGAATTACTCAAATAAAATTAGATCATTGGCTATGTTGTTTATTGTGTATCGGGTTTTTATAGTGGTTGGTGCTTCATTGAATCTATTTGTAGATTTCCAATAAACCAAAAGTGGGAGATTGTTGGAACCAAGGTTTTTTATTGAAGTAAATGGATTTTGTTTTGTGTTTTTTTGTTAATACTCACATGGATGATCCGGAAGTTTTGAAGGAAATGGATCATATAGTTTACAAAAACAAAAATATTGAAGGTTGCATAGTTTCCTAGTTCTCGCCAAATTTTTTGGTCATAAAATTGGAAAATGGAGAAAATGGTTTTTAGCATAGAGATTTTCATGCAAGATTGAAAGTGGTTTGAAAACATTCACACAAGGCATGTTTTGGGATCATATCATCAAAATATGGAAAAGTCAAAAAGTGTGATAAAGATTTATATGTGCATGAAAGATGAGGTTTCCCAGAAGAGACTTATGTGCCAATGTGATGTCAAAAATGGGTTTTTCATGCTCAGATAGAATCTTATGTGTAGGGTCATTGAGGATTATAAATAGGAATATTCCCCCTCTCAAGACATAAAAATTTTCCAACGAAGGTCTGTTTGCTCTGTTGTGTGAGTGATTTGTGTGTTAAAGACATACATGTAGAGATTCTTGTACAAAAAGTCTTCCTTTATTCTTTAAAGACCAAGTGAAACTTTTATTTTAGTTGTGTGAAAGATAAGGGTTACTCAGAAAGTAATGGTTGTGAAAAAGTCATCTTATGAGGCAATCCCAATTCCTGCAAACAAGTTATTGTGTGTGATTCTAGCATGTTTTGAATATCTAGTTTGTTTTTTCAATGCTTTCAAGTGAATCTATTTAAGGATTTGATGCAAGTAGAGTCTTTTCCTGGATAGAGACAGAGACTTCAATGAGAATATTCTGAACATTCCTTCAATTCAATAAACTGAGTGAGACTTTACCCAAGGATGTGAGTAAAGGGAGTTCAATAGAAGTGATCAGAGGGATGTAGTGTTCTATACCAAGAATATTGTAAAGGTAGTGTTCCTAGTAGAGAGTGACTATGTATAAACATTTTTTCTCCAAAACTACTGAATATTAGTGGACTTTTGTAAAACTAATACACCGTTGGTGTATTCTACTTGGACTAGCCCTTAGTGTTGAACCATGTAAAATTGATGGGTCATCTCTTTGCATGTGATTGGTTGTTTTCTATAGTTTCTCTTTAGGATTGGTTAACAGTTTCCTACCAACATTAGAACATGATCCATCTTTTTAGAATAAAAAGTTGACATCATGATTCACCCCTCCCCTCTCATAGTGTTATGGGTTTCTTCACTAATAAATTCATAGTAATTTAATGATTCATGTTCTCACGATATAAATGACTCTTATGGTAATCAGTGAAGTCAATATCCCAATTTTGTCTTATTGAAAACTTAAAAATGGATTCAATACTTCTTTACTTTGAAAAAACTCAAAATAATTCATATATGAACAGTAATACTATTTAAACCTATTTCACTCAAATATTGTTTCAATGATTCACTAATCACTAAATCAAAGTCCACTTGATACATGCTCAGTGTGAGAAAAATATTCAAGCAAAAAGTTCCTCATGAAAACACATCAAGGATTTCAAAAGATCTTCACCCCTTTTCCAAGTCATTTATCCCCATGAAAAATCATTCAAGAACTCTACCCCTTTCAAAAAAACAATATAAAACAATGTTACTCACAATTTTTCAATAATAAAGAACATACAAGGAACTTTTCTCAACCTTTCCATATAAACACATTACCCCCCCCCCCCTTGTCAATGAAGCAAAATATCACTTATTTAAAAGTTTATAAAAGAGAGTAAAATATTAAAACATTTAAAATAGGTGGGGGTTACCATGATATTCTAAAAAATAAATTCCCAAAGGGGAGTGGGGATAACCTTTCCACACAAACTTAGTGGATGGGGTCAATTGAACTCTAAGATCCAATTTGTTCTTGTCAAAATCTACATTGGGTAGTGCCTTAGTTATTACATCTAAAACCAGATAATATGTTAATACATACTCAAAATTTATCATCCCATGGTCATACTTATTCATAATGATATGGTATTTATTCTTTATGTGTTTTATCCTTTAATTATGAAAATTATTTTTTCTAATATTTATAGCTCTCAGCTTGTCACAACTTTTTATAATAGGTGATTCCATAACCAATCTGACGTCCCAAAGTTGTTACTTTATCCAAATCAACAAATTTCATGACTGAAAAGATGCTACATATTCATCCTTAAAGGTTCTCAAAGAAATAAATTTATTTTTTTTACATAGCCAAAAAATATATTAACATCCAATATAAAAATCACAACCTTCTATTGACTTCAAATCATCAGTTGATCCTTCCAAGTTTTCCTCTGTGTACCCAAAAAATTCCTACTTGAAAGATCAATGATAAAATATCCCAAATTTTTTTTCATAGTTGACACACTGAAGTACCCTCTTCAATACAATAAATTTACTCTCCTTGTGGAATATTTGGTGTTGGGAAACTTTACATGGTGTAAATACTATATTACTTTATGTGGTGGTTCAATACAACAAGCTCCCAATAATGTGCTCGTACTTTATCACATCATCATATTTATCATCCAAATCCTTAGAAAAAATTATCTTGGTATCCATTTCAGTTTTCATAGGCTTTAAATACAATATTTAAATCTTTTTGATCACTTCATTGACATAATTTTATTTGATAAATAAACTGTCCATTTTCTTCTTTAATTACCTATAGGCCTAGGAAAAAATTCAAATCTCCAATCAAGGGTATTTCAAATTATCACCTCATATATTCTAAAAATATCTTTTATTGTGAATCATTTGATCCTCCAAAAATAATATCATTAAAATAAACAAGAACCAAAATCCTTTTCATAATTTTCCTTATTCATATAGAGGTTGTGATCAGCTCCTCCACATTAGAATTTGATCTTATTTAGATATTGATCAAGATGGGAGTACTAAGCTCTTAAATTTTATTTCAATCCATAAAATTACTTATCCAATACTCAAACCATGTTCTTATTTTCATAAATAAGAAACCAAACTTATTTTTCAATGTATACTTACTCATCAAGTACTCCATTGAGGAATTTTAATTGTATGTCCATTTGATACACACTGAAGCCTCTTTACAATTCCATAACTAGGAATAATTTTATATTATCTAATCATTCCATGGTTTAAAAGGACACATCAATTTAAATACCATAAATTTATGAATTTACCTTCCACATTAAGTATTATTTTCTCTATATTACCTTTATATATTCATTAAGATTATTCTAAGAATAGCCAAATTTTTCGGATGATGTTCATGCCCTCTATCCTTAGAAAAACTTCTAATGTGTGGTTTATTTCTATTTGGTCAAGTTTTTCATTAATATCATTGACCAAATTCTCATTTGGAGAAAAATAATCAGAAAATTTATACTCCACTTATGATAAGATTAAGGTTTTATTTTAATATTGCATTCTTTGAGTTTGAACAAGATATGTTTGGTCACTAAATATATTTTCATCTCTAATTCTAGATTGGGTTTTACTTCTATTTTTTTCTGTGTAATTTACAATGTTTTATTCAATTTTAGTGCCTTATTTTTTAATTATTATATATCCCAACAACCCCCCCCCCCCATATTCTCACCTTCGTAACACTTTCCTCCATAATTTCTCCACCTTTATTCATTGAATTGTGCTCACTAGTTTTCAAAACATACTCATTTTAAAAAAAAGTTACATATTGTATTTCAACACCTTTCTCAATAATTTTAGTGTATAAATTATGAACATTTGTTTTGGATGAATAAACTAGGAATATACCTTCATACCCATTATTCTCAAACTTATTATTCTTCTCCTTATTGATAATAAATAAATTTGTTCTGAAAAGTCAAGAGTATTTGATCATCGCCATATTCCCATACCATAAATCATGTGGGATATTATATTCATTTGAAGATAATAAAGATTTATTAGAGGTATTAAATTATTTAATCACTAATTCCTTTTAATATGTCTCTATTGAATTCTTTTTTAAGATCATTTTCCCAGCGAGGTTGTTGAAAATCTGGTTCCTCCTCTCAATGACTATTTTTTTGTGGATCCCTTACTACTGAAACATGATATTGAATTCCATAATTTTAAATATACCCTTATAACTAGTTATTAGTGTATTTGAAACCATTATCAATCTATAACTAATCAATTCTCACACCAATCATCTTCTCCTCTAACATCCTATACCGGGTAATTCATTTTAATGGCTCAAATTTGTGGGTAATAACCATCAACTGTGTCATCCTACTATAATCACCAATAAATAAGATAAAATACGATTTTTAATATCTGGATTTAGGTTTCAAAGGCCTATAGACATCTAAATGAACCAGCTCAAGAAACCTTATTTATTTCTCCCTCTTTGTATTGTAAGTATTTCAAGTAATATCTTCCTTTAATAAGTATCACACATGTGAGTATGATTATGTGTGTGATTAGGGATGTATTGGGATCCTTAATTATTCACTAAGAGATCCAGAATTATTTTGATCAAATTTAAAATTATTTTATGCCATACGTGTTTTTGTTCTTCTTTGGACATAAAACACTTATCTTCTTTACTAATGAGGTAAATATTTTACTTGGTGCGCTTTCTTGGAAAAATAGTTGATCCATATCTTCATTTAATAACATATTTCTTCTAATCAAACTCCATTACATGTCATTTTCCAAATAATTTACCCACACTAATTAGATTGTGACTAATAACTTCAACTAGAAATATTTTCATGTTCCTTAGGTCTCCTCCACCTATTTTGACCTTCCCATAGTTGATGATTTTCATCCCCTCATCATTTCCAAATTTAACAACTCTATCATTATCATATTTTGTCCCTATGATGAGATCATTGTTTACAATCATCTGGGAAGTGAAATAATTTTTTGGAATCAATTTTTTGGCTCTATATATTACATTTAAGTAAACATTAGCGGTATTTTATTCTTCATATTTTCCCTTATTGGACCATGTCTACTACTTAGTTTCCTTTGGTGTTACATAAACTTATCCCTTCTCTTACTCCTATAAATATTATTTATCTTTATAGGATATAAATTTTTTATGATTTGTCATCCTACTTGATGATGCCTCTGAAAACTATTTTTTTATTCTATGGGTTTCCATTGGTGTAACAACCTGAGATTTTGGACCCTCTAAATTAATACTATCTTCAAAATCATGTGTCACCTGCAACACAGAATTAACAAAACACCTAACTAAAATGAACCCTGACATATTAAAATTAAATAAATAATATAATTAGTGTCAAAAAGATTAATAGTTAATTAAAATAATTATAGGTTATTATTATCTTTGATTAATATGTTAAAAGGTATTCCTTTTGAATAAAAAATGAAAAAGTTGGTATTGTATTTTAACTTAATAAACTAAATTGATTATAGTTATAAAAATTATTATAATAGGTAAAATTTATATTTATAAAAATATATATCAATATTCAATTATTTATAAATCTATATGAAATAAGATTAAAAATACTTGAATCTGGAAAGGTTAATTTTTTAATAAAAGTTATTTTTCTTTATATATTGTATTTTCATTTAAAAGATAATTTATAAATTTTATAAATTTAATTTGAAGTTTTTAACTTCATTTTTAGGAATTACAATTCCAATATTAGTCTAATGTTAATTTTTTTATATTTTCTAAAATAAATTATGTTTAGTTTAATGGTGAAAAATACCATTTTTACAAATAATGTGACATTTATGACATTATTAGTATATAATTATGAATTATAAATTAATGAAACATATTTAAAAGACAAAACATATATTTTATATGTGAATTTATAATTTTAAAAATATTTTTTTAATCTACAAACCCATATTTTATATTTTATAACCTAAATTATATTTTTCAAAAAAAACTAATACATTATACTTTAGTATTTAAAAATTAATTTTTACAACTTTTAAAAATTGAATCACAAAATATGGATTTAAAATATATAGTAATTAGGTTCAAATTATATAATAAGGATTATTTTTTGGGTATAAAGGACAATTTACCTTGGAAAAAAAATTATTGTGGTTAAATCCAAAATGGTAAAAATGAGTAACCAAAGAGGTAAACTACTTGACATGTTAAAACCATGATTTTAATTGAGTTTTTTATATTTTCATTGACCTTATCTATATCCCACTCCATTATATATCAATTTTTTATCCAATTTACTTGATATTTACTTCACATTATTGAAAATATTTGGGTACTTATTAAAATTTCATCCCTTTTCACTTATAAAAGGGGCCCTCATCTCCTAATTTCCCCTCACACCAACACCCCACTAAGTCAACCCTAAAATATAATAAATAAAATAATAAAACCTTATATAAAACTTAATGTTTTTATTTTCTTCTCAAAATATCAACCCTTAAAATATTAACACCATTTTCCAGAGAGGTAGTCCAAGAATTAAGGTATAGATTTTTAACTACTCCTTTCTCATCTCTATTTATTTATATGCATTTATTCTTCTTCAAAATAAATTACACCACCTTAAGATGACATAATAAGTATAATTATTACATTTTTATGTTATTATAATTATGTTATAATCATCAACAACCTTTCCATTTTCAATTAAGAAAAATGAAATTGCTATTCGTGTGTTGCACGAACTACCACATCCACAACACAACAGATTTTGTTTTCTTTCGCCACATTACAAGGTTGGTCAAAATATGAAATTTAATATATATTTATAATATTTAAATCATATTTTATATAATTAAATGATAAACCTTATTTCTCCTTTTCCTTGTTCTATATAAAATAAAATCATCATCCATGTGTTTGTGTGGACTACCACTTCCATAAAAGGATCAAATTACATTTTTATTTTCATAAATTCCTTAAATAGATGGCAATTAGAATGTTTTTAATGGATAAATATTATTTTTATGAAATTATTAAGGTTATATAAAGAAACGTTGGACAATATATTAACAATATGATTAATATACAACCATTAGAAATTTACCCTTCCAATAGAGCATTCTAAGAAAAAAAAATGATTTCTCGCAATATGAAATAACTTTTTATAGGTTATTTTATTTTTATAGTTATTTAGAATTATAATATAACAAATTAATAAACACTAAACAAGATCATTGTTCTTATGTTATAGTTATGTTATAACTAAATTAATTCATATTCATCCATTAATTATGGTATGTTCTTATTTGGGTTGGTCTAACGCCCAACTTGAATAATGATATAAATTTATATTATGGATGGCTATGAGAATTTAATTTCTTGTAATATATGATATAAATAAGTAAATAATGATTTTTTTTTCCTATAATAGTAGTATAAATTTATAACTCATTATTTAAGAAAACAACATTTGTTCTCTAAGAATCATCAAAATATTATCATCATTGAATTCAGTACTAATGATCATAAAAAATAATCACATAATGAAATTATAACTTTATAAAATATCAAAATACATAAATTTTATTACCATATGTTATTTTTTCAATGATGAAATTATGAATAATATTTAATAACAACACTCCAATTATGAAAAAAGTTCAAAATGATAAGTCATGTTTAATGAGTATGGTGTTTGTCGTAATTTGATAATGCTCAAATTGACGTTGGTCACATGTTTAATTGAATATGTTATTCCATTTTTTGATGAAATTTTAGAATTAATTTTCAACATGTTATTTATTTTTTGTGAAAATAATCAAATCCATGTTAATGAATTTTAATTCCACGATGTTCTTAGAAACAAGAATGTATACTTGGAACCATATTTAATTTAATTGTTTAAATAATTTAGTAGCTTTTTATAGATTTATGCTTTGGGTTTATCATAGTTTTAACTTTTGAATAATGAATTTGTGTATTCTAGATGGAATAAGAACTGGTTATTCGATAAAAACAATTACTAGGGCCTGGGTTGTCCATCTTTTTGAGAAGGTCAAGTGCCTTGTCTTGGGATCTGTGAGATCTAGTTTATGTGTAAAGGATGTATGCCTTGTTTTGGGGCCTATATTCCCCCAAATGATTGTTCTTGTTTGTTTTCTACCTTTTGATGTAATTTAGATGTGATATTTCATTGTGATATTGTCTTGTGATGGCTAATCCTAGGATGGATTATGTGATATAGGGAGGTAAGGCCTAAATGATTCAATCATCCAAGGATAGTTGGGCCTTGGTTGGTTGATGTGGTATGGGGTTGGGAGGATCATATAATGTTTCAACAGTTGACACATGTGATGGAGAGATACATCGAGATATGCTTATGGTTATCAAGGATGGAATTGGAGTTGATGGAATGGGTTAAAGTTGGGCTTAATTGTTTAAATGATAAAGATGGATGCTTACTTCAAATGAACATGTTTAATGGTCGATGGCTCAGTTTGTTGTTTTATCTACATTACATTCCCCAGTACTTGAGGTTTCTAGATGTTCTTGGTTTCATGATTCCTCTTAGTGTTATCTTATGATGGTTTTCATAGAGTACCTAGAATTATGGGAAGTAATAATCCCTAATAAATACTTAACCTACGTGGTTGTTAATGATGGAATTCAAATACTAGAAATATTTTAATCTTGAGAAACCATGTACTTGGATTGGTTTATGCCTAGAGGGATTAGACTTTACTATGATGATTAAAGTAATGAAATTAAGAATAATTTTATTAGTTAATTAATGGATAATGAATTAATAAACATAAATTTAATTATTTAATTTAAAGAAGTAATTTAATATAGCCCTTTAAATGCTTGTGTGCTTATAGGATATATATTATTAGTAGTGGAAGCTAGTAGTTTGAATTATGTTAGTTACAATTAAGTATATGATAAGTTTTTTCCCATAGTGTGGTTGTGAGCTATATTATATATTGTATATTATGTGATTTAATACATTTTCCCACCCAAGTTGGTTAGGGAAATTGACACCCAGATAACTTTGGGAGGGTATTTTCTTCAATATCGTGATGATATGATAGATGGATAACTACCCCCTCTGACCCTACTCTATTCTCTTGGAAATTATTTATGTTGGTATTCACATAACTTAGTTTTCCCATGTGTGTGTCTAAAGGGATGTGATGGCTTGTGGTTATTCACACACATATACCCCCAAATATAGTATCAAAAGTATTATTATAGGTATTACATGTATATTATGTAATGGATTTAGCTACTTACTTAGTGTATGGTTTGTGATGTATTGAGGTATTATACCCGATGTATAATACAAATCAAACAGGTTGTGGTGACTCCAAGAAAATATTTGGTTACTGTAAGGACCAGGTTTATCTATGTGGTATGGATCCTTTGATAGTTTAATTATTTATAGAGTAACTTTTACAAATACTTAATGAATTTATGGAAGTATTTGGTGTCTTGGGCTTGTTTAGATATTAGAACCCTGATTAGTGAAATAAATAACTATGTTTCATGGTTAGTAGAAATCGTGCAAGGAGTTTTCATGGGCAGTAGTGGGCCGTACAGTTTTCTCTAACCGTGTGACTAGGGGTACATGCTTGTGCAGAGGTGCTTCAATTTTTAGAATAGGTGAGAAGAATGGTTTGTGCATGGTTTTACAAACCGTGATCATGAATTGTATGACACCCCACAATAGATAGATACCGGTTCACAGTTAGTGCATGGTTTGGCCAACTGTGTGGCCAAACTATCCAACCACTATATTTTTAGTGAATTTACCATTTAACACTAAAAAAACATTTAACCATATTTTATTTCTACCATTTCCTCCAGCATACAAAATTTATCCTCTTATCTCCCATTCATGTATCTCAAGCTTCATCTTCCTTGGTTCATGGATATCTCAGCCATCATAAGTCTTATTTGATCACCATTGGTATCATTTGATTCCTCTTAGTTAGTGCTTCAGTCCTTAATATTAGTTCTTCATTTTCTTCCTCTCGATGATTCTATTTTGATGCAGTATCATACTCTCTATGTTTATGTTATTGATCTACTATTGAATTATTTTCTAATCCAATATAAACTAAGGTTTAATAGTATATGAGGAGAGTGGCATTCCATTGTGGTAGGTGGTATATGATTCATCCCTCAAATCTTGTTATTTCGTAAACTATTTTTTTTTGGTACACACTGATATCACTGGGTGTTACTGATTAAATTATTATTCTATGATTATATTGATTGTGATCATATTATAGAGGTTCTTATATATATATATATATATATATATATATATTATTCACATTTTTTTAGGTCTTAACCTCAAATCCATCCACCCCAAGTAGGGTGTGACTACTTTTATTCTTTTGTATCGCATGATGGGTTTACCTATGCCCCTATTTGAGTGAGCTAGACATGGCCTCATTAAAGGCAACTATTTAAAAAAATGGATTGTCAATGGCTAGCACATGTATGGTATCACTTGACCCTTCTATGGTAAGTGTTTAAAATTAATAAACGAATCATTAAACTATTAAATGGAAAGTATATTTATATATTTCACTAGGCTTAGTTAATTGTAATTGAATAGTACTTGGTTGCGTGTCCTTAGACTGCCTGATCATGATTATGAAATGTAAAGGAATGAACATAATAATTAAATATGGAATGAAAGTAATAAATGGTTTAAATTTCCTATTTAACCTTATCACATACTATGAAAGTAAATGGAATAAACCTACTAAATTATAAAATGGAATGATTATTACATGGACTAAATTAGATAATGAATTAGGTAGAAGGTGCCTATTGCATATGGATATTTTCATCTTTATAAGAGTGGTTAGACATGAGACATCCTTTTATTCTTAAGGGAATTCCTTGATCACTAATAGGATTCCATTATGATTCGGTGATATGGTTTCCAAGAGAGATACCCACCTCTAAACATGGTCATTATCTACTAGAAAATTCATGACGTGACACCGTAGGGCCCCTTCACTATATTTTGGATATTAGGGTACCTCAGATACACTCCTTTGATCTGGATTGATTTATTTGGACACATGTCACAATGGATTCACCCATTGCTTCCATTCATGCTTCGCATATGTTTACCATGGAATAGATCCTTGGACTTAGTTATAATCATTTATAGTGGAATGCCTTGGGTGATTCCACTTGGATTACAATCTGACCCCATTTTCCATACTGCATGTTATTACTAATGATTTGGATCGACCCCTAAGGTCAAGTATTCCTTGGTTATTACCGTGGATCCTCTTAATTATTATCATCACGTATTGTCTGTGATTATTAAGGGAACCATGGATGTTATATATTCCAATCTTGATAACATATTCTGCAGGGTAATGGAAATAGTTATTTAAAGTTTTAGAAGAAATCTAATTAGTTTTTTCATGTATAGGTTTATAGTGGAATATTAAATGGCTAGTTCCAACCCATGTCATCTATGTATCGTTGGTTACATAAGCTTCTCTTTGGCTACGACTGAATGACTACTAGTTTCAATACATGAGGTGTATGGTCCCTTATGAATTGGGAGAAGTAATTTACCAAGTAAAGCCATTAAATATTAAACATTACATTCTATGATCAAATTTAGATTGGGTTTAATGAATATTAAATGGGTTTCAATTTTAGTTATAAATTATTTGGACCTTAATTAGATGGGAATGAAAATCCATTTAAATTAAACGTTAATATATTTATATAATAAATTAAAAAATTTAAATGTAAATATTGACTTATAAAATGAAATGATTTCCATTAAATGAAGAGGAAAAGAATGATTAGACCTTAATATATAGAAACCCCTATAAAATTAAACTTAAACACTTACTAATACCCTTTCCTTCTAATAGAGTAGTTGGGGTAGTGCCCTATATAGTGAGCTCTTATTATCATGGTATACATCTTCCAGTGTATCTATTTGCTCTCAAATATTGATCTAAGGCATGTTTTTGGAATATGTAGAGCTATTCCACCACAATGACCTTGAGTCATGAGCTAAGAGGCTGGTGATGACTATGTTCTATAGATGGTGGGCCCTGAGCTACCAGTCTTACTGCCAATACTGAAACTTGATTCACCATCAGCGAAACCTAAACTGGGTGATGAATCTCGGCTTCAATATAGTGTCTTATGTATGATATATTCTATTCAGGGTGCTCCACAACCAGCACCAACTATGTCCAATAGGATTAGTGAGATAAAGCATAATAATCCTCCTATATTCTTGGGGGATGGTGGTCCTCAGGCTATTGAGTCTTGGATAGAGTTCACTCTTTCAATATTTGATCATCTGGAGACAACTCCTGAAAATAGGGTCAATATTTCCACATGCATGATACATGATTCTGCTAAGTGCTGGTGGGATGTAATTACCCAGGATGGTTGTCATCATGGCATGTTCTGGGAGGACATTTATACTACCTTAATTGAATATGGTTTTTCTCAAACACTAAGAGATTACTGATCCAGAGATTTCATGAACCTATATTAGGGTTCTATGTCTTTTATAGACTATTAAGTATTCTTTTCTAAGTTGTGATGTTTTTCACCGATTCTAGAGGGTGATGGGCTATTGTGAGTGAGACGTTTCGAGGAAGGGATCAAATATGTCATATGCTCATAGGTGAATGTTTTTAACCTACCTACCTTTTCTGAGATCATCAATCAAGCTCTTATAAATGAGTGAAGCTTGAGGGAATCTAATAGTACCAGGCATAGAGGTTCAGTTCCAAGATAGGGTAGTAGTTCTTATGGTTGTAGGAAGCATAACATTGAGGTTTCTCATCAGTGCAATGGAGGACAGAGTATCCACATTAGAAGAACAATTATATTAAAACATTGTGGATATTAGGGTAATATTAATCCATAGTGAGATGGATACCCTCTTATTTTTCATGATCTCATCCATATGGGACACCTTTAGAGATTATATTGGACCCTTCCATTGGCTTCCAATGGAAGAGGATCTACCCCAGCTTAACCTTCAAGAGTAGGGTCAGTTATGTCATGTGATATGGGGAGTTAGAGTAACATTGGTTGGAAAATACAAGGATAAGGTCATGTTCATGGTTTCTAGACTTATAATTATCTATGTTAGTATACTGGACCTACTTAGGGTAGTCTAGTGTAGCACAGGGTTGTGGATCAGGTCATTTGAATGCTTTACCGCTAATACCCAGGGTTCAGAGTGTAGTACCATATATATTATGAGTTATTATTCTAATATCCTCCACTATTCTATATTATTTATTTAATATAGGTGATTCTCACTCATTTATCTCGTCAAAAACCATGGAAAGTCTCAGGTTCGAAATTTAGAACTTTTGTGGTGTGATAACCCTAAACAGACTGTTGAGAGTGTAGTCAGAGGGAATACGCCAATTCAAGGACTATCCCCTTGAGGTGGGTAGTTATCCCTTATAATGGGACCTCTTCATACTCTATATGATAGGTTTTTACATCATTCTCAGAATGGATTGGTTGGTTCCATATCACGCATATGTGGAATGTTGTCACAGCAGTGTGTCCTTTACATCATAGGAGGTAAGTAGTTATCTCCACAAGGGTGAGTGGGATGTCTAGGAAAATATATCTAGAATATTTCATCATGGGATACAGGGATTTACCACCCATATTTATATTATTTTAATGGAGAATCATGGAATACGCTTGATATATTTTCTTCTAGTTGTAGATCGTTTTAGGGACGTATTTCCTAATAATTTTTCTGGATTACCTCCAGAGAGAGAGGCATATTTTACTGTCAAGATAACTCTAGGAGTATCTATAGTGTCCATTACAACATATATGATGGCATATATTAAGCTCCAATATCTCAAGTTATAGTTAGAGGATCAATATTCTAAAGGTTTAATCAAACCCAGTACTTGTTCTTGGGGTTCTCCCATGCTTTTCTCCTAGAAGATGGATGGGACCCTTCATATGTGAATGGATTACCAAGGGTTAAACAAGATTATTTTTAAGAACTAGTATCAAATACCTCAAATATATCATATCTTAAATAATCTCTAAGGAGCTTGGATATTCTCAAAGATCAACCTGAGATCATGCTATCATCAGGTGTGATCCAATCCTTCAAATATAACATGTATGGATTTCCATAGTTTTTATGGTTTATATGAGTATCTATTTATGTTATTTGTTCTTATGAATGCACCTTTCATTTTCATGGCCATGATGAATAGGGTTTTCATTCCTACATAGATTCCTTTTTCATGGACTTTATGGACGATATCTTGGTGTATTTTCATACTTGTAGCGACCATGCTAAACATATTGAGATCATTTTCAGTACACTGAGACAGAATCAACTTTATTATAAGAATGATAAGTACCACTTATGGATCGATAATTTTCACTTATTATGTCATATTATCTTGGAATTAGGAGTACCAATCAACCCATTGAAGGTGAGTGTTGTGGTTTCCTAGGAGCAGCCTATGAATGTGTTCGATATATAGAGTTTCTTAGGGATGGATGGATATTAAAGGAATGTTATATAGGAATTTTCATGCCTCGATACACCTCATAATGGTCTTACTATAAACATTGTTAAGTTACTATGGTCAGAAGCATGTGAGAAATTCTTTCAAGAGCAAAAAGCCAGGCTTACCTCGGCACCGATTTAGATTATACTAGAACCCGAAAGAGGATATATAGTGTTCTGTGATCCATCAAGAATCATACTAGGGGTAATGATAATGTAGTAGGAAATATTTTCTGTGTATGGGTATCACAAATTGAGACCTCATGATCATAATTACCTGATGTGTGACCTTAATCTAGCAGTTGGTATCCATGCCTTACAATATTAGAGACACTATCTGATGGGTGAGTGCATTGTTTTGTATACAGATCAAAAGAGCCTCAAATATAACTTTACACTACCTAAATTGAATCTTATATAGTGAAGATGGTTCAAATACCCTTATTCCTTTAAATTTGAGCTTACCTATATGCATATAAAGGGTAATGAGGTAGTGGATATGCTAAATCAAAAAACTCAGGCACAATTCATACAAGTAGCTAGTGATGCATGGAAATTGATGGACCTCTTATCTAATCTACATTTGGAGTTTCATGAGAGTAATAAACATTATAATCTTTTGACATTGACAATTACCTCTTCCCTATTGGATAGAGTAAAGAGTATTATTTTATTAGATCCTGAAGTATTGGTTCTATGGGAAAGTATATCACATGAGGACCCAGCTCTGAATGTTCTATTGATAGAGAGGAAATCCTATGTATACATGGGCATATTTGAATTCATATAGATTTGAGTGAGTAACTGATATATTATTCCCAAAATTCTCAATGGTAAGTTATTCCAAGCATCTCCAATATTTATCAAGATATTTGATTCCAGTATTGGTGGCCAGAAATAAAATATTATATAACAGCCTTTATCACGAGGTGTTTCACCTGCTAGTGGGTGAAGGGGGAGAACCAGAAAAATGCTCTATTTTTACTACCACTTTTAGTCCCAAAATTGAAATGGGAACATGTTTCAATAGATTTTTTAGTCGGATTACTGAGGTCACCTCATGGTAGTGATGCGGTTATGGTAGTCATGGATCGACTTACGAAAGTATCCAACTTCCATCCTATCTAGGTCACTTTATTAGTTGATGGGCAGGGAATAATGTATGTTTGTGAGATCATACGGGTACATGAGGTCTCTATTACAATATTTTTAGAAAGGTATTTTCATTTTATATTAAGGTTCTATTATGGGTTCTATAAATATATGGGTACAAAGGTGATCATGAGCATAACTTTTCATCTGTAGACTGATGGCCAGTCAAAATGGGCTATATAGTTTTTGGAGGACACACTTTTGGCATGCATCCTTGATGTGACCAGTACTTGGTAGAAAAATATCCCTATCTTCTATTTCATCTATAATAATATATTTCAGGTGACGATTCTGATATCTCCTTATGATTCCCTTAATGTCAGGTCATGTCAATCACCCATGTGTTGGTTAGAGGTCGAAGAGGCAGCGATACTGGGTCCACATCTCCTGTAGAAGAATATAGAGAATTTTTAACTATTGAAGAAGTCAATGTGTACTAATCAGTATATACATAAATCTTATGTAAATTTTTAACAATGAAATTTGGATTTTAATGTTAGGGATCATGTTTTCATATAGGTATCACCCAGAATTGGGAATAGATGAATATAGAGGCAAGGGAGTTGTTTCCTCATTGTATCAGAAAATTTGAGATTATGGATATAGTTGGGCTGGTAGCCTATCAGATTTTATTACCTAATAGGTACCATTTTATGCATCATGTATTCCATGTTTCATATATTAACCATTATCATGTCGAATCATCTCATACTTTTGATCCCATAGAGGTTGAGTAAGATTTTGATGCTTCTTTTGAGGATTCTCTCATACGCACTGTTAATAATGTCATGAATGCTCTCTGAGGATGGGATATCCCATTAATATGGGTGATATGGAGGAACATATAGGTACAAGACAAGGCCTGTGAGCAGGAGGCTATTGTGCATACTCAGTGGTTAGAGTTTCTCTCAAGTAGGGTTTCTCTCACCATGGAAGGTGAACTAGAGGGTGAGTTCTTTAAGGGGGAAATATTATAAGAAAATAATTTTATATGAGCTATAATTCCTTTAAATTTCAATATAATTCATTATATTTCACCTTTTAAGGATTCCTAATGAGGTTATGGATGTTTCAGGGGTGTCTGGTCCTGTTTAGAGCTCAAAAACAATGTCGGTGAAAGAAATCATTTGGCCACATGATTAGTAGAAACTTTGTGTCCATCCCACGCTGTCTCTCTTAACCATGAGGGACATTTGATTGGGAAGTAGTGTACCACATAATTTTCCCTAACCATGAAACCTAGGGCACATGTATGTGTGGAGGCTCTATAATTTTTAGAAGAGGTGAGAATCATAGTTTGCACACGGTTTTCCAAACTATATATATTAACCATTAAATACCACTTTGTGGATATAGTCTGGCATAAATTTGGTTAATGGTTTGGAAAATCGTGTTACCCATGGATTTTTAGGTGAATTTACCATTTCAACCTTAAAATTATTAAAACGTTATTTAATTTCTCCCCTTTCCTCCAACAGATATAATTGATCCTCCTCCCTCTCGTTGAAGTATCCTAAGCTCCTCCTCCTAGGTTCTTAGATATCTCATCCATTTGAAGTTTGATTCAATCATAGTTGGTCTCATTGTATTCATCTCGATAAGTCTTTTAGTACTTAATCTCAGTTCATCTTTTTTCTTATTCTCAATGATTTTATTTTGTTGTAATCTCATATGCCCTATTTTTAGGCTGTTAATCATTTTTTTTCAATTCCTTCTAATCTATGTCAAACTAAGTGCTGATATTGAATGAGGATAGTGTTTTAGGCTCGAGGTAGGTAGTCGATGAATCATACCTTAAAGTATCATTATTTCTTAAATTGTTTATGTTGTGTGTATGCCGATATCACCGGGTTTTTCTTATTAAATTATTATTCCATGATTATAGAAATTTTACACTTATTCTAGAGTCCATTCTATATATTTTATTCAAATAGTTAGAGGTTGAAACCTCAATTACATCCACCCCAAGTAGGGTGTGACCAATTTTATTCCGTTTTAACCTATGATGGGTTTACTTATGATGTGACATAGTCAAGATCCAAGTATCACTAAGAGGATGAGGGGGTAAATCAATGATATATTTTTCTTTTATGTTTCCTTATTTTTGAAACAACCTTCACCTACTATTTAATAGTTCATTACCTACTAAACAAAATCAACACATATATCTAATGGAACACAAGATTTACAAGGTTAAATACTCAACAAGAGTAGATAAGTCCTTGGTATGGTACAGAAACAATCCAGTACCACACAATACACTAGAAAAAAAATCTTTAATGTGGAAAAAATGAGTAGGATATAGCCTTACACTTGTGTAGCACTTGGAAAATTATCTTCAAGCTTGTGTTCACCCTCTTAGAAAAAATAGGGTAATAAAATGTTTCTGTGATTCTTGAAAAACATTCACAAATCTAATCTCTTAAAATAAGTTTTATCTTTACTATAAATAATATTTTAGTAACTACCTAGACCTCATAAAGATAGTTATTACTATACCCCAATCATATTTTGATGTACTTAGAAATCACTTCCCACAAAAATTGGGTACTCAAATCTTCAACTCACAGAGTTCCATCGTAGAGCTCCTTCATGAAGCTCCAAACTTCGCAGAGCACTTTAGTTCACAGAGCTCATTAGTTAATAGAGCACAAGCTAGTCTTTTGAAATTTCACTTCTTTCGCAAATCTAAAAATCCCATTGTGAATCTTCTTCCCTTTGTAGAGCTTATTTATTTTGTAGATCCCACCACCTTCGCAAAACATCTTCACAATTCGTGAGATATAAAATTTTCATTGTGTCTGTCTACTCTTATCAATGTGGTAGGGGTCCTATTTATAGGTAATTCCCACCGACTCTAGAACAATATGTGCTACATCATAACCATGTTATCCCATTTTGAAAATCTCTAAAATTTCTTCCAACATTCTCTGTATTTCGAAAATCTCCATTTTAATTTTCCAAATCACAATGCACATCATAATTGGGGAGCATTCCATAAAATAATGTATACCTAAATGATGATCCTTCTTCCTTTACTCCACCACAATTATCTTAAACTTCACCTCCATAATTCTCACATGAAATTCTCATTTCCTCTGTTATTCACAAAGCTCAACATAATCGTAGAGCTCACTATCATAATCCTTTAATACTTTGTGATTCCCTCTTCATAAATTCTATATTAGTGAAATTGATTCCTTTTCCATGTTTTTATGAGATGTTCATGGAAAAAAAGTTTTCAAGATGCTCAAAAAACTCCAAATTTTGGACCCCAAAAATTTGTAAAACACTAGAAAACTATACCACCTTAGACACCTGGTTCTGTAAAACAAACTATGTTAATAACAACAACTTTTATCCTTATTTCCTTCATAAATATTACATCACAAGTTCTTTAAATAACTTATGATATTTGTGAAATACATATCACAAATGCATCATCAGATTCACCATGGAAGGTATTGTAACTTCCCTACCTTCTCTCATCCACTTATAAAAAGTGAAGTGATTTCATTTATTCTCAAACTTCCTTGAAAACAAAATACAATACCTAAAAAATATACTATTCATTATCATATTGGTACTAAAAATATCCCACTTTGGAGTTTTTTTTCAACAAAGATTCATAAATCATTGAACTTTGAAACCTCAAGCAATGGATTACTCATCGATAATTCTAAGACTACGCAAGATTGCCCATTATAGGAAACAATAATTATGGACTAAAATACAATATTGTCCAAAAGTAGTGACCCTAAAATTTAATCATCATATCTTCCTCACATTTCTACACTTCTTCAACTTTCCTAGAAAAAAAATTTGTTTCCTACAACCACTCCAATAAATAGTTAGAATATTTTATACACTTACATGCTGAATTTATAGCTTACCCACAAATCTCCCTTTATGCATTCCCATTAGGATAGATATATGAAATAATTTTCCCCATTCATAACACTATACAAAGGTAAGATGAGAGGGGGATATAAACACATACCTCAACCATGATGAGAAAGAGGTTGGACACCCATGTTCAACCTCAATTTAAAAAATGGGTCCTTTGGTAAAGGTTTTGTGAATACGTCAACAACTTGTTCTGAAGTAGGAACGTACTTCATATTCAATTAATTATTCCCCACATGCTCTTTGATGAAGTGGTACTTTATGTCAACATGTTTCAAAAGAGAATGTTGTACCGGATTCCTTATAGGATTGATTTCGCTTTGATTATCACATCCTAAGAGCAAGGGTAGATTTACTTCAACAAGTAGATATTCCAACTGAGTATTCATCCACATGAGTTGGGTAGTTCTTGAGTAGAAGAAACATACTAAGCTTCAATTGGGATAAGAGTTACTATGATCTGTTTCTTTGTAATCCAACTAACACAAATTTTCCCTAGAAAAAAAAACATCACCATATGTGGATCTTCTATCATCAACGTTTCCTGCCCAATCAAGATCTGAATACCTAAACAGATCAATATTTCTTAATCCATCATACCTAATTCCAAAAACAATTGAGCCTTTGATATATCTTAGAATTCTTTTTCTAGAAATAAAATTTGATTATTTAGGAGCGCTCTGAAATCTTTCACATAAGGTAACAACATAGACAATGTCGCGTCTTGAGGCAGTCAAATATAACAGACTTCCAATCGGATTTTAAAACTCTTTTTGATCAACTTATTTTCCTTATTCATATTTAGCTAACTTTGTTCCCGCTGAAATTGGTGTAGAAACTAGTTTCAAATTTTCTATGCCAAACTTCTTTAGAAGTTCATTCAAATACATTTCTTGAGAGAGAATAATGTGGTTCTTCTTCTCTGTGGTTTGAAACCCATGAAAATATTTCATTTCTCATAGTATAGACATCTTAAACAACTTCATCATCTTCTCAACAAATCTTTATCAAGATATTTCATCATTCTTAGTAAATATAATTTCATAAACATAAAAAATTATGAATAGAGAAAACTCTTGACATTCCTTGATGTAAAGATTGATGTCAACTCTACCTTTACTAAAATTCATCTTCCTCATGCAATTATGCAATTTTAAATAACATTCCCTAGGGGATCGTTTTAGTCTATATAAATCCTTCTTCGACCAGAACACATAACTTTCATATTTCCGAAAAATAAATCCATAAGTTTGTTCAATTTAGACTAATTCATCAAGATCTCTATTCAAGAATACAGATTTAATATTGATTTGAAAGATATTGTAACCTCATTGTGTAGAAATAGAAATAAATATTCAGATTATTTCTAACCTTGACACTAAAGAAAAAGTTTCATGAAAATAAATTTCTTCATTTTTTTGAATACCCTTTGCAAAAAAATATTGCTTTGATTTTTTATCATTTCACCTTTCTCATTCATATTTTTCTAGAAAACCCCACTTTGTACCAATAATTTTCTTATTATCTAGCTTGGGTAAAAGTTCCCAGGTATCATTATTTTCTATCTGGTGAAGCTCTTCATTTATAGCCTAAACCCATTCTAGATTCTCAAGAGAATCATTCCCATCATCTGTCTTGACTTGTGAATACAATGAATTGTGTCACAGATTTTGATGTTCTTCTTATTTAAGCCTTCTGATGTTGATCACCAATAATGTTCTAAGATTCCACGTTCTTCCTCAGCCTAGGATGGGCTATTAAAACTTCTTCCTCATTAATTGAAATTTATAAGTTTGATTTTTATTTTTGAGTAGGATTACCATTGTCTGTAGCATTGTTAGAATTATTAACAAAACATTCCTTATCCTTCCCAACTTCCACATCATCATAAGACTTCTTTTCTTTCTCAATATTTTCAATAACTCTCACATCAGCAGAATCAATAATTATACTTATTTTTTTGTTGAAACATATATAACCTATTCCTTATAGAGAATATCCAAGAAAACTTCCATCATGCCTTCTTTTCTCAAACTTACCAAGGTTTCCAACTTTCTTCTTTATAATGCACCAACTCCCAAAAACTATTAAGTGTTTCAGACTTGTAGTTTTTTCATAGAACATTTTGTATAGAGTCATATCTGAATATGGCCTATAGAAACATTGGTTCTAAATATACATAGAATTTCTCATGGATTACCTCCAAAAATAATGACAAATACTTTGTTGAAGTAACATAGTTCTCTCCATTTCCACCAGACTTCTATTATTTCTTTCATTAACCCCATTTTGTTGAGGTGTGTATGGTGAACTAAAATCATTCCAAATTCCATTATTTTCAAGACAAAATTAAAACTCTTCATTATTATACTCTCCACCATTATTAGTTCTCAACTTCTTCATGGAATGCTCACATTTTTTATCTCCTTTCCTCTTGAAACTGTTAAACATTTTTACAACATCTAAATTTTTTCTCATGTACATAACATAAGTAATTTGATTAAATTCATCAATGATTCTAATGAAATACTTATCTTTATTTGTTGATTTCATTATCATTGGTCCAAAATATCATAATGTATAAGTTTTAAGGTTCATTTTGAATGAATGTTAACTCTCTTATGCATAAAGTTTGTAATCTTATCTTTCTCACAAATAGTGAAACACCAATCTCTCCTTCTTGATAAATCGGGAATATTTTGGGAACTGTCTCGTGTTGATAACTTGAAAATTTTTCTATGAAACATATGACCCTACAATTATTCCATAACTTATTTTTATCCACCATACCCATGTAATAAGATTTCTATACTTCTCCAACTGGGAAAAAATTCCCTTTTTTATGTTGGTCTCTTATAACTATATTTATATCATCATAACTTTTCAAAAAAAACCATCATTTCTAAAGATAACTTTTTTTCCTTCTCATGAAGTTGTGAAAAACTCAGCAGATTGTGTTTTATCCCATCAATATATAATTTTTTTCCTATAATTAATCTTTAATTTCTCGATGATGGCTGATCCAACACCTTTAATCCTCATAGATTCATAATTTTAAAATGTCATTGTTCCTTCATTGATGAATTTCACATTATTTAGAAACTTTATATCTCTTTTAATATGAGAAGAAAACTCATTATCAAGAATCCATGGACGTTATCCATTTGTTTCTTTCACAGCAGTTTCAAAAATAAGAGATTTTTGTTCTTAATTTTCTTTCATCACCTCTAACTTCTGAGATTTGTTAAGAACCTTTTATTATGTTGGAAACAAAACAATAAATCCCTTAAAAAGTTTTCTAGTTTGTTCACATCTTTCATAAATAGTTTTAAATGGTTGGAACCTATTTTAAACTTTCACACTAGCCTTCTCAGACTTCATCTGAACATCCTTCTCATACTTCTTATTTTTAGAGGATTAACTCCCACTCAAACATTGTCTTCTATAACTTGTGGAATATTAGAAATTTTTCTGGTTGAACCAACACATATTTTCTATGTGTCTGAATCCACCACAATACTAGAAATATCCATAGAATGATTATTTCCCTTGGAAACTTCCATACTAACTGGAGTTGGGAACATGATTATCAATACGCTTCTTAATAGAACTATGTTGACCATCATCCTTCCTATTTTCAATTGTAACTTTCTTCTTCAACTCAGATTTCTGTTCAAACTTATCAGAACCAGAAGTAGTATAAATATTTTTGGACTTAGGATTCTTTTGAACTGATACTTTTTCATAATTTCTATCTTTGGCCACATACATTTCCATTTGAGCTTTGTTCTTATCAGAACTAGTTCTATATTTCTTCTCAAACTTTTATGGTAACTTTTTTATCCTTATTTGATTAATTCTTACTATTAATTTCTCCAGCCTAAGAAATAGAGTTTTTGAATCTTATATTCTTTTCTTCAGCTTCATAAATTTTCTGTTGTACAAGTTCAAACTCTTCTTCTTTTTTCCTTCATCTTTACTTCTATATATTCCTTACGATTCTTTTCACTCTCAAGGTAATTATTCAAATCATCAATCTTATTTTCCAACTTGAATTTCTCATCAAGAAAACCTTATTATTATTTAATGAGGAATATTTATTTATCAACTTCTTGTTTTCCTTCTCAAGCCTTCTGATATTTCTCAAACACTCTTTCAACTCTACTTTCAGATGATATTCAAGTTGAGTTTCTTCTTCTTCAAAATGGTTTCTCCCATAATCATCATTATTCACTACTGTAATAAAGTTATTCTATCTATAATTCTCAAAAAAAAAGATTTTCTGGATTCAGTTTCACTATCCTATTCTTATTCATCTTTGGGAAAAAGCCCTTTTCATTTGGATTTGAAGAACTGTTTATCTTTACCTCTGGAAAAATAATTATCTTTTTCACTCAATTTCTTCCAGGACCTTTTTTGCCTTCTATCTTCTTCATCATGGTCTTGACCTTTCCCTTTTTGAGGGAAATTACCCACAAAGTAGCCAATAGCTCCATATTCAAAACAATATAAGGTAATTTTACCCTTGTATTTCTATGTACCACTTCTCACATTCTTATAAAACAAATATAAAATTTCATCAAAAAATTTACATACCCCATCTTTAGAATCAGATCCACTGTCTTAATTATAAATGAGAATATTATTTGACTTCTATTTCTTTACAACCTTAAAAGACATTTCTCTATCAGATTTTGTTTTTTATTCATAGTCTTCTCCCTTCTCATTTCATAAGTGATGATAGTGATATGAAAATCATCCAAAGATAGTGTTTCAGGGTCTTTTTCTTCCAAAGATGAAACTTTAACATCAAACATTTCGGGAAGAATTTTCAAGATCTTTTCAACAACTATAGAATCCTCAAACTTTTTACTGAGACATCTGATTATGCTGATAATTTCATTTTCCCTGGTAATGAAGTCCCCAATAGATTCAGACTCACCCATTTTTAAGTCTTCATACTTCAGCCTTCATATTTATAATTTTTCCTTCTTTACTTTTGTATTTCCTTTATAGATGTTATTCATCTTATCCTAGATGCCTTTATCTATAGTGACACCTTTCACTCTTAAAATCTCATTCTTTGAAAGATATGAGAGAAATCCATTTTTATCCATTTCATCATTCTCAAGATTCTTCTTATCAACAGGTGTAAGAGGAACCTTGTCATTAATAGCAGGAAATCCATCTTTTGTATCTTAAAGAACTTCATACCCAAGATAAATAAGATTAATGCATTATTATATCTTTCTAGATATGATAATTCTTCCCATAAAATATCAAAATCATCTTATTGTTCACAGAATTTAGATTTTCCATCATAATTTCTCTTCAAAACCTCAGCGAAGGAAAAACTAAGGGAACCTGTTGCTCTGATACCAATTGATGTAACCTAGTTAGGATCTAAGTATCATTGAGATGGGGAGGGGTGAATCGGTGATATCTTTTTCTTTTATGTTTCCTTCATTTTGAAAAAACATTTTCCTCTTGTTAATGATTCCTTTTCCTTCTGAACACAATCAATATAAACATCCATTGGAATATAAGATTTACTAGGTTCACTACTCAACAAGAGTAGCTAAGTCCTTTGTATAGTATGAAAACAATAAAGTACAAAAAAATCCACTAGACAATAATCTATTTATTTGGAACACAAGGAGTAGGATATACCCTTTCACTCGTGTAGCACTTGGAAAATAATCTACAAGCACGTGTGCACCCTCTTAGCAAAAATATGGTAATGCAATGTTTTTGGGCTTCTTGACAAACTTTTAGAAATCTGATCTCTTAAAACAATTCTTCTCTTTCATACCCATATTCTAGTAGGAACTTCTTAAACATCATAATGATACTTGTTCATATACCCCAGTCATATCTTGATATACTTAGAAAGCACATCCCACTTAAATTGTGTATGAAAATATTCAAATCTTAGAGCTCCTTTGTAGACCTCCTTCACGAAGCACCCAACTTCATAGAGAACTCTTGTTCGTAGAGAACACTAGCTCGTACATATCACTATTTTTTAGGGAACAAGGGGGTATTTGTGAAGTTCACTTCTTTTGAAAATCTCAGTGGACCACTATAAATCTTCTTCCCATCGTAGAGCTTACTTCCTTTGCAGAGCCCACAATCGTCATGAACCTTCTTCACAATTCAGGAGATCTAAAATTATAGTTGAGTCTATATACTCTTATCAAGGGGGTATGGGCCTATTTAAAGTCAATTACCACCGACTCTAGAACCTTTCAGGCAATTTCAGTGCCAGGTAATCCCATTTCTAAAATCTCTGAAATTTCCACTGAAATTATCACTATTTCGCAAAGCTCTAATGAAATTTTCTGGATCACAATTCTCTTCCTAATCGTAGAGCATTACATAAAATCCTTTATTCCACCTTGTTTCTCTTTCTTCCTTTGTGATGTTTCAATTATCTTAACCTTCATTGCCACAATGCTCACCTATAATGCTCATTTCCTCTGCCATTCACAAAGATCGTCATTTTCGCAATGCTCACTGTCAGAATCCTTTAAACCTTTGATATTCACTTTTCATAAATTACATATTCAAAAAATTCATTCCTTTTCCATGTTTTTGTGAGATCTCCAAGGAAATATAATTTTCACGATGCTCACCAAACTCTAAATTTTGGACCCCAAAAATTTGGCAGACATAGGAAAACTACACCACCTTAGACAACTACTTCTAAAAAACTAACTATACTGATTGACAAAAACTTTTCTCCCTCTTTCCTTCATAAATATTGCATCACAAGTTCAACAAACAAATTATGATCTTAGTGAAATATAGACCAGAAAAGCATCATCAGATTTATCATGGAAAGTAATGTAACTTCTCTATCTTCTCTCATCGACTTATACAAAGTGAAGTGATTTCCTTTCGTATCAATCTTACTTGACAACAAAAGACAATACCTGAAAAAAAATACTCTTCATTATCAGCTTGGTCCTATAAACCTATGCTAATATTTGGGTGATCTAGACTTGGACTTATTATAGGTAATTACTTAATCAAATTAATGGATTTTCAATATAGAGAACATGTATAGTATCACTTGACCTTTCTAAGGTAAGTGTTTATAATTAATAATTAAATATTTAAACTATTAAATTTCAAGTATATTTATATATGTCACTTTTCCTAATTGATTTTATTAAATGATACTTCGTTTAATGTCCTTATCCAACCTTATTGTGGTTATGAAAGGTAAAGGAGTGAACTTGATAATTAAATATGGAATGAAAGTAATAAATGGTTTCATGTCCAATTTATCCTTATCACCTAGTATAAAATGCAATGGAATGAACCTACTGAATTATCAAATGGAATAAGTATTATAAGGCATAAATTAAATAATAAAATATGTATAAGGTTATTATTTCTTATGAACCTTTAAAATTTGTTGAATTGGTTAGACTTAGTCTATCCTTATATTTCAAAGGGAATGCCTTAATCACTGAGAGGACACTATTCCAATTCAAGGAGATGCTTTACATGAGAGATACTCAACTTCGAACGTAGTATCTGACTACTAGAATTTTCTAAACATGATTTATTAGTATCCCTTCACTATCTTCGTGATATTAGGATGCCTTGGATATACTCCTTGGATCCATCTTGATCTCTTCGGACACATAGCGCTATGGATTCACACCATTGCACCATGTCATTATTTTCCTATATTTAACTTTGAATGGGACCTTGGAATCATTTAAAATCATATATAGTGGAATCCCTTGGGTGATTCCCCTTGTATTACACTCAATACCCCTTTACAAGACTATACAATGATACTATTATGTTGTCTCGACCCCTGAGTTCAAGGATTCCTTGGTTATTACCTTTGATACTCTTTATTATTATCATCATTATATGAATATTTGACTATAAATTGGATCCTATTACATTATATACATTATATAATTATGGTTTACACTTATTATAAACTGGAACATAATTAATTAAATTATTATTTTTTCAAACACAAGCTAAGGCTGAAGCATGTATGTGCTATTTACATTTTTGTATTATATTTAATTTAACATATATATACACATTGTATTTGTTTCTATTCATAGTCTAGATTTTATAGACACTTCTGGTGGTGTCCTATTGAGATTTATCTCACATCCTATTTGGGCCACCAATGTTACATGGTAAGATTATATATATGAATGTGTTGATAAGGGGAAGCATCTCACTTTGGAAACCTGACTTTCTTACTTTATTTAGGATGAGATGTTGGTACAAGATGACTGATCCAGCGCATAAGATTCTGGATACTTTTTGGATACTTTTTTATTCTTTTTTATAGAATCCATTTCTTTCTTCCATGTATACCTATTTTCTAGTTTTTCAGAGACATGAGATAAATCATTATCATTTTGTATTTGATTCAGTTTCCATCTTTTGTGTTGATTTTTATTGATGAGAGTTTATGTTTATCTTATGATAATAGTTTTTTATTCATTGATATTATGATTACTCTATTTATTTGTTTATTATATAAGTTATGATCCACTCTGACATGAGGGAATAGTCTCCCCACAGACACACCCTAGGTCCTCACTGCTAGTCGGTAGTCTCTAGTATATGGGGAGCCACACTTAAGGCCATGTGGAGCACCATCTTAGAGATCCTTTGAGTGGTATCTAGGTTAGGAAATCATAGTTTCTATATATAGATGTTATATTGGATGATTTGATGATTTGATGTATGAGGTTCATGTTGTGATTCCTAAACTAGGTTTCATTGGGATGGATTATTTTGGAGAGAGATGGCTCAGGATGTGAACTGTTGGGGTGGAGCGGCAAACAAGCGGGGAAGAAGGATAGGGGTACCCTTGATGTTTCATTATTATATTATATGCTCTCTTTTATTCAATACTTGGTGATAGTTATCCATGGTTAGGCTATGAACTTAGTATACTTGTTTAGGTAACAATTTAGTTTCACTATTGCTCATTGTGTTTTAGCATGTGTTCTTTAACTTTTCCATGAGAGGCTCTAAGTTGGACCATATTGACTATAAATTTATGATATATATATATATATATATGTATATATATAAACAATTTTGTTCAGGTCAACTAGAGAAGTTTATATGTCATGTTGTATATTACTAGCTCATGGTTTTGCAGGAGCTGTTTGTGATTCTTGATCTCTTTCGCCTGTAAAAAATTTTTACAAGTATTTTTACATTCATTTGTTATAGTATTGTATGGAATTACATGTTTTCACTTGGAATTTCTTTAGATATATGTATGAGTACGTTTTTTTGTGTATCTATCTTATCTCTCTCTTCTGCATGTTCTCTTAGAGGGAAATGCCTCCCACATGTATACTTAATATACCCATGGTGCTAGTCGCAAACTTAGGGCCCACTGGAGGCTCGTATTAGGTAGTCACCATCACCCTTCTCTCATTTGAATCCTATCAGGGGTACAATTTGGGGGAGGGGTTGTGACATTATGAGTTTAATTAAAATTAAAAATTTCAAAGTGAATAATGATTGTATAACATTATCCCAAAGTTTTAACATAAATGTTTTTTATGAGGGAAGGAAAAATGATTTTCCGAATTAAATCCATAAGTTAGTAAATATTAATATCCTCAAAGTATCATCACAACCTTAAAATTTAAAAAAATCATCCAGGTAAAATGTTTAATTTAACCTTGAATTTAGGAAAATTTTAAAAAAAATATAAGGGGTTTTTAATGGGTTCTCATTGAATTAAAGAATAGATTAATTTACACTTCTCACACACACATAAAACCCGAAATTTTCCCCATTATTGATCTCAAAGGTTGGAAAAAATTTAAAGTGTATGTATATAAATATTTTCAATTCATTATTAAAAAATAAAGTTCAAGGGGTAAAAATAATGTTCAAAACAAATTTTTCCACAATCTCCTGTGATTTATCAAAAAAGATTTCTAAAAGAGCATGTTTTTTCATAATGAATATTCAAACATATTTATAATTATTCTTATGTAAAATATCATGGCCAAAATAGTATTAAGAAATAATCTAAATAATAGTTCAAATTTATTTTCAACAAGTAAAGTGAAGGCAAAAAAATCACTTAATCTGAAAAAGAACGGATTTAGTAAAGAATCGGAACTGTAATAGCCCAGTTTAACCCCACACTTAAATTTATAAAACATAAATATTTTTAATAAAAATGAAACAAAATAAAATAATTTTATCAATAAATTATAAAATAAATAAAACTAGTGGTGAAATTTTAAGAGAATGAATGAATGGAAATTAACTCCCTTGATAGATGCAGCTAAGATGCCTTTGTGAAAAAAACCATTAAAACATGTAAAACTCCAATTGGTTTCTATAAATTAAGTACCTAAAATAAAAGTAATTAATTTTTAATAAATTTTAAAAAGTAAAAAAAAAATTGAAACTATGACTTGTGGAGAGTAAATGCAATGATATTCAGGCCAATAAAGGGTTAATAAAGAATGAAATATGGGATTGGGAAAATGGGATCTAAAATAGAACATAGAGAGTATTAATTTATTTTTTAAACAAAAAAACATTTTTAGAAAATATATTGATTTATTGAAAATAATGAATTCATGGGTTTCATCCAATACAGTGAAAGATTTTAAGCCCCCAGTCAGACTCTCTCCCTGAAATATCTAACCATAATCACTTGGAATAATTTTCCCTCAATGGGTATAGTGTTATCCTTTTCTAGACCTACATAAATAAGATTTATTGAATATTTAATAAACCTAAGATCAGGGAAAAACTTCAAGAAATTTTCTAATTCAACTTGAGATATATTACTCTCCACAATGGTTTCAACTCCCTAATCATAACAAACATCAACCAAGAGATGAAGAAAAATCCCATAAAAATATCTTAGAATAAAAGAAAAGTTCTATAAAATTTAACACTCACTTGGGGGGTTCAGAAAACCTATAAAAAAGTTAAAACTAGATAAAACCTACTCAAGATATCTAAACACTACACACAAAACATCTTTGGAAATAGAAAATTTAGAAGACTCCCAAAAAAGTTTTAAAATTCAGTATAGAAAATATATTTTTTAGATTCCAAAAAATACTCAAATGAATTGAATTTCTCAAAAATAGGTGTGAAATCATTTTGGATTCATTGATCAATTTCAAGTAATAAATTATAAATGATTAATACCTACTCAAGTTTACAATAATCAATATTTTCTTCTGCAGACATCCCCAAACATTTACCAATTTTAAATACTTCACAACACTCAAACTCGGATGTATAACACTCCTAAATAGGATCACGATATTCAGGAAACTATATTTAGGATTATAAAACCTAAATGAACTATATATAATGGGTATTCTCACAAACAAGTGGTTGTGATGGTGTAATAACCACCTAAGTAATACTCACAACAATTTGGGGAATCCTACTCTCTATAACCTCAATAGGAAAAGTACAACATTCAAATATGACATCAATTTTGAAGAACCCACTCTTAAAAACATTTATGAGGTCAAAAATTACATCATTATTGTGTTTTTAAAAAACAATGAATTCCTCCACATAATCCATAGCTTGGAGGGTACTTTTTTCCTTTGGATTAATCAATGAAAGAACCACTAGTAGACAAAAAGGGACTACCTAAGATAATTCTAACCTTTTCATCACACTCTTTATCAATAATAATAAAATTTCTGGGAAACCTATCCTTCCCAAAACTGACAAATAAGCCATCCACCCTTCCATAGGGATAATTAAGTGACCTATTAGAAAGTTTAAGAGACACACAAGTTGGTTTAAAATCCTTAATACCCATCTTTTTGAGAAAGTAATAAAGAATAAAATTAATACTCACACCCAAATAACATAAAAAATTTTAGTTGTTCACTTCCTCCTTTTCAGTATTGAATAAAAAAACATCCAAGTTACTTGAATTTTAGAGGTATCTTCCTCAGAAGCATCACAGTACTCTCCATAGTAAGATTAATAGTACCCAATTTCCTCAAATAATTTTTTTAACTATTAAACTTTGGGTAAATTTGAAATATTATGGGATTTTATCCAATTATTCCTCAAATTGAATGATTATTCTAAAGATTATAGTCATATGTAGAAATCTCAAGTAGTCGGGTTCAAAATATTTTTGGACTCTTTCAGGAAATGGAATGGGAGGTGTATAATTCTTTAAAACTAGTCAATTTCTCACCTTATCCTTGATCCCTAATTTATTATTCCCTTAAATGAAAAATTCTTACTTTATTTTATTTGGTTCCTGAGATTTTTTAAGTGAATATTTAGTATTTTTTAGGTTGTACATTGGTTTCTAGATTCCAATATTTAATCCTTTCAAAGTTTTTATTTTCAGGATCCTTAAAAACTTCATGTTCAAAATCCCTATGTTTTTTTACTAACTAATTATTTAGTTTTAGACTTTATTTGGTAGATAAATCCATTATATTTTCTTTTGGACTCAACTTCATTATTCCAGGTAAGTTTTCTTTGTCCATAAAACCTATATCTCTAGAAATTTTTCTAATTTATAGCTCATCATTATGTATTTTTTAATATGTATATTTTTTTAAGGATATAGTTTAACCTAAATTTTTTTGAATTAAACTTTTTAACTCTCTTGGAGAATTTAAATACTCATCTTGATTATAAATTTTGAATTGAGGTCTATATTACGGTTGGAATCCAGTGGAAGTATCATGTTTTAAATCTCCTTTAACTTTATAAGAAAATTTGGGGTGATTCCTATAAAATTCATTATAATAATTATAAAAGGAATCATTAATAACATAATTTATGCCCCTAAAATCAATAAACTAGGAACTTTAATCCATCTAAACATACTACAGTGCTGTCATTTATCTCTTAGTATATTATCATTAACTACAACATCATAAGATTTGTTTTCACTTCTATGGATGGTTATTTTCCTAGTAATTTTATTTTGAGAGTTTTGATTCATTTTATTAAATATTTTCTTCAACTTAATTTGTCTTTTATGAGAAAAATCACTATTAAGAAACTGGGAAATTGTATTCTAGTGATATGGAGTGAGTCCATTATAAACAAATCTATTAAAATGTTATTAGTGAGTTTATTGTTAGTAAACTTCATAAGAAACCATCAAAATCGGTCAAATTGTTCTGGAAATATATATCCCTCATCTTGGATGAATCTCATGAATTTATACCTCAACTCGGTACATATATTTCAAGAATAAATCTTCTCTATAAACGAGTTGAAGAGATGGTCCCACGTATCAAAAATTTCTTTATCAAGGTTTTCAAAACCATATTGCAACATTATTTTTCAAGAAAAAAGGAAGTGTTCTCAAAAAAAAATATCCTCCTCAAAAAGACCATGAAAAATTATTTGTTTACTTATGCTATAAAAATATCTAATGAACTCTAAAGAATCCTTAAAGGGATTTCTATTAAAGGAGGGTAACATTGAGAGGTTTGATTTTTATATTTCATAGTTCCAATACCTAGGTCATAGTTGTATACATTAATAATTAATTGAAAATATAGGTAATTTGAAATTCATATGTTTAATTCTCTCAACAATCTTATCCCACGAGTTATAAGGGATAAGATTTTGATTTTCATTCAAGTTATTAGCTCTATCAACCTCAGTTCTTTCTATTTCACCTTTGTTATTCTTAAGGGTTGATCAATGATTATTAATCTCTTGAATTGAAGTTTTATTCTTTGTACGAAATGTTTCCCAAGATTTCACATGATTTTTAGTTCAAATTGTTCAAAAAATACACATAAAAGTAAAGGTTACAAGTAGTTTTCATCATATTTTTTGTAAACACTTTTCAATTATTTTGTAGTTTTTTTATATTTTGATATTATTTTGTTTGACAGAAGAATGTGTCTTCACTGGAAACAACACCAAATATTTTACATGATTTGATTAAATCATGAGAAATTAAATATTTAAATACCTACTAAAATTAGATAGTGAAAGTAGGGTCTGACCCAAGGGAAGATAAAGATGTGCAGTCTAATTAAACAAAAAAACTATAAAATTAGAATAAAGAAACAAGAAAGATGATAGAAGGTAATTTATAAAATTATGTGAGTAGTAGATAGATAGAACAAAAATGATGGAAATCATGATAAAATAAGGAAATACAGGGGAAAACTAAACTAAAATGAAATGAGAAAATATCATTGTTCATGTATCAGATTCAACCAATAAGTACTAAAATATTTGAGAAAAGAATGTTGAGACTCTCAACTATCATCAATAGATTAACCTTATCTTGTGGAATCTCCTATGAACTAAAATTTTAACCTACCTCTAAAGAAAATATTGATTTTTCATGGATAATATAGAACTATAACCTTTTTCGAATTAATTAATTTTGTTGAAATTACTAAGGAAAAAATATTCCCTACTCTTTACCCATCTATACTTGAAGTAGGTATGCTTGTGAAGAATTGAAAGCTGAAAACACCATAAACAAAGACCCAATGTGGAACTCCTATAAAATATAACCATAAATATCATTTAAAGTTAAGTTTAATCAAATTTTAAACTACCAAAATTGATTTAAATATAATTTAATTTTTTGATGCTTCATTTGAATTAGAATAGATGAAGTAGTGAAAGAAATGCCAAGATGAACATAGACTTATTGATTTAAATTGAATCAAGTGAAGGTAAAATAAATTTCAATTCATTTTAATATGATGTCTCTAATAAATTATTAACTACACATGATCAAGTGAGTGATAATAGCTTTTTCAAGAATGAATTAAAAAGTATATAAAAATAGAAGAAACAATTATATAGTGAAGGGAGAGAGATAAATATTCTCTATTGAAGTAGGATCATCCTTCAATTCAAGATCCCATAGATTTTTTTTATTTTGTTTCTTCTCTCATTACTCCATATTCGTCCTCTTTTAAAATCCATTGGAAGATTATTTGTAAAAACATTTAGTTTACCAACTTAAGTTGATATGATAACCATATTCCTTGATAACATACCATAACAATAATTGAAAATCTAGAATTATATCATCCCTGATGTTATTCCAACAATTCCATTAAACTTTATTTATCACATCTATATAAAATTAAATACTCTATTAGTAACCAATAAAAATCTTCTTAGAAAATAATCCACATTTCAACAAAAAAAATCAAGTTTATTCTCACATAGTCAATTAACCAACAAGCACTTCACACTTTTTCAAAATACTTTCATCTTATGTTCCATTTAATCATATCCCAAATAGAGTGCATAGATTCACTCAATTATACTAAAGTATAAAAACCCTTACTCTCTATATTCGTATAAGCACAACCAAAGATAAATTTACTAACCTCAGTCTCATTTGATTATGATTTTTTGAATTCATTCAAATAAATAGATTCATCAACTACAAAATACAATAAGGATTGTCCCTTAGATCAAGTTTCTTTTTATTTATTCGAGATCAGTCACCATAATTATTTATGGATCTTGTGAAACCATCACTCAACATCATCAAGAGACATTCTGAACATGTTTTTTTATCTCAAACCAGACCAACAACATCAGTTACTCTTAGAAAAAACATCAAATAAGTCGAGTGAGACTTCCCAAGACTAAGAATACACGACTTTGGGACAAATAGAGGCCCTACCATCGTCAAATATTCAACATAAAAATTAAATTAAAAACATTAATGAACACATCCTCTCCCAAAATCCACCTCGATAAAATTCATTGATCCCCAACAGCACATGAAGTCCTTAAAAACTATTTTCTTTATTTCCCAGAGAAATTTCAAGTGGAATACGGCCTAAAAAATTTCTTAAAACTATGGCTGAACTTTTTTCATCACCTTCATCTTTGATTGGAAAAAATAATTTACCTTATAACCATATATTCACTAAAAAATCTTTTGTAAATATCCCTCATCATCATTCTCTTATATTAGGTTCATCTTATTCAGCATGCTTGGTCAATCCTTAAATTTTTACTTCACCAGCCTCAGTAAAGAACCAATGTTCATCCTTACTCAAAATGTAAAATCTAGTCAATTCTATTTTGATCAGAACTCCCTTATTTCATATATGATCTCCAAAAAATCGACATGAAATCACAGTATATAGGGAGGGTATGGTTTATCCATGGATACCTCTTTATAACCTCATGATCTCTATTCCTTCAAGCTTTGGTATCAACTCACCCCATGTCGGAATCTTCACCAAGCTTAGATCTATTCACCTCAAATGTTTTGTGAACCTCCTTCTAATGGATCATAGATTCCCATACGAATATCAACCTTCATTGAATTCAAGTAAGTTGAGTTTGGTATTTCTTATGAGATTTATCTATGTGAATTATTTTAAAATTTAGATACATGTATACTGGAATATAATTTGATTGTGTGAAACCCCTAGAAAACTAGATATATGATCAGTAAATAAAATTCAATTTAGTGGTCATCAAGATAAATGATTTGTGGGAATTTATCTATTTTCATTATATTATAACTTGAAAATCACTTATATAAGAAATTAGATGTATAGCCATCCCCATATTTGTATCTAGTAAAATTTAGTTATCCCTCCTAAGAATTGGGTATGTTGCAACTAAGAATATTTCTTTACGTTGGGATATGATATGTATATGTGTAATTATAGGAATTTAGATATGTATCAATTTGGATACATAAAAATCTAACTACATCACTTATACTTGGAAATTCCACTGTGTGGATGATTCTGTACATAGAATTCATCTTAAGAGAAAATTTATCAATTTAAAACATTAAAAAAAATTCAAGTATATAAAAAAAATTGGATTTCCATATTATAATAAATTCTATCAACGAAAAAATTAAATTCCATAATAACTTAAAATTTCCTTTTAAAAATTAAATTTCAAAAAGATAATTACAAAAATCATACAGAAACACATGCTTTCAAAATTTATGAAAATATAATAAGAATGTTACATCGTTAAAGAAAAAAGAGTCAACATTTTTAATGATATTAAAATAATTTCATTTTCTCCTAAAAAATGAAAAAATAAATAAATATTTCTCCATTTTGAGAAAATTTCCCTTTAAAACCCCAAAAAAATATAATAAGGTGGATGTGTTAAAATGTAATGAAATAATGACACATTAGTTTCCAAGCGGACTTTAGGGACTGAGTTGGACATTACTATCCTGGACGTTGGATTTATTGTCAATCCACTACTTTAGAACCATTATTTTTTGTATTTATTTAAAGAATCCATGTATTTTTTACACATTCGTTTTTTGATAGTTTTGGTTTCCTTTTATTTTTATTATGTCATGGAGTTTCTTGGTGGACGATATCCTATCTGTTGATCCTAGTATATCTATTGAGGTTATTGCCTTCCATATGTGAGTTTTTTATACACTCGGTGTTAGTCACCAACTCGAGGCCTACTGAAGGTGGGAACTATGGGTAATTATATCCATTATTTCATTGTTACCCTAGGAGGGGTACCTTTGGAGGGAGGGTTTCATGATAGAGTGGTATCAAAGGATAAGTTAAGAGATAGGGCGGAGTTTAGAGTTAGACACTATAAAGATTGCATGAGTTAGAAAGGAATTTGTTCCAGCTGATCATGGTGCATGGAATATGCTAGGAAAGACTAGTTGGTACATGGGATTTTAATGTCCCCAATAATCTAATAGAAGGACTCCAAGTCAACCAAATTACCAAGAGATGTGGTGCCACTTAGTGGTTAGAGAACTTGGGGTGGTGCATGCATCATTATTGTCTATGTTTTTATCTAAATAGGGTGGTCTTAGAAATGTAAAATGAATTTATTGAATCTTAATAAAATTAAATTGTACTAATATTGGATAATCTTTGATTTCCTTTCAGTTAAATCTCCTAGATAACATTCATGTGTGGTTTAGGCTAGTGAGGTTCAGTAGGATGACCCAATTTACCACTAATGGGTCAACTCGGTTAACAAGGTTCATCAGTGGCATAGAATATTGTGATCCCTTTAATATAAATATATAGTGAAGTATGATGAAAATTCATATAATATAGATATAGATCATTTTTTGAGGATCTCAATATTGCATTTGGTTTGATTCAGAACTAGGTAAATTACTAGGTCCCATTAGTGGTTAGTCATATGTTGGGAGAACCATGTCAGAGGTGGAAATTATATCTCACCAAGAAGAATGAGGTTTATGTTTCATGGGAAGGATTATTGAATAAGTTTTTAGTGTAATTAAGATAATCAACCATGAAGGTAGTGAATAGGTAAGATCTAATTTATATTTAGTAGTTGATTATGACAATTCAAGATCTTGAGATCATGTTCAATGACCTTTTCTTTTTCTCCTCTGATATTTTCCTTAACGAGGAGTCACATGAATGGTGTCTTCAGGAGGCACTTAATATTTCTATCTAGAATAAAGTATATCCTTTAATTTTTTTCAATGTACATAGAGGTTTAGAATAATGATGTGGTGATTATGTGCATGCACTCGTTAGGATGGTTGTCATGAGAGGGGTTCTAGCAAGGTTCATAGTGGAGAAAAGTTTCCAGTAGAAGATCTCAGGCATCATTTCCTTTGAGGTTTCGATCAATGAGTTTTCAAACATAGTTGAATCAATTATTAACTTCTTGGTATAGTGGTTTTTATGGTTTTCCTATGATATTTGGGATAGTGTTATTTCTTTTTAGGGGTCTTGGTCTTCATTAAAATTAGTGCTCGGTGGTTCTTGGAGTTCAATATAGTGGTGGTGGTGGGTAGGTTCAATGTCATCCTTGGCAGTAGCTACCATCAAGTCCATTTAGGTAGTAGGGATAGTAATATTATGGTCCATCGAGAGAATATATGGAAGCCACAATATTACCTTAGGATGATCCTCATCTTCAGAGACCCCGATCTAAGTAGGGTCACAGAGATGGTCAGAAATAGCAAGGTGGTGGATACAGGAGTTGAAAATTGATTATTGTAGAGGTTAAAGAACAAAAGGGGACAAATATTTTTAGATTCATAATCATGTTATAGTATACCATTGTTTGTGCTTTGTTTGATTCAGGAGATTTACACTCCATTGTTGGACCCTCTTTGTTCTGTGCACTAGGACAATATGTATTTAGGCTTATCATGCCATTATTGTTGAATACTCTAGTTGAAGGCTAGACTAGATTTTTTGATGTATGACAAGGGTTTATATTGATTATGGGCTAGCATCAGTTGTGTGGGAATAATTTCTTTCTTTAGATACATTCTTATTATTTCATCCTCATCATTGATTGGTTGTATTCCATGTTTGTTTTATCAACTGCTTCTAGAGGATGATCATGTTCTTGAATATGGGTGGTTAGCATGTAATTTTATTTTGAAAATGGGGTTTTGGTTGTAAAATATATGATTGGATCCCATTATTTCCATGATTTAAATGTTTTAAAATAAATAAGGGGGCACTATAATTGTATACATTCCCTGAGTTATTGAGGAATTTCAAGATGTTTTTTTGAGTAGGTTATGGAACTAACCCCTCGATGTGATATTGTGATTAGTATAGACATGCATTTAGGTGATTCTATAATTTCAATGGATCCTTATCAGATGGTACCATCTAATTTTAAAGAGTTTATTATTCAAATATATGATATGATACAAAAGGGTTTATTCCAGCCCAGTGTATCATCATGGGGTGATCCAGTGTTGTTCTCTAAGAAGGTGGATGGTATTATAAGGTTGTATATAGACAACTAGAGGCTGAATTAGGAAACAATAAAGAATAATTACCCTCTTCCAAGGATCTATGATCTTTTAACCAGTTAATAGAAGAAAGTTGGTTTTATAAGATAAATTTTTGGTATTTACATCACTAGTTGATGGTAAAGGAGGGAGATATCCAAAAGACTGCCTTCTGGTGTAGGTATGGGGACTTTGAGTTTGTGTTCATGTCATTTAGTGTCATGAATGCAGCAGTTGTGTTCATGGGACTCTTGAAATCTTTATTTTGTGAGTTACTAGACTAGTTCATAGTCATTTTCATCAATGATGTCTTGATCTACATGAGGTTATAAGGGAATCATATTTATCACTTTAGAGATATCTTTTAGGTCATTTGACACCACAAGCTCTATATAAATTTTTCCAAGTGTAAGTTTTTTATTTGGGATGTACCCTTACTTGGGAATGTGGTGTCTTTGTAGGGAATGGTTAATAAACCACCAAAAATTGACACATTTTTTTCTCAACCACCCAAAATGTGGCATAGGTTCATAGTTTCATCAGTATTATAGGATATTAATGGAGGTTCATGACCAATTTATCATTGATTTCATTATCATCAATATAATTGACCAAGAAAGACTTTGTTTTATTATTAAATAATTAGCTTTAGGTAGACTTCAAAAACCATAAGGGGAGGTTGATCAATTCTCAAGTGCTTCCATTTCTAGAAGAAAGGGTGATGTTTAATGTATTCTGTGACACTTCCCAAATGGGTTTGGGATCCATCTAGATATAGTATAACATGTTGATATATTATGGTTATAGTAATTTACAACCCAAAAAAGAATGATTATCCCACTCATGATCTGGATCTAGTAGTTGTTGTATTTTTGTTCAATTTTTGGTTAAATTACCTCGTTAAAAAAATATTTGTGTTCTTCACTAATTACAAGATCTTGAGGAACCTATTTTCTCAGTGTGATATAAATCTATGATAATAGATTTGGATGGGTTTTCTTCAAGACAATGACTTTGAGATATCCTACACCACATTAAAGGAAAATTTCATGGATAATGAATTGAACGAGAATTTATGTTAGGATGCTATTCGATAGTCTGGAGGTGCTTTGAGGGTGATGGAGGAGTTTAAAACCCTTTATCCAGATTCATTAATGGTAGAGAGTGGAGGTTTCTTATTTTAGAAGGAAGTGAAATATTCTCTAATGCATCTCGTAGAAGAGCCTCAGTGGGGTGACATATAGGTGGAAGTGTTTCGCAATCATGTTGTCTGTAGTGATTCTATATAGGGATGTTTTGAGGATATTCATAATCAGATGTTGTTCTAGGGGAGGTTTTTCTTTCTCATGGTGATTCATGAGAAATTTCTTCATGATTTTCACAACTCACCAATAGAGATACACCCATGATTATCCAAGATATATTGTGGCATGAGGATATATTTTTAGTGGACCGAGATGAAACAAGTGGTGGAATATTTCATGGATCAATGTCTCATCTACTGGCAGGTGAAGGAATAACAATTTTTCCCTGTAAGTTTTTTTCAACCCTTGGATGTTCTTGAGTGGAAGAGGGATGACATATCAATGGAATTTATCTTGGTATTACGCTGAGATCAACGAAGGATTGGTGTTATCTGTGTAACCATGAATCATCTGTGGAATTTGGCCCACTTCCAAGTGATATAAGAATAAAGAACCATAGATGTTTTGGAAAGGAGGAGTGTGGATGATTTTTTGTGGATACATGGATATTTGTGGTCCATTGTCTCAAATCCAGTCACTCATTTTACCTCATGAGTTTAGAGAGTATTATAGTATGATTTGGAGACTTAGTTGTGCATACGCAAAACTTTCCATACTCACATGGATAGATGGAAAGAGAGGACCATCCAAACACTAGAGGATATGTTTTGATAATTCATATTTGACTTAAGTGGATCTCAAAAAAATCACATAACTTTGGTTGAGTTAACTTAAAAAAACCACTCATCCATTAAAATGGCCCTATTTATGGCTTTATATGGGATATTTTTCATTCTCCATTGTGTTGGGATGAGTTTGGGGAGTCATTAGTTCTTAGTCCTAATGTGGTATGGATAATGACAACAAAGTTTCATGTATTTTATAGGAGGATAAAGGTGGTTAAGGACACTCTAAAGTCTTGTTCTGATTGGAGGATGAGGCCCTTATATTTTGTAGTGGGAAAATATGTTTTCTTGATGGTATCTCCTCATCAAGGGAAATAGAGGTTTGAAAAGGAGAGTAAACTCTCTCTTCATTTTGTGGGACCCTTCAACATGTTGGAGTATGTCAGTGAGGTGGAGTAAAAGTTGATGCTTCCTCCATATATGCATAGGATTCATGATGTTGTCCAAAAATATCACCTCTGTTAGTATCTTCATGATGACCCTCATGTCATTGACTATGGATAGTTGGATATCTAGGATAACATGAAATTTTTGGAATGGATAGTCGAGTACCATGATCATCGATGAAAGGAGTTTTGTGGGTGGACTATCCCCTTGATTCGAGCGATTTATAGGCACGGTGGCTTACAGGAGAGTACTAGCGAGTATGAGAAACAAATGTTTTCCCAGTACCCATAACTTTTTTGAGTTTTTTTTTCTTTTTGATTTAATAGGGAAAATATTTAATCTTATCAATTTATAAAATGTATTTTCTCCTATATTTATGTAATGTATGTTAATGTTTCTACAATATTATGTGGGTAAAACCCTTTACTAATCAGGATTTTTTATATTATGAAACATTCTAAAACCATGTGGGTGAGTCATTTTTATCCAATTCGGATAATATCTTGATACAGAATATGGTTTTCCTTGATTTATATTCTTAGGGAATAATTTTGTAATGGTTCAGGTGGTCATTGGTTTGGGTTTTTTAGAGGTTAAAATTGGAGTTTTGATAGTTGTGTGGATAACAAGTGTATTGAGGTTGGTGTGAGACAGTGGTAGTATTCCAGTTATACTAAGAACCCTATGATCTCACACAAAGGCTTCAGATCTCGCGTTGACCAAACCCACCACATGAATTTTAGTTACTCAACATACCATGGTGGATTCCAATAGTATTTTCTTATAAATAAGAGGTGCAACCTCCCTTTTTTTGATTCCTTTATTCTTTCTTAAATATTTAACTGACTTTTGGACCTTTTATAACTTTCTATTTGTTCTTTTGTGAGGCATAACCCATTGGATTGTTGGATAAAATCTTTTGTACCAATTTTTTATCTCCTCTATCCCTCTTCCCATTTATTCCTCATTTATATCTTATATACAATAGTTATCTTTGGAGGATTTTTTCTCTATTTGGAATGGTTCTCTTATTTTGAACCCATAGGTTGGGATTATGTGAGAGGCTATTATGTATGTGATATCTATATGCACCCCACCCACATCCATAACTTTTTTCTAACACCCAAATTTTTTGGAGGGCGTTTCTTCCAATATCCAAGATGGTGAGGATTGATGGATGGGTGCCCCCTCATCCCCTCTCTCTTCCAAGTGAGGTTCTTATGCATGGGTTTTGATGTCCAAAAATTAAAAATTAAACTATAGATGATGATTTTGGTGAGGTTTTATGAGGTTGATGAGGTGATTCTTAGTAGGGTTCATACATGGTGGGAGGAGGGAATGAGCTTGATTTCCTTCATGTTCATGATACCCTAATAAATTGGTTATAGAAGGGGTTATGAGAGGATGTGGATGTGATGATCAGTTTCATATGGGGTTCTTTGAAAAATGTTGTTTCCCATGTGTCTTTAATTGGGACAAGATGTCTAGTTTCATGCAAAGTGTTTGTCATGATGTAGTTACCCAGGTGTCTTTGTTAAGGATTACTATATAGAAGTGATGGGAGCACCATGATGTATGTCATATAGGTGTGAGAGAAACAAATTAGTGGGAAATAGTTTCAGGGTACCCTTTTATTCATATTCTTCATCTTATGTTACTAAAATTGGATGCGTTATTTGGTTAGTGTTCTCTAGAGAGGATGGGATTGGTAAGTTTACCTTCTTAGGTGTTATTAGTTAATTTTTTTCTCATGAGTGAATTACTATTATATTTTCACATGTTAATGAGATACTTTGGGAATGATCCTACTAATTTTATATATTATGAACACCCCATGTATATAAAAACTATTTATCAAATTCTTATGATACATTTGGGAAAAATATGGATATTATTATATTGGATTTCAGAGTTATTACTGAGTCTCTACTTTAATACCTTTATTTTTTGTATTTATTTAGAGAATCCTTGTATTTTATTATTTACACTTGAATTGTGGGATGGTTTTGTTTTAACTTATTTTATATTATGTCACGTAGTTTCTTGGTGGATTATATCCTATCTTCGGATTCTACTATATTTATTGAGTTTAATGACTTCCATATATGATATTTTTATACTCACAATGCTAGTTTCTATCCTGAGGCCTACTAAAGGTGGGACTAGAGGTTCCTTATTTTCTTTCCTTCATTGTTTATTCAAAATGGGTACCTTTGGAGGGAGGGTTTGTAAAACCATGCTAAACATTATAGGATCATGTAAAACTACTTCCAAAATAAGAACTTTCAAAAGAGATATAAAAAAGGGAAATCAAAAGGCATAAGTATAAGTAGCATGCTGTGAATGTAAAAAAATAAAGGTTAAATCAAGCCATAGTGCGCTATCTATAATAAAAAATCAAATAAAATCAAAATGGTAAAAAGGATTTCAAATTCACAATATAGAGTGAAAGTGATGACTCTATAGATTCAACATCATCATCCACTCCAAGTGTCTCAAGACAAAAGTGACTTATGGAACATGTTGATAAAGACATTGAGGTTAATAGACCTCTTCTGTTTTCCTCTTATTCTTATTATCCTATTAACTATTCTCCTCTTTCCTTTTCTTTTTTCTCCTCGAGTCACCTAAATTAAAAAGACCTAAAATATTCCCAGAATCAACTCATAAATAGATATATTTATCTTTCGTATTTATATAAACAACATGAAAAAGAAATGTATTCAAGTGGTTCAAGAAAAAAAATCTTCAAAAAGAAAAGGATCTTATCTTCAAATAATAGAATGGTCTCTCTATGAAAATGAATAATCAAACTGATGCAGATACACTCAAATTCAATATTAAAGACCTCAGAAGTTATCTTTACAAATTCACCCAAGGTGATTAAAAAATTGGCTATCAAAAGCATGGAAAATAAAGAGTCATCTTTGTTTTCTCTAATATTTAAAGAAAATCTAAAAGTAAATAAAAATATATTTTAATTAAGGTTACTCACAACATAAATTTTATAATTTTTTAAAAAGAATCATACATTTAATATATGAATGCAACTCTAAAAATACAAGATATGGTAGACCAAATTCAATTCATCTTTATTATAATATTTTCAAAATAAATCCTCATTCTATGAAAATTTTGATTCCAAAATCTTTATTCGATATCATAATTGTATCTATGTTTGTGTGGGTACCAAAACCTTTAATCTTTTAATTTTTTGGAAAACTTTTCTTCTGATCAAAACCCAAGAAACACTATGGTACCTTGATGGTTGTTGTTCAAGATATATGTGTGGAGTCCTCTTTGAATTCAATAAATTTAATAAACTTAAATTAGGTAACATCAATTTTTGTTATAATTATAGGGGTAAGACAATTAGTGAAGGTACAGTCAGTTTATCTAACTCAACTTTAATTAAAAAAATTGTTCATAAAAGTATTGAAATTAAATTTACTATGCGATAGTAAATTCTGTAATAGCATTTTTAAAATATCATTTAAAAATAATTTTTTAAAATTTTTTAACTTCAAATGAAAAAATTTTATTTATAGCTTCAATACTTTAAAATTTTAATACAATCAATTTAAGATCTGTTGATATCCAAAATGTTGAATGTTTAAGTGCCTAAGTTAATGAATCATGGATTTGACATAGATGCATTGGTCATTTCAACACTCAATTCCTTTTTAAAATCAATTGTTATCAACTAGTATGAGATCTTTGAAATTTTCATTTCAAAGATGACATGGTTTTGGAATCATGTCAATATGGTAAGACACCACTACTCTTTTAAATCAAAACAAAAGTAATTTCATCTTCAAGGTCAGTTGAATTAATTCATCATGACCTTTTCAAAACTAATCTAATTGAAATTCAAGGATGAAAATCATATACTCTCATAATTTTTGATGAGTGTAAAAGATAAACATGGGTATGTTTCTTATATTATAAAACTGAAGTTTTCAAATCCTTCATCAAGTTTTTTATTAGGGTTGAAAATGAAAAAAAAATTAAAATTATTTTAATTCATAGTTATCATAATGGAGAATTCGATAACAAGGTATTTAATGACATATGTTCTTCTAATGGATATAATAGTTTTTTTATACTCCTCTAACCCATCAATAAAATATGGTAGTATAGAGAAAAAATTGAATAGTCCAATAAATCAGTCAAAAATAATTTAAATTATTTTTCCCTTCTAAATTTTTTTTAGGTTGAGGTCATGAATAATGAATTTTATATCATTAATTGAGTTCTTAAAAGACATTTTATTAAGAAACTCCTATATGAACTACGGATTAATAAATAACACAAATCCCTCTTTTTCAATGATTTTGGTTGCAAATTTTGTATTTTAAACACCAAATACAATCTTGAAAAAATTGACTAGTAATCCAATGAAGGTATATTTATTGGGTACTTCAACTCAATAAAATCTTATAGTTTTTTTAAAAAAGACCAAAATGGTGGAAGAATAAATTTTTGTTGTTTTTTATGAAAATTTTCCAAAAACTTCTTCTCAATTCTATTTAAAATTTTGTTTTAAGTGAATATTTTTAAACAAAATAAAATGAATAATAAGAAGAAACTCCTTAAAATTATTTTCCTAATGTTTTCAAAAAATCTAAATATTATACCGTTGAAAATTTCATCAATTATTTACAATTGGGAATACATACTCATATATAAATCTTAAATTTAGTTGAACACCTTGCCATTATCTCCCACCTTGAACCCCATAACCTTAACGATACCCCTGATGATGAAAATCAGATACCTTCCATGAAATATGAAACAAAATTAAATCACTCAAAATTATGTATGTAATCTCATTTAAAGACCTAGTGATCAAACTATTATATACTCAAAATAAGTTTTCATAAATGATCTAGACAAATATAGTAATATCACCAGAAAAAAAAATATTTTTTGCTGTCAAAGGTTATAACCAAGAAGAATGAATCTACTACGGTGAAACATTTTCACCCATCACTCAGTTAGAATCTATTATAATATTGTTGGAATTTTTTCCTCATATAAATTTAAAACTCTTTCAAATCGATATAAAATTTTCTTTTCTCAATAGTTTAATTTTCAAAAAAAAGTGGAAGAATTGTCTCCTGATTTTGAAAAGTCTACTTTCAAACTATCCAATCCATTTATAGATTAAAAAAATACCATCGATATTGGTATGAAAATATTTAAAACTATATTATTGTAAATGGGTTTAAGATGAAAAAATATGATTCAATTCAATTTTAAAAAAAAAATCAAATGATTTATTATTGATTAAAATTTATGTTGATGATGTGATTTTCATCTCTTTCAAGAAAAATCTTCATTTCTAATTTTATGACTATTTAAAAAACGAATTTGAGAGAAGATTTATGGGTGAACTCAAATTCTTTCTTGGTTACTAAATTTATTAAATAAATAATGGAACTTTTTTTAACAAATGTTAATTCAATAATAAACTCTTAAAATTATTTAGAATGGATAATGATAATGAAATTATCACTCCCATGATTACAAATTGTAATTTAACATTAGATGAAGTAAGAAAATTATTAACAAAAAACTTTATATAATTTTTATTGGTATTATACATTAACTTACTACATCCTAGCTTTATATCATATTTAGTGTTTATCTTTCTACTTCTTTTCAATAAAATCCAAAGATATCTCCATTCAAATTAGTTTAAAGGATTTTTGTATATAAAATAAACTAAAAAATTTGGTTATTTTATCTAAAAAGAACCTATTTTGAATTAACCTATTGGTATAAAATTGATTTCAGTGGATTTTGACTTTATAGTAAAATTACTAGTGGAAATTTCCATCTTCTAATAAAATATATTATCTCATAGAGTATTCATTAGTATAACACAATTTCTCTTTCTATGTCCAATGTAGAATACATAGCCTCCAGGAGTTGTTACACCCAAATTATATAAATTAAACACACTCTCTCAAGATGAAAGCATATATATGACCTTATCCCTACTAACTGAGATAATTTTTATGCCATAAATATCTCTAAAAATCTATCCAGCACTCTCTTACTAAACACATTGACCTAAGACACAATTTCGTAAGATATCACTTCTAAAAAGGTGACATATTATTACATTTTTTCCAACATAATATTAACCCAGTGATATTTTTACCAAACCTTCAAACCATAATCATTTCAAATTAATTATAGATTAATTAGGAATAATTATCATATGACATTATTTATTTGACCAAAAAATATCTTGAGTTATTTATAAAATATTTTTAAAATCTTATTTTAAAAAAAAATAAACATGATCTTTTTGATTTTATCTTTTTTATCTTGGATATTATGACTTTATCTCACTTTTTCATTCCTTTTTTTGGGATATAAATATCTCTTTAATTCTAAAATTTTCTTTATGATAGAAGTTTTTTCAAATTAATTTTTTTCAAAATGTTTTATTTTTTTAAAAATTTTGAAATCATTTTTCTAAAAAAATAATTTTTTATAATATTAATATTATTTTTTTAAAAACCTTCCTTTGATACCTTTGATTATAATTCAAAATTATTTTGAAAAAATCATGAAATTATTTATGTATATAATTATTTTAACATAAAATTATTTTTTTCATCACTCCTAAATGAAATTAATTATGAGTAAACTTTTATCTTATATACTTATCTCTAAAAACATTCTATTAAGTTTTTCTATGGTAGTGAATCAAATAAATATTTTGAAGTTTATTTAAATCAAAGTATTTTTTATTCATAAATATATTTTTAATGAATAAATCAATCAATGGAATTCAAGTCATTTCTTAAGGTAATGGTGATGTTGTGGAAAAGATATATAAAGTTTTATTTTCTTTTTATTCTTTTTTATATACTATTTTCTCTTCTTACTTACTTATATTTATTCTTATTTTATTAATATCTTATATTTTTTCTTTTATACACATGTATTCTTCTCTTCTCTTAAATATTACAATCACTCTCCTAAAATATCATATTATTTGAGGAGCTTGGAAGTTAAGAAGTGTTTTTCAAAATATTTTATTTCTCTTTTCTCTTTTTATTTTCTCTCTCTCTCTTAATTTTACTTTCCTCTCTCACTATGTCTAACAATCATATTATTTAGGGAGATTTAAAATTAAAATAGTTTTTCAAACATATTTTTTATTTTCAATTTTTTTATTCTTTTCAAAATATTTTTTCTCCTTTAAACTACTTTATCAAAAAAAAGATTCAGATACGACTTGAGTTTTTCTTCAAAATGTTTTTTATTTTTTTCATGACTTCTTGTCTTTCAATTTTTTATATTTTTATCTTTTTTATAATAAAAAGGTGGATAAAACCCTTAAAAAGGAAATGTGTGTGTATTTTTTCAAAGGGGGGACTTTTATAGAAATATTTTCAAAAAGTGGTAGCTTTAAATTTATTATTTATTATTTTTTTAATAGAGTTCGTGATATTTTTACTCTTGATCTCATTGAATATGTTTTTAAAATATTGAATTTATTCACTATATATATTTTATCTCTTTATGTTTAATTTATTTTTTTATGTTACGTATTTGTGATCATCCAAAAGGGGGATATTTTAGTACATCTCTCTCTCATTGGGTATTCTTGATCACAAGAAATCACCTATGACATTAATGTATTTATTTGAGTTTTTTTATGAAACTTTAATTTCTTTTAAAGTGATTGAATTATTTCACTTTATATAATTTTTAAATTCAATTCTAGGATGTCATATTGATATTATTAAAGGATTAGTTCATAATCTTCTCATATCTCAATGAAATTTGAATAATTTCGTAAGTTCCTTATAATTAATTTTAATGGATTATTGGAGTCCATTATTAGATTTGAACCTTTTTAGACTACACCAGGTGGCTGGTGTCGGGCACCGGCCAGCCAGTTCTATGATGGCATTAGCTTAAGCATGCAGTAGGACCAGTAGTCAACTGGTGGACCATCATCATCTTGCTAGTGGATTATCCAATGAATTTTTATTCCACCTAAAGGCCACGGTCCATCCATTTTCTAGTATAAACTTCCGGTTAGATTTTATATAGAAACGCCCAGTTATAGGTAGCCCATTGGCTACTTGAGGGAGGCTATTGGGTAACTAGTAGCATCACAATATTAGTTTCTGGAAATATTTTATGATGTTCAAAAGGAATATAAATTAAGTATTCCATGACTTTATTACACCTAAAAAATTCCAAATCTTTACCATCCCTTCTAGAGCCTATAAAAAGACTCTGTGTGACCCTTGAAGTGATACATCAGTCACCAACCTTCTCTCGAGATCCATTCAATGATGAAGTACTAGTATTATAAATTCTCTCAAAGATCTTTCCAAAGTTATAAATCCCTCATGGCTCTCAACCTTTCTAACAAAAATATAATACCCCATTGTAATTCTCTCATCCAAGATATTTGTGGGTAGCTTGTAATGGGTTTTCCTAATGCAGCCATCTCCCTTCTCAAACACCATTCTCCAACAATTATCACTTTTCAAAAGTGGGGGATAGATTTCTTATCCACTGGTGAAGCTGAAGAGGGTGATCACAAATAAAAAATGTGAGTGATGGGCTTCTTTATAACCACTAAGATTGATGGATTTATACTATTGACCTCTAGAGTCGAGGGTGGATATGTATGGACACACATAATGTTATTTCTAAACTCCTTATCAATTTTTTTTGTATTCCATTTTTTATTTCTATATTTCATCATTTAACATCGATTTCCATTATTTCATAAATTTGGTTCAATTTTTTTCAAGCATAAATGACTTTATATTATCAATATAAACTCAAATTTGATTTATCAATTATCACTTAATTTATTTATAGCTTTATTATTTAAAAACGTTTTATTTTTAAATTAACCTTTTATTCCACATTAAATTTTTAAAAGGGAAATTCATTAAACCTCTTTCCATAATCTATGAATAATTAATCTCTCCACATATACCTTAATTTTGAGTAACTCCAATATTGTTGGTAAATTCTCAATGATTAATAACTATATCCTTTCATCTACTTCCCTTTCCTCTTCATACTTTAAATATTTAAATTTGATGTTTCTTCACTATATATTAGACCACTTTTACCCATGTAATTGTGTCTTTGAGCAATCAATGCTTCCTCAAATTTTTATATGATTCATTTAGTCCATTCCTTAAATACTTCAACTGGAAATTTAATAAATAGTAGCTTCTTCTTTGATACATCTATTTTTATTTGAGTCTAAAGAATCTTTATCAATGATATAACTTCATATTAGAGTGTTTTAGTCTTATTAACTTTATTCTTCGTGTATATATTAAATCATCAATTATATTTATTTTTCCCAAAATTTTAAACCTATAGTTCACTAATTATTCAGGTTTTACTTGACCTTTTTAATTCTCTTCCACAAATTTCTCTAGATAATAAACTTATACTTTAAGATCATCAATATAACTTAAGTAGTTGTTAAACAATACTTTGAAATACATGTTATTATTTGTTTATATATTATTCTCTTCAATAATCTTTCTAATTCCACTAAGAGATCAATAACTCCCTTTGTTTTATCATCTTATTCTACTTAATCATTATATTTCTCCAATGAATCCATCATACAATTTTCTATATATATGATATAAACTCAGTTTCAATACCTTATAATGGATCATCATTACTATTTTATTCCTATTTTTTAACTCACATTCTTCTCTAAAATTTATTTCCACTTTAATTTTCTAAATTAATTGTCCTTATAGGGAGAAACATATTGCTTTTCCTTTTTGAGAATTTAAACTCACCAACCTCACCATAAAATCAAATTTTACACCTAGCAGTGCAGTGCCCAAGACATACACAATGAAAACCTAATAGAGGTATTTTTTCCCCAAATATTCATTTCCCTCTTTTAAACATCCATGCCACAAGTGTTAACAATTGATCGCTTATCTATTCTTAAGTATCAGCATCCCAAACCTCCAAATTCTTCACAAATATGAATGAAATATCTTTAGATAAATTTTATAAACATATTTTTAGCTTCAACAAAATTTCATATTCTGATAGTTTTTTTAGATAATTAAGAGATAATTTCCCAAGATAAACTTCTTCAGGTGAAAAAACATTTGGATTATAAATATATGGTAATATTCATATGATAATCTTCACCATATTAGTATATTTTATTTAATGACCACATGAATGAATTGATACAACAACTTCCAATAATATGGTTGAATAACTAATCAACATTTTCACTTTAACTCATCTTACAGTCATCAAATCTATTTTAAAGAACCGATAGCTTTTTCTCCTTCACTTTGGTATCACCATAATAAATTTTAGAAATATTTTCCCACATTCATCTAGATGTTCAAAAATACATCACCTTCATATATATCTGATTAGTTAGTGACCCTAATAAATCATTCGAATCCTTATTATTATTATTAAATAATTTCTTTTTTTCTTACATAATAGACATTCTAGTGGAATTACTCAATTAAATTATATGAAATAAAATTGAGTAAACATCAAGTCCAAGATATTATAAAATTGATCTCATTTTTTTCATCCATTATTTAAAAATAAAACCATGAAATAATTTTAGTCCCTTTTTATTTATATCATTCTCCAGGACTATAACTTCCTTTGATAAATTTTACCGAGAAATAACATGTGTCATAGATACCGCTTGTTTTAATTTGAGGTATCATTATAAACCCAAAGAGGGGGTGAATTGGGGTGTCTTAAATTTATTTTTTTCTTAATATTAGATGGATAATATCTTTGCGTTATAAGATACACCATGAAATTATCTTCATGATTTCACACAAACACATAAAATTCAAAATAATAAAGAAGAAAGGATGCAATGATTTTACTCGGTTCAACTGCATTAGGATATATCCAAGGATTATATATCAATGATGTGTTGATATACCAAATAATTACTAATTAACTAGTTTTAAATTATAAACATTTAGATAATCTCATTTCTAATTCATGTTCCATAGTCTCTTCCTCTTTCATCTCACTGAATTTCATGAGGGTTACAATGGAAAATGTTAACATGATGGTCAAACTCACAAATATATCAATCAACAATACAATGACAAACATCACTGGGTGTAATACATATTACTCAACTCTTCACTTCCAAGTATTAAATGATATGAATAAAAACCCTTTACTTAAAATACTAGTCATCAACTGAATCTTGTCGAATCACTCTTTTCTTCATAATTCCACATATTCAATAAAATCCACTATTGGGTTTCACACATTACTTCTTATCTTAAATATTTTTCATTATTATATATATGTTTACTCTTTTGTATATATGATTACCATATATTCAATATAGAAACCCATCCCTTTTACACATATTATTTAATGATTTTAAGCATAACTATCCTTCAAATACAAACTAATTATTTTAAAGTCTAGTGTCTTTGGAAGATTAGCTATATAAAATAGAAAACATGGATATAGAAGAAAACATATTTATTTTAATCATCTATAAACACCTCTTATATTACATTTAGCTCCTACATATACATAGTATAACCTGTGGAATACATGAAGAAAATGGATGATCAAAAAAACCTAGTAAAGGTATAAACATTGGAATAAACAAAAGCACATGGGTTAGAATGCATAACATGAGGACATAAAATGGAATATAACATGAATAAACATAAAGAATCATAATATGTAGATCATTGGTAAATGTAATAATGGAATCATAGGAATGTGGAAAGAACAAACAACATAAAATAATAATTATTCATGGATAACTACCTATACCATTGCACATGGAGGACAAAGACCCATAAAGTAATCAAGTTCACTCTGTGTCCCAACATGATGTCTCATGAGTCTAAACATTACCTAATGAATTGGAGAATTATCTGGATTCACCCATAAAATTATTTTCCTAAATATGTGTTTCACATGATGAATCAAACATAAACCTAATTCTTACCTATGGAAAGAAATTGGTATCATAATCATATCCAAAAGCATACCCAAAGTGTGTATCGTGATGGTGTCCATGAAAGAATGAATTTAAAACATACATGGACATTAATAAGGAAAAATAATCATATATAATGATATGTTATGTCCAAATTATGTGAAAAAATTTTAAAAATATTTTTAGGGAACTTTAGAAATGAGCCACTTTAGTGTAGTTAAAGGGAAAACACTAAAGAGTCTTTAAAACGAAAAAGTCATAATTGTTTGTATAAAAAAAATGAACCAATATTTTATTTCATGATAAAATGAGTTAATTTTGAAAAATCTTTGTGGCTTATAATAGATTAATTATAGTACTTTAAATTGAGTGATAATTTTAGAAGTTCCCTTTAATCGGGATTGCTTATCGGGGGAAATGAGAAAGAAACCTTATAAAACATGTATTTTCTCATCAATGAAAGAAGAATAGGGATAAGAACATATGTTTTGAAAATAAACACAGAATTTATGAGGATTAAATAATAATAGTTAAGAATTAAAATGGTATAAATAGAGAGAAAAAATAACCTGAATAAAAAAATGGAGATTCGTAATGAATCCCTTACCTTATGTCTAAATGTGTTCTAAACTTCATCTTAATGTCCAGGATAATCATTTTAAATCCATTAATTAAATAATTCAAAAATTATATACATGTATTTTATTTAGTATAATTTTATTACATTTATTTAAGGTCTTTTTTTAGTTATAAGATTAAATTTTTTCGTTTGGGAATGTTTATTTCCTGGGTTTTCATGATTGGTTCGCTTTTGTAAATGTATGAAAGATCATGTTTAGTGGGAATAGATATCCAGAATTGAAGTTATATATTATTAATTAATATATAAAATATTATATTATTTTATAAGTAATTTTATTATTTTTGGTGAGGATGAATTATTAGATAAGACCTTATAGATAATTGTTTGGATTATTTTAGCGGTTTTTTGACCATCACAAACTAGTTTTGTTTCATTCTTAATTATTGTATATAAATGTTAGTTTCAGAACATAGAAAGGGTTATAACATAAATTATAATATATTTACCTTCTATTATAATATTTTTATGTTGATACTTGATTTTATTAAAGTAAAATGGAAACTTTTCATCCTAAAACGCGATAAATCAACACCTCACAGATGATATTTTCATTTTTAGAATAAATAGAAGTGAATAAGAGACATTATGGTGGGTTTTCCATTTACATAATAAAATTATAATTTATATAAAATACTGAAGTTATCATTCATGTTTGGATATATTATTTGAGTAGATTATAAGAAAACAAAAGAAAGTTAAAAGAAAATAAATAATGAAAAATAGGATTTTACCTTTTGAATTCCTCTCCATGAGAACCTCCTTAGGGGAAATTTGTTTTGATCTTTTTTTAAGACCAGAAACTTATGAAAGTTGGTAAGAAACTTGGGAAGATAATAGGGAAGATATTGGAATATCTTAAAGGATTTATAAGAGTGATAAAAAGAGGTGGTGTGGGGTGGTATTTATAGTGGAGGAGAGGGGCATTTATTGATTATTTTATAAATTTGTTTATTATTTTGACTCAAGACTATGAATAGTGTAGATTCCTGTAACTAATTATAGTAACTAGTTATTTTTATTTCTAAAAAATTTTCTTACATCCTTCATACATCAACTATTAATCAATAATTCATGAGTTTATCTTATACAATAAATTATCATGTTTCACTATTCATCAAAAATTCAACTTTTTTAGAAAAATCCTAAAAAATCACCCCTACCATTTTTTAACATTTAGAATAAAAAAATGGAATAAATTTTATGAAACTAATTTTATAAATATTAAAAATAAAATTTTTAAATAAAATCATTATTTATTTTAAAAATGAAAATTTTAAAATTATAATTGATTTTATAACGCTTTGAAAATTTAATTAAATTATCATAAAATTTTTATTATAATCATAAGATAAAAAATACTAATTTATAAATCCGTTTTATAAAAAAAATATTTTTATTTTAAATCGTTATATTAATTATAAAATTTTAAATAAACATTTAAGTTTAAAAAAAAATATCAATACATAAGTTATCATGTTTAAAACATTTCTTTACTTATTCCATGATATAAATATATCATGTTTTCATTAATAAGATGAATAAATTTTATTTATACTTTCATATGTGAGATTATTATTCTATTTGCTGGTTTACTATTCCTACGAGTCATATTACTATTCCAAAGGTCAAGTTACTATTCCATAGGTATAGGTTCATTAATTTCTATAAATACATCATACATCATTAATTATTAATTTATATAGTTTTTATTGTGTTGTATATGTAATTTTAGGTGATTTATACTATATGAAATAATTATAAGAATAGAAATTTTCTTCGATATAATTTCGGGTCATTACATTGTTCCCCACTTATGAAATTTCTCCCTCGAAATTTTTTTTTACATACTAAGGTGAAAATATGTGGGGGTAATTCTCCTTCATTTATTCCTATGGTTTCCAATTTCCCTCTTCATACGTATAGTTATGCCATAGTACTTTGATCATGTCAGTAGTCTTGTTGGGTATAACGTTATCTATACGGTCCAAGATTGTCACTGAATGCTCTTTATAAGAAAGATAATTTTCTAAATGTACTTCCTCTGAATTCAGTACATGTGAGAGATCTGGTATGTATTTCCTCAATTGGGATGTATGGAATACATCATGTAATTGAAACATGGTAGGGGTAAGTGCTAGTCGATAGGCCACAACTTCAACATGATCAAGAATATCGAAGGGGACAATATACCTGGGACTTAGCTTTTATTTATTACAAAATCTCATGATCCTATCCCATGTAGATATATGGACGAATAAAATTTCTCCAACCTTAAACTATAGGTCCCATCGACGATTATCTCCATAACACTTTTTTCAACTTTGGGATGCCTTAATGTGATGCTGAATGGTTTTCACCATCTCCACCATTTCTTTGACCATTTCAGTTCCTAGCAGCTTATGTTCACTGACTTCATTCTAACATGATTGTGTTCTATATCTTTTCTCATAAAGGGCTACATATGGATCCATTTGGATGCTTGAGTGGTCACTATTTTTGTAAGAGAAATCTCCAAAGGTATATGTTGGCCACATCCATCTTTAAAGTCCATAGATAATTCTCTCAACATGTATTCTAATTTCAGAATAGTCCATTCAGGTTGGCCATCATTTTGAGGATGATAAGTCATAATAAAGTTCAGCAGAGTGTTTAGAGAATGTTGGAGGCTTTTCCAGAACATTTAGGTGAATCTTGGGTCTCGATCTAATATAATTGATAGTGGTAGTCCATACAGTCTTACCACTTATCTTATTTATATTCATGAGAGTTTATCATGTGATAATTCCTCTCTAATTGCAATAATTTAAGATATACTTATAAGATGATCCACAACAACCCATATATCATTGTTTCCTCTTGATATCTTCGAAATTCCACTAACAAAATCCATGGTGATGTTTTCTCATTTCCATGTTTGTATGGTAATGTTTTCATCATGACCTTATAATTTTTCCCTCCAACCTTGACTTGCTAGCATACCAAGAAAATTGATTTATATTCAGTGTTCTTCTTCTTCATATTGTCCCACCAATAGTTCTATTAGAGATCTTGATACATATTTGTTCTCCCTTGGTGAATATAGAAGGTTGAGAAATGTGCATCATTCAGAATCTCTTTCTTTATCTCTGGATTGGATGGTACAATGTTCATGACCCAAATCTCACGTCTCCTTCTTCGTCCATTTTGAACACTAACGATTTCCCCTTTCTAATAGCTTTCACCTTTTTCTTGAATTTCTACATCATTTCTTTGAGAATCCTTTATTTTCTCCATGACAGATAGTTGAGAAATAATTTGATAAAGAATTGATGATTTTTCAACCTTAATTATTCTCAGGTCCATCATTTTCAAATATAAAATTATTGTATCATTTTTTATTCTCATCATTGATAAATATTAAGGATCCTTTCTACTTAGAGAATAATTCACTTTATTTTCTTTACTAGGATAGTAGTGGACTGAGCAGTCATAATTCTTGATGAGCTCTAACCATCTTCCATGGTTCATATTAATCTCATTCTATGTGAATATATATTTGAGGCTCTTATGATAAATATATGTTTCACACTTCTCACCATAGATATAATGCCTTCATATTTTCAATTCAAATATCACAACATCCAACTTCAAATCATGTGTTGGATAGTTTTTCTTATGAATTTTCAACTTCGTTGTGGTATAGGCTATCAGTTTATCATATTTCATTAGTAAATAGCCTAATACATTCTGTAAATCTTCTATGTAAACCACAAATAGTTTCCCACTTGTCAGAAGTGTGAGTATAGGTGTATTTATAAGCCTCTTTTTCAACTCTCTGAAGTATTCTTCACATACATGAGTCTACAAAAATGTCACTCTCTTTATATTCATTTTGTTCATTTTGTTTTAAAATCATGATAAGTTCTTCACAAATCATCTGTAATACCCAGCTAGATCGAGAAAACTATGTATCTACATTATAGATATTGGCCTATGCCACTCCTCAATTACCTTTGTGTTAGAATCATCCATAGATATTTCTTTTTTGGTGATATCATTCCCCAATAATGATACTTCCTCCATCTATAACTCACATTTACTATAATTTTGATATATTTTATCCCTTCACAAAGTCTTTATCACAATATTAAAATTCTCCTCATGTTCCTCCTTACTCTTAGATTATATCCCAATATCATCAATAAAGACTACCAAAATTTGTCAATAAAATCTCTAATGACTCTATTCTTTAAATCCATGAAACTTTTTGGGGAATTATAGAGTTTTAAGGGAATAATTATGAACTCATAGGGTCCATACCTCGTTCAAAAGTCAGTCTTAAGAATATCTTGCTTCTTCGCCTTTAATTGGTTATATCCCAACCAAAGTTCCACCTAAGAAAAATATTTGGCATCACATAGTTGATCGAACAAGTTATATATACATGTAATGGGATAATTTTTCTTTATCATGACTTTTTTGAGTTCATAATAATCAATACATAGGTGCATTGATCTATCCTTCTTCATGATGAAGAGGACAAGCACACCCCATAGTGAAGAACTCATGCATATAAAACCCTTGTCTATTTTCTCTTGTAACTACTTCTTCAGTTCCTCCAACTCAATGGTGGCCATTTTATAAGTTGTATTTGATATATGTAGAGATCGGGGTATAGGTTTAATTGATAACTCAACCTATCTTTCAGAAGGAAGACTTGGAAATTCTTTAGGGAATACATGCATGTAGTCCATCACAATGGGAGTGTCTTCGAGCATGATTCTTTTATTTTCCTCTATAATTTTAGCTAGATATGATTTATCATAAGGAAACAATATCCACAATGGAGTTGATGGTTCTGATGGAGATTTATCTTCCTCCTTACACATGTATATAATTTGAGGATGCATTAGTATATGAAGAGGGATCTCCCTTTATCGATAATTGATGTTGTATTTGTATAAAGATAGTCATTCAATGCCTAATATAGCATTACACTCCACAAAAGTAAGTCAGACACGATTTTCTAGGAGGTTTAGTTCAAAATAATTTACTAGGGAGGAGTTATATACATGGGATGCAATAATTACACCATTTTCTATTATCATAGATAACTCAACCTCCATATTTTGAGTTGTTGAAAAAGTTTTACTAAACTTGCAAGATATAAAATAATGTTTAGAACTAGAATCAAATAGCATGATAACTATTCTTGAATGAATAACCAATGTTCTAGTCACCATATAATTTTTGGGATCCACATCATCCTTAGTGATTTCATATTCCCTTATTTGCTTCCTTGTAGGTTGTTGGTGATAATTTCCTCCAACAACCCTTAGCTGAAAGAAATTGAAAGCATAATTTAAAAGTTCTTTGTAGTTGAAACACTAAAATATAGGAAGAATTTTGATCTGAACCTTCATGTATTCTTCCACATTAGTGTGATGTTGAGTCTTTTTTCAATAATGGGATTTATCTGTTTATCCACCCATATTAAACTCCATTTTCCTCCTTCTTTCATCGGGCCCCTGATACCACTTAGAGTCTTTGATCTCCATTTAAACCACAAGGGAAAAACTGACAATCTCATCATAACCATCAAAGTCTCAAATAACTAATGATTTTTGTATAATCATCTTTAGTCCTATAATTAATCGATCCACCTTGATTTTGGTGTTCGTGAAAAAAAACATAGGCATATCGTTCAAGCCTTGTGAATTTTTCCTCATATGCTCTAATAGACTCATATTCCATTTTCTTCAGTATAAGGAACTTCCTTTACATCTTAAGATGGGGGGATAAGAGAAAAAAATTATTAAAAAAATTCTTGAAATCTTCCCAATCCATGTAATCAATTTCCTACTTTTAATTTTTGATCTTGATTAGTGTCCAACACTGATCATATCCTCCATAAAAATGATAGACTTCCATCGCAAATTTCTCTACTTCTAAGCACTTGAGGACAAATAATATATTCTCAATGGATTTAATCCATTTTTCTACGATAAGGGGGTCAGGATACCCACTAAATATAGAAGAACTTTGATGAATGATGGATTCTAATACAACTTGATCTCTCTTAAGAGAATCGGGTTGTTCCACATGATTCAATTTATTATTCATAACTTGATCCATGTGAGTAAGTATTTTCATGAAGTTCTTATCACCAATTCCCATCATATTTCGAATATCATTAAGGAAATCACCACATTTCATATTATATTGATTGTTTTCATGGGTTCTCCTATTTCTAGACTTTAACAAAGAAACGAAATTACAATTGGAAGGGCTTTAATATGTAGATAATAATAATATAAAATATAAAACTTTAAATATATAAGGATAAAATTTTAAATGGAAATAATATCCTAGATTTTGATTCCCTAAGTTTAAATCTAGGTTATACATGGTGATAGAATTATCCATAGGGTTCTTACTAAAGTGTTCTAGTCCAAATATCTAAAAATAACTAGAACTTTCTTTAATACCAACTATAGAGACCCTATTCTTTTACACATATTATTACATGTTATTAAGAAAAACTAGCCTTGGAATAAAAACCAAGGATCGTAAATTTTGGTGTCAAGGGAAGATTAGGTACATCAAACTGAAAAAATGGAAATAGAATAAAACATATTTATTTCAATCATACATAAAGAGATCTTATCTTCCATTGATCTCCTAAATATTCATAGTATAATAAAATTAATACATGAATAAAAGGGATGATCTAAACATCTTATAAAGGGTATAAACATTGGAATAAATAAAAGAACATGGGTTAGAATGCATAACGTGATGACAAAAAGGAATGGAACATGAATAAATATAAGAAAGAAAACCTTATAGATAATGGGTACATGTAATCATGTAATTATAGGAATGTGGTAACAACATGAAACATGTAATAAGCAAGAGTCAAGGCTAACTACCAATACCATTTCAAATGTAGGAGAAAGTCCCATAAAGGAATCAGGTTCACTCCTTATCCCAACATCACATCTCATGACACAAAAAATGACCCAATTAATTAGAGTGATATCTAGGAACAACCATAATAACCTATTAATGAAGATTTTTTCCACATTAATAATAAAAAACATAAGGGTTATCCATGGAAAGAAATGGGCATCAAAATCATATCATAAGGCATACCCAAAGCATGTATTAAGATGGTTTCCATTAAAGAATAGATTTAAAACATAAATAGAAAGTAATAATGTAAAATATGCATATATAATTATAAATTATGTCCCAATTATGTGAAAATATTTACAAATAGTTATTATGATACTTTAGAAATGAGCCACTTTAGTGTGGTTTAATGGAAATCATTAAAGAGTCTTTAAAACAGAAAATTCCTAATTGTTTTTATAAAACAAAAAATGAAATAAAATATTTTATTTCATGATAAAATTATTGAATTAAAAAATAATGGCTAAATAAAATATATTAATTATGGTACTTGAAAATAAGTAATAATTGGATAAGTTCCCTTTAATGGGTCTTGCTTACCGGGAGGAAATGAGAAATGAACGTTATAAAACATGTATTTCGCCACCAAAGAAATAAGATTAAGGATAGGAAAATGTGTTTGGAAAATAAAGACATAATTTATGAGTATTAAATAATAATAATTAATAATTAAATTGGGATAAATAGAGATAATGTGTAACCTAAAAAAAATAGAGGTTCTGAAAAAATCTCTTACCTTATGTCTGAAAGTGTTTTTCACTTGATCTTAATGTTAGGGACAATAAAATTAAATCCATTAATTAACTAAATCATAACCTTTTATAAATTTAGTTTTTATATTATTATTTTATTACATTAATTTATGACCTTTTTAAGGAGTTATAATATTCAATTTTTTTCATTTGGGAGTGTTCATTTCCTTAGTTTTTATGATTGGTTTACTCGTACAAATGTATGAAAGATCTTATAAAATGGGAATAGATATACAAAATTGAAGTTATATGTTATTAATTAAAATTAATAATATTAAATGGATATATAATTAATTTGGTTATTTGGAGTTAGGATTAATCATTAGATAAGACATTAGTGATAATTCTTTAGATTATTTTGGCAGGTTTTTGATCATTGCTTACTAGTTTTATTTCATTATTCATTATTGTGTATAAAGTTTACTTTAAAAACATAAAAAAAGTATATAAAATAAATTTTAAAATATTTACCAACCATTATAATGTTTTTATTTATATATTTTAAGGTGTTAATGGAAAATGAAAACTTGTTATCCTTAAATGAGATAGATCAAGACCTCATGGATGATATTTTCATTTCCAGAATAAAAGGAAGAGGAGAAGATACTTGATGGTTGATTTAACATTAACATAAAAAAATTAAGGTATATATAATATACTAGAGTTTTTATTTATGTTTTGATAGAGGTGTTGAGATTAGTATAATAAAAGAAAAGAAAGTAAAAAATAAAATAATGAAAGTGGAAGAGGATGTTACCTCTGGAATTCTTCTCCTTGAGAACCTCCTTAATGAAATTGGTTTTGGTGTTTTATTGAGATCAGAACCTAATGGAAATGAGGAAGATAATTGGTAAGGGTATTGTTCTGAAATTGTGGAATCTTTAAGGATGAAGAAATTTGATGAGAATAGGTGGTGAGGGATGTAATTTATAGTGGAATAGAGCGGTGTTTTTTTATTATTTTACTCATTTTTTTATTTTGGCTCAATAATATAAATATTATGGATTATTGTGACCAATTACAGTAAATAGTGCATTTAGTTTCGATAAAAATTTTCTTAATTCATAAATACATCATCCATGACTAAATAATTCATGTATTTACCTTATATCGTAAATTACTAAATTTCACTATTCATCGAAAATTATACTTTTTTAGAAAAATCCCTAAAATTAACCCCTACCATATTTGAATGTGTAGAATTAAAAAATGGACTCCATTTTATGAAAATAATTTTATAAATATGAAAAAATTAATTTTTAAATAAAATCTTAATTTATTTGAAAAATACTGATTTTAAAATTATAACTGATTTTATAGAAAATTAAAAAATTAATGAAGGTATAATAAATTTATATTATAATCATAATATGAAAAAAATATTAATTTATGAATCTATTTTATGAGAATAAAATTTCTTTTAAATCATTATATTGATTATAAAATTTTAAATAAAAATTTATGTTTCATAAAAATATCAATGCATAAATGATCATTTTTAAAACATTTATTTACTTATTCCATGATATAAATATATCATTTTTTCATTTATAAGATACATAAATTTTATTTACACTTTCATAGGTCATGTTACTATACTATTGGCTAGTTTATTATTCCTAAGGGTCGTATTACTATTCCAAAGGTCATGTTACTATTCCATTAGTATATAATCCTTAATTTCTAGAAATACCTCTTGTTTCATTAATTCTTCATTTATAAAGATTTTATTGTCTTTTCTATGTGATTTTATGTGATTTATACTATATGAACTACTTATAAGAAGGTAAATTTTCATTAATAGAATTTTGGGTCTTTACATCCAAAGAATTTTGAAATTTGAAAAAGTAAACATCAAACAATTCCATGTATCCTACACTTAAAATGAAACCAGTGAATCAACTTTATATAGATTTCCACTATTTAAATTAAAATGGTTTGTTAATAAAATCCCTAAAACATCCAAATTTAGATGATAATTCCAAGTCATTATGTCTATTCCAAATCCTTAGATTTCTACTATTCATAGTGTAGAAACTTTCTTCATGGTTTATAGATTGGTTTCTTCACATGCAAATTTATATTATTATTAATTTAATTAATTTTTGTTGTGTGGATATTCTCTCATAGAATAGGTGCCTCTAAATATCATTTAGAAATGAAAATTCTCCTAAAAACCATCATTGCAGGTCCTTTTTGTTACGGTATAGCTAATAAAAATCGTATTATACAATATCCAAATATTATTACATAGAGGTCTGGTGGTAGTTATGTATCACTATTATCTTTATCACTTAGCTATGTTTCCAAATTTTTACTTCATAGTATTGATAAATATATATCAGGAGGTGTTCATCACTTCTCCTCAAAATCGGTTAAGAATTAAAACATTATGTACCAAATGAAAAGGCTAACACATAATGGTAAAAACCTTATATACATTATAAAACATTACATATTCAGGGTATTTTATTTATTTGTCCATGTTTTAGAAAAAATATAAACCTCTATTCATCATGTGAGCCAGTATTCTTGTGTTATGACCTAACCTTTTCCAGATCTTTTAGAATCTTTAAATTCATTAGTCCCAAATGAGGGTGAATACCCTGAGAGGGAGGGTGAATCAAGGTATTTCAAATTCTTTACATAACCCTTTATAATGATCTTATTTAAATTTAAAAATGAATCCCTCTCAATTTATTTTGGTATTTTTATATTGATAAAACTATAGAGAAGGGACACATATCATTTTATATAGTTCACCAAAATAGGCTAATCCAAGGAGCATGCATGTCAATGTGTCTATTCACTTGAAACACTATGTTCACCACTTTGGTTAAAATTATAGAGTGTCTAAATTGACCCTACAAGTTTACAACCCTTAAAAGATAAAATATACCACTCTTAAGAACTCAGGGAAAGCACTACTCCTCCAAAAAAAATTTCTTCAACTCTTAAGAATAAATAAATATGGTTATAGTAAGAATAGTGTGTTAATATTATCTACTTTTTAAAACTTGAAGAACTCTACAAATATTATAGTGATAATATCTCCTCGATCTATATTTTATTCCTCTCTATCCTTCCAACCCTTTTCTATAACTCCTCCTTCTATTTGTTTTGTATTTTCTATCAATATGTTCTCTTCTCATTTTAAAACTTCTATAAGTATTATTATTTTTGTAATTTTATAAGTATATAACACTTAATATAATGGATACAATTAATTCTTCATTATATAGACAACTAATATACTTCCAGGTGTACCAAAAGAAATTAATATCCTAGTAACATTCAATTAAACCTAAGTCATACCCTATAATTTTATTATAATTTATAATTTCAAACTCTATATATAACTTCTTGATGGTATGGGAAGTCAGAGTTCATGACATCAAGTTTGTTCAACAACCAAATCCTCTAATAATACTCCATATCTTAAATTCAATTATCTATTATATCTTGTGTGTATATCTTCAAATCCATGTTGATCCTTGTACTAGTTTCATTTCAACCATCTTCTTCACAGCACGAGTCTCGCTAGGATAGAACCAATAATATCTTCCCAGATAGAAATCATAGCCCAAGCCTTTGATCATGGAATATCCACCTATAGACAAAAACAATAAAATAATTCACCTTAACTCTCACAAAATAGAACTTCCTTCTATTAAATTACCTTCATATGTGTAATTACATCAAAATCCACTTCAATCACCTTCATGGCGTGAAAATTGTGTTATGTTGTGTAACATTAAACACTAAATCTCACAAAGTAAAGAAACCTTATAAAACACAATCATAGTGTGATGTATGATCTTTTAAATGTGAATGGTTCTTATAATAATCCTTTAATAAGCCTTATAAAGTCATACCCATGGCATCGTGCATGTTCGCATGATACGAATGACTCTTACAGTCATTAATGAAGTCAATTACTTTATTATTCTTTCTAGAAACAAACTTTCACATTTTAACATAAGTCATCATAGAATGTCTCTTATTCCAAAAATATAACTATAGTCACTCCATCCAAAAACTCTTTAAAAAATTTTCAGGACTCTATAATGTCTTTTTTAGGTTTCTTCTTTAGACTTGTTAAAAAACATAACTAAAAAACTTTTTTAAGGGATTATTTCCAAAAATATCCCTCCTTATGCTAGTTGAAAACTTGAAAATAGATTCAATGCTTCTTCACTTAGAAATTTTACAAGAAAAAATCATATATGACCATTACCACTATTTAAGCCTATTTTACTCAAATATTATTTTAATGATTCACTAATCACCAAATCTAAGTCCACTTGATACATGATCTATGTGAAAAACAAGATCCAAGTGAAAATTTATTCATGAAAATGCATCTGTGATTTCAAAGATCTTCACCAATTTTCCAAGTAATTTATCCCACTAAATAATAATTCAATCACTATAACCCTTTCAAAAAAAGCATTATAAAACAATATTAATCTCAATTTTTCAATAATAAGTAACATCAATGGACTTCTTCTCACCCTTTCCACATAAACACTTTCTCCCCCTTTTTCAACGAACCCAAATATTACTTATTTAAATGTTTATAAAAGAGAGTTAAATATTAAAACATCTAAAAATAGTGAGAGTTACCATGATTTTCTATAAAATAAATTCTCACTGGTACGTGGGGCTAACTTTTCCACACAAACATAGTGGATGGGGTAAATTAGACTCTAAAAACCAATTGGTGCTTTTCAAAATCCCCATTGGGTAGTTACTTTGTCATTATATATAAAACCTGATATTGTGGTGATATGTACCCCAATTTTATCATCCCATGGTCAACATTATCTATAGTTATATGGTAGTTAATCTTGATTTGTTTCATCCTATAATTATGAAAATTATTTTCTCTATGATTTATACCACTCATGTTTTCAAACATTATTACAATAGGTTGTTCCACAACCACTCCAACATTTTCAAGTTGTTACTTCATTCAAATCAACTTACTACATGGCTTAAAGGAAGATATGTATTCATCCATCAATGTTCTAAAATAAATATATTCCTTATTTTTACTCATCCAAAAATATATAGGAACTTCCAAGATAAAAATAACCACCTGCTATTGACTTTCAATAATCAGTTGATCCGACCAAGTTTTCCTCTGTGTACCCAAATAATTCCTACTTGGATAATAAATGATAAAATATCCCAAATTTTATTTTATAGTTAACACACTGAAGTAACCTATTCACAATAATAAATTGACTCTCCTTTTGGTATATTTTATGTTTGGAAATTTGAAATGTGGAAAATGTTATATCAGGTTTTGTGGTGGTTCAGTACAACAAGATCCAAATAATCAACTTATGCTATATCACATTAACATCTTTGTCATCCAAATCCTTTGAAAAATTTATCCAGGTATCCATTTTATTTTTCATAGGCTTTAAATAATCTATTTAAAACCTTTTTATCACTTCCTTGACATATTTTTATTTTATAAATAAATTTTCCATTTTTTACTTTAATGACCTATAGTACAAGGGAAAAAATTACATTCTCTAATCATGGATATTTCAAATTCTCACCTAATATATTCAGAAAATAGATTTCATTGTGCATAATTTGATCCAATTAAAATAATATCATCCAAATAAATAAGAAAAAAATCCTTTTCATAATTTTTCTTATTTATTTAGAGGTTGAGATTAACTATTCCTCTTGATAATTTGATCTTATTTTGATATTGATCAAGCTTAGAGTTCTATGCTCTTATTTATTTCAATCTATAAAATTACTTCTACAATAGTATAAACTTATTCTTATTTTAATAAATAATAAACCAAACAACGTGTTTAATGTATACTTAATCATTAAGTAATCTATTGAGGAAATATGATATTATATCCATTTGATAGACATTAAAGCCTCTTTTCACTTCTATAGATTAGAATAATTTTATAGTATCCAATCCTTCCATGGTTTAAATTGTCTCATAAATGTAAATACCTTCAATTTTTGAATTTACCTATCACATTAACTATTATTTTCTCTATATTACCATTCTATATTTATTAATTTTATTCTATATTAGTCACTTTATTCTGATGATGTTCTTATCCAATGGCCTTGTAGTAACTTCTTTTTTTATTTGGTCAAGTTTTTCATGCATAGACTTGACTTAATTCTCATTGTTAGAAAACTAACAAAAAAAAATTATACCCCACTTGAGATAGGTGTAAGGTTTTCTTTGGATATTTCATTCTTTGAGTTTGAACTAGATTTCTTTGGTCACCGACTATATCTCCATATCTGATTCTAGCTTATATTTTAGTTCTCTTTATAACTGTGAAATTGTCTATGTTTTATTAAATTTCAGTGTCTTATTTTTTAAGTCTTATATATCCCAGTTATCCCCCCCCCCCCAATATTCTCACTGCAACAACACTTTCCTCTATAATTTCTCCACTGATATGCTTTAAATTGTGCTCATCAGCTTTCAAAACTTACTCATTTTCCATAAAAGTTACATCTTGTATTTCAATAATTTTTTCCATAATTTTAGTGTATCACTTATAAAATGTGGTTTTGGATTAATAACCTAGTAATATACCTTTATATCGATTATTATAAAACTTTTTATTCATCCCTTTTTTTAGAATAAATAATTTTATTCTAAAAACTCGAGAGTATTTGAGTGATTCCTTCTTATGACACTATAACTTATATGGGATATTTTATTCATTTTAAGATAACAAGGATTATTTATAGGTATTAAATTATTTAATCATTAATTTTGTTTAATAATTCTCTAGTGAATTCTTTTTTATGAGCATTGTATGAGCCATGTTTTTTATAATCTGGTTCCTCCCTTCAATAACTCTATTTTTTTGGATCCCTCACTACTGAAACTTGATGTTGAATTCAATAATTTTCAAGATACCATTATACCTAGTTATTTTTGAATTTCATACCATTATCAGTCTCAAACTTATGAATTATCACACTAATAATCTTCACCACTACCCTCCAATACCGTGTATTTCATTTGAATGCCTTGAATTTGTGGGTAATAAAAATCAACCAATTCATCATACTATAATAATCAATAAATAATATAAAATACCTTTTTAAATCTATTGATTTCAGTTTAAAAGGACCATACACATTTAAATACACTATCTCAACCAGAATTATTGATTTCTCCTTCTTTCGATTGAAACTATTCAAAATAATATTCCCCTTTAACAATTATCACACATGTGATTATGATTATGTGTGAGATTAGGGAAGTATTTGGATCCTTAACTCCTCACTAAGTGATCCAAGAAGTTTTGGATCAAATAGGAAATTATTTTATGTCATATTTGGTTTTATTGTTCATTGGACAATAAAAACATATCTTCTTCCGAAATAAAGTAAAGATTTTACTTAGTGTACTTTCCTTGAAAAATAGTTGATCCATATCTTCCTTTAATAATATATGTCTACTCATTGAACTTCATTTCATGTCTTGAGCCATATAATTTACTAACACTAATTATATTATGACTAATACATTCAATTAGAATGATTTTCATGTGCCTTATTTTCTTCCCCTTATTTTTACCTTCCCTTAGTCGATTATCTCCATCCCCTCATCATTTATAAACTGAACAAATCCATCTTTTTCATATTTTATACCTATGATGAGATAATTATTTACCATCTTATTGGAAGTGAAATCATAGAATAGAATCAATTTTTTTTCTCTATATATTACATTTAAGGAAACATTAGTGGTATTTTCTTCTAAATATTTTCCCTTATTTTCACATGTCTGCTACTTAGATTCCTTTAGTGGCGAATAAACTTATTCATCCTCCTACTATTGTGATTATTCTTCATCTTTATAGGATAAAAATATATTATGATTCTTTATCCTACTTGATTATGACTCCATCAACTTTTTGTTCTTATATGGTTCTCTATTGGTGTAATAACTAGAGATTTTGGACCCTTTAAATTAATATTATCTTCAAAATCTTGTGTCACATGCAACTCCGAACTAATTCAACACCCGAATTAAATGAACTATGAAATATTAAAATTAGATAAATAATATAAATAGTATCTAAAAGTATAATAGTCAATTAAAATAATTATATTTTATCATTCTCTTTGATTAATATGTTAAAGAGTATGCCTTTTGAAAAAACATTTTAAAAAGGTGGTATTGTATTTTAACTTAATAAACTAAATTGATCATAGTTAAAAAATTATCATAAAAGGTAAAATTTATATTTGTAAACTAATATATCAATATTAAATTATTTATAAATCTCTATTAAAAAAGATTAAAAATACTTGAAGCTTAAAAGGTTTTTTTTTAATAAAAGTTGTTTTTCTTTATGTATTGTATTTTCATTTAAAATCTAATTTATAAATTTTATAATTATAATTTTAAAAATTTAACTTCGTTTTTTGGATTTATAATTTCAATTTTAGTTTAATATTATTTTTTATATCATTCTAAAATAATTTATTTTTAGTTAAATAGTGAAAAAACCATTGTTACAAATAATGTGACATTTATTACATTATTAGTATATAATTATTAATTATAAACTCATGAAACAATTTTATATGACCAAATATATGTTGAATAAGTGACTATATTTTTAATTTTTTTTTAAATTTACAGTCTTATATTTAATATTTTATAACATAAGTTATATTTTTCAAAAAAAATACATTGTACATTTAGTATTTTAAAATTAATGTTTACAAATTTTAAAAAATGAATCAAAAAATAGATTTAAAATTTAGAATAACTATGTCTAAATTATATAATGAGGATTATATTTTGGGTACAAAGGATAAATTACTTAGGTAAAAAAATTATCATGGTTAAAACCAAAATGTTAAAAATAAGTAACCAAAGAGGCCAATGGATTAACATGTAAAACCATGATTTTAATTGATTTTTGGAGGTTTTTATTGACCTTATCTATCTTCAACACCATTATATATCAATTTTTATCTAATTTACTTGATATTTACTTCCCATTATTGAACTTTGTTTTGTATTTATAAACATTTCATCCATTTTCACTTATAGAAGGGGTTATCCTCTTCTCACTTGCCCTCACAAGGACACCCCATTAAGTTCAGCCTAAAATCTAGTCAATATAATACTAAACCATTCTATCCATCTTAAATATTTTATTTTCTTCTCAAAATATCATTTCTTAAAATATTAACACCATTTTCATAGGAGATAATCCAAGAAGTGAGGTATAAATTTTTAACTACTCATTTCTTATCTCTATCTATTTATATACATTTATTCTTCCTCAAATTCCATTAAATAATATTAATATGATATAATAATTATATTTTTTATTTTTTATTTTGTTATAATTATTTTATAATAATTAATCACCTTTCCCACTACTATTACGAAAAATAAAACTGTCATTTGTGTGTTGTGCGGACTACCACATCCACAACGCAAAAAATTTCATTTTCCTTCACCATATTACAAGGTTGTTCATAATAAGGAATTTAATATATATGTATCATATTTATGGTATATTTTATATTCTTAAAATGATAAACCATATATCTCCCTTTCCTTGTTCTATAGAAAATGAAATCATCATCCATGCGTATGTGTGGACTACCACCTCCATAAAAGGATCGAATTTCATTTTTCTTTTCATCTCCACATTAAATGGATAGTCATGAGAATGGGTTTAAGGGATAAATATGAATTTTTTAAAATTATTAAGGTTCTATAAATAAAAATGGATAACATATTAACAATATGATCAAAAACAACTGTGAGAAATATACCCTTCCAATATAACATTCTAAGAGAAAAAAATAATATTTCTCCGACTATGAAATAACTTTTTATAGGTTATTTTATTTTTATAGTTATTTATAATTATAATATAAAACATTAATAAAATATAAATAATATCACTATTCTTATGTTATAATTATATTATAACTAAATCACTACATAATCGTCCATTAATTATGGTATGTTTTTATTTTGGTTGGTCTAACCCCCTACTTGAACAATGATCTAAATTTACATCATGGGTGACTATTAGAATTTTATTTCCTATAATACATGATATAAATAAGTAAATAATGATTTTCTGGTTATTTAATAGTAATATAAAAATTTAACTCATTATTTGAGGAAAAAAACTATGTTCACAAAGAATCATCGAAACAAGATCATCATTGAGTTCATCAATAATGATCATAAAAAATTCATAAAATGAAATTATAACTCTATAAAATATCATAATGCATATATTTCATTATCATAAATTATTTTTTAATGAGGAAATTTTAGATAATAATGAATAACAACACCTTAATTATGAAACTAGTTTAAAATGATGAGTCATGTTTAATGAATCTTGTGTTTGTTGTAATTAGATAATGATAACATTGATGTTGATCGTAAGTTTAATTGAATATTTTATTCTATGATTTGATGCATTTTTATAAAGAATGCAGTGCATGTTAATGATTTTTTATGAAATGGGTCAAATCCATGTTAATGAATTTTAATTCCATAAAGTTTGTTGAAACATGAATTTATACTTGGAACCATGTTTAAATTAATTGTTTAATTAATTTAGTATCTTTTTATAGTTTTATGTTTTGGCTTTCCCATAGTTGGAACTTTTGAATAATGAATCTATTAATTCAAGATATAATAAGAACTGATTATTCAATAAAGATAATTTTTAGGGCCTGAGTTATCTCTCTTCTTGACAATGTCGAGTGCCTTGTGCAGGGAGGCATGATAGATCATTTATGTGTAACAGTTGGATGCCTTTTTTGGGACTGTATTCCCTTATTGACTATGCTTTTTTGTTTGTTACCTTGTGATGTGATCTGGATGTGAGATTTAATTTTCATATAAGGCTATGATGGCTAATCCTAGGATGAATTACATGATATAGGGAGGGAATGCCTAAATGATGTTATGATCCTTGGATAGTTGAGAATAGGGTGGATGATGTGAGATGGGGCAGTGTGGATCAGATAATGTTTCGGTAGTTGACACATGTGATCCAAAGATGCATCGAGATATGAATGTGGTTATAAAGAATGTAGTTGGAGATTATGTAATGGATTGAAGTTGTGATTACTCGTTTTTTTGATAAATATGGATTCTTACTTGAAATGAATCTGTTTAATGGTTGATAGCTCGGTTGCTTGTTTCATCTACATTCATTTCCCCATTGCTTGAGGTATCAAGATGTTCTTGGTTCAGGATTCCTCTTGGTGATATCTTATGATGTTTTTCCTAGATTACCTAGAATTATGGAAAGTAATAATGCCTAATAAATCATTAAACCATGGGGTTTGTAATGATGTAATTCAAATACTAGAAAGATGTTAATCTTGAGAAATCATGGACATGGTTTGGTTTTTTCCTAGAGGGATTAGATAATAATATGATGATTAATTTAAGGAAATTATGAATAATGTTATTGGTTAATTAATGGATAATGGATTAATAAACATAACATCTAATTATTTAATTAAAAGAAGTTTTTTATTATATCTATTTAAATGATTTTGTGCTTATAGGATATTTAGTCTTAGTAGTGGAAGCTGGGAGTTTGAATGGTGTTAATTGAAGTGCAATATAAGATTAGTTTATGCTCATAGTGTGATTGTAATATATATTTTATACTATATATTATGTGATTTCATACGCTACCGCACCCATGTCGGTTAGGGAAATTGACACCCAGTGAAATTTGGGAGGGTATTTTCCCCAACATCCCTATGGGAGGATGGATGGATAACTACCCACTCTAGCCCTACTCTATTATCTTGGTAATTACTAATGTTGGTATGCATGCCAATTATTTTTCCCAAATATGTTTCTAGAGGGATGTGATGGGATTTGGTTATTCACACATGTGTGTCCTCGGATATAGTATCCAAAGTATTATTATAGGTATGGAATATTTAGTTTATGATGGATTGAGGTACTTACTCGGTGTATGGATTGTGGTGGATTGAGGTATAATACCTAATGTTTGATAAAAATCATACAGGTTGTGGTGAATCCTAGAAAATAGTTGGTTACAGTAAGAACCCAGTTTTTTATGACGTATGGATCTTTTAGTGGTCTAATTATTTATCGTGTACCTTTTAAAAAAAATTAATAAGGTTATGGATGTTTTGGGTACCTGGGGCTTGTTTGGAGACCATAACCCCAACTAGTATAAGAAAACCTTGGGCTTCATGGTTAGTAGAAACTATACAGGGAGTTTTAGTGGTAGTATTAGGTCGCACGGTTTTTCCAAACCATGCGACTTGGGGTACACACCAATGTGGAGGCTCTACAATTTTTATATTAGGTGAGAAGCACCATTTTTTCATGTTTTTCAAAATATGATCATGATTCTTTTTTCACCCCTCTATGGATATAGACAGTTTTATGGTTGGTTCATGGTTTGGCCAATCATGCGGCCAAACTGTCTGACCATAGGATTTTTGGGTGAATTTACCATTTCACCCTTAAAATTAATATAACCTTATTTTCTTTCTCTGATTTCCTCTAGTATAAAAAATTGATACTACTCTCTCCCGTTGATGTATCTCAATCTTCATCCTCCTAGGTTCTTGGATATCTCAACCATCAAAAGTCTTCTTTGATCACTGTTGGTCTTGTTGGTTACTATCAGTGAGTGCATCAGTCCCTAGGATTAGTTCTTTGTTTTTATTCCTCTCAACAATTCTATTTTTGATACAGGATCATATTCCCTATTTTTAGGGTATCTATCTATTATTTAATTTTTATCTAATACAAGCCAAACTAAGGTTCAATATTGGATGTTGAGAGTGACATTCCATTGAGGTAGGTGGTCTATGATTCATCCCTTAAATCTCATTATTTCATAAACAATTTTTTTTTGCACACTGATATCCCCAGTTATTGCTGGTTAAATTGTTGTTTCATGATTATATTTATTGTTCTCGTATTCTATAGGCCCTTATATATATATTTTATTCACAGCTTTGGAGGTTAGAATGTCAACTCCGTAAACCATAAGTAGTGTGTGACCACTTTTGTTCCATTATAACCCATGATGGATTTACCTATGCCACTATTTCGGTGATCTGGACTTGGCCTCATTAAAGGTAAGTGTTTAAATAAATAAATTCATTTTCAATGGATAGCACATGGATAGAAAAGAGCAGTTTATTTACTAATTCAAGACATTGTATATTACCCATTACATTTGGTGACCTAATGTATATGGGGTTTTTTGGAAATTAAATGGGTGTCTCTTTTAGTTATAAAATGTATGGACCTTGATTAGCTAGAAATGATGATCCACTTAAATTGAACCTTAATATATGTATATAATAAAATAAAAACTTTAAATGTAAATATTGACTTATATAATGAAATTGTTTCCAATAAATTAAGAGGAAAAGTATGATTGACCATTCATCTACTGTAACCCCTGTAAAATTAAACTTAAACACTTATTAATACCCTTTCCTTCTAAGAGGGTAGTTGGGGTAGTTCCATGGGTAGTGAGCCCTTATTATTATGTTATGAATCTTACAGTGTATATATTTTCTCTAAAATATTGATATGAGTCTTTTTTTTAAATCCTTAGAGTTATTCCCCCATGATGTCTTCGAGTCATGTGCCAGGAGGGTGTTGATGACCATTCTCCCAACATGGTGGGACTTGAGCTGCCAGTCTTACTGCCGAGACTGCAACTTGAGGCACCACCAGTTATACTTGAACTGGTCACTGAATCTCAGATTCAATAGATTTTTCTTTGTATGATGTAGTCTATGTAGTTTTCTCCATGACCTTCACCTACTATAGCCAATCTGACTCCTGAGTTCCAGTAGAAGCATCCTCTCATCTTCTTGGGAAATGGAGGTCATTTTGATAATGAGTCTTAAATAGAGTCCACTCTTTCTATCATTGATAATCTAGATATGCCTCCATAAAATAGGGTTAATATTACCAACTACATGATAATTTATTCTGCTTAGTTTTTGTGGGATGTAATTACCTAGGCTGGTCATCATCATGGCATGGTCTGGGAGGACTTCTAGACTACCTTCTGTGATTAATGTTTTCCTCGGATACTAAGATATTACTAAGCCAGAGATTTCATGCACCTATAGTAGGGTTCTATTCTTTTATGGTATATTCATCATGCTTTACTATGTTGTGAAACATTTCACTTCTTTTAGTCGGTGATGAGCTATTGTGAGTGAGCCATTTCGAGTACGGAATCAAGTGTGACATCTTCTTGCAGGTAAATGTTTTTCACCTACCTACCATTTTGAGATCATTAATTAAGATCTTTTCAATGATTGAAACCTTAGAGAATCTGATAATACTAGGCACAGAGGTTCAGTGCCCAGACAAGGTAGTAGTTCTTTCGGTAGCAGGAAGAGTAGCATTGAAATTTCACATCAGTGCAGTGGTGGTTATAGTATCCACACTAGAAGATCAATTATATGACATCAATGTGGACAATAGGGGAATATAAATCCTTAGAATGACAGATACCCTCTTTAGTGTCATGATTAATACTTTATGTGACTCTTTTATAGATTTTATCATACATTTCCATCATCTTTTAGTGGAAGTGGATCTTCACCAGGGTATCTAGAAATATAATTATTGGTGTTAGAAGAGTGGACCTGCTCAGGGTAGTCTAGCTGTCACACAGGGTAATGGATCAGGTCAGTTGAATGATTTACAGCTAAAACCCCAGGTTTAGAGTGAAGTACCATCTATTATATGACTTATTATTCTAATATCCTCTACTATTAAATTTTCTTTATTTAACACAGGTGATACTCCCTCTTTTATCTCCTTATGGACCAAGGAAAGTCTCATGTTAGAAATTGAGTACTTTTGTGGTGTGATAACTTTGAACCAACCATTTGAAGTGCGATCAGAGAGAATATGTCACTTCAGGGACTATCCCCTTGAGGTAGGTAGTGATCCCATATTATGGGACCTCTTCATTCTCTAGATGATAGGTTTTTACGTCATTATCCTAATGGATTTTTTGGTTTTATATCATGCTTATTTGGACTGTTGTCTCCATAGGGTGTCATTTACATCACAAGACGTAATCATTTATCTCCACAAGGGTGAGTGGGATGTCCAGGACAATAGATATGGACTATATCATTATGGGCTAGGTGGAGTTACCACCCATATTTCTAGTCTTCTCATGGAGAACCATGGAATACATTTGACAGATTTTCCTCCGGTAATAGATCGTTTTAGGGATATATTTACTGATTATTTTCCTCAATTACCTATATAGAGAGAGGTAGATATTACTATAGAGATAACTCTAGAATCATATCTAGTTTCCATTCTTCTATATAGTATGGCATCTACTAAGATTCAGGAGCTCAAGTGACAGTTGGAGGATATATAGTCTAAAAGTTTTATCTACCCAGTACTTGTTCTTGGGGTTCACCCATTCTTTTCTCCAAGAATATGGATGGGAAACATAATATCTACATGGATTACCAAGGTTTAAACTAGATTATGATTATGAACTAGTATCCAATACCTATAATTGATGACATCTCTGATCAACTCCAAGGAGATAAGATATTCTCAAAGATTAGGCTATCATTAGGTGCGAGCCAATATTTAAAATATATTGTTTACTGATTTCTATAGTTTTTATGGTTTCATGAGTGTCTCTTTATGTCATTAGTACTTATTAATGTACCTATCATTTTCATAGACTTGATTAATAGGGTTTCCCATCCCTATTTGGATTCCATTTTCCTTGTCTTTGTGGATGACATATTGGTGTATTTTCGTACTCGTAGCGACCATGATAAACATCTTCATATCATTTTGAGTACACAGAGAGAGCATTAACGTTAGGATAAGAATGATATGTACCACTTAAATATTAATAAAGTTCACTTATTTGGTCATATTATCTCATAATTAGAAGTATCTTTTAACCCATATAATGTGAGTGTTGTTTTATCCTAGAAGAATCCTAATAATGTGTTCGATATACATATTTTCTTAGTGATGGAGGGATATTAAAGGAATTTTAGACAGGAATTTTCATGTCTTGATACACCTATTACTGGTCTTACTATGATGTTTTTTAAGTTCCTGTGGTCAGAATCATGTGATAAATCCTTTCAGAAGCTAAAAGGAAGACTTAACTCATCACTAATTCTGATTCTACTTGATCTTGGAATAGGCTATACACTGTTATGTGATGCATTAGGCATCATTCTAGGTGTAGTGGTAATGTAGGAGGATAGAGTAATTGTGTATGGATCTCACTGGTTGATACCTCACAAGCATAATTACCCGATTGATGACATCAATCTAGAATTTGGTGTCTATTCCATTCACTACTAGAGACTCTATTTGATCTGTGAGTGATTTTTAGTGTATTCAGACCACAAGAGCCTCAAATATATTTTTACACAACCTGAATTGAATCATATATAATTAATATGGTCTGAATACCTTTAGTCCATTAACATTGAGATTTCCTATATGCCTGTAAAGGGTGATGTTGTAGTGGATACGCTAAGTCAAAAAAACCCAGGCACATGTAATACAGGAAGCTAGTGATGCAAGGGAATTGATGGACTTCTTCTTTGAGATAAATTTGAAGTTTCACAAGATTCAAAAGCATTATTATCTTCTAATGTCGATAGTTACCTATTCCCTCTTTAATAGAGTAAAGATAATATAGTTTTTAGATCCTGAAGGATTGATTCTCTTTAAAATTATATCATGTGAGGACCAACCTCCTAATTGGTCTATTTATAAGGATGACATTCTATTTATACATGGTAGTGTCTATGTTCCCACAGATTTGAGGTAGAAACTGAAGAATTATTCCCACACTTCTTAGTGGGAAGTTCATCCAATAATCTCTAAGATGTATCGATATATGTGATGCTGGTATTGGTGTCTAGGGATGAAACTTTAGATGGAAGGCTTCATCACTAGGTGTTTCACCTGCCAGCGGGTGAAGGTGGAGAACTAGAGAACTACTGCCATGTTACATCCACTTTTAGTCCTAGAATGTAAATAGGAAGATGTTTTAATGGATTTTTTAGTTGGATTAATGAGGTCACCTCAAGGTAGGGATATAGTTTGGGTAGTCATGGATCGACAAATGAAAGTATCCCACTTCCTTCCTATCCAGGAGACTTTCTTAGTTGATGGGTTGGGAAGACTGTATGTCTGTGAGATCATATAGCTACAATGGGTCCATGTTACTATTATTTTAGATAGGGATTATCATTTCACAATAAGCTTCTATCAGGGGTTATATAAATATATTGGAATAGAGGTTCTCCCGAGCATAACATTTCACTCGTAGACCGATGGCTAGTCAGAACACACAATATAAGTTCTAGAGGCATGCTTTGGGAATGCGTTCTTGATGTCGGAAGTAATTGGGAAAATAATATCCCTATAGTTGATTTATCATATAATAATATATTTTAGTTGATGACTATGATAGCTCTGTATGATTATCTTAACGACGGTTCATGTCATTTACCCCTATGCTGGTTAGAGGTAGGAGAGGCAGTGCTAATGGGTCCTTGTCTCATGTAGAAAAATTCAGAGAAAATTTAACTATTCGAGAAGTGTATGTCTAATACTTATTATATACATAAATATTATGTAGATCATCATAGATAAACTATAGAGTTCAAGTTCAGGGATCATGTTTTCTTATGGGTATCATACAGATGTGGGAATAGATGGATATGGAGGTAAGGGAAGTTGTCTCCTCGTTATGTCGGGCTGTTTAAGATTATAGATAGGGTTGATCTGGTAGCCTATCATTTTTTATTACCTCATAGGTACCATTCCATTAATGAAATATTTTATGTTTCATAGCTTCACTGTTATCATGTTCACTCGTCTCATAATTTTGATCCCATGGAGGTTGAGTTAGATGTTGATGCTTCTTTTGAAAAAATATCTCATACACATTGTTAATCAGATCATTAATGATCTTTGAGGAAGTTATTTCTCTTTATTATGGGTTATTTAGAGTAACAGACATGTATTGGACAAGACATAGGAGTGGGAGTCTGATGTATATGCTCAGTGGTTGGAGTTTCTCTCAGATATTATTTCACCTCCCTTGGAAGGTGAACTCAAGGATGAGTTCTTTAAGGGGGGAAGATTATAAGAACTCAGTTTTTATATAACATATAGATACTTTAAATTTAATTATAATTCATTATATTGGAACTTATATGGATTCCTAATGAGTTTATAGATGTGTCATGGGTTTCTGGGGATTGTTTGGAGATCAGAAACTTGGAAGGTGGAAGAAATCATGGGGCCACACAGATAGTAGAAACAGTGTACCCATCCCACATTGTATCTCTTAATTGTGAGGAAAATTAAATTGGGTAGTAGTGGACCACACATTTTTCCCTAACCATGAAATCCAGGGTGCATGCCCATGTAGTGGCTCTATAAATTTTAGAAGAGGTGAGAAGAATAGTTTGTACATGGTGGCTCCTTCTTAAGATGACGGCCCTTCAGCTTCTTTAGTGGTGACGAGTTCCTAGTATCAGAGATCAGCTTTTTGAGGTAGTGGAAGTGGGGGTTTTAGATGGGAAAAGTTGTTTCGGTCACTATACTTTATCTGTATCATCCAAGATTCGATCTTGGAGTTAGATATGGTTTCGCGTGGTAGATCCAATTCCTTGTGGCATGGGTTCATCAGTGGGTTTGGTGGCGAGGCTTGGTTTCTTTCACGGTGGATATATCTGGTCTTTTATTAGTGTTTCATGGGTTATTTAGAAGCTATTTACATAAGATTCTTCAGTAAGTTGTTGGTCACTGATTCAATTTCCCTATCTATTTTTGATCATCAATTAGTTCCACTACCTTGAGCTTGCTCAATTCACATGGTGAGTTCTATTTGATCAATTTATTCACTCGATTTCATAGGTTTCTAGATTTTTCTAGAAGATTAAACATGAAATATTTGGACTTCATGTGGTTTTTTGAGTTCTTTTATTTGCCCTTATGAATTCAATAGCCTCTAATTGGAGAAAAAATATTGGTAAACTCTTCATATGTGACTGGAAGAGGATGGGGTCAATCCATTTTTAAAGTTCTTTGATTTTTTGGTTTACATTTTCCTTGCATCATTTATGATTATGCTGAACTAACTAATGAATTTCGTGTATCTAGGATGATTTGGTTGTCTTTTTCCCTAATTATTTGTTGATTTTTTACTTCTGTGTATTAAGTGGGGTCCAGACCTAGGGGTTGAGGTTTTTGAACCTATGATGTGATCTTACTCTACTCTGGAGGAATTTGTGATGTGTGTCTCTGGTTGCTCTAGATTCCTCTATGATGTGCTTTTTACCTTCTCCAGTCACCTATGTGATGTGAATTTGATTTTCTCCAATTTCCTCTATGATGAACTTCGGTCTACTCTAGTGACATTTTTCTCTCCCTATAGGTGAATGGTTAAGTGGGTTTTGTTTTATTACTGGTTTATTTTTAAGGTTTCTAGTTTTGTGACAGTTTTGCGAAGTTGTTCATGGTTTCCAGATGTGTGGTTTGTGGCCTGGTGATATGCTCTTACAGTACTCTGGATCCCTCTTTGATGCATGTATTTGGTTTCTCCAGTTTCCTCTGTGATAATCTTTTCAGCTACTCCAGTCTCATATGTGATGTGTGTTTTTGTTGGTCCAGTTGCCTCTGTGATGTGCCTTGAGATGCTTTTTTGGTTTTTTCTTGTGCTACTTTTTTTATGATAACTCATAATGGTGATTCTTAGGTTGATGTGATGATGTCTATGGTGACATGATGGTGTTGATTCATGATATTTTTTGAGATTCTCCTTGCCTCTATTTTCTGGGTTCTCTTCTCTGGTTCTTGGATTCCTCCATTCTCTCTATGGAGGAGCAGTGTGGTGGTCTTCTTGGTCCTTTGGGATGTGATTTCGAGTTTCTATTTCAAGGATATCAACATAAATTGTTGTTTTGATGGATTTTTTGTGACTTTTCAGATTTGAAATTTAGAAAATTCTTAGTGGCATTTTTTGAAATATGAATTTGGGCTTGATATGAGGTAGTCTTTGGAATTTGTTTTTATTCTGAATTTTGATGGTAAAAGAAACTAGCACTCTACAAGGATCAGCTCTAAATGACGATTCAGAGTAAGAATCATTCATCTATTCATGGATATTCAGATTTCGATGAATGAGAGGTTATAACTTTTCAATCAGTATCAGGCTCGTGCAACCCTATGCAGGACAACCTGCTTAGTAGACAAGTGAGGTGGAGGATTGACATAACGATGCAGTTTATAGGGAGGGGTATTTCCTAGTAGTCTCATTCTAGGTTAATTCATGTATGATTTAATTATGGGTTTTCCACTTTTTTCTTAAATGTGCTTTTGAAATGAAAATGTATTTATTAGTTAGTGTATGAACCATGAAATACCCCTCTAAGGATAGAGTTTGGCGCACATTTGGTGCATGGTTTGGTAAATTATGCAACCCAATATTTTTGGGTGAATTTACCATTTCACCCTTAGAATTATTATAACATTATTTACTTTCTCCCCTTTCTTCTAGTAGATATAATTTAGTCTCCCCCTACCATTGAAGGCTCTCAAGATCCCTCCTCCTAAGTTATTGGATATCTCTTCCATATGAAGTTTTATTTGATCACCATTGGTTTCATTGGATTCCTATTGGTAAGTGATTTATCCCTTGGGCTCAATTTATCTTTTTTTCATCCTCTCAATGATGAATTTTTGAGGTAGGATCATATTCCCTATTTTCTGGGTTTTGATCAATTCTTTCATTTTTTTTCTTTCATTTTATGTATGAGGTTCTTATTGCATATGGACCTTTAAATCTTTATATGAGTGATCAGACTTAATCCATCCTTGGATTCCTAAGGGAATTCCTAGATCGCTTTAAGGAAACTATTATAATTCAAGGTGATGGTTTACAAGGGAGATACCCACCTTTTAACATAGTCTATATATAATATAATATGCTCATCATGATTTCTTAGGATCCCTTCACTATAATCTGAGAATTAGGATTTCTCAGATACACTCCTTGGATCCAACTTGATCTCCTCAGAGACATGGCACCATGGATTCACCCCATTGGGACTAGTTAGGATTATCCCATATCTAACTTTTAAGAGAACATCGTAATCATTTATAATCATTTACAGTGGAATGAATTGGATGATGCCTCTTGAATTACACTCAGACCCCATTTACTAGAATGCATGTTGTTACTACCGAGTTGTCTCGACCCCTGAGGTCAATGATTCCTTAGTAATTACCTTTGATCCTTTTCATTATAATCATCATTATAGGACTCTTTGAATATACCTTGGATCCTATTATATTATATCCATTATATAAAATATGGCTGACACTTATTATAAAATGGAACATAATTAATTAAATGATTATATGTTCAGACACCAACTGAAGCTAAAGCAGGTATGGGCTATTTATCTTATTGTACTATCTTTACTTTTATATATACCTACACATTATTTCAGTTTATATTCATATAATGGAATGTATAGACATTGTCGGTGGTGGCCTATTGAGATTTATCTCACACCCTATTCGAGCCACCAATGGTACCCTAGTAGATTATATGTATGTAGGTGTTGAAAGGGGAAGTGTCTCACTTTAGAAACCTAACTTTCTAACTTGATTTGGGATGGGATATTGGTAGTAGATAATTGAGCCAGAACTCAAGATGCTGGATATATTTTGGTTAATTTTTTAGTCTTTTGTATATAATGAATTTCTTTCTTCAATGTATACCTATTTTCTAGTTTTTTAGAGACATGACATACATCATCATCATTTTTTATATGATTCAGTTTCCATCTTTTGAGTTGATTATTATTTATGAAATTTTATGTTTATCTTTGGATACTAGTTTTTTATTCATTGATATAATTATTCCTCTATTTATATTTTTATTGTATATATAATGATCTACTCTAATATGAGGGAATAGTCTCCCCATGGACACAGAATAGGTCCTCACTGATTGTCGGTTGCCTCTGGTATATGGGGAGGCGCGCTTAAGGCCAATTGGACCACCAGCTCAGGGAACCTTTGAGTGGTACCTGGGTCAGGACATCATAGTTTCCATATGGAGATGTGATATTGGATGATGTGATTCATTAGGTTCAGGTTGTGATTCTTTAACTTAGTGTCTTCGGGGATGGCTAGTTTTAGAGAGAGATGGCTTAGGATGTGCGACTTTGGGGTGAAAAGTAAAACTAATGGGGAAGCAAGAGAGGGGTACCCTTGATGTTTAATTATTATATTATAAGCTCTCTTTTATGAAATACTTGGTGGGGGATATCCATGGTGAGGCTATAAACTTAGTATACTTGTTTAGGTACCAATTTGGTTTCATTGTTGTCCACTATGTTTTATCATGCGTTATTTATATTTTTCATGTTAGGATCCAAGTAGAATCCTAATAAGTATACATTTATGATTACCCTAGGTATATATATAAACTGTTTTTTAGTTCAGCCATATAATGTTGGAGATCATGTTGTATATTAGCAGCTCATGTATTTGTACGAGTTGTTTGGGATTCATGATCACTTCCATTTGTACCTTTTTTGTACTTGTATTTTTCATTTCATTTGTTATATTATTCTATATAATTTCATGTATTAACTTAGGATTTCTTTAAATATATGTTTCAGCAGGTGTTGTTTGGTGTATCTATATTATCTCTCTCTTATGTATGATCTATTAGAGTTAATTTCCTTCCATATGTATACTTATTATACCCTCAGTACTATTCAAAAACTTGAGGCCTACTGGAGGATATAACCAAGTAGTCACCATCGCCCTTATCTCATTTCAAGTCTATAAGGTATACATGATGGGGGAGAGGGGAAATAAATTATGAGTTTAATTCAAATTAAAAAGTTCAAAGTCAATGATGATTATATAACATTCTCCCAAAGTTTTTCAATAAATTTTTTTAAGAGGGTAAAAAATGATTTTCCCAATTAAATACATCAGGTAGTAAAGATTAATACCCTCAAAGTAGCATCACAATCTTCATATTTGAAAAAAATCACCTAGGTAATATGTTTAAGAGAATCTTGAAAATAGAAAAATTTCAGTAAATTTAAGGGGTTTTTAATGGGTTCTCATAGCTTAATTTAAACTCATCACACACACTTAAAATCTGACATTTTCCCCAAGATTGATCTCCAAGGTTGGAAAAAATTGATAGTGTATGTTCAGAAATATTTTCAATTCATTAGAGAAAAATAAAGTTCAAGGGGTAACAATAATGTTCAAAATAACATGTTTCCACAATCTCTAGTGATTTATCAAAAAAAATTATAGAATAGATTTATTTTTCATAATGAACATTAAAATATATTTATAATTAATCTTATGTAAAATATCATGTTCAAAATAGAACTAAAAAAGAATCTAAATCATAGTTCAAATATATTTTTGATAAGGAAAGTAAAGGTAGTAAAATCAATTAATCAGCAAAAGAACAGATTTAGTAAAGAATCAGAACTCTAATAGCCCAGTTTTACCCCACAATTAATTTCATAAAAACTAAATATTTTTACTAAAAATGGAACAAAATAAAATCAATTTATCAAAAAAGTATAAAATAGTAAAAAACAGTGGCGAAATTTTAAAATAGATTGAAAGAATGGAAATTAACTCCCTTGATAGATGCAGCTAGGCTTACTTTGTAAAAAACACTTTAAAAAAAGTACAGATCCACTTAGATTCTATGAATTAAGTACCTAAACGAATAAAATGAATTTTCTATAAATTTTAAATAATAAAAATAAAAATTTAAAGCTAATACTTAAGCAGAGTAAATACAATCATATTCAGGCTAAATAAGGGTTATTAATGAATAAAATATGGTGTGGGAACAAAAAAAGGGGTCGAAAAGAGAACAAGGAGAGTCTTCATTGATTTATTAAAAAAATAGAATAGATATTGATTTATTGAAAACAATGAAATCATGGGTTTCCTCCCATGAAGTTCCATATTTTAATCCCCCAATCGGAATCTCTCCCTACAATATATAACCATAATCATTGGGAACAATTTTTTACTCAATGGGTGGAGTGATATCCTTTTCAAGACCTACATTAATTGGATTTCTCAATTACTGAATAGACCTAAGATCATTAAACAACTTCCAGATCTTTTCCATAGAAAATTGAGATATATTACTATCCCCAACGGTTTCTACTCCAAAATCATAACAAACATCAACCAAGAGATGAAGAAAAATCCCATAAAAATACATTAACAGAATATAAAATTTCTATAGAATTTACCACACACCTAGGGCTTCAAAAGAACCATAAATAAGTTAAAAACAGCTACAATATACTCAAGATATCTAAAAACTACACAAAAAATAGCTTTGGAAATATAAAATTTAGAAGACTACCAAAAAACGTTGCAAATTCCACATAGAAAATATATTTTTTAGAGTCCAAAGAAGACTCAAATGAATTGAATTTATCAAAAATAGGTGGGAAATCATCTTAGATTCATTCATTAATAGAAAGTGAGAAACTATCATGGAAGAAGACTGACTCAAGTTGACAGTAATACGTATATTCTTATGGAGTCAACCCTGAACTTTCACCAATTTTAATGACTTCAAAATAGTCAAACTCAGATGTAAAAAACTAATAAATGTTCTCACTATATTTAGGAACCTATATTTATGATTCTAAAACCTAATTAGACTCTAGATAAGGGTTATTCTAACAAATAAGTGGTTTGAGGGTGGAATAACAACTTGAGTAATACTCAAAACAATTTGGGGAGTCCTAATATCTAAAACCTAACTGAAAATTATTTTTTTATTATCATAAGTCCCCTTTTAATGGATAAGGGGGAACCAAACGTGAATTAAATGACTAAAGACTTCGAAACATTCTCTAACTATCCATAAGCCAATAAACCCATATCAAACAACAAAGAAATCTCTTCCTATCATAAATGACATTAAGATCAGTTTCCACCATTCCAACGTTGCACAGAAAGCTATCTTGTACAAAGATGGGCTTGTACCGATTGCCAAGGACATAACCTCTCAAACATCCAAAATCAAATCACATAAGTCTAGTGAAAACATATAGCTCTAATCCTCATCTGAGGAAGTATATAAAGATAATCTAGAATCACGTACCCTTGATCTGAGACCGTAGACCAAACAGAAACACTTCATATCATCATAAAAAGCACAACATACCCAAATTGCAACCAGTAATCACAAGAAAAATCAGAAAACCTTCATAGACTAGTCCATTATTCTCCTCTGCCTTTAGCGACTCAAACTCAACAATACAATTCAGAAAACAAAAATAGGAATCCATCATCCTAAACCAAAAATCAAACCAAATAGAACCAACATAGAAGAAATCCACCTGATGACGTCTACCCATCGCAAAACCAAAACCAAAAAATTTTGATGAAGAATAAGAATCAAAACCCAATACCAGATTGAGGGCCTCCCAAATCCCACCGGAAGAAGAAGACCTTGACGAAAGCCGGAGCCACAAATCCTATCACTGCTTTCAAACCCACACACTAAGACCAGATCTCCCAACACACCCACAGCCAACCCGAAACGTGATGGAAACCCCTAGGTTGTGGAATCTGAAGCTCAAACTCTAGACTATCACCACACCACCAAGAAGTACTAACCATCTCTAAATATAGGGTGAGAGAGGGTAACAAATTATGGGGTTTTCTAAGAGTAACGGACTCACACGATGCCACAACTGGAAGAGGAGAATGCCATGAACACACCAAGCATAAGCGCCATGAAAATCCATAGTCGATCTATGAAGGATGAGAGGAAGGCAACGCAGGGGAAACCCTATCATCACGAGGCCCCTTACAGGCTCATCAATGATTAAAGGAATTATTTTTTTCATCAAGATAATCACTCAATAGGGAAATAACTATACTCAAATTTGATATATATTTTGAATAATACATTCATAGAAACATTTATTAGGTCACAAATCACCTTAGGATTTTGTTTTTCAAAAACCAAAATTTACTCCACACAATCCATAGCTTGGAGAGTATGTTATGATTTGGATTATCAATGAAAGCACCACCATTAGATAAAATGGTTCAACCTAAGGTAATTTTAACCTTTTAATCACACTTCATATCAATAATAATATAATTTTCGGGCAACTCATGCTTCCCAAAACTAACTAATAATTCATCCACCCTTCCATAGGTATAAGTAAGTGACCTGTTAACAAGTTCAAGAGACACAGACGTTAGTTTAAAATCTTTATCACCCATATTTGTGAAAGAGGAGTAAAGAATAAAATTAATACTTACACCCAAATAACATAAAATGTTTATTTTTTTACTTCCACATTTTTAGTATTGAATAAGAAACATCCATGTTACTTCAACATTGGAGGTAGCTTCCTCAAGAGCCTTACACTACACTCCATGGTATGATTAATATTACCCAATTTCTTCAAATAATTTTTTTTATCGATAAAACTTTTTAAAAATTTGAAATATTATGATATTTTATTAAATTATTCCACAAATGGTATGTTAATGAAAAAGGATCTAATCATTTGCAGGAATTTCAAGTAGTTGAGTTTAGAATTTTTTTGGAATCTTTTAATAAAGGGAACGGGGGTGTATAATTCTTTAAAACTTGTTGATTTATCACCTTCTCCTAAAACCCTACTTTATTATTTACTTACTTGAAAAAATCCCATTTCATTTTATTTGGTTCTTGAGCTTTTTCATGTGAATATTTAGTATTTTTTATGATTTACTTTTTTTATAGATTCCAATATTTTGTGTTTTAAAAGTTTTCATTTTCAATATCATCAATAAATTCATGTTCTACATCACTAGGTTATTTACTAACTTGTTCTTAAGTTTTTAGATTTTATTTGGTAGTAAAATCCATTACATTTTCTATTGGATTCAATGTAGTTGTTCTAGGTAAGTTACCTTTGTCCATAAAACCTAGATCTCTAGAAAATTGTCCCATTTATAGCTCAAAATTATGTATTTTTTAATCTATATATTTTTTTAAGGATCCAATTTTACCTTAAATTTTTTTAATTAAACTTTTTAAATATCCTTGGGAATTTTAAAGAATTGGCCTCATTATTACTTTGTAATTGAGGGCTAGATTGTGTTTGGAATCCAATAAAAGAATTGGGTCTTAAAAATACATTCACTTTACAAGACAAGTTTGTGTGATTCCAATAACATTACTATTAAGGATTAAAAAGGAAACATTATTACCTTGATTTCTGGAAAAAACCATAAACTAAGCACTTTTATCCTAAAGAATGTTTAAAAAATGTATAGAAAACAACTCCCAATATGCTCGAACATGCTGTAGTGTGGGAATTTCTCTCTTAGTATGTCATCATTAACTACAATAGTTTGAGAGTGGATTTCACTCCTATGGATGGTTCTTTTCCTAGTTCTTTCATTTTGAGAGTTTTTATCTATTTTATTAAATATTTACTTCAACTTCACTAGTCTTTGATCAAGAAAATCCCTCTGAGGAAAATGGTTAACTACAATCTGGTGTTATGGAGTGAGACCATTATAAAAAACTTATATTAACAAGTGATCAGTGAGATGATTGTTAGGAAATTTCCTAATAAACCCTAAAAATCTATCAAATTTTTCTTGAAATATATATCCCACATCCTAGATAAATACCATGATTTTATACCACACCATAGTGCCTATATATCTAGAATAAAACTAACTTATAGATGAGTTGAAGAGCTGGTCCCTAGTATCAAAAATTTAATTATCAAGGTTTTCAAAACCATATTTCATCCTTATTTTTCAGTAAAAAATTAAATGTTCTCAACCAAATCCCTCCTCAAAAATACCATTCAAATCCTGTTGTTTAACCATGATATAAAAATATCTAATGAACCCTAAACCATCCTAAAATGGGTTTCTATTTAAGGGGGTTAACATTGAGAGGTATAGTTTTTTTATTTCATATTTCCTAGACCTATGGGGATAGTTTTTTACATGAGAAATTACTCGGTGATATAGGTAATTTGATGTTACTATGTTTAGGTCTCTCACAAATCGTATTTCTATATTTAGGTGGGGAAAGATTTCGATTTTTATTCAAGTTAACAGCTCTATCAACATCAGGGCCTTCGATTTCATCATTGTTATTATTAAGTGTTTATCAATGATTATTAATCTCTTTAATTAATGTCTTATTCTCAAAACTAAATATTTTCCAAGTGTGAAAATTATTTATAGTTCAAATACTTCAAAAATTGCACAAAAAATTAAGATATACAATTAGTTTTTAGCATATTTTTTTGTAACTATTTTCATTTATTTTGAAGTTTTTTTATTTTTTGATATTATTTTGTCTGATTGATTCATATTTCTTCATTCGAAACAACACCAAAAATGTTACATGATGTAATTGAATCATGAAAATTTAAATATTTATAAACCTACTAAAACTAGACTGTGGAAGTAGGGTCGGACCCAAGGTAAGACAAATATGTGCATTACAAATAAAAAAACAAATAGCAAAACAAGAATAAAGAAAGAAGAAATATTATGGAATGGAAAATATGAAATGATGTGAGTAGTAGAGAGATAGAACAAAAATGAAGGAAATTGTGAGAAAACAAGGAAACATAGGTGAAACCTAAACCAAAATGAATTGAGAAAATATCACTATTCTGATTTCATATTAAACCAATAAGTGCTAAAATATATTAGAAAATAGGTTTGAGACTCTCGACTATCATTACAATATTAAACTTATTTAGTTAAATCTCTTAATAAATTACATTTCAACCTACCTCTCAAGAAACGGATTATTCTTCGTGGAGAATATAAAACTCTAACCTTTTCCAAATGAATTAATTTGGTAGAAATTACTACAGAAAAAGATTTCCTACTCTTCACCCATCAATACTTTAAGTATTTATGCTCATGAAGAATTATAATCCAAAAACCCCATAAACAAAGACACACTATTAAAATACTATAAAACATAACCTTTAATTTCATTTAATGTGAAGCTTAAACTTATTTTCAATTACCAAAAATTATTTAACTCTAATTTAATCTATTTATGCTTTATTTGAATTAGAATAGATGAAGTAATGAATGAAATTCCAAGATAAACATGTACTTATTGATTTAAATTTATTCAAGTGAAGCTACAAGAAATTTCAATTCATTTCAATATTCTTTCCCTAAGAAATGTTTAACTACACTTGATATAGAGTGTGATAATAGATTTTTCAAGAAATAATCCATAAAGATATAATAATAGAAGAAAAAAAAGAGAGATATCAAGGTAGAGAGATATATCTTCTCCATTGAAGTATAATTCTCCTTTAAGCCGAGATCTCATTGATTATTTGACTTTTCCTTCTTCTCTCATCTCTCTTCATTCCTCCCCTTTGAAAATACCTTGGAATATTCTTTATAAAAACATTTGGTTCACCAAATTAGGGTGATATGATAACCATCTCCCTTGATGATATACCATAAAGAGAATTGAAAATTTGGAATTATATCATCACTGAGGTTATTCCAAGAATTCCCTTAAACTTTCTTTATCACATGTACATGAAATTAAATACTCTAATATTAAACAATTTAAATTTCCTAAAATATAATATTACTTTTAATAAAAATAATTCCATGTTTATTCTCACATGGTCAATTCACCAACAAGCACGTCACACTGTGTCCAAAAAACTCTCATTTTATGCCCCATTTAATCATCCCCCAAATAATGTACATTTATTCACTCAATTATACAGAAGTAGCACAACTCGTACTCTCTATCTTTATATAGACAAAACAAAAGACAAAATTCCTAACCTTACTCTCATTTTCTTTTGATGTTATGAATTATTTCAAATAAATTGATTCTTCAACTACCAAATCCAATTAATATTCATACTTATATGAAGTTTCTTTTCTTTTATCCAAGCTCAGTCACCATAATAAATGATTAATATTGTGAAACCTACACTCAAGATCATCAAGAGACATTCGGACTACATTTTAAAAATCATACCAGATCAACAACATCAGTTCCTCTTAGAAAAAACATCAAATAAGTGGAGTGTGTCTTCCCTAGACCAAGTAGCAGGACAAATTGAGGTCCTACCATATTTAAATATTCAACCTAAAATCACAATAAAAACAATAGTGAACACATCCTATCCCCAAGTCCACCTAGATAAAATTTCTTGATCCCCAATAGCACATGAAGTCCTGGACAACTACCTTTTTCTTGCATAGAGAAATCTTAGGTTGAAGATGGCCTCAGCACTTACTTCCCACTTTGGCCGAACATGATTCATTGTAACACCCCGAGCTTCCACGATATGCCTCTCTTTCAATAATGCAATGGCTTGCATTGTACGCAACTTCGAGTTCTAAAACACCGCGACTAATCAAAGTAGCTGTTATGAATAGTAATAACCACTTTTTAAAATTATAGAAATTTTATATTTCAAAATGGACTTCATTTTTGGATTCGGAATATCGAAATTAGCCTATGTTGAATTTTTGGTATTTTTCTGAGAACTTCTAATTTTTTATGAATAGTGAAAAATACTTTAAAACAACTTTTTTAATCAAAATAATTTATTGTGATAAATTATACTATTTAGTGGTTTTAAGGTATAATTAGAATATATTTTTACCATTTTATCCAATAGTGGTCATTATAATTAATTTAACATTGAAATTGGACATAAACAATTGCCAATCTTTTGATATAAATTGTTTCTTAAAAACACGCTATTTGTTGTAACAGCGGGAATTAATTATAAAATTCATTAATGCAACTTATATGTTTGGAATTTTGTAAAATAGACATCATTTTTGAATTCGGAATATCAATTATAGCTTAGGGTGAAATTTTGGCCTTGTTCTGAAAAACTTCAATTTTTGATGAATAGTGAAACCACTAAGTGGTAGTTAAATAACTGATTTTTCTTTTAAATGAAATATTACCACTTCTGTGATTTGATTTTCAAAAATCCTACATACATGGTTGTCATTGAGAAGTAAAATGTGGTTCAATGAGATTAAAATAATTTTTTGGTGAATAGTAACTTTTAAGTTCTTAATCGCGATTAGAGGTAATTAGTGTAGTTTAAGGTACAAATAATGTTATAATAATATGAGATGAGCATGAAACTTGTCCTACTCCTATTGGATGAGTCATGGCCGACCAATACAACCCATGGGTCAACTTGGGGACCCCATGGAGCCACTTTAGTTGGAAAATGACATTAATATATATTTATTTAATGTTAAAATTAAATTGACACAAACATGAGTTGTGTTACTAAAACAGTTTTTAAGTGGGGTTACAAAAGTCCAAATTTTGACTATAAATATTCATTAGAAATCTAAAAAGATTTCCTACATCATAGTATTTTTTTTATAATTTTTAGACATTAAATAAATAATATTATTTATGACATCATTATGATGCAGCGATGACCTCATTATTTAACGATTTAAATAAAATGAGAAGATAATGCAAAATCCAAGGATTACACTTGTCCAAAGCCTATTGGATGAGGAGATTTAAAAACCTTATCACCTTAGCCTCGAATTATATAAGTGTGGGACCTTTGGAATCCGAAAAGCATTGTGAAATAATGTAACATTTCAATCTTTCCAAAAGTGCCCCTCCTCTCCTCTTATAAAAGGCCCCCACCTCTCCCACCTCATTTACTCTTTCAAGCCATTTGTCTCGGCAAACCTCTGCCCAAATACTCTCCCAACTTCCCCCTCTTACTCCTAGAAGCCTCACTTTGGGCATAACTCTTCCCAAGGAAGCCTTTGGCTCAAATCAAAAAGAGTTACCCGATTTTGAGGTAATGTTTTCTCTAATGCTATTTTGTTTTATTTTTCTTCTCCAACCCCCTAAACTCTTTTTATTAATTTCTTTTGTAACAACACCAGTATTCTCAATATACTAGGATGTTTTTATAAGAATTATTCGAGCTACACTTACACACACCTACATCTAATGGTTAAAGAACATACGGTTTCTGTGGATGGCGAATTTCTGCCTCACGAAACGATGATTGTTCAACACTCATATAACACCTTCAAAGGTGGCCATTAAGATGTCACTATTTTTATATATGATATATAATATGTTTATGTTTTACTTATTCTTCTGTATTTCTCATTTATGGCATACTTTATTATTTCCATTATGGGTAAAACGCGATAATTTCATTTTAGGAAGTGCGGACTACCGCCCCCTCAAAGTGATTTGAATCGTTAATGCCATATGTGGGATGTATAAAGGATGAAGTAAATGGTATTATACACTATATTATACTGGAATTATATTATAAATTTATATCATTATGATTTAGTTCCATTAAATATGAAATTGAAATGAAAGTAGCGTTCATGCGTACGCACGGCTTACTGTCTCCATGAACGGTGCATTTCATTTCTTACCCCTAAATGTTACGTGACATTATTAATGAATGTATATACTGTATATATGTGATATATATGATATCTACATCATGAATATAATTCTGGATATAATGGATATTTCACCACATGAACAACTTGTAATTATAAGAAGTTTATTTTTGACTCAAGTACCAAAGATCGACAAAACGACCGTTATTAACTTAAATAATTAAATAATGTTCATAACATGGTAATAAGTGATATAAATGGAATAATTAACATTAAAAAGGTTCTTAAGTAAATATAAATTAACTCTAGTTTATTATTCAGGAGGTTAAAGAACGGTCGAGTCAAGTCAGACACGAGGTAAGGGAACTTCTTAACCCAACTTCCATTCTTTGGGTTAATCTCCTACTTTCAAATTATGTCATGATGTTATTATGTCCTATTTTGTATTTTTACTTTCTTTATGTGTACCTATAGTGAATACACATAATAGATCTATTTTATTTTAAAAATGATCTTTTTAAGGACTTCGTCTCAATCTCCTTTCATTGAGGCATATTTGGTTTTATACACAACTTTCTTTTATACGGTGTATAAACCCCTTTGACTTTTACGTTTATTCAAAAGGAATATTTTTTATACAAAGCGTTTTAATAAACGACAAAAAGGGAATGTTTTTATTTCCGTACTTATGCGGCGACAAAGACTTCTCCGCCGCCGTGACCATTATTTGAGTTTCGGCTTCCTCTACAAGCCATCACTTTTTTTAATGAAAAATAAATACAAAGTTTTAACTTTCTTTTATTTTGGTTTTGAAAATGGTTTTGAAAACGTTTTTATTATATCAATGTGTTGTATTGATATCTTGTGATTGAAATGTAGAAATGTTATGTTTCCTTTATGCATGTTTTATGTGATACGATTATGTTATGTTTTATGATATGTTTAAACCAATTCATATGAGGAATGCATTGGACTTAATAAGTGACGGGTGGAGCCCGCTATAGCTCCTCGATGCATCGGCAGGTCTCATGAGACAAACTAGTGTCTTGGCACGAGGCCTTGACAAAATCTAATTTGTGGTCTTGGCACGAGGCCTTGGCTACGTGGTTATGATAGTCTGGCATTATGCATTCCATCATTATGAAAGTGGTTATTGATATTGCATGTGATTATTCGACCAGTAGAATATCCATGTGAAGAAGTGAATGGAATTATCTCATTTTACTTTTGCCATATTATATTTATGTTCACGTTTAAAAGGATTTTGTTTTAGTTATACATTGCCTTAAATTTTTATGTTTATTTATGAAAGCTTCCGCAATATTGTTATCCTTACTGAGCATCTGATCTCACCCCTTTCAATGTTTTAATATTTTCCAGGATGTGAAGAAGTATTTTATGAATGACCTGCAGGGATAGTCAGAAGAGGATATGAGTGTGGACTATTAAGACTTTGTTATTAGTTTTTCACTTTATGATGTTATGTAAGACTTATGAAGGTATCTAGTGTTTCCAAGGCTACTAGACTAATCGGTCTTTCGAGACTTGATCTTTTGTGATCATGCCAATGTTACGAAGTAATGCACCGACTCTGGGTAGCTGGGGTCGGGGCGTTACAGTTGGTATCAGAGGCAGTTTAGTACTAACCTTGGAAGCTAGATTTAGATAAACTCTGATTAGAGCACATATCCCAAAGATAGACTTTGAGGATTAGTATAGAATAACTTCCTAGAATTTTGTTATTGTAAAGATTTTGTGAGTTTTCCGAGCAATACATCCCTGTCTGGATACGAGCAGGTAGAGGCGGCTCTGGCACAGATGTACCTAGGGGTAAAACCCGAAAACACCGCTTTGAGCTAGACTCAAACGGGAACTGGTGCATGACAACGGGCCTTGCTGCACTCTTGGTTACGACACTCCCGGGGGATTTGCTTAGGATAATTCTCATTTTCTTTACAAATCATTATGTAGGGTTTATGAGTATATACTTATTCAAAGAAAACATTCTTATGATTATGGATTATATCCATAAACCGTTCAATTTACATTAATTATTTTAAAAGCTTGGAATTATTCATTATAATTCATAAACTAACCTAGTTTATGTCATTGTATAGAAATGGCGCCCAGTAGAAGGAATGTGAACTCCAGCAATACGTATGATCCAAAGAGTAAGAAGGATAGTATCTTTTACGATATTAAGCCAACATTTCGAAGGGAAATAGTCTCCCATGTGTTCTCAACATATGAAGAAATAGTATCATGTGTTAATAAGATAAGTAAAGAATTCTCTGAGTCCTATGGATTTGAAGTGAAGCAAGAGACGAAAGGGATGGAAGAGAGAATGATGGATAAAGGGATGAGGGGAAAGAATAATTTTCCAATATGTGGTAATTGTGGGAAGAAACATCATGGAACTTGCCTAAAGGGAATGGGAGTTTGTTATAAGTGTAGAGAAAAAGGACACAAAGTGCATGACTGCAAGGGTAAGAAAATGGTTTCAAATGTACAATGCTTCTTCTGAAAGGATTGGGGACACTACGCAAACCAATGTCCAAATCATCAGAGTATGCCCCAAATGATGTTATTGGATAATAATCAAGTTATGATACTACCACAGATGGGGAGTAATGATTAGAGTTCTTATGTTTTTATTAAAGAATTTTGTAATTTGAGTGTTGTATCAATGATGTACTGGTTATAATAATTATGGAGTATATAAGGATTGTACTGCAGTACTATTTCATCAAGGACTTGAGATTGTGTGGAACCAAGAAAAGTGACTCCACAGTAGGTTAAATTTTTGGAAAATATATGGTTGAGAGAAAGATAAACCATAATATGGTTCTGATACCGAGATAGTGATTTTGGAATAAGACGTGATTGATTTGGATAAATTATATTGTATATTCTTAACTTCCTTGAAACTGATTGATGATTTGTATACATTTTTGGATAGAAGGAGTATATCTAGTATTCTATAAGGAATAAGGGATCATGGTAATTTAGTATGCTTAAAAATAATACATGATGAAGGTGTTCACATGTTGTTACATGGAAAAAAGGATCTTCATTATGTTTACCTTCCTTATAAAATTTGGACTGTGAGTTGGACAGAAGTAGTTTGGATAACTATAAAGGTTGGAATGGATTAAGTTGATCTTTGGATAGTATTGTTTAAGGTTAAAAAATTTATGAAGATTATTTTTGGAATATTATAATACTATAGTTTTAGGAAAATGGACAACCTGCAGGGTGGGGCATAACCCGTCGCGTCGGACAAAGCTGCAGGAATCGAACCCACAACCATAGTGCGACAGGCCTTTATTTCCTACCACTAGCCTACAGGAAGTCCCTGGTTATTAGAAAATAATTTTACTAATTTGTATGTGTTAACATTTGGAACCTTATACAATTAGGAAAAGTATAATATTTTTGAGTTCTATTATCTTTTTGAGTGAAAGATGAGTTGAAGGTTGAAACTCTAATTGTCAAGCATAAATATATATATACCTATCTCTTATTCAATGAATAAATTAATTCTTAAACTTTAGTAAATGGATATTAAAACAAAAAATGTGTTATCCTAATACCTTATGTCTTGCTGAACTGATGATATTTTAAATCAACATAGATTGAAGGCTTTGAGGCCCTCAATTTGACAATTGATTGTGATTGATGACCCCAATCGCTCCCTACAAATATTTACGTTTTTTCCTCCAATTATATGTCTCTAATTGCCACCAATGTTCTCCTTATCTAGATCATAATTTGGTGGTGACTTTCTTATTTCCATTAAGCCTAAATTTTATTAATCTTATTTCCGATGTGGGTTTTCCACAAAGGTATTTTCTATTTTCAACCTTTTATTTTAAAAGAAAAATTTCAAATTGCGAGGACGCAATTTATTGAAGGAGGGGAGAATGTAACACCCCGAGCTTCCACGATACGCCTCTCTTTCAATAATGCAATAGCTTGCATTGTACGCAACTTCGAGTTCTAAAACACCGCGACTAATCAAAGTAGCCGTTATGAATAGTAATAACCACTTTTTAAAATTATAGAAATTTTATATTTCAAAATGGACTTCATTTTTGGATTCGGAATATCGAAATTAGCCTATGTTGAATTTTTGGTATTTTTCTGAGAACTTCTAATTTTTTATGAATAGTGAAAAATACTTTAAAACCACTTTTTTAATCAAAATAATTTATTGTGATAAATTATACTATTTAGTGGTTTTAAGGTATAATTAGAATATATTTTTACCATTTTATCCAATGGTGGTCATTAGAATTAATTTAACATTGAAATTGGACATAAACAATTGCCAATCTTTTGATATAAATTGTTTCTTAAAAACATGCTATTTGTTGTAACAGCGGGAATTAATTATAAAATTAATTAATGCAACTTATATGTTTGGAATTTTGTAAAATAGACACCATTTTTTAATTCGGAATATCAATTATATCTTAGGCTGAAATTTTGGCCTTGTTCTGAAAAACTTCAATTTTTGATGAATAGTGAAACCACTAAGTGGTAGTTAAATAACTGATTTTTCGTTTAAATGAAATATTACCACTTCTGTGATTTGATTTTCAAAAATCCGACATACATGGTTGTTATTAAGAAGTAAAATGTGGTTCAATGAGATTAAAATAATTTTTTGGTGAATAGTAACTTTTAAGTTCTTAATCGCGATTAGAGGTAATTAGTGTAGTTTAAGGTACAAATAATGTTATAATAATATGAGATGAGCATGAAACTTGTCCTACTCCTATTGGATGAGTCATGGCCGACCAAGACAACCCATGGGTCAACTTGGGGACCCCATGAAGCCACTTTAGTTGGAAAATGACATTAATATATATTTATTTAATGTTAAAATTAAATTGACACAAACATGAGTTGTGTTACTAAAACAGTTTTTAAGTGGGGTTACACAAGTCCAAATTTTGACTATAAATATTCATTAGAAATCTAAAAAGATTTACAACATCATAGTATTTTTTTTATAACTTTTAGACATTAAATAAATAAAATTATTTATGACATCATTATGATGCAGCGATGACCTCATTATTTAACGATTTAAATAAAATGAGAAGATAATGCAAAATCCAAGGCTTAAACTTGTCCAAAGCCTATTGGATGAGGAGATTTAGAAACCGTATCACCTTAGAATCGAATTATATAAGTGTGGGACCTTTGGAATCTGAAAATCATTGTGAAATAATGTAACATTTCAATCTTTCCAAAAGTGCCCCTCCTCTCCTCTTATAAAAGGCCCCCACCTCTCCCACCTCATTTACTCTTTCAAGCCATTTGGCTCGGCCAACCTCTGCCCAAATACTATCCCAACTTCCCCCTATTACTCCTAGAAGCCTCACTTTGGTCAGAACTCTTCCCAAGGAAGCCTTTGGCTCAAATCAAAAAGAGTTACCCGATTTTGAGGTAATGTCTTCTCTAATGTTGTTTTGTTTTATTTTTCTTCTCCAACCCCCTAAACTATTTTTATTAATTTCTTTTGTAACAACACCAGTATCCTCAATATACTAGGATGTTGTTATAAGAAGTATTCGAGCTACACTTACACACACCTACATCTAATGGTTAAAGAACATACGGTTTCTGTGGATGGCGAATTTCTGCCTCACGAAACGATGATTGTTCAACACTCATATAACACCTTCAAAGGTGGCCATTAAGATGTCACTATTTTTATATATGATATATAATATGTTTATGTTTTACTTATGCTTCTGTATTTCTCATTTATGGCATACTTTATGATTTCCATTATGGGTAAAACGCGATAATTTCATTTTAGGAAGTGCGGACTACCGCCCCCTCAAAGTGATTTGAATCGTTAATGCCATATGTGGGATGTATAAAGGATGAAGTAAATGGTATTATACACTATATTATACTGGAATTATATTATAAATTTATATCATTATGATTTAGTTCTATTAAATATGAAATTGAAATGAAAGTAGCGTTCATGCGTACGCACGGCTTACCGTCTCCATGAACGGTGCATTTCATTTCTTACCCCTAAATGTTACGTCACATTATGAATGAATGTATATACTGTATATATATGATATATATGATATCTACATCATGAATATAATTCTGGATATAATGGATATTTCACCACATGAACAACTTGTAATTATAAGAAGTTTATTTTTGACTCAAGTACCAAAGATCGACAAAACGACCGTTATTAACTTAAATAATTAAATAATGTTCATAACATGGTAATAAGTGATATAAATGGAATAATGAACATTAAAAAGGTTCTTAAGTAAATAGAAATTAACTCTAGTTTATTATTCAGGAGGTTAAAGAATGGTCGAGTCAAGTCAGACACGAGGTAAGGGAACTTCTTAACCCAACTTCCATTCTTTGGGTTAATCTCCTACTTTCAAATTATGTCATGATGTTATTATGTCCTATTTTGTATTTTTACTTTATTTATGTGTACCTATAGTGAATACACATAATAGATCTATTTTATTTTAAAAATGATCTTTTTAAGGACTTCGTCTCAATCTCCTTTCATTGAGGCATATTTGGTTTTATACACAACTTTCTTTTATACGGTGTATAAACCCCTTTGACTTTTACATTTATTCAAAAGGAATCTTTTTTATACAAAGCGTTTTACTAAACGACAAAAAGGGAATGTTTTTATTTCCGTACTTATGCGGCGACAAAGACTTCTCCGCCTCCGTGACCATTATTTGAGTTTCGGCTTCCTCTACAAGCCATCACTTTTTTTAATGAAAAATAAATACAAAGTGTTAACTTTATTTTATTTTGGTTTTGAAAATGGTTTTGAAAACGTTTTTATTATATCAATGTGTTGTATTGATATCTTGTGATTGAAATGTAGAAATGTTATGTTTCCTTTATGCATGTTTTATGTGATACGATTATGTTATGGTTTATGATATGTTTAAACCTATTCATATGAGGAATGCATTGGACTTAATAAGTGACGGGTGGAGCCCGCTATAGCTCCTCGATGCATCAGTAGGTCTCATGAGACAAACTAGTGTCTTGGCATGAGGCCTTGACAAAATCTAATTTGTGGTCTTGGCACGAGGCCTTGGCTACGTGGTTATGATAGTCTGGCATTATGCATTCCATCATTATGAAAGTGGTTATTGATATTGCATGTGATTATTCGACCAGTAGAATATCCATGTGAAGAAGTGAATGGCATTATCTCATTTTACTTTTTCCATATTATGTTTATGTTCAAGTTTAAAAGGCTTTTGTTTTAGTTATACATTGCCTTAAATTTTTATGTCTATTTATGAAAGCTTCCGCAATATTGTTATCCTTACTGAGCATCTGAGCTCACCCCTTTCAATGTTTTAATATTTTCCAGGATGTGAAGAAGTATTTTATGAATGACCTGCAGGGATAGTCAGAAGAGGATATGAGTGTGGACTATGAAGACTTTGTTATTAGTTTTTCACTTTAGGATGTAATGTAAGACTTATGAAGGTATCTAGTGTTTCCAAGGCTACTGAACTAATCGGTCTTTCGAGACTTGATCTTTTGTGATCATGCCAATGTTACGAAGTAATGCACCGACTCTGGGTAGCTGGGGTCGGGGCGTTACATTCATCAGCTTCAACTTTGATTGGAAAAAATCATTTACCTTGTAACCTTATCATTTCTGAAATATATGTTGGAGATATACCTCATAATCATTGGCTTATATTAGGTTCATCTTCTTCAACATGCTTGGTTGATCACCAAATCTTCACTTCACCGGCCTCGGTAAATAACAAAGGTTCAACCTTTCTCGAAACTTAAAATCTAGTCAATGTAGTTTCAATCGGAACTCTCTTATTTCATAGAAAATATCAAAAAAACCAACATGACATCACATTATATAGGGAGTAAATGGTTTGGTCTTGAAGACCTCTTGATTACCTCATAATCTCTATTCCTTCATGCCTTGGTATCTACTCACCCCATGTCAGAATCATTATCTAGATTAGCTCAATTAATCTCAAAGGTTCCATGTACCTCTTTTGAATGGATCGTATATTCCCAAACCAATATCATCATTCATTGAATTAAGGTAAGTCGAGTTTGAGATTCCTTATGAGGTTTATCTATGTGAATTATTTTAAAATTTAGATACATTGATACTAGATTCAAATTTGGCTATGTAAAACCCCTAGAAAACTGGATACATGAGTTGCACCAAAAATTCGAGTTAGTGGGAATCTAGCTATGTGATTTTTGGAAATTTATCTACGTTCAAATTTTTTATATATGGAAAATCAACTATATATTAAATTATATTAATTTCCATCCCCATATGTGGATCTAGTAAAATTTAGTTGTGTGTTTCCCTCCTAAGAATTGTCTATGTCACTACTAGGAATATTTAGTTACATTGGGATACAATTTGTATATCTGAACTGTTATGAATTTAGATATGTAGAAATTTGGATACTTTTATCTAGCTACATCACTAATACTTGAAAATTTTCTTATTTGGATGATTTTTTACACAAAATTCATATCAAGTAAAAATTTATCAATTTAAAACATTAAATAAAATTTCAAACATATTAAAAACATTGGATTTCCATATTAAAATAAATTCCATCAATGAAAATTTTAAAATCCATAATAACTTCAAATTCCCTTTTAAAACCTAAATTCTAAAAAGAAAATCACAAAAATCATCCAAAATAAAAGTTTCTCAAAAAATTTGAAAATTATAATAAGAACGTTCCATCATTAAATCACACAAAATCAACATTTTTAATGATATTTAATGAATTTCACATTATCCTGCAAAATGATAAAAATAAATATTTCCCCATTTTGATAACATTTCTCATTAAAACCCCAAAATTTTTACTAAAGGTGGATGTGTTAAAATATAATGAAATAACACCATATTAGTTTTTAGGAGGACTTTGGGGACTAAGTTGGACCTTATCATCCATGAAGTTGGAGTTGTTGTTGATTCACTACTTTAGGACAATTCTTTTGGGTATTTATTTAATGAATCATAGTATTTGTTTATTTACACATTCACTATAGATGGTTTTGGTTTCCTTTCTTCTATATTATGTTGTGGATTTTCTTAGTTGATGTTATCTTATCTATTGATCCTACTATATCTATTGATGGTAATTCCTTCCATATGTGATATTTTTATACTCTCAATGATAGTCACCAACTCGAGGCCTACTGAAGGTGGGAATTAGGGGTCATTGTCTACCTTTCTTCATTATAATCCCAGTAGGGGTACCTTTAGAGGGAGGGTTTCATGAAAGAGTGGTATCAAAGGATATATTGAGAGATAGGGTGGAGTTTGTAGTTATACACTATAAGGATTTCATGGGTTAGTAAGGAAACAGTTCTAGTCAATCTTAGTGCATGACATGGGATAGGAAATAATAGGTAGGTCATGGGATTTTAAGGCCCCCCATAATCCAATAAAAGGACTCCATGTCAACCAAATTACCAAGTGAGGTGGTTCCACTTACTGGTTAAGGAATTAGGAGTGGTGCATGAATCATGATTGTCTATGTTATTATCTAAATATGGTGGTCTTAGAAAATTAAACTGAATTTATTTAATCATAATAAAATTACATTCTACCAATATTGGGTAATCTTTGACTTCCTTTCAGTAATATCTCCTAGACATCATTCAGGTGTGGTTCATGCTGGATAGGTTTAGAAGGTTGACCCAATTTACCACTGAAGGGTCAACCCGATTGAGAAGGATGATCAGTGGCCTAGGATATTGTGATCCTTTAAATAAAAATATATGGTGAAATATGATGAAAATTTCTATAATCTATATATATATCATTTCTTGTAGAAGCTCATGATTTCCTTTGGTTTGATTCCAACCCAGGTAGAATACTATATCCCATTAATGGTTAGTCCGATAAGGGGAAAACCAAGTTAGAAGTAAAAATTATATCTAAATAAGAAGAAAGAGGTGTATGTTTCATGGAAAGGATTTTTGAATAATTTTTTTTTATAATTAAAATCATAAACCATTAAGGAAGTGAAGATGTAGGAGATAATTTATATTTAGCAGCAGATCATGTTAATTCAAGAAACTGAGATCATGTTTAAGTACATTTTTTATTTCTCTTCTAATATTTTCCTTGATGAGGATTCTCATGAATGGTGTCTTAAAGATCAACTTAATATATATATCTAGAATAAAGTTTCTCCTTTAATGTTTTCAATTTACTTGGAGGTTTATAATAATGAGTCGTTGATCAAGTGCATGTACTCATGAGGAGGGTTTTCATGAGAGGGGATCTAGCATGGTTAATAGAGGAGAAAAGTTTCCAGTAGAATATCCCAGGCATCAAGTCCTTTGATTTTTTTATCAATTTTTATTAAAACTTAGTAGAATCCTTTCTTAACTTCTATTAGAAGTGGTTTTTATGTTTTTACTAGGATATTTGGGACAATTTTCTTTGTTTTTGGGGGTCATGGTCATAATTAGAATTAGTGCTTAGTGGTTATTGGAGTTTAGTATAGTGGTGGTGGGGGTTAGGTTTAGCATCATCCTAATTAGTATCCACCATTAGATCTATTTAGGTAGTAGGAATAGTAATATTATGGTCCATAGAGATAAGATAAGAAATTCACGGGATGAACTTAGGATGTTCATCATCTTCAAAGACCCCATTATAAGCATGACCATGGAGGTGGTCAGAAATAGTGTGGTAGGGGATCCAGGAGTGGATGGTTTATTTTTGTGGAGGTTATAAAACCATAGGGGACAAATATTTTTAGAGGTATGATCAAATTATAGTCTACCCTTGTTTGTTCCTTGTTTGATTCAAGAGTTTTTCACTCCTTTTTTTCACCCTCTTTGGTTTGTCCTCTATGACTATATGTAGTGAGGCTTATCATGAAACTATTGTTGACTACACAATTTGATGGCCATACCATCTTTTTTGATGTGTTCTTAGGGTGTAGAATGCTGTTTGGGTAGCATCAGTTTTTTGGGGATATTTTCTTTCTATAGATACATTCTTATTGTTTCCTCCTCATCATTGATTGGTTGTATTCCATCTGTGATTTATCAACTTCTTCTAGATGAAGGGAGTGTTCTCGGATGTGGGTGGTTAGAATGTAATTTGTATAAGAAAACAATGTTTTTGGTTGTCAATTAGATTATTGGATCCAATTATTTCAATTATAGAAAATCTTTCAAAGAAATCAGTGGGCACTGGAATAGTAGAGGGTCCTAGAGTCATCTAGGAATTTTTGGAAGTTTTTTTGGAGGAGGTTGTGGAACTAACCCTAATGAAAATATTTTTCTAAGTATAGACTTGCATCTAGGAACTTCTATAATTTCAATGGATCCTTATCATATTGTACCCTCTAAGTTTTTGTAGTTTAGTATTATAATAGATGATATAATACAAAATGGTTTCATTTGGCCCAGTGTATCACTATGGGGTTCTCCAATGTTTTTCTCTAAGAAGGTGGATGGTAGTATGAGGTTATATATAGACTACCAGAGATTTAATTGAGAAACAATCAAGAATCATTACCCTCTTCCAAGGATTTATGAATATTTTTTACCACTTAATATGAGCTAATTGATTTTATAAGATAAATTTGTGGTATTTATATCACTAGTTGAAGGTAAAGAAGGGAGATATCCTTAAGACAGCCTTCTAGTGTAGGAATGGGAACTTGGAGTTTGTGGTCACGTCATTAAGTGTCATTAATGCACCATTTGTGTTCATGAGACTCTTGAACTCTGTATTTTGTGAGTTCCTAGACCGGTTTATAGTCATTTTCATCAATGGATCTTGATCTACTCTAGGTTATAGGGGAAACATATTGATTACCTTAGATCTATGTTGTGGTTCATTCAACACCACCAGCTCTATGTAAAGTTTTCCAAGTGAATTTTTGGATTTGGAAGGTACACTTCCTTGGGCACGTGGTGTTCTTGTAGGGCATAGTCATGGACCCATCAAACATTGAAGAAGTGTTTTCTTTGTGAGAACCCAAGAATGTGGCATAGGTTCATAGTTTCCTCAGTATTGTAGGAAGTTAATATAGTTTCATCTATAATTTCTTATTTATTTCATTCTCGTCGATAGAACTGACCAAGAAAGATTAAGTTTTCATCTTGACTAATTAGTTTTAGGCAGTGTTTGAAAACCATAATGGGGTGATCAATGCTCTAGTGATTCATTTTCTAGAGGAAAGGGTGATGTTTAACGTCTTCCTTGATTATTCCCAATTGTGTTTGGGATGCATCGAGATGTAGTAGAAGATAGTGATCCCTTATGGTTATAGTAATTTACAACCCCAAATCCATGACTATGCCACTCATGATCTGGATCTATTAGAGGTTGTATTTTTTTTGAATTTTTTGCGACATTACCTCATCAAGGAATTCTTTGTGTTCTTCCTTAATTACAAGATATTGAGGAACATCTTCTCTTATTATGATCTAAATATATGAAAATAGAGGTGGATGGGGTTTCTTCCAGACAATGACTTTGAGATATCCTACACCTCATGAAAGGGAAATTTCATGGCTAATGTATAGAATATGAAGTCAAGTAAGGATGTTATTTGAGAGTATGGAGGTGCTTTGAGGGTGATGGAGGAGTTGAAAACCATGCACCTAGACTTATTAGTGGTGGGTAGTAGAGGTTTCTTATATTAGAAGATTATGAAATATTATATAATGTCATAGGTAGAAGAGACTAAATGGGGTGAATTAGAGTTGTAATTGTTTCACAATCATGTTGTCTATAGTGATTCTCAATAGGGATGGTTGGAGGATATTCAAAACCAAATGTTTTTTTAGGGGAGTTTTTTATTTCTCAAGGTGATTCAGGAAAAATTACTTTTTGAGTTTCATAAATCACTATTTGGGATACACCCAGGAGTATCCAAGATATATCATGTCATGAGAATGTATTTTTGGTAGACTGATATGAAATAGGTGGTGGAGACGTTTGTGGATCAATGTCTTGCCTGCTGGTAGGTGAAGGTAGAACATCATGTCCCTGTAAGTTTTTTTCAACCCTTGGATGTTCCTGAGTGGAAGTGGTATGACATATCAAGGAAAGTTTGATGTTATCTGGGTAATAATGGATCATTTGATAAATTTATACCACGTCCTAGTGATCAAGGAATCATGAACCATAGAAGTTTTGTCAAGGAGGTTTGTGGATGAGGTTTTGTGGATACATGGAGATTCGAGGTCCATTTTCTCAAATAAAGAAACTCATTTTACCTCATGAGTTCATATATTATTATAGTATGTTTTAGAAACTTAGTTATGCCTCAGCATAACTTTCCACCCTCAGATGGATGGATGGAAAGATCGGACCATCCAAACACTAAAGTATATGTTTTGATAATTCATATTGGACTTCAGTGAATCTCAAAAAAGAACTTAAATTTGGTTTAGTTCACTTAAAAACCACTCATTGATTATCAGGTCCCCATTTAATTCTTTGTATGGGAGGTTGTTTCATTATCCATTTTGTTAGGCTGAGTATGAGGAGTCATTTTTTATCATCCCTAATGTTTGTAAGAGAATGAAAAATAAGATTCATGTATTTTATGATAGGATGAAGTTGGTATGGGACCATCATAAATCGTGTGGCGATTGGAGGATGATTCCCTTGGATTTTGAACTGGGGAACTATGTTTTCTTGATGGTATCTCTTCATCATGGGACATAGAGGTTTTAAAAGGAAATTAAACTCTCTCCTTATTTTTTGGGACCCTTCATGGTGTTTGAGTATGTCAATGTGGTGGAGTATTGGTTGGTACATCCTCTGTAAATGGACAGGATCCTTGATGTCATCCACACATCTCATCTCTGATAGTATCTAACTAATAACCCTCATGTTATTGACTATAGAGTGTTGGATATCAAGGATAACATTACATTTTTTGAATGGTTAGTAGAGGTCTAGGATCCTCTATGGAAGGAATTGTGTGGGTGGACCATTCCCATGGTTAAAATTCTCTAGAGTCATGATGGATTACAATATATTACAAGGGATCATGACAAACAGATGTGTTCCCAGTACCCATAAATTTTTTGAGTTTTTTTTCTTTTTCATTTAATGGGTAAATGATTGAATCTATTAGTTTATAAAAATAAATTATCCCATATTGATGTAATGTATGTTAGTTCTTCTAGAATATTAAGTGGGTAAAACACCTTACTATTAAAGATGTGTTATATTATGAAAAGTTTTAAAACTATCTGTGGGAGTCATTTTTATCCAATGAAGATAATATCTTGATATGGAATATGGTTTTCATTGATTTGTGTGCCTAGGGTAGCATTTTTTAATAGTTTTGGTGGTCATTGGCTTGGTTTTTGTAGAGGTTAAAATGGGAGTGTGGATAGTTGTGTGGATAAGAGGTGTCTTGAGGTTGGTGTGAGACGGTGGTATTGTTCCAGTCATAATAATATCCCTAAGAGGTATCTCATGGGTTGGTTGTTCAAACCCTTCCCTTCCTTTCATTCTCAATGTTTTTCTAGATTCTCGAGGAAAATAATTTTTGGATAGGTATATAATATAATGTTATGGATATTACTTTCCCTTTACATTACATTTTTGAGTCTTAGAGAATTTTTGAAAGAGTTTAGTGGAAATATAGAGGTTATAGGTGGTGTTTTGGAATTTCAAGGAGCAATATAGCTGGTGAGGTTCTGCAAGATGACCCAATTTACTGTTGAAGGTTCAACCCAGTTGAGAATGTTGATCAGTGGAATAGGATTTTTTGACCCTTTAAATAGAAATATATAGTGAGGTATGATGAAAATTATTACAATATTGATATATATCATTGGTTATAGGAGCTCAAGATTTCCTTTGGTTTGATTCAGACCTAGGTATAGTACAAGATCCCATTAGTGGTTAGTCAGATGAGGGGTGAAGCACATCAGAGGTGGAAATTATATCTCAACAAGATTAAGGAGGTGTATATTTCATGGTAAGGATTATAGAATATGTTTTGAGTGGAATTACTATCATAAACCATGAAGGTAGAGAAGACACAAGAGTTAATCTATATTTAGTAGGGGAGAATGTCAATTCATGATCTGGAGATCATGTTCATAGACCTTTTTTATTTATCCTCTAATATTTTACTTAATGATGAGTCTCATGAATGGAATCATAAGGAGGCACTTAATATTTATATCTATAATTAATTCCCTCCTTTAATGTTTTCAATTTACTTAGATGTTTAGAATAATGAGTTGGTGATTAAGTGCAAGCACTCATGAGGAGGGTTGTCATGAGAGGGAATCTAGTAGGGTCCCTCTAAGAGAAAAGTTTCTAATAGTAGATCCCAAGGATTAGTTCCTTTGAGGTTTTGATCAATGAGTATTCAACCTCAATGAAATCATTTCTAAAAAACTAGTTCTTGTGGTTTTTATGGTTTTCCCATAAAATTTTGTTCAAGGTTATTTTTTGTGGGGGTCATGGTCATCATTAGAATAGGGTCCTAGTGGTTCTTAGAGTTTAGTATAGTGGTGGTGGTGGTCAGGATCAGCGTCATTCACATAAGTATCTTCCATAAAGTCCATTTAGGTAATATTGATGGTAAGCTTATGGTCCATTGAGAGAATATAGGAAAGTCACGGGATGACCTTAGGATGTTTCTCATCTTAAGAGACCCCTATCTAAGCATGGCCATTGAGGTGGTCGAAAGTAGTGAGGAAGGGGATCTAAGATAGGATTGTTCATGTTGTGGAAGTAATAGAACAGTAGGGGCCAAATATTTTTAGAGGTATGATCAGATTATATTCTACCCTTGTTTTTTCCTTATTTCTTTCAGGAGCTTCACACTCTTTTGTTGCACCCTATTTGGTATGTTCTCTTGGACTATCTGTAGTGAGGCTTATCTTTCCACTATTGTTGACTACACTAATTGAAGGCTAGAACATACTTTTTTGATGTGTGATGAGGGTGTATACTGATGATGGTGTATCATCAGTTGTGTGCGGATATTTTTTTTCTATAGATACATTCCTATGATTTAATCCTCAATATTGATTGGTTGTATTCAATGTGTGTTTTATCAAATTCTTCTTGAGGAATGGAGTGTTCTCGGATGTGAGTGTTTAGAATGTAATTTTCATCAGCAAAAGGTTTTTTTGGTTGTGAAGTAGATGTTTGGATCCCCTTATTTACGTGATAGAAAATTGTTCAAAGAAATTATTTGTAACTAGAATAGTATAGGCTCCTTGATTTCTCAAGAAATTTCTATATTTTTTTCTGAGGATTTTGTGGAACTACCCACCTCAATGTGATATTGTGTTTAGGATAGACTTGCATCAATGATCTTCTATAATTTCAATGGATCCTTATCATATAGTACCCGCTGAGTAACATGATTTTATTATTCAAACAGACGATATGATACAAAAGGGTTTCCTCCAGCCAAGTGTATCATTATGGGATGCTCTAGTATTGTTCTCTAAGATGGTGGATAGTAGTGTGAGGTTTTATATAGACTATCAAAGGATAAATTAGGAAAAAATCAAGAATCATTACCATCGTTCAAGGATCTATGATCTTTTTGACCAGTTAATAGAAGCTATATGATTTTATAAGATAAATTTGTGGCATGTATATCACTAGTTGAAGTTAAAGGAGGAAGATATCGCGAAGACTACCTTTCGGTGTAGGTATGGGAACTTTGAGTTTTTTTCAGGTAATTTGGTGTCATTAATGTACCAATTGTGTTCATGGGACTCATGAACTCAACATTTTATTAGTTCTTAGACCAGTTGATAGTCGTTTTTGTTGAAGACATCTTGATCTACTTGAGGTTACAGAGGAATCATATTGATATAATTAGATCTATCTTGTATGTTCTTCAACACCACCAGCTCTATGGAAAGTTATCCAAGTGTAAGTTTTTTATTTGGGAGGTACATTTTCTTGGGCATGTGGTGTCCTTTCAGGGCATTCTCAGGGACACGTCAAACATTGAAGCATATGTTTCTTTGTAAGAACCCTAGAATGTGGCATACATTTATAGTTTCATCAGTATCATAAGATATTAATGGAGTTTCATGTCTAATTTATCATGTATATGATTCCCATTGATATAAATGACCAAGAAATACTAGGTTTTCATCTTGACTGATTAGTTTTAGGTAGTGTTTGACAACCAGAAGGGGAGGTTGATCAATGCTCTAGTGATTCAATCTCCAGAGGAAAGGGTGATGTTTAAGGTCTTTTCTGAAACATCCCAACTAGGATTGGGATGCATCTAGATGTAGTATAAGATTTTTATCTCTTATGGATCTAGTGATTTACGTCCCAACAAGAATTAGTATGAAACTCATGATCTAGATTTACTAGCAGTTGTGTTTTTGCTGAATTTTTTAAAACATTACCTTATCAAAGAATACTTTTTATTCATAACTAATTACAAGAGATTGAGGTACAAATTTTCTTAGTGTGATCTAAATTTGTGAAAATATAAATGGATGGGGTTTCTTCAAGGAAATTACTTTGAGATATCCTATACCTAAGGAAGGGGAAATTTCATGGATAACGCATTGAACAAGAATTCAAGTAAGTGTGTTATTTGAGAGTATAGAGGTTCTTTGAGGGTGATGGAGGATTTGAAAACCCTTTATAAAGATTCATTATTGGTACATAGTGGAGTTTTATTATTTTAGAATACGGTGAAATATTCTCTAATGTATCTGGAAGAAGACCCTTAGTTGGGGGACTTAGAGGTGAAAGTTTTTCAAAACCGTGTTGTATATAGAGATTCTTTGTAAGGATGTTTTGAGGATATAGATAATAGGATGTTGTTCCCAGTGATTTTTTTCTTTCTCATGATTATTCATGAGGAATACCTTCATTAGTTTCATAACTCATAGTTTGAGGTACACCCAGGAGTGTCCAAGATATATTGTGGCATGAGGATGTATTTTTGGTGGCCCCAGATGAAACAGGTGGTGGAAAAGTTTATGGCTCAATGTCTGGTCTGGTAGAAGGTGAAGGTAGAACATCGTGTCCCTGTATGTTTTTTTCAACCCTTAGATGATCCTAAGTGATAGTGGGATGACATATCAATGGAATTCAACATGGTATTAACCTGAGATCATGGAAGGTGTGATTTTATTTGGGTAATCATGGATCATTTGATGAATTCGGCCCACTTCCTAGTGACCAAGGAATCAAGAACCATATATTTTTTAGAAAGGAGTTGTCTGGATGAGGTTGTGTGGATACATGGAGGGTCAATGTCCTTTTTCTCAAATAAAGACACTCATTTTACCTCATGATTTTAGAGAGTATTATAGTGTGATTTAAGAACTTAGTTATTCCTCAGAACTACTTTGCTCCCTTAGATGGATGGATGGACAAAGGGGAAAGACTAAAAACTATAGGATATGTTTTGATAATTCATATTAGACTTTAGTGGACCTCAAAAAAAGTACTTAAATTTGGTTTAGTTTACTTAAAAAACACTCATGCATCATCATAGACCTATTTAAATATTTATATGGGAGGGTGTTTCATTCTCCATTATGTTGGTCTTAGTTTGGGGAGTCATTAGTTCTCAGTCCCAATGTGGTGTAGAGAATGAAAAAGAAGTTTCATGTAATTTTTAAGAGGATAAAGGTGGTAAACGACCATTTAGAGTCTTGTGATGATTATAGGATGAGGTCCTAGGAGTTTGTATTGGGGAACTATGTTTTCTTGAACATCTCTCCTCATCATGGGAAATAGAGGTTTGAATAGAAGAGTAAACTCTCTCTCCATTTTGTGGGACCCTTTAAGGTTTTGAAGTATGTCAGTTAGGTGGAGTACTGGTTGGAGATTCCTCCATAGATAGACAGGATCCATGATGTCATCCACACATCTCATCTTTGTCAATATATAAATGATTAACCTCATTTAATCAACATTGGAGAGTTGGATATCTAGGATAATGTGACATTTCTGGAGTGGCTAGTAGAGGTCCCGGATCATTGATGGATGGAGTTATGTGGGTAGACCATTACCTTGGTTTGAGTTCTCTAGAGGCATGGTGGCTTGTAGGAGAGTACTAAGGATCATGAGAAACAGATGTATTCCCAGTACCCAGAACGTTTTTGAGTTTTGTTTTTCCTTTTTGATTTAATAGGGAAATGATTAAATCTTATTAGTTTATAAAATGTTTTTTCTCCCATATTGATGTAATGTGTGTTAATTATTTTCGCATATTAATTGGGTAAAACCCCTTCCTAATCAAGATGTGATATATTATGAAACATTTTAAAACCATGTGGGTGAGTTATTTTTATCCAATTTGGATAATATCTTGATATGGGGTATGTTTTTCCTTGATTTATGTACTTAGGGTGGAATTTTGTAACAGTTTTGGTGGTAATTGACTTGTGTTTTGTAGAGGTTAAAATGGTAGTGTAGATATTTGTGTGAATAAGAGGTTTCCTGAGGTTGTTGTGAGATGGTGGTAGTGTTCTGGTCATAATAAGATCTCTAAGAGGTATCCCATGGGTTGGATGTTCAAAAACTTTCCTTCATTTCATTCTCTATGTTTTTCAAGACTCTCAAGGATGATAATAGTTTGATAGGTATCTAATATAATATTATGGAAATTATTGTCTATTTACTTTACATTTTCTGAGTCTTAGATATGTTTTGAGAGATATTAGTGGTGATATAGATGATAGAGGTGGTGTTTTAGAATTTCAAGGAGCTCTATAGCTTGTGAAATGGATAAGAAAGCCATGGTGAAGGGATTTTTGTCTTGGGTGTGCCTCTGTGTAAAATGGTTTGTGCCCAGATAGCCTTAGGAAGGTGTGCCAATTTGTGTGGTGCTTTGATAGAGAGCCTATCGAAAATGGGTCGAATAACATCATCATATTGATGGCTTGGGTGTTGTGATGGTAAAATTACTAGTTTTTTGACACCAGAGCATGGTGTATGGATTTGGTAGATGGTGTAAGAACCACCATATCTTAGACCATGTCATGGTCAAGGAAGTGGTGGTGATCTAATCTAATTTTTAAAATGAGTTTAAAAATAGGATCTTGTATAGAGGCTTTATATCTCATGTTGACTAGACTCATCATAGGAATTTTAGTCATTCAACATTCCATGGTGGAGTCCAACAGTATTGGATTTTAAATAGGAGTCTCAGGCTCCCTTTTTTCATTCCTTTGTTCGTCATTCAAGATTTTGGTGACTTTTTAACCTTTTATCCCTTTCTAGTTGGTATTTTTTAGGCCTAACCGCTTGGATTGTTGTAGAAAATCTTGTGGATCAAGGCATTATCTCCTCTATGATTCTTCCCATTTCATCCTCCCTTATTTATCTCTTTTATTCATTAGTTAACTTTGTAATATTTTTCCTCTATTTGGAATGGTTTTTAAGTTGGTTTGTTATGCATAAGTGTATGGTGGTGATTCCTTTGAGTTTGGTGGTGGTTGAACCTTGTTTTTGTGTGTTTCTCATGAAGCATAAATAAATTTAGGGGATACTTCAGCATTATTCTAGTTGTACATGCGAGAGAGATCATACTTTTGTTTTTTACTTTGGGAAGATAATATGCACCATCTTAATGTAGATAGTTAAATGTATTAATTTAAATTGAAGGGGAAGATGATAAATTTCATGAGATTACTTATTTTAATGTTTTTACTTTATGATTAATTATTATAGTTGTTCTATTCTCATATTTATCCTTTTTTGAGGTTTTTTATGTTGGTTTAGCTATTAAAATTGGTAAACCATGTTTTTTATATTTACTACAACTTAATACACATGAAAAAGACTAATAAAGTATATCTATCTAATAAATTGGTTTCACATATAAAATTTATTTTCCTAATATTTCCCTTAAAAATATTTAATATAATGAAAGACCCTTCATTAATTTTGAATAAGGTATGTAAAATTTGTGTTTAATTGAATGTTTTGTGTAATAGTGGTGTTGTGTGGATGTTGTTTTGAATAGTGGTTGAGTTGTGTGGAAGATGCTAAGAGGGATGGTTTTGATGTGTAGTGATGATAATGGGAAAACGTTATGATGTGCGATTATGATAGATTGAGGTTGATTTGATATGTGGTTGTGATATATGGTGGTTAAAGTGTTGGTCCTATTGAAATTTTGGAAATGGGAATTTGTGTTGTGTTGTGTTGTTTTTTTTTTGTGTTTTGATAGTTTTCTTGTAGTTATATAATGATTTGTTAATAATTAAAATGAGATGGTATGGGTTTGAATAGTTAATTAATTCTTGATTTAAAATGGGAATCAAGGTTAGAATGGTTTTTGTAAAATATAAAAAGAATGGTATTAATAAATGAAGATGATTGGTAATCAAAAAGTAAAAAATGTATTAACATGAAATTAAAGAAATAAAGGGTTTTTTAGTTTTTGGTTTTCTTGTGTGGTGTTATGCACTTAGAGGTGGAAGTCAAAGGGGAAGACATTGTGAGGCCTTATGGTGATGTTGTGAGTTGTGATGGTGCTCTTGTTTTGAACCCATGGGTTGGGATTGTGTTATAGGGTATTATGTATTGTATTTATTTTTGATATCTATTCTCACCCCACAAACATCGAGCACTTTCTACTGACACCAAAAAAATTTGGAGGGTGTTTTTTCCAATATTCAAGATGGTGAGGATTGATGGATGGATGCCCCCTCTTTCCCCCTCTCTCTTCTAAGTGACGTTCTTATTAATGGGTTTTGATGTCCAAATTTAAGAATTACACTAGAGATGATGAGTTTTGTGTGTTTTGTGAGGTTTATGAGGTTGATGAGGTGATTTTTAGTACGGTTTATTCATAGTGGGAGGAGGGAATGAGGTTTATGTCCTTCATTTTGTTGATACCCTTCTAAATTGGTTATATAAGTGGTTATGAGAGTATTTGGATGTGATGATCGGTTTCACATGGGTTTCTCGGTAAAATGTATTTTCCCAAGTGTCTTTAGGTGGGATGAGATGGCTATATTCACATAGAGTGCTTGGAATGATGCAATTACACAGGTGTATTCGGTAATGATTACTATATGGAAGAAATGGGAGCACCAAGACGTATGTCATTAGGGTGTAAGAGAAAAAAATCAGTGGTAAATATTTTCTAGGAACCCTATTATTGATATTCTTTATCTTATGTTACTAAACTTGGATGTGTTATTTTGTGAGTGTTCCCCAGTGAGGATGGGATCGGTGAGTTTACCTACTTAGGTGTTGTTAGTTAGGTTTTTTTCTAATGAGTGCATTAGTATTCTCTTTCCACATGTTAATGAGAGACTTTGGGTATGATCCTACTAAGTATATATCTTATGATCACCCCATGTATATACAAACTAATTTTGAATTTTCCGAGAGGAAATTTGGGATCAATATGGAAATTACTATCTTATATGTTGGAGTTGTTTCTGAGTCACTACTTTAGGATCTTTCTTTTTGGTATTTTTGTAGAGACTCATTTTATTTTTATTATTTACACATGAATTGTGTAATGGTTTTGTTTTACCTTGTTTTATATTATGTCATGTAGTTTCTTGGTGGATGATATCCTATCTTCTGATTCTATTATATTTATTGATGTTAATACCTTCCATATGTGATATTTTTACGCATGGTTCTCGTTTCCAACTCAGGGTCTACTAAAGTTGGGACTCGAGGTTCATTATATCTCTTCCTTAATTGTTCATCCAAAAGGGGTACCTTGAGAGGGATGTGTCATGACACCATACTCAACTTTCTAGGAACATGTACAACTACTTACAAAATAAGAACTTCCATTGGAGATCTAAAAAGAAAAATCAAAAGGCATAAAGTAATATGCTAAGAATGTAAAAAATAAAGGTTACATCAATCCAGAGTGCCCCATCTATAAGAAAAATATCAAATAAAATAAAAATGGAAAAAAGGATTTCAAAGTTATAAAATGGAGTGAAAATGATAACTATATAGATTCAACATCATCATCAACTTCAAGTGTCTCAAGCCAAAAGTTCCTTATCAAACATGTTGATAAAGATGTTGAGGTTAGTGTAAATCTTCCTTTTTCCTCTTATTATTTTTATCCACCTAATTCTTCTTCTCTTTCATTTTCTTTTTCTCCTCAAGTCACTAAAATTATGAAGACCTAAAATATTCCCACGATCAACACAGAATTGGATTTATTTAACTTTTTTCTTTATATAAACAATATGAAAAATAAATATAATCAAGTGGTTTAAGAAAAATAAATTCATAAAAAATAAAAGGATCTTATGTTCAAAGAAAATAAATATCTCTCCATGAGAATAAATAATCAACCATATTTCGATAAACTCATATTCAATATTAAGTTCCTCAAATGATCTCTTTCCAAATTCACCCAAGGTGATGAAAAACAAAATAAAATTTTTGGATATCAAAATAATGTAAAATAATGGGTCAGTTTTGGTTTCTCTAATATAGTAAGAAACTCTAAAAATCAATAAAAACATAATTTCGTTAAAGTATACTCGCAATATGAATTTTTTAATTATTTAAAATGAATCAAAAATTTAATCTATGAATGTAATTGTAAAAATACAAGATATGCGAAACCAAAGTCAATTCATCTTAATACCAATATGTTCAAAAAAATCCTTGTGCTAAGAAAATATGGATTCTAAAATATTTATTGGCTATTTAAGTGGATATAAGTTTTTTTGGGTACCAAAACCTTTAATATTTTCATTTTTTTAAGAAAATATTCTTCTAATCAAAACCCAAGATACACTATGGTACCTTGACGGTGGTTTCTCAAGATACATGTGTGGTTTTCTCTCTGAATTCAATAAAATTGATAAACTTGAGGTAGGTAACATCGATTTTGATGATAATTATAGGGGTAAGATAATAAGTGAAGGTACTAATAGTTTCTCTAAATAAAATTTAATTAAAAATGATTTATTCATAAAAGTTTTGAAACACAATTTACTAAGCGTCGGTCAATTTTGTAATCGTGTTGTCAAAATCGCTTTTCAAAATAAAATTTTTGAAGTTTTTAACTCCAAATGAAAATTTTAATTTACAGCTTCAAGATTTTAAAATTTTAAGACAATAAATTTAAAATCTATTGATATCCATAATTTTGAATGTTTAAGAGCACAAGTGACTGAATCGTGGTTTTTTCATAGGTTCCTTGGCCATTTTAGTACTCAATTTTGATCAACTAGTATAAGATATTCAAAATTTTCATTTCAAATATGAAAATGTTTTTGAATCATATCAATATGTTAAACAACAAAAATACTAATTAAAATCAAAACAAAAGTAATTTTATCTTCAAAATAACATGAATTAATTCATCTTAACGTTTTCAGACCTAATCGAATTAAAAATCTAAGAGGAAAATCTGATACTATCATAATTTGTTTTGACTTTATAAGATTAACATGGGAATATTTCTTATCTCATAAAACTAAATTTTTAAAATCCTTCATCAATTTTTTTAAAATGTTCGAAAATGAAAAGGTTTTAAAAATTATTTCAGTTCGTAGTGATCATGGTGTAGAATTTGATAATAAGGAATTTAATTACTTATATTTTTCAAATTCCTATAATCATTTTTTCTACTCCTCTAACCCCTCAATAAAACTAAGTAGTAGAGATGAAAAATCAAATAATCTAAAAAATAACTCAAAATCCTTCAAATTATGTTTCCCTTCAAAAAATATTTTTGTGTAGAGTTCATGAATACTATATGTCATATCACTAATGTAGTAGATTTTCTTAAAAAATCCCTAAATGAACTATGGATTAATAAAAAACCTAAAGTCATATTTTTCAAAGATTTTGGTCTCAAATGTTTTATTTTAAAAACCAAAAGGCATATTGAAAAAATTGATTACTAACCCAATGAAGGAATATTTATTGGGTACTTTAACTCAAGAAAATCTTAAAGTTTTGTTAAAAAATTACTAAAATGGTGTAAGAATCAATCCATGTTGTTTTTTATGAATATTTACCAAACGATTATTCTCAAATTTTTTTCAAAATGGTGTTTTAAATGAATCTTTTCAAACTACAAAAAATGATGAATAAGAAGAATCTCTTTCAAATTATTTTCTTAAAGTTTTTAAAAAATCTAAATACAATCCCCTTTAAAATATCATGAATTATTTATAAGTGGTAACTCATACACATAGATCGATCTTAAATGAGGTTGAACACCTTGTTGCCGTCTCCCACCTTGAACCCCATAACCTTAAAGATTCCCATAATGATAAAAATAAAGTACATCCCATTAAATATGAACTAAATTGATTCACTCAAAATTATGTATGGAATCTCATGTAAAGACATAGTGATCAAACAATTATAGTCTCAAAATGGGTTTTCATAAATAATTTAGACAAATATGGTAATATCACTAGAAAAAAATATTTTTTTTCAAATATAAAAACCAAGAATTTGGAATCTACTATGGTAAAACATTTTCACCCATCACTTAGTTAAAAACCATTAGAATATTATTGGCATTAATCTCATATCTAAATTTAAAACTCCTTCAAATGGATATAAAAAGATCTTTTCTAAATGGTTTTATTTTCAAAAAACAATTTTTATAATAGTCTCCCAATTTCAAAAATTCTACTCTCAAACGATCCAAATCCCTTTAGTGTTTAAAACAAAACCATCAGGATTAGTATAAACATATTTAAAATTATCTTATTTAAAATGTTTTGAAAATTGGAAAATATGATTCAATTCACTTTTTAAAACACATTTCAAATGACTTATTACTCATTCAAATTTATGTTGATGGTGTGATTTTCACTCTATCAAAAAAAAACCTGGTTTTTAATTATTTCATGGATTTAAACTTTTTTAAATAAATAATGGAACATTTTTAAACAAATGTAAATTCATAAATTAACTCTAAAAATGATTTTTAATGGACAATGATAATGAAATTAGAACTCCCATGAGTAAAAATTGTATGTTAGCTTTAGATAAAGATGGAAAATGATCAACAAAAAACATTATAAATTTATGATTGGTAGTCTACTTTAACTTACTACAACCTGGACTAATATCATGTTTAGTATTTGGCTCTATGCTCCTTTTCAATCAAATCTAAAAGAATATTATTTAAAATCAGTTGAAAGGATTTTTATAATTTAAAAGAAACTAGAAAACTTGGTTTTTTTATCCAAAAAGAACCTATTTTTAATTTAAATGTTTTTTAAATTTTTATTTTGGAGGATTTCAACTATATAGTAAAATTAACAGTGGAACTTTCAATCTACTAAGAAAATACCTCGTCTCGTATAGTGGTAATTAGTATAACATAGTTTCTCTCACTAATGATTATATTATTTGAGGAGTTTTGAAGTTAGGAATTGTTTGTCAAAATATTTTCTTTCTATTTTATCTTTTTATTTTATCTCTCTCTCTCTATTCATTTTACTTTCCTCTATCACTATATCTAATAATCATATTATTTAACGTGTTTTAAAATTAAAATGTTTTTTCAAACCTATTTTTTATTTTCAAATTCTTTTTCTTCTTTTCAAAATCTTTTTTCTCTTTTAAACTAATTTTTCAAAATTATTTTTTTCAAATATTCCTTGAGTTTTTCTTCAAAATATTTTTTATGTTTCTCCTTCCTATTATTTTTTTATATTTTTTATATTTTTATCTTTTTTATATTTATAAAGTTTGAGAAATTACCTAAAAAGGAAAAGTTTGTATATTTATTCAAAGGGGAGAAATTTTATAAAAATATTTTCACAAATTATTAGATTTAAAATTTTCATTTATTATTTTTAAATGAATTAATGATATGTTTACTCTTGACCTCATTGAATATCTTGTTAAAATATTTAATCTATTTACTATATATTTTGTTACCTCTTTACTCTTAACGTATCATTCTATGTTAAGTCTTTATGATCATAAAAAAAGAAGATGTTTTTATACATATCTCTTTCTCATTGGGTCTTCTTGATCATAATAACTCACCTGAAAAACTAATGTTTTCATTTGATAATTTTTAGGAAACTTTAATTTCATTTAAAGTGATTGAATTTTTTCACTTTTTAGAGTTTTTAAAGTTAATTAAATAATCACATGTGGATCTTATTAAAGGATTAGTTCATACTCCTCTCATATCTCAAATAAATTTGAATAAAGTTTAAAGATCCTTGGAATTCATTTTAAGGGATTATAAGAGTCCATTATTATAGTTTAATATATGTATACTAAACTGGGTTTCTGGTGTAGGGCACTGTCTAGTCGGTTCCATGATGTCAGTAGCCCAAAGCGTGCAGTAGGACCACCAGTCAGCTGGTGGAGGAGTATCGGCTTATTGGTGGTTTATCTAGTGAATATTCATTATACCTAAAGGTATTTGACCATCAATTTGCTAGTAGAAACTAGCCATTGGATTTTATCCAGAGACCCCTAGTTATAGGTAGCCCAGTGGCTACCTAGTGGAGGATACTGGGTAACTGGTAGCATCACAACTATTGTTTAAGGAAGGCTTTTATTATGTTCAAAAGGACTAAAAATTCAGTATTCCATGACTTCGACGCACACACAAAAATCAAAATCCTTACCATCCTTTTTATAGCCAATAAAAAGACACTCTATATCCCTTAAAGTGATAAATCAGTTACCAACTTTCACTCAAGATTCATTCGATGATTAAGTATTAAAATTATAAATTTTATCAAAGATCCTTCCAAAATTATAAATACCTCAAGGTTCTTAACCTTCCCAACAAATATATCATACTCTATTGTAATTATTACATCAAAGAGATTTGTGAGCAGCTTATAATGGGTATTCATAAAGAGAACATCTCTCTTCTCAACCGCATCTCTCCAATAGTTATCACTTTTCAAAAGTGAGGGATAGATTTTTTATCCACTGAAGAATCTCATAAGGGTGATAAAAAAGAAACATTTTGAGGTATGAGATTTTTTATTACCACTAATATTGATTTATTTATACTATTGACCTCTAGAGTCGAGGGGTGGTGATGTAGGGATACACATTATGCTAATTCTGAACTCCTTATCAATTGTATTTTTATTCCATTTATTATTTCTATATTTCATTATTTAACATCGATTTCTGTGATTTCATAAATTTGGTTTGATCCTTTCCATGTATAAATGAATTTGATATTATCATTATAAACTCGAATTGTATTTAACAAATATCAATTAATTTATTTATAGCATTAATATTTAAAAATAATTTAATTATGAAATTAACATTTTATTCCACATTAAATTTTTAAAATGTAAATTACTTAAAACACTCTAAAAAATATATGAACAACACATAACTCCACATATACCTTGATTTTGAGTAACTCCAAGATTGTTGGTAAGTTCTCAATGACTAATAATTATCTCTTTTCATCTGCATCCCTTTCCTATTCATACTTTTAGTCTTTACTTTTGAAGTTTCATCACTATATCTAATACCACTTTTACCCATGAAATTGGGTCTTTGAGCACTCAATACTTCCTTAAAATTTAATATACTTAATTTAGTCATTTCCTTCAATACTTCAACTGAAATTTTCATAAATAGTATCTTTTTCTTTAATTCATATATTTTTATTGGAGTCTCAAGCATATTTCTCGATGATATAACTCACTCTTAGAGTGTTTTAATCTTATTAACTTTGTACTAATTTTATATATTAATATCATCAATGATCTTTGTTTTTTCATCAATTTTAAACCTATATTTCACTATTTCTTCCAGTTTTACTTTACCCTTTTCATTCTCTTCTACAAATTTCCTTAGATAATAAACTTATACTTTAAGATCATCAATATAACTCAAGGATTTATTCAAAAATCCATCAATATATATGTTTTTCATTATTTATATATCATTTAACTCAATAGGTCCTTCCCATTCTATTGAGATATCAAAAACTCCCTATTTTTTATCATCTTATTCTAATTTAGAATTATATTTTTCCATTGAAACCATTAAATAAACTTTTTATATGATATAAACTTAGTTTGAACACCTTATAATGGATCATCATTGTTATTTTAATCCTATTTTTTAACCAACTCCTTTCTCTAAAATTTATTTCCACTTTAATTTCCTGAATACAAGTTCCTTCTATGTAGAAACATAATTCTTTACTCTTGTGAGAATTAAAACTCACCATCCTCATCATAAAATCACTTTGTACACCTAGAAGTGAAGTTCCCAAGACATACACAACGAAAACTTGCTATAGGTATTTTCCCCCCAAATCTTAATTTTCCTCTTTTAAACATTTATTCCATAAATGATAAGAAATTATTGCTTGTATATTATTATGTTTTATCCTCCGGAACCTTTTTCATCTCTACAAATCTGATTTTTTTGTAGATAATTAAGAGATAATTTCTCAGTATATACTTATTCAAGTGAAAAAGATCTTGGATTATAAATATATGGTAATATTCATATGACACTCTTAATTATATCAGTATCTTTCATCTCATGACCACATACATGAATTGATACAACCACTCCAATAATATGATTGAATAAACTATCGACATTTTCACTTGAAATCCTCTTAAAGTCATAAAATCTATTTTAAATAACCTATAGATTTTCCTCCTTTACTTTTTTATCACCTTAAGAATTGTTAGAAATATTTTCCCTTATTCCTTTGGATGTGGTAAAATGCATCACCTTTACTTATATTTTATTAGATAGTTCCCATAATAATTCATTCTGATCCTTAGTATCATTATTCAATAATATATTTTTTGATTTCATCATTGATGTTCTAGTGGAATCATTCACTCTAATTCCATAAAATACAACGGAGTAAACATCAATTCCAAGATATATTAAAATTGATCTCATTTTTTCATCCATTGTTTATAATTAAAACCACGAAATAAGTTTACTCTCTTTGTTTTTACATCATTCTCCATAACTAAAATTTCATTTGATAGTTTTACCAAGAAATAAATAGTTACTTGGATACAAATTTTTATACTTTGAGGTATCATTATAAACCCTAAGAGGGGGTGAATTTGGGTGTCTTGAAAAAAAAATTCTTAAGATTAAATGGTTCATGACTTTTCATTATAAAATACCCCTTGAATATTTCTTGATGATTACACACAAACACATATAAATTAAAAATAATAAAGAAGTAAGGAAATAATGATTTTACTTTTCTCACCTTCATTGGGATATATACTAGGAGTATTTATCAATCATGTGTTTATATACCTAATAATTAATGATTAACCGAATTTTTATTATAAACTTTGTGATAATATCGTTGTTAATCTAAGTTTTATGACCTCTTCCTCTTTTCCACTAGCTTCTTTTCATAGGGGTTACAAAGGACAATGTTAATATGTTGGTCAAACTCAAAATAGATAAATCAATAATATAATAACAAACATCACTGGTTGAAATACATAGTACTCAGATCTTCACTTCCTAATCTTTAGTGATATGCATAACAACCCTTTACTTGAAAGACTGATCATCAATAGAATCTTGACTAATCATTCCTCTCTTCATAATTCCACATATTCAATACAATCCACTTTTAGTTTTAACTCCTTATTTCTTATCTTAAATGTGTCCCATTATTCTCTATGTGTTTACTCTTTTTTATATATAATTACCATATATCCAATATAGAAACCCCATCATTTTACACAAATTATTAAATGTTTTTAAGCATAACTAGCCTTCAAATACAAAGAAAAGATTTTAAAGTATGGCGTCTTTGGGAGATTAAGTACATAAAACTAAAAACATGGAAATAGAATAAAATATATTTATATTAATCCCATATAAATAGCTACTATCTTCTATTGAGATCCTATATATACATAGGATAAAGTGGGGAATACATGAAGAAAAGGGATGAGCAAAAAATCCCTGTAAGGGTATAAGCATAGGAATAAAGAACATGGGTTAGAAGGCATAACATGATAACATAAAAATGCATGTAACATGAATAAACATAAGAAATCATAACACGTATATCATGAGGAAAATTAATCATGAAATCATAATAATTTGGAACCAAAACACAACATGACATAAGCATGAGTCAAGGCTAACTACCAAATCTATTACCAATTGAGGATAAAGTCCCATAAAAGAATCAAGTTCACTCTATATCCCACCATGATGTCTCATGAGACTAAAAATTACCAAATTAATTGGATAATTATCTAGGTTCACCCATCAAATCATGTTCATTAATATGTTTTCCTCATGAATAATAAAATATAAACATAAGGGTAACTTATGGAAATAAATTGGTATCATAATCATATCATAAAGCATACCCAAAGCGTGTACCATGATGGAGTCCATGAAATAATGGATTTAAAACATAAAAGGAAAATAATAAGGGAAAATAGACTTAAATAATGATAAATTTTGTTCAAGTTATGTGAAAAAATTTAAAAAGAGTATTTAGGAAACTTTTGAAATGAACCACTTTGGTGTAGTTTAAGGGAAAACATTAAAGAGTGTTGAAAATGGAAAAGTCATAATTATTTATATAAAATTAAAGATGAACCTATATTTTATTTAATGATAAAATAAGTTTTTTTATAAAAATAATGGTGTCTTACAATAATAAAATGATGATACTTGAAAGTGAGTAATAATTTGAAAAGTTCCCTTTAATCGGGTTTACTTATTGGGAGGAAATAAGAAGGGAACCTTATAAAACTTGTATTTCCTCATCAAATAAAGAATAATAGGGATAGGAGAAGATGTTTGGATCAGAAAAACATAATTTATGAGTAATAAATAATAATAATTAATAATTACATTTGGATAAATAAAGAGAGAGTATAACGTATAGAAAAAAATGGAGGTTCGGAACGAATCCCTTACCTTATGTCTGAAAGTGTTCTATACTTGATCTTAATGTCCAGGATAATCAAATTAAATCCCTTAATTAATTAATTAATAACCTTTTATACATGTATTTTATTTAGTATAATTTTATTATTTTTATTTATGACATTTTCTAGGAGTTGTAAAATTCAATTTTGTCGTTCAGGAGTGTTCATTTCTTTGGGTTTCATTATTGATTTACTTGTGTAAATGTATGAAAGATCATGTATAATGCGAATAGATATATCGAATTGAAGTTATATGTTATTAATTAATATCTAAAATATTAAATGGTTATATAATACATTTTTTTATTTTGGGTGAGGATGAATCATTAGATAATAAATTAGGGATAATTGTTTAGGTTATTTTTGGCGTTTTTTCTATCATCACAAACTAGTTTTGTTTCATTATTAATTATTGCATATAAAAGTTAGTTTCAGAACATAAAAAGGGTTATAACATAAATTTTAAAAAATTTAACTACCATTATAATGGTTTTATGTAAATACTTAAAGGCGATAATTTAAAATGAAAACTTTTCATCCATCAACGTGATAAATCAACACCTCACAGATGATATTTTCATTTTTAGAGTAAAAGGAAGTGGATGAGAGAATTGATGGTGTATTTACCCTTAACATAATAACATTAAAGTATAAAAAATTTATTTAATTAATCATTAATGTTTAGATAGAGGAAATTAAGGGAGTCTAAGAATAGAAAATAAAGTCAAAAGAAAATAAAGAAATAAAATGAGGATTTTACCTCTTGAATTCATCTCATGGAGAACCTCCTTAAAGAAAATTTGTTTTGAAATTTTGTTGATACCATAACCTCATGGATGTGGTGAATAAACTTGGGAATATTATTGGGAGGAAATTTGACAATATTCAAGGCTTAAGAGGTGTGATGATAAGAGGTGGTGAGGGGTGGTATTTATAGTGGAGGAGATAGGTGTTTAATGATTATTTTACAAATTTGTTTATTATTTTGAATCAAGACTATGAATAGTGTGAATTATTGTTACTAATTATAGTAACTAGTTATTTTGAGTTCTAACTAAATGTTCTTACATTATCCATACATCTTTTATGACTCAATAATTCATGTATTTATCTTATATAGTAAATTATCATATTTCAATCTTCACCGAAAATTCAACTTTTTTAGAAAAATCCAAAAAAAATTACGCCCTACTTTTTATGACAATGTACAATTTCAAAATGGACCCCATTTTATGAGAGTAATTTTATAAATATGATAAATTTAATTTTTAAATTAAACCATCATTAATTTTAAAAATACCAATTTTAAAATTATAACTGATTTTATAACACTACGAAAAATTATGTAAGGTCTCATAAAATTTTATTATAATCATAAGATAAAAAAATAATAATTTATAAATCCATTTTATGAAAATAAAATTTATTTTAAATCGTTATATTAATTATAAAATTGAAATAAACATTTATGTTTCACAAAAATATCAATAAATAATTCATCATTTTTAAAAATTTATTTATGTATTATATGATATAAATATATCATATTTTCATTTATAATATTCCTAAATTTTATTTATACATTCATAGGTGATATTATTATTCTATTGGCTGGTTTACTATTCTTAAGATTTATATTTATATTCCAAAGGTCAAGTTATTATTCTATTGGTATAGGTTCCTTAATTTCTATAAATACCTCTTATTTCATTCATTATTAATTTATAAAGTTTGTATTGTATTCTATATGTAATTTTATATGATTTATACTATATAAAATAATTATAAGAAAGGAAATTTTCATCGATAGAATTCCAGGTCATTACATTCTTCCCCCCTTATGAAATTTCTCCCTCAGAATTTTTTTTAACATAGTAAGGTGAAAACATTTGGGGTACTTCTATTGAACCGCTTCCTCTAGTTCCCATGTTTCCTCTTCATAGTTATATTTCTTTCATAGTACTTTGACTAGGTTAGTGGTCTTGTTTCATAGAAATTTATCTATGTGGTCCAAGATCTTCACTGAATTCTCCTCAAAAGATAGATAATTTTATAAATGTACTACCTCTGAATTCAATACATGTGAGGGATTTGATATGTACTTCCTAAAGTGGAATATGTGGATTACATCGTGTACTTGAGACATGGTAGGTGGAAGTAGTAGTCGACAGGCCACAACTTCAACATAATCAATAATATTGAAGGGGCCGATGTACCTAGTACTAAAATTTCCTTTATTTAAAAATCTCATGATCTTATCCCATAGAGATATTCAAATTAATACAATGTCTCCAACCTTAAAATTCAGGTACCATTGACGATTGTCTTCATATACATTTTCTCAGCTTTGGGCTGCCTTGATGTGTTGTTGAATGGTTTTCACCTTCTCCACCATATCTTTGACAATTTCAGGTCCTAGAATCTTACGTTCACTGACTTTATTCCAACATGTTAGTGTTCTACATATTTTCCAAAAAAGGGATTCATATGGAGCCATTTGGGTGCTCGAGTGGAAACAATTGTTGTTCGAGAACTCATCCATAGGCATATGTTGGTTCCATCCTCCTTTGAGGTCCATAGAAAATTTTCTCAACATATATTCCAATTCCTAAATAGTAAATTTAGATTGGTCATTAGTTTGAGGATGATAAGTCATACTAAAGATCAGCACTGGGTTTAGAGAATGTTGGAGGCTTTTCCAGAACATTGAGGTGAATCTCAGATCTGAGTAAGATAAAATTGATAGTGGTAATCTGTACAGCCTTACCACTTCTCTGAGGTATATTCATGAAAGTTTATCCAGTGATAATTCCTCTAAAATTGTGATAAAGTAATCTCTCATTATAATACAATCCACAACAACCCATATATCATTGTTTCCTCTTAATTTCTTCGAAAGTCCTGTGGAAAATTCTATGGTGATGTTTTCTCATTCTATATTAGTATGGGTAATGGTTGAATCATACCCTTAGACTTCTTCCTTTAAACCTTCACTTACTAACATACTGGACACTTTTATGCATATTCAAAATTGTTCTTCTTCATATTGTCCCACCAATAGAGCTTTTAGAGATCTCGATATATCATTCTCTTCCCTAGGTTAATAGAAAAGGATGAGCTATGTGCTTAATTTAGAAGCTCTTTCTTTATATATGGATTGGATGGTACACATATTCATGACCCGTATATCATGAATATTTACCCATCCATTTTTAACACAAATGATTTCCAATTTCGGATAGCTTCTACATTTTTCTGAATGTATACATCATTTCTTTGAGCATCATTTATTTTCTCCATGATGGATAGTTGAGAAATTATTTGATAAAGGATTGATGATGTTTCTATGTTAATGATTCCCATGTCCATCCTTTTCAAATTTAAGAATATTGTATCCATTTTTATTCTCATCGTTGATAAATATGCATGATCCTTTCTACTTAGAGCATCTGCCACTTTATTTTATTTAACAAGATTGTAGGAGATTGATCAGTCATAATTACTGATGAGATATAACCATATTTGATGTTTCATATTAATATTATTCTATGTGAATATATATTTTAGGATCTTATGATCAATATATATTTCACACTTATCCCTATAGAGATAATGCTTCCAGATTTTCAATGCAAAGATCACAGCTTCCAACTTCAGATATTGAGTTTTATAGTTTTACTTTTTAATTTTCCATAGCCTTATAGTGTAGACTATTGCTTTATAATTTTTCATTAGTAAACATCATAATACCTTCTTTGAATCATATATGTACACCAAAAAGAGTTCCCCACTTGTTTGAAGTTTGAGTATTAGTGTAGTGATAAGCCTCTTTTACAACTCTTTAAAGCAGTCTTCACATTCACTATTCTAGAAAAACTTCACTCCCTTTCAAGTAATCTTGGTTATTTGGTTTGAAAATTATTATATGTTCTTATCAAATCATTATTAATACCCATCTAGACTAAGTAAACTACGGATCTTTACTACAGATGTTGTCCTGGGCCACTCCTCAATTACCTTTTTTTGGGAAGGGTCCATAGATATTTCATTACTCGTGATAACATACCACATGAATGTTAATTCCTCCATTAAAAATATACATTTAATATAATATTCATAAATTTTCTCCCTTAAAAATGTCTTCAGCACAGTATTCAAATGATCTTCATGTTCCTCCTTTCTCGTAGATTATATCAGTTGATCATCAACAAAGACTACCAAAAATTTGTCGATGTAATATCTAAAGACTCTATTCATTAAATCCATGAAATTTTTTGGATTATTAGATAGTCTAAATGGAATCACTATGAACTCATAGTTTCCATACCTCATTTAAAGGCATTCTAGAAGATATCATCCTTATTCACGTTTAATTGGTGATATCTTGACCAAATTTCTACCAAAGAGAAATAATTGGCCCCATATAATTGATCAAACAAGTCATTTATCCATGGAAGAGGATACATATTCTTTATCATGATTTTTTTGAATTAAAAAAAATCAATACATAGGTGTTTTGATCCGTCCTTCTTGATGAAGAGGACTGGCTCACCCCATAGTGAAGCACTTGGGCTTATAAAACCCTTATCTATATTCTCTTGTAACTACTTATTCAATTCCTCAAACTCAATTGTGGCCATTATATAAGGTGTATTTGATATAGATAGAGATATTGGTATAAGTTCAATTGAGAAATCAACCTCTCTGTCAGGAGGAAGACCAGTAAATTCTGTAGGGAATAAATTAGTGTAGCCCATCACAATGGTAATGTCTTCAAACATGATTCTCTTATTTGTCTCAATAATTTGAGCTAGATATACCTTCTCATAAGGAAATAATATCCACAATTGAGTTGATGATTTTCAAGTAGATTTGTCTTCCTCCTTACACTTGTACAAACTTGAAGGATACTTTGAGATATGAAGAGTGATATACCTTTCTTGATAGTTGATGTTGGATTTATATAAAGATAACTAATCCATGCCCAATATAGAATCAAACTCCACCAAAGGAAGTTAGACAAGAGTTTATGGGAGGTTTATCCTACAAACATTAACTTGGGAGGAGTTATATTCTTTGGATGTAATAATTTCCCCAATTTCTATTCTCACAGATAATTCAACCTTCATATTTTACGTTGGTGTTTAAATAGTTCTATTAAACTTCCAATATATGAAAGAATACGTAAGACTATAATCAAATAGTACATTAACTATTATTGAATGAATAACTGATGTACTTATCACCACATCATTTTCAGGCTTCACCTCAATATTAGTGATTTTATATTCCCTTCCTTGCTACCTTGGAGGTTTTTGTTGTTGTTTATTTCCTCCAAAAACCCTTGGCATAAAGAAATCACTAGCATAATTCCCATGTTCCTTATATATTAAACACTACACTATAGGATGAATATTGATCTGAACCTTCCTATCTAATTCCACATTTATGGGACTATTCATATCCCTTCAGAAGTTATTATCCATATTCTCATCTCTTACACATTTCAATAATCTCTTGGTTCCATTTAAGTAGTTTCCAGGATACTTATTCCCACTATTTTGACACAAGGTATGTTAATTATTCTTTCCATCATGGGATTTATTTGTTGATACACCCATATTAGACTCTATTTTCTTCTTTTTTCCATCTAGAACATGATACCACTGAGAGTCTCTAATCTCCATTTCAACCTTAAGGGCACAACAGAAAATCTCATTATAAATTTCAAAGTCACAAATCACTAATTATTTTCATATACTCATCTTTAGTCCTCTGATGAATTGATCCACCTTGCTTTTAGTGTTCATGACAAAGCCATAGGCGTGTCGTGCAAGCCTTGTGATGTTTTCCTTGTATGCTCCAATAGGATCATCCACCTTTTTCTTATATAAAAAGAACTCCCTTTCCATCATAACATGGAGGGTTATGAGAAAATATTTATTGAAAAATATATTCTTGAAATCTTCCCATTACATGGAATCAATTTCCTCCTTGTAGTTTCTATTCTTGAATTGTGTCCACCACTAATCAGCTTCCCCAATAAAATGATATAATTCCATAATAACTTTCTCTTATTCTAAGAATTGGAAAACCTAGAATATCTTATCAATTGAGTTAATAAATTTTTCTATAATAAGGGGATATATAGATCCATTAAATATATGAGGCATTTTACATATAATAGATTCTATCACAACTTGATCTCTCTTAGGAGGAGGGTTTTAAACATTATTCAAGTTATTATTCATAACTTTATCCAGGTGATCAAGTATTATCATGAAGTTTTTAGCACCTATTCCCATCACATTTGGAATATCATTAATTAAATCATCACATTTCATATCATATTGATTATTTTCACAAGTTATCATATTTCTAAACATTAACTAAGAAAGAAATTAAAATTAGAGGGGTATTTAATACTTATCAAATATGAATACAAAAAATAAAACACCAAATATATAAGGATAAACTTTAAAATGGAAATTATATCCTATCTTCTGATTACCTAAGTTTTAATATAGGTTATACAAGGTGATAGAATTATGACTAGGTTTTTTACAAAAGTGTTCTTGTCATAATCTCCAAAAATAACTATACCTTGATCTGATACCAATTATAGTGACCCTATCCTTTGACCCATATTATTACATGATTTTGAGCATAACTAGCCTTCAAATAAAAACCCAAGATCATAAATTCTAGTGCCTTTGTAAGATTAGGTACATCAAACTGAAAAAATGGAAATAGAATAAAGCATATTTATTTCAATCATCCATAAAGAGATATTATATTCCATTGATCTCCTAAAATTTCATAGTATAATCTCAATAGTGAATTAAAAAAATGAATGATTTAAAAATCCTATTAGGGGTATAAATAATGGAATAAAGAAAATCACATGGGTTAGAAGGCACAACATGATGACATAAAAATGCATGGAAAATGAATAAACATAAGGAATCATAACATGTAGAGCATGGGGACATGTAATAATGTCATTATAGGATTGTGGTAACAACACACAATATAAAATAAGTATGAGGCAAGGCCAACTACCAAGTCCATTGCAAATTGAGAACAAAGTCCAATAATTGAATCAAGTTCACTCCATATCCCAACATTTCATCAAATGAGAGTAAAAATTACCCAATGAATTATAGATCTATCTGGAAACAATCATCATGACATATTCATGAATATCTGTTCCACATGAAGAATCAAATATAAACATAAGGGTTTCCCATGGAATTAAATGGCTACCATAATCATATCATAAGGCATACACTGTAACACCCCGAGCTTCCACGATACGCCTCTCTTTCAATAATGCAATAGCTTGCATTGTACGCAAGTTCGAGTTCTAAAACACCGCGACTAATCAAAGTAGCCGTTATGAATAGTAATAACCACCTTTTAAAATTATAGTAATTTTATATTTCAAAATGGACTTCATTTTTGTATTCATAATATCGAAATTAGCCTATGTTGAATTTTTGGTATTTTTCTGAGAACTTCTAATTTTTTATGAATAGTGAAAATTACTTAAAACAACTTTTTTAATCAAAATAATTTATAGTGATAAATTATACTATTTAGTGGTTTTAAAGTATAATTAGAATATATTTTTACCATTTTATCCAATGGTGGTCATTAGAATTAATTTAACATTGAAATTGAACATAAACAATTGCCAATCTTTTGATATAAATTGTTTCTTAAAAACACGCTATTTGTTGTGACAGCGGGAATTAATTATAAAAGTAATTAATGAAACTTATATGTTTGGAATTTTGTAAAATAGACATCATTTTTGAATTCGGAATATCAATTATAGCTTAGGGTAAAATTTTGGCATTGTTCTGAAAAACTTCAATTTTTGATGAATAGTGAAACCACTAAGTGGTACTTAAATAACTGATTTTTCATTTAAATGAAATATTACCACTTCTGTGATTTGATTTTCAAAAATCCGACATACATGGTTGTCATTAATAAGTAAAATGTGGTTCAATGAGATTAAAATAATTTTTTGGTGAATAGTAACTTTTAAGTTCTTAATCGCGATTAGTGGTAATTAGTGTAGTTTAAGGTAAAAACAATATTTTAATAATATGATATGAGCTTGACACTTGTCCCACTCCTATTTTATGAGTCATGGCCGACCAAGACAACCCATGGGTCAACTTGGGGACCCCATGGAGCCACTTTAGTTGGAAAATGACATTAATATACATTTATTTAATGTTAAAATTAAATTGACACAAACATGAGTTGTGTTACTAAAACAGTTTTTAAGTGGGGTTACACAAGTCCCAATTTTGACTATAAATATTCATTAGAAATCTAAAAAGATTTCCTACATCATAGTATTTTTTTTATAATTTTTAGACATTAAATAAATAAAATTATTTATGACATCATTATGATGCAGCGATGACCTCATTATTTAACGATTTAAATAAAATGAGAAGATAATGCAAAATCTAAGGCTTACACATGTCCAAAGCCTATTGGATGAGGAGATTTAGAAACCTTATCACCTTATCCTCGAATTATATAAGTGTGGGACCTTTGGAATCCGAAAAGCATTGTGAAATAATGTAACATTTCAATCTTTCCAAAAGTGCCCCTCCTCTCCTCTTATAAAAGGCCCCCACCTCTCCCACCTCATTTACTCTTTCAAGCCATTTGGCTCGGCCAACCTCTGCCCAAATACTCTCCCAACTTCCCTCTATTACTCCTAGAAGCCTCACTTTGGGCAGAACTATTCCCAAGGAAGCCTTTGGCTCAAATCAAAAAGAGTTACCCGATTTTGAGCTAATGTCTTCTCTAATGTTTTTTTGTTTTATTTATCTTCTCCAACCCCCTAAAATCTTTTTATTCATTTCTTTTGTAACAACACCAGTATCCTCAATATACTAGTATGTTGTTATAAGAATTTTTCGAGCTACACTTACACACACCTACATCTAATGGTTAAAGAACATACGGTTTCTGTGGATGGCGAATTTCTGCCTCACGAAACGATGATTGTTCAACACTCATATAACACCTCCAAAGGTGGCCATTAAGATGTCACTATTTTTATATATGATATATAATATGTTTATTTTTTACTTATGCTTCTGTACTTCTCATTTATGGCATACTTTATGATTTCCATTATGGGTAAAACGCGATAATTTCATTTTAGGAAGTGCGGACTACCGCCCCCTCAAAGTGATTTGAATCGTTAATTCCATATGTGGGATGTATAAAGGATGGAGTAAATGGTATTATACACTATATTATACTGGAATTATATTATACATTTATATCATTATGATTTCGTTCCATTAAATATGAAATTGAAATGAAAGTAGCGTGCATGCGTACGTATGGCTTACCGTCTCCATGAACGGTGCATTTCATTTCTTACCTCTAAATGTTACGTAATATTATAAATGAATGTATATACTAGATATATAAGATATATATGACATATAAATCATGAATATAATTCTGGATATAATGGATATTCTACCACATGAACAACTTGTAATTATAAGAAGTTTATTGTTGACTCAAGTTACCAAAGATCGACAAAACGACCGTTATTAACTTAAATAATTACATAACGTTCATAACATTGTAATAAGTGATATAAAAAGGATAATGAAATTAAAAATGGTTCTTAATAAGGTATATATTAACTCTAGTTTATTATTCAGGAGGTTAAAGAACGGTTGAGTCAAGTCGGACACGAGGTAAGGGAACTTCTTAACCCAACTTCCATTCTTTGGGTTAATCTCCTACTTTCAAATTATGTCATGATATTATTATGTCGTATATTGTATTTATACTTTCTTTATGTGTACATATAGTGAATACACATAATAGATATATTTTATTTAAAAATGATCTTTTTAAGTTACTTCGTCTCAATCTCCTTTCATTGAGGCATATTTCGTTTTATACACAACTTTCTTTTATACGGTGTATAAACCCCTTTGACTTTTACGTTTATTCAAAAGTAATATTTTTTATACGAAGCGTTTACTAAATGAAAAAAAAGGAATGTTTTTGTAATACGTATGCGGCAACAATGACTTCTCCGCCGCCGTGACCATTATTTGAGTTTCGGCTTCCTCTACAAGCCATCATTTTTTCAATGAAAAATAAATACAAAGTTTTAACTTTCTTTTATTTTGGTATTGAAAATGGTTTTGAAAGCGTTTTTATTATATCAATGTGTTGTATTGATATCTTGTGATTGAAATGTGGAAATGTTATGTTTCCTTTATGCATGTTTTATGTGATACGATTATGTTATGGTTTATGATATATTTAAACCTATTCATATGAGGAATGCATTGGACTTAATAAGTGACGGGTGGAGCCCGCTATAGCTCCTCGATTCATCGGCAGGTCTCATGAGACAAACTAGTGTCTTGGCACGAGGCCTTGACAAAATCTAATTTGTGGTCTTGGCACGAGGCCTTGGCTACGTGGTTATGACAGTCTGGCATTATGCATTCCATCATTATGAAAGTGGTTATTGATATTGCATGTGATTATTCGACTAGTAGAATATCCATGTGAAGAAGTGAATGGCATTATCTCATTTTACTTTTGCCATATTATGTTTATGTTCAAGTTTAAAAGGCTTTTGTTTTAGTTATACATTGCCTTAAATTTTTATGTTTATTTATGAAAGCTTCCGCAATATTGTTATCCTTACTGAGCATCTGAGCTCACCCCTTTCAATGTTTTAATATTTTCCAGGATGTGAAGAAGTATTTTATGAATGACCTGCAGGGATAGTCAGAAGAGGATATGAGTGTGGACTATGAAGACTTTGTTATTAGTTTTTCACTTTATGATGTAATGTAAGACTTATGAAGGTATCTAGTGTTTCCAAGGCTACTAAACTAATCGGTCTTTCGAGACTTGATCTTTTGTGATCATGCCAATGTTACGAAGTAATGCACCGACTCTGGGTAGCTGGGGTCGGGGCGTTACAGTTGGTATCAGAGGAAGTTTAGTACTAACCTTGGAAGCTAGATTTAGATAAACTCTGATTAGAGCACATAGCCCAAAGATAGACTTTGAGGATTAGTATAGAAGAACTTCCTAGAATTTTGGTATTATAGAGATGTTATGAGTTTTCTGAGAAATACATCCCTGTCTGGATACGAGCAGGTAGAGGCGGCTCTGGCACAGATGTACCTAGGGGTAAAACCCGAAAACACCGCTTTGAGCTAGACTCGAACGGGAACTGGTGCACGAAAACGGGCCTTGCTGCACTCTTGGTTACGACACTCACGGGGGATATGCTTAGGATAATTCTCATTTTATTTACAAACCACTATGAAGGGTTATGAGTACATACTTCCTTAAAGAAAACATTTCTTTTTATGATTATGGATTATATACATAAATAGTTCAATTTATGTAAAGTGTTTAACAAGTATGGAATTATGTATTTTGATTCATAAACTAATAGTTTATGCCATTGTTTAGAAATGGCGCCTAGTGGAAGGAATGGAAACCGTATCAATGCACGAACTCCGTGTAGGGATTTCCCTCCTGCTCAAGATAATTATTGTGGATCTGAAGATACAACTGGTGCTGATCAGCTTCTCACCGTACTGGGACAACTCACGCAGGTTATGAATAATAACCTTACTCGTATGGAGCACCCTGATCCGCAACGTGGAGGATCAATGCTAGACCGTTTCATGAGGCAACAACCACCAACCTTCAATGGGAGTACAAATCCTATAGTAGATGATCAATGGATAAATTCCTTAGAGAAAATATTCCATTCCTTGGGGAGTAGTGAAAGGGAGAAGGTTGTCATGGCAGTTTACTGCCTCACTGGAGATGCCGATCAGTGGTGGTCGCTGATTCAAAACACAAAGGAAGATGATGACATATCGAATATGGAATGGAGGGAGTTCAAAGAGCTTTTCTTATAAAAATACTTTCCTCGTGACCATCGAGCAGATATGGAAAGACAATTTCTAAGTCTGAGACAGAAGGAGGATGAGAATGTCGCAAAGTATGAGGCTAACTTTACAAGGTTAGCGAGGCATGCTGCCGATTATATATGTAACCCAAGGAGTAAGATTGACCATTTCTTTGATGGGTTAAAACCATTTCTCCGTCGAGCTTTAGTATCACAATCCTTCTCATCATACGAAGATATTGTCTCGTGTGCTATCAAGAGAGAAAAGTAATTCTCTAAGTCTTATGACAACAAAGTAAAGCAAGAGAAGAAGAGAATGGTGGAACAAGAGACAAATAAAGGGAAAAAGGGAAAGAAGTATTTTCCATTATGTGATAATTGTGGGAAGAATCACCCTGGTACTTGCCTAAAAGGAATGGGAGTTTGTTATAAATGTGGAGAAAAGGGTCACCAGGCTCGTGATTGCAAGGGAAAGAAAGAGGCTATCAATGTTGAATGCTACAATTGTAGGGAAATGGGGCATTATGCAAATGAATGTCCTAAGCGTTAGGAAAATTTACCTCAGAAAAGGCCAAGGGATCAAGGACAATCTTATGCTGTTACTACAGTTGAAGCAGATTAACTAATGTATTGGTGCTTTTGGACTCATGGATTATATTCTGGTTATAAGAATAATGTGATATATATAAAGATTGTACTGCAGTACTTTTTGATTTCAGTAAGGTTTTAATATGATTAAGTTAATCATATTTTTAGTATGTGACAATAAGAGAAACTTTACTTTGTTTGGGGAATCTGATAAATTGATTTTGGAATTAAGAGACCTTTAGAGAAAGTCTGGACAGAGGTATTTTGGAAAACTATAAAGGTTGGAGTGGATTAAGTTGATCTTTGGATAGTATTGTTTAAGGTTAAAACATTTATGAAGATTATTTTTGGAATAGTATAATACTATATTTTTAGGAAAAGGACAACCTGCAGGGTGGGGCATAACCCGTCGCGTCGGACAAAGCTGCAGGAATCGAACCCACAACCATAGTGTGACAGGCCTTTATTTCCTACCACTAGCCTACAGGAAGTCCCTGGTTATTAGAAAATAATTTTACTAATTTGTATGTGTTAACATTTGGAACCTTATACAATTAGGAAAAGTATAATATTTTTGGGTTCTATTATCTTTTTGAGTAAAAGGTGAGTTGAAGGTTGAAACTCTAATTGTCAGGCATAAATATATATATACCTATCTTTTATTCAATGAATAAACTAATTCTTAAACTTTAGTAAAGGGATATTAAAACAAAAAAATGCGTTATCCTAATACCTTATGTCTTGTTGAACTGATGATATTTTAAATCAACATAGATTGAAGGCTTTGAGGCCCTCAATTTGACAGTTGATTGTGATTGATGACCTCAATCACTCCCTACGAATATTTACGTTTTTCCTCCAATTATATGTCTCTAATTGCCACCAATTTTCTCCTAATCAAGATCATAATTGGGTGGTGACTTTTTCATTTCCCTTTCCCTCTTATTAAGGCTAAATTTTATTAACCTTATTTCCGATGTGGGTTTTCCACAAAGGTATTTTCTATTTTCAACCTTTTATTTTCAAAGAAAAATATCAAATTGCGAGGACGCAATTTACTGAAGGAGGGGAGAATGTAACACCCCGAGCTTCCACGATACGCCTCTCTTTCAATAATGCAATAGCTTGCATTGTACGCAAGTTCGAGTTCTAAAACACCGAGACTAATCAAAGTAGCTGTTATGAATAGTAATAACCACCTTTTAAAATTATAGAAATATTATATTTCAAAATGGACTTCATTTTTGTATTCATAATATCGAAATTAGCCTATGTTGAATTTTTGGTATTTTTCTGAGAACTTCTAATTTTTAAAGAATAGTGAAAATTACTTAAAACCAACTTTTTTAATAAAAATAATTTATAGTGATAAATTATACTATTTAGTGGTTTTAAAGTATAATTAGAATATATTTTTACCATTTTATCCAATGGTGGTCATTATAATTAATTTAACATTGAAATTGGACATAAACAATTGCCAATCTTTTGATATAAATTGTTTCTTAAAAACACGCTATTTGTTGTGACAGCGGGAATTAATTATAAAATTAATTAATGAATCTTATATGTTTGGAATTTTGTAAAATAGACATCATTTTTGAATTCGGAATATCAATTATAGCTTAGGGTGAAATTTTGGCATTGTTCTGAAAAACTTCAATTTTTTGATGAATAGTGAAACCACTAAGTGGTACTTAAATAACTGATTTTTCGTTTAAATGAAATATTACCACTTCTGTGATTTGATTTTCAAAAATCCGACATACATGGTTGTCATTAAGAAGTAAAATGTGGTTCAATGAGATTAAAATAATTTTTTGGTGAATAGTAACTTTTAAGTTCTTAATCGCGATTAGTGGTAATTAGTGTAGTTTAAGGTAAAAACAATGTTTTAATAATATGATATGAGCTTGACACTTGTCCTACTACTATTGGATGAGTCATGGCCGACCAAGACAACCCATGGGTCAACTTGGGGACCCCATGGAGCCACTTTAGTTGGAAAATGACATTAATATACATTTATTTAATGTTAAAATTAAATTGACACAAACATGAGTTGTGTTACTAAAACAGTTTTTAAGTGGGGTTACACAAGTCCAAATTTTGACTATAAATATTCATTAGAAATATAAAAAGATTTCCTACATCATAGTATTTTTTTTATAATTTTTAGACATTAAATAAATAAAATTATTTATGACATCATTATGATGCAGCGATGACCTCATTATTTAACGATTTAAATAAAATGAGAAGATAATGAAAAATCCAAGGCTTACACTTGTCCAAAGCCTATTGGATGAGGAGATTTAGAAACCTTATCACCTTAGCCTCGAATTATATAAGTGTGGGACCTTTGGAATCCGAAAAGCATTGTGAAATAATGTAACATTTCAATCTTTCCAAAAGTGCCCCTCCTCTCCTCTTATAAAAGGCCCCCACCTCTCCCACCTCATTTACTCTTTCAAGCCATTTGGCTCGGCCAAAATCTGCCCAAATACTCTCCCAACTTCCCTCTCTTACTCCTAGAAGCCTCACTTTGGGCAGAACTCTTCCCAAGGAAGCCTTTGGCTCAAATCAAAAAGAGTTACCCGATTTTGAGGTAATGTCTTCTCTAATGTTGTTTTGTTTTATTTATCTTCTCCAACCCCCTAAAATATTTTTATTCATTTCTTTTGTAACAACAACAGTATCCTCAATATACTAGGATGTTGTTACAAGAAGTTTTCGAGCTACACTTACACACACCTACATCTAATGGTTAAAGAACATACGGTTTCTGTGGATGGCGAATTTCTGCCTCACGAAACGATGATTGTTCAACACTCATATAACACCTCCAAAGGTGGCCATTAAGATGTCACTATTTTTATATATGATAGATAATATGTTTATTTTTTACTTATTCTTCTGTACTTCTCATTTATGGCATACTTTATGATTTCCATTATGGGTAAAACGCGATAATTTCATTTTAGGAAGTGCGGACTACCGCCCCCTCAAAGTGATTTGAATCGTTAATGCCATATGTGGGATGTATAAAGGATGGAGTAAATGGTATTATACACTATATTATACTTGAATTATATTATACATTTATATCATTATGATTTTGTTCCATTAAATATGAAATTGAAATGAAAGTAGCATTCATGCGTACGTACGGCTTACCGTCTCCATGAACGGTGCATTTCATTTCTTACCTCTAAATGTTACGTAATATTATAAATGAATGTATATACTGGATATATAAGATATATATGACATCTAAATCATGAATATAATTCTGGATATAATGGATATTCTACCACATGAACAACTTGTAATTATAAGAAGTTTATTGTTGACTCAAGTTACCAAAGATCGACAAAACGACCGTTATTAACTTAAATAATTACATAACATTCATAACATTGTAATAAGTGATATAAAAAGGATAATGAAATTAAAAATGGTTCTTAATAAGGTATATATTAACTCTAGTTTATTATTCAGGAGGTTAAAGAACGGTTGAGTCAAGTCGGACACGAGGTAAGGGAACTTCTTAACCCAACTTCCATTCTTTGGGTTAATCTCCTACTTTCAAATAATGTCATGATATTATTATGTTGTATATTGTATTTATAATTTCTTTATGTGTACATATAGTGAATACACATAATAGATATATTTTATTTAAAAATGATCTTTTTAAGTGACTTCGTCTCAATCTCCTTTCATTGAGGCATATTTCGTTTTATACACAACTTTCTTTTATACGGTGTATAAACCCCTTTGACTTTTACGTTTATTCAAAAGTAATATTTTTTATACGAAGCGTTTACTAAACGAAAAAAAAAGAATGTTTTTGTAATACGTATGCGGCAACAATGACTTCTCCACCGCCGTGACCATTATTTGAGTTTCGGCTTCCTCTACAAGCCATCATTTTTTCAATGAAAAATAAATACAAAGTTTTAACTTTCTTTTATTTTGGTATTGAAAATGGTTTTGAAAGCGTTTTTATTATATCAATGTGTTTTATTGATATCTTGTGATTGAAATGTGGAAATGTTATGTTTCCTTTATGCATGTTTTATGTGATACGATTATGTTATGGTTTATGATATGTTTAAACCTATTCATATGAGGAATGCATTGGACTTAATAAGTGATGGGTGGAGCCCGCTATAGCTCCTCGATGCATCGGCAGGTCTCATGAGACAAACTAGTGTCTTGGCACGAGGCCTTGACAAAATCTAATTTGTGGTCTTGGCACGAGGCCTTGGATACGTGGTTATGACAGTCTGGCATTATGCATTCTATCATTATGAAAGTGGTTATTGATATTGCATGTGATTATTCGACCAGTAGAATATCCATGTGAAGAAGTGAATAGCATTATCTCATTTTACTTTTGCCATATTATGTTTATTTTCAAGTTTAAAAGGATTTTGTTTTAGTTATACATTGCCTTAAATTTTTATGTTTATTTATGAAAGCTTCCGCAATATTGTTATCCTTACTGAGCATCTGAGCTCACCCCTTTCAATGTTTTAATATTTTCCAGGATGTGAAGAAGTATTTTATGAATGACCTGCAGGGATAGTCAGAAGAGGATATGAGTGTGGACTATGAAGACTTTGTTATTAGTTTTTCACTTTATGATGTAATGTAAGACTTATGAAGGTATCTAGTGTTTCCAAGGCTACTAAACTAATCGGTCTTTCGAGACTTGATCTTTTGTGATCATGCCAATGTTACGAAGTAATGCACCGACTCTGGGTAGCTGGGGTCGGGGCGTTACATACACAAAGCATATATCATGATGGTGTCCATGAAATAATATATTTAAAAGATAAATGGACATTAATAATGTAAAATAGACATATATAATGGTAAATTATTTCCAAATTATTTGAAAATGTTTAAAAATAGTTTTTTTGGAAGCATTAGAAATGATCCACTTTAGTGAGGTTTAAGGGAAAACATTAAAGAGTATTTAAAATTAAAAAGTCATAATTGTTTGTATAAAACCTAAAATGAAACAATATTTCATTTCATGATAAAATTAGTGGTTTTAAAAAAAATTGTATTAAAAAAGATTAATTGTGGTACTTTAATGTGAGTAAAAAATTGAGAAGTTTATTTTAATTGGGCTTCCTTGTTGGGAGGAAATGGCAAGGAAACCTTATAAAAAATGTATTTCCCCATAAAAGATATAATAATAAGGATAGGAAAATATGTTTGGAACATAAATATAGAATTTATGAGGATTAAATAATAATAATTAATAATTAAATAGGGAAAAATATATAAAAATAGTAACCTAATGAAAACAATGGAGGTTCAGAAAGAATCCCTTACCATATATCTGAAAGTGTTCTACACTTGATCATAATGTTCAATATAATAAAATTAAATCATTTAATTAACTAAATGAGAACCTTTTATACATTTATTTTATTAATTATTATTTTATTACATTCATTTATGGCCCTTTTTATGAGTTATAAGATTCAATTTTGTCGTTTGGAAGTGTTTATTTCCTTAGTTTTCATGATGGGTTCAATTGTACAAATGTATGAAATATCACGTTAAATAGGAATAGATATACAGAATTTAATTTATATGTTATTAATTAAAAACAATAACATTAAATGGTTATATAATTCATTTGGTTATTTTTTTGGTATGTTAAATCGTTAGATAAGACATTAGTGATGATAGTTTATATTATTTTGGTGGTTTTTCAATCATTACATACTTGTTTTATTACATTATTCATTATTGGGTACAAAATTTAGTTTCAAAACATAAAAATGGATATAAAATAAATTTTACAATCTTTACCAACTATTATAATGGTTTTATTTCTAAACTTGAAGGTGATAAAGTAAAATGAAAACTTTTCATCCTCAAAGATGATAAATCAACACCCACTAGTGCAGAAAACGTTTTTTACGTCACCATTTTTTACGTCGGTTATATAAAACCGACGTCATAATATGTAAAACGAGGTTTTTTACGTCGGTTAAGAAATAACCGACGTAAAAACCTGTGTTCGGTACACATTTAACGTCGGTTATACAAATAACCGACGTTATTAATCTCGCGGCTTCGTTTTTTACGTCGGTTATTTTTATAACCGACGTAAAAAACGCGGTTTTCGAAGGCCCTTTCACGTCGGTTATTGAATAACCGACGTAACAAACGCGGTTTTTGAAGGCTTTTTGACGTCGGTTATAAAATAACCGACGTAAAAAAAGAATCCGCAGATGTTTTTGACGTCGGTTATTCCATAACCGACGTAAAAAAACGCGGATTTTGAGCCATTTTTTACGTCGGTTATTATATAACCGACGTAAACAATGAATCGGAGGAAGTTTTTTACGTCGGTTATTGAAATAACCGACGTTATAAATGTTTTTAAAACAATTATCACGTCGGTTATTGAATAACCGACGTGATAACTCAATTAAAAATTTACCCAGACCCGTGGATTGTCATTCGCGAGTTTACCTTCGACAGTCGCGACTCGTCTCTCTCGCGCGTAAACCCGAATCGGCTCGTCCATTTCGTTGGTTTAGATTCTTTTTGCGATCATCGTTTCTCATATTTAATCTCCTCGGATCAATCATCTAAACTCGCAGCACTCAGGTAATCCTCCCACTCGTTCGTTTTTTTTCGCGGATAGTAAATATATATGTGTTGTGATTTTTTTGTTGAAACTAGCTAAGATTCTTCGATTGCGAACCCTTTTAACTCGTTTTGGCACCATAATCTTATTTATCATCCCTAGATCTATTTTTTCGACTTGCAATATTGAGTAATTTTATGATTTCACTAATTTTTCATCGTTTTCTATAAATCCCCGAGAGGGTTGGGGCGTGTCCATTTGGATGGGTTGCCCTTTTACAGTTGTTACTACTTTATTCACACACAACCATGGCATAGGTGCATGGATTTGGGGTCGGGGGGTGTCCAGGGGGGTTTACAAGGGGGTGGGTGGGTGTGGGGGGCTGTCCAAGGGTGTGGGTGGGTGTTGGGGGGTGTCCAGGGGGGTGTCCAAGGGGGTAGGGGGTGGGGGGTGGTGTCCAGGAGGGGTGGGGGGGCTGTCCAGAGGGTTGGGGGGTGTCCAGGGGGGTGTCCAAGCAGGTCGGGGGTGGGGGGTTGTGTCCAGGAGGGGTGGGGGTGCTATCTAGAGGGGTCGGGGGCTGTCCAGAGGGGTCGGGGGGTGTCCAGGGTGGTGTCCAAGGGGATGGGTGGGTGTGGGGGGCTGTCCAAGGGGGTGGCGGCCTATCCAGAGGGGTCGGTGGGGTGTCCAGGGGGGTGTCCAAGGGGGTGGATGGGTGTGGGGGGCTGTCCACGTGGGTGGCGGCCTCTCCAGAGGGTATTTGGGGTTGTCCGGGTGGGTGGGGGGGCTGTCCAGAGGGTTGGGGGATGTCCAGGGGGGTGTCCAAGGGGGTAGGGGGTGGGGGGTGGTGTCCAGGAGGGGCGGGGGGCTGTCCAGAGGGGTCGGGGGTGTCCAGGGGGGTTTACAAGGGGGTGGGTGGGTGTGGGGGGGCTGTCCAAGGGCGTGGGTGGGTGTTGGGGGGTGTCCAGGGGGGTGTCCAAGGGGGTAGGGGGTGGGTGGTGGTGTCCAGGAGGGGTGGGGGGGCTGTCCAGAGGGTTGGGGGGTGTCCAGGGGGGTGTCCAAGCAGGTCGGGGGTGGGGGGTTGTGTCCAGGAGGGGTGGGGGTGCTATCTAGAGGGGTCGGGGGCTGTCCAGAGGGGTCGGGGGGTGTCCAGGGTGGTGTCCAAGGGGATGGGTGGGTGTGGGGGGCTGTCCAAGGGGGTGGCGGCCTGTCCAGAGGGGTCGGTGGGGTGTCCAGGGGGGTGTCCAAGGGGGTGGATGGGTGTGGGGGGCTGTCCACGTGGGTGGCGGCCTCTCCAGAGGGTATTTGGGGTTGTCCGGGTGGGTGGGGGGGCTGTCCAGAGGGTTGGGGGATGTCCAGGGGGGTGTCCAAGGGGGTAGGGGGTGGGGGTGGTGTCCAGGAGGGGCGGGGGGCTGTCCAGAGGGGTCGGGGGTGTCCAGGGGGGTTTACAAGGGGGTGGGTGGGTGTGGGGGGCTGTCCAAGGGCGTGGGTGGGTGTTGGGGGGTGTCCAGGGGGGTGTCCAAGGGGGTAGGGGGTGGGTGGTGGTGTTTAGGAGGGGTGGGGGGGCTGTCCAGAGGGTTGGGGGGTGTCCAGGGGGGTGTCCAAGCAGGTCGGGGGTGGGGGGTTGTGTCCAGGAGGGGTGGGGGTGTTTTCTAGAGGGGTCGGGGGGTGTCCAGGGTGGTGTCCAAGGGGATGGGTGGGTGTGGGGGGCTGTCCAAGGGGGTGGCGGTCTGTCCAGAGGGGTCGGTGGGGTGTCCAGGGGGGTGTCCAAGGGGGTGGATGGGTGTGGGGGGCTGTCCAAGGGGGTGGATGGGTGTGGGGGGCTGTCCAAGGGCGTGGGTGGGTGTTGGGGGGTGTCCAGGGGGGTGTCCAAGGGGTAGGGGGTGGGTGGTGGTGTTTAGGAGGGGTGGGGGGGCTGTCCAGAGGGTTGGGGGGTGTCCAGGGGGGTGTCCAAGCAGGTCGGGGGTGGGGGGTTGTGTCCAGGAGGGGTGGGGGTGCTTTCTAGAGGGGTCGGGGGGTGTCCAGGGTGGTGTCCAAGGGGATGGGTGGGTGTGGGGGGCTGTCCAAGGGGGTGGCGGCCTGTCCAGAGGGGTCGGTGGGGTGTCCAGGGGGGTGTCCAAGGGGGTGGATGGGTGTGGGGGGTTGTCCAAGGGGGTGGATGGGTGTGGGGGGCTGTCCAAGTGGGTGGCGGCCTCTCCAGAGGGTATTTGGGGTTGTCCGGGTGGGTGGGGGGGGCTGCCCAGAGGGTTGGGGGATGTCTAGGGGGGTGTCCAAGGGGGTAGGGGGTGGGGGTGGTGTCCAGGAGGGGTGGGGGGCTGTCCAGAGGGGTCAGGGGGTGTCCAGGGGGGTTTACAAGGGGGTGGGTGGGTGTGGGGGGCTGTCCAAGGGTGTGGGTGGGCGTTGGGGGTGTCCAGGGGGGTGTCCAAGGGGGTAGGGGGTGGGGGTGGTGTTTAGGAGGGGTGGGGGGGCTGTCCAGAGGGTTGGGGGGTGTCCAGGGGGGTGTCCAAGCAGGTCGGGGGTGGGGGGTTGTGTCCAGGAGGGGTGGGGGGCTGTCCAGAGGGGTCGGGGGGTGTCCAGGGGGGTTTACACATCGATTTGTTTTATATTTCAAAATTGTTATATTCAAATTATAATTTTTTTCATATAAACATATATTTGTCTTATCTAAAAAATATATATATTTTTGCTATTTTTTATAGGTAATAATGAGTCGAAGTTGGATTACGGCACATCGAATGAGCAATGAATATGAGGAAGGTGTTGATGCCTTTTTGGAATTTGCTAAACGAAATGTTCCAAGTAGTGACATTTTTTTCTTTCCATGCCTGAAATGTCTGAATATGAAGAAGTTGAAAAGTAGAGAGATAAAAGATCATCTGATTTGTCATGGTTTCAATCCGAGTTACAACCCTTGGATTTGGCATGGCGAAACTGGACAGAATGTCACTGATGATAATGAATCGCAAGATGGTAACTCCGATGGAATTGATGAAATGATTCGCGATATTGTAGCAGAACAAATTGAGATAGAACCGAGAGTTGCACGTCTATATGGTGATGCCGAAAAACCATTATATCCTGGTTGTACAGATTTTACGGTTTTGTCGGCGGTGTTAAGATTGATTAACCTGAAGGCGAAACATGGATGGAGTGACAGAAGTTTTACAGAGCTGCTACAATTGATGAAAGACATTCTTCCAAAAGATAACGATCTTCCAGATTCACATTATAAGGCCAAAAAAATATTATGCCCGATGGGATTGGGATACAGGAAAATACATGCATGTCCGAATGACTGCATTATATATAGGAAGGAATATGAATTTCTGAAAGAGTGTCCCAAATGTGGGACATCACGGTATAAGGTGAAAGAAAAATCACAAGCTGATGTAGAGATTACAAAGCTCCCTTCAAAGGTATTTTGGTATCTTTCTATAATTCCTCGTTTCAAACGTTTATTTGCTAATTCACATGATGCAAAAAGGTTAAGATGGCATGCTGATGAGCGGGTATGTGATGGAAAAATACGTCATCCAGCTGATTGTCCACAATGGAAGAAAATTGATGCCCAGTACCCTACATTTGGAAATGAAATTAGAAATCTGAGACTAGGCTTGTGCACAGATGGAATGAATCCATACCGAACCCTCAGTAGCACACATAGTTCATGGCCTGTTTTATTGGTAATTTACAACCTCTCTCCTGAAGTTTGTATGAAGCGCAAATATGTCATGTTGAGTATCATGATCTCTGGTCCAAAGCAACCCGGCAATGATATTGATGTATACTTGTCACCGCTGATTGATGATTTGAAACTTTTATGGGCTGATGGTATTAGGGTGTATGATTCTTATAAAATGGAATATTTTCAACTGCATGCAGTGCTTCTATTCACTATAAATGACTTCCCAGCATATGGAAATTTGTCTGGATACAGTGTTAAAGGGCATAAAGCATGTCCAATTTGCGAACAACAGACGTCATATTGTCAATTGCATCATGGGAGGAAAACAGTGTACATGGGTCATCGAAAGTTTTTGCCTATGGATCACCCTTATAGAAGACTAAAAAAGGCATTCAATGGCTCACAAGAATTTGATACTGCACCTCAACCTTTATCCCCAGAATTGTATTTTGAGAGGGTGAAAAACCTTGATGTGACATTGGGAAAGACACAGAAATCTGGTAATGATAGACATATTTGGAAGAAAAGGTCAATATTTTTTGAGCTACCATATTGGAGGTATCATGAAGTCAAACATAATATTGATGTCATGCACGTGGAGAAGAATATCTGTGATTCTTTGATCGGAACATTGCTAGATATTAAAGGAAAGACAAAAGATGGGTTGAATGCAAGGTTAGACCTACTGTCAATGGGAATACGTTTAGAGTTAGCTCCCACTCCTAAAGGAAGACGAACATTTCTTCCCCCGGCTTGTCATACATTATCGAAGAGGGAGAAAAGTAGCTTCTGTCAGTGTCTTCATGATATCAAAGTGCCTCAAGTTTATTCTTCAAATGTAAAAAATTTTGTCTCATTGAAAGACTTGAAGTTGATAGGTATGAAATCACATGATTGTCATGTCATGATGCAACAAATTCTACCAGTTGCACTGCGTGGAATATTGCCCATCCGTGTCAGAAAGACTATAATGAGGTTGTGTTATTTTTTCAATTCAATTTGCAACAAGGCGATTGATGTGAATGCTTTGAACATTTTGTAAAAGGATGCAATTATTATACTTTGTCATTTGGAAATGTATTTTCCTCCAACTTTTTTTGATATGATGGTGCATTTACTGATTCATCTGGTTCGAGAAATAAGGCTTTGTGGACCTGTATATCTTCGTTGGATGTATCCTTTTGAAAGGTATATGAAAATATTAAAGGGATATGTTAAAAATCCATGTCGACCTGAAGCCTCCATTATTGAAAAGTATATTTCTGAGGAGGTAGCAGAGTTTTGTACGAGTTACTTGGCTACGGCGCAACACATAGGTTTGCCTCCATCTCGCCATGAACGGGTTAATAATGAGGGAAAGGGGATTCGTGGCTTGAAAGTCAAATCACTGTCAGCTGAACATATGAAGAAGTTAGAATCATACATCTTGAATAACATAGCTGATGTTCAACCGTATATCACATTGCATATTAATGAGTTGAAACAATGTCATCCAAAGAAGAAAGAAATGTGGATTTTGAATGAGCACAACAAAACTTTTTTGCCATGGTTTAAAAAGACCTTGCTTGGTAGATCAGATGTATCAGAGACATTAAAATGGATAGTGGGTGGTCCATCTTTAAATGTGATAACATGGTCCGCTTATGACATTAATGGCTATACATTTCATACGAAAGCTCAGGACAACAGAAGTGCAGTTCAGAATAGTGGTGTATTGGTGTTTGCAGAAGCAATGCATTTTTCGAGTGCTAAGGACAGAAACCCAATTTCGGCATCAAGTGCATATTATGGAGTGATTGAAGACATATGGGAGGCTGATTACTTTAAAATTAAAGTTCCCGTTTTTAACTGTAAATGGTTTATCGGTAACAACAGTGTCAGACACGATGAATTTGGAATGACACTTGTTAATCTGAATAGATTGGAAGACACAGCTGATTCTTTTATAATGGCAACACATGCCAAACAAATTTTCTATGTAGTAGATCAATCAGATATGCAGTGGGCTGTTGTTTTACAAGGGAAAAACCAATATGTTGGTGAGGATGAATTTGATGAAGATGCTGATTTATGTGAGATCCCTACTTCCATGGAAAGATTAACAGAACATAATGATGAGTATGTTGAAGACATGGTTTGTGCCATTAGGAACGATCACGACGAAGGAATTTGGGAAAACAATCCAACTGTACATTCCTAAAATTACAGGTAACACAAGTATATATCTTGTTTACATTTAGTTTTTTCATATAATGTTAGATACTGTAAATTTTTTACTTATTAAAATATGTATCAAACCAAAACGATAAAACAATAAAAACCGTAAAGAGGAGAAGTCCTGCGCGCACCGGCAACCGGTCCTCTCTGTCTGTACCACCGGCCGGCCGCTGGCTCACCACCGGCCGGCCGGTGGTTCAGACAGAGAGCCTTCCTCTCTGTCTGGATCACCAGCGGCCGGCCGGTGTTGAGCCAGCGGCCGGCCGGTGGTTCAGACAGAGAGGAAGGCTCTCTGTCTGAACCACCGGCCGGCCGGTGGTGAGCCAGCGGCCGGCCGGTGGTACAGACAGAGACAGAGCCTCTCTGTCTGGATCACCAGCGGCCGGCCGGTGTTGAGCCAGCGGCCGGCCGGTGGTTCAAACAGAGAGGAAGGCTCTCTGTCTGGTCCACCGGCCAGTCGCTGGATCACCACCGGCCGCCCGGTGGACCAGACAGAGAGCCTTCCTCTCTGTCTGGATCACCAGCGGCCGGCCGGTGAGGAGCCAGCGGCCGGCCGGTGGTTTAGACAGAGAGGAAGGCTCTCTGTCTGGTCCACCGGCCAGCCGGTGGTGATCCAGCGGCCGGCCGGTGGTCCAGACAGAGGAAGGCTGTCTGCTCCACCGGCCGGCCGGTGGTGAGCCAGCGGCCGGCCGGTGGCATCAGTGAGTCCACTTTTCAGCTTTCTTATGCCAACTCCTTGGCAACATTTTGCCTGTGTTTACCATGTTTATCATTGTTTAACATGCTTATCATATTACCGATGTTTACTATTATGTAATTTAGTACACTTTTCTATTTGTGAACTAATGTTTGTTTTTTTGATTTGAAGGAAAATGACAGATCAATCAGTTGATCAGCCACATGATTCTGGAGATGAGCATATTGGTCATACATCTGGGGAGGAACATTCACATGCTCCTATTACGAAAAAGAGTTCAAAGGTTGGTAAGCGTGGGTGCACACGTTTACCAAAATTATCACTTGCCCGTACGAAGGAGGAGAGGATAGTCGTGGAGTTTGATGAGGATGATCTTCCTAGAGGTCCAAATGCTAAAGATTTTAAGGGTTTTGTAGCAACTCAGGCTAAGAGCAAAGTAAGCATTCTTTATGATGATTGGAGAAGTGTGGATAAGGCAATAATTTCTCAGCTGTGGGAGACCATTTTGGTAAGATCTTTTGCTATTGTTTGACTGTTCTTTAAATGTTTCTAGTATATATAATATTTTTAACCTCTTTTTTATCAGATGACATTTGATATTCCTGACACTGGAGGAGTCAGGAAGAAATGCTTATCGTTGGCTGCTAGGAGATGGAGGGATTTCAAATCAACCCTCTCATCTGATTTCATTTATGGTCATAGGAGTCGTGAGAATCCATGTCGTATATATCCTTTTATAGATGAAGACACATGGAGACAATTTTTTGAAAGTAGAAGAAAAGAATCATTTTTGGTAAGGGCAATGTAAACTTTTATAAGCTTTCTTATATAAATGATCTTATTATTGTTTTGTTAATGATTACTTATTCTTAATTTACAGCAAACAAGGAAAGCTCATCAAGAGATCCAATCTAAAAATGTATACCCTCATAGTTTATCTCGGGGAGGGTATGCATTATTGGAAGAACAAATGATGGCAGAAAAATTTCAACAACTAAGAGCTGAGTCTTCAAGCTCTGGAGAGGTGGCCCCTCCATCCCCTCCATCTAGACATGAGAAATGGAAAAGAGCTTGGAAGGGCAAAAAAGGACAATATCTTTCGGAAGAATCGAGACTCGTAGTTGAGAGGATTGTAAGATATCTATTTTATTTATTTAAGTTTACTATTTTCGTCATATATTTCCAATCATTATAGAAAAGTTCAATTAATTATTACAGGACTCTCTTGAGGAGCAGAGTTCACAGGGGACATTTACACCATCTGGGAGGGAAGATATTTTATCTGTGGCATTGGGAAAGCCCGAACATCCTGGCCGTGTAAGAGGATATTCGGCAGGTGTATCGGTAAGAAAAGTGTTGCCACGTTCCTCAACTTCTAACGTTGAGGGAGTTTATAAAAAAAAAATAGAATCGTTGGAGGCTGAAGTCCATAATATTAATGCGACAATGGAGGACAAGATTAGAGCATCGGTGCAGTTAATGTTTGCAGACTTGCAAAGACAATTTCAGGGTGCAGCTCCCACTCCACCTCTCCCAGTAGCTCCCACTCCCCCACCTCAGCCTGCGGACCCCATTTTTGATCCTCCTCCTCCGCCGCAGCTACCTACTTATTGTGAGTTGTATGTTGATGATCCTCAACATCATATAGTTGCATATGGGATGGTATATTGTATAGGAGATACAGTTCATCATCAACAGTTAGAGGTAGAGAATCAGAGGGTCACTGTACAGGATATTATAGATAGATCAGCTCGGATACCATTACCTACAGATGAGGTGACGACAGTTGGACATAGTATCGGCCATTTTTTACTTTGGCCATCCAGACTTCTTCGACTCATTACCATAGAGGTATGGATGTTATATCTTTTATTTTATATTTTTATTAATGTTTTATCATTTGAAAACTAATATATTTTTCAATTTATTTTTACAGGAATACTTCAAAGGTAAAGAAATACTGTATAGACAACAACAAAGACAGATAGCTATGACATCAGATGCAGATACTAGCAGTCTTGACAAATTGTCAAGATATTCAAATTTGTTGGCGGATCATTATGACTTTACAATGGAAGCTCATGTCTGTGGACGTGAACTATGTGTGGGGATTATGAAAAGTGATATCATGGAGTTTGTCACTGGAGATAAGATGGGCATCAACGTGGTGCAAATTTTTATCATGTAAGTCTTAACTCCTTTTCCTTGCGTTATATTTATTAAAAATGTATACTTATGTCTGCTTTGTATTAGGTATATGTATAAAATTTGTGAGAGGAATGAGCTGACAGATGTATATGGATTCATGGACCCACAATTGATTTCCCCTGAAGCATGTGCATTGGATGAGGAACAAAGAATGCTTTATATTGCTGATAGATTTGAAAAGAATGTAATCACACAGTGTTGGATGATGCCTTTTTGTGAGAGGTATGAAACACATCCCTCTCAAAGAGTTAATTATATTTTAACATAAAAAACCACTAACGTTAAATTTCCTTTTCTCAGGGATCATTGGATGTTAGGGGTTTTTTGCCCTAGGGAGAAAACACTTTATTGGATATGCTCTCTCCATGATGATGTGCAAGAAAGTTTTAAGAATATATTGGAAACGTAAGTTTCAATTTCACAATAGTTTTATATATTATAATGAATTTTAAATTTACCCCATTCGTATTATTTTCTAACAGGGCATGGGTCCACTTTCGAAAAAGCGCAAAGAAAAGGAATTACAAGATCAAATATGTACATGCGAAGGTAAATATCCATTTATAATTTGTACATTTTGATTTATTACATAAAAATAATATATTGAATTTACACTCATTCAAACAGAAATGTCATGAGCAACAAGGCATCATCGAATGCGGATATTACATGTTAAGATTTATGTATGAAATAATAACAACTGGGACAGTTCTGAGTTTTGACCTGGTAAGATTTCCTCTTTCTAATAATATTTCAATTTGATTTATTCATTATACACGTTGACTACTATCCTTTTCCTTTGTAGCTTTTTGATGACCCTCAACCCTTTACTGCTGAAGATATCAAACACTTACAAGTGGAGTGGTCAAATTATTTTACAGGTTCGATTGACTTTTAGTTGTTTGTAATGTAAAATGTAATTTTGAATATTGTCAATGTAATTGTGTATTTCGTAGTCGTTTAGGTTGGATTTAGTTTTTTTTGAAGTTGACATTGTAAGTTTTGAATGTTATATAAGTGAATGTTTAATTTTTCTCTACTTCTTGTTTTGGTCTACTGTTGATGGTTTTTCTGGTCTGGATTTTGGTATGGGGGGAGAGGTTCCAAGGGGGTGGGTGGGTGTTTGGGGGGTGTCCAAGGGATATGGGAGGGGTGTCCAAGGTGTGTTTGGGGCTGTCCTAGGGGTCGGGGGGGTGTAAATGAGGGTGGGGGTGTCCAAGGGGTGGGGGGTGTCCAAGGGATATGGGAGGGGTGTCCAAGGTGTGTTTGGGGCTGTCCAAGGAGTCGGTTGGGTGTCCAAGTGGTGGGGGGGTGTCCAAGGGATATAGGAGGGGTGTCCAAGGGGTGTTTGGGGCTGTCCAAGGGGATGGGGGGGTTTCCAAGGGGTAGGGGGGGTTTCCAAGGGGTAGGGGGTTTCCAAGGGGTAGGGGGGGTTTCCAAGGGGTCGGGGGGGTGTCCAGGGGGTGGGGGGCTGTCCAGTGGGTGGGGGGTGTCCAAGGGGTGGGGGGGTGTCCAAGGGATATGGGAGGGGTGTCCAAGGGGTGTTTGGGGCTGTCCTAGTGTTCGGGGGGTGTAAATGAGGGTGGGGGGGCTGTCGAAGGGGTGGGGGGTGTCCAAGGGGCAGGTTGGGTGTAAATGAGGGGGGGGGTGTCCAAGGGGTCTGGGAGGGCTGTCAAGGTGTGGGGGGGTGTCCAATGGGTGTTTGAGGCTGTACTAGGGGTCTTGGGGGTGTCCAAGGGGTGGAGGGTGTCCAAGGGATATGGGAGGGGTGTCCAAGGGTTGTGGTGGGGCTCCAATGTGGTGGGGGAGGGCTGGCCAGGTTGTTAGGTGGGTATAGATGAGGGTGGGGTTCAGTTGGGGCTTGGGGGAGGGCTGGCATGGTTATTTTTGTTTGGTTTCTGGTTGCTTTTTGGTGCGAGCAGTGCAATTATTTTAAAAAAAAAAATTCTTTCACGTCGGTTATAAAATAACCGACGTGGTAAATAAATCGGTAGGGGTTTATCACGTCGGTTTTTTCTAGAACCGACGTGATAAACCTTTCCCGGGGATTTTATCACGTCGGTGCTTAGTATAACCGACGTGATAAAAGGCCTGGGAATCGATTTACCACGTCGGTTATTGAATAACCGACGTGCTAAAACGTTTCCCAGGCCTTTTTATCACGTCGGTTTCCTAAATAACCGACGTGGTAATAGGCCAGGGGAAGGGTTTATCACGTCGGTTATGACATAACCGACGTGATAAACGATATCCCAGGCCTTTTATCACGTCGGTTTAGGGAATAACCGACGTGATAAAGCCCCCCGCGCATATTTATCACGTCGGTTATTATATGAACCGACGTGATAACCACCGTGAAGTTAGGGATATTACGTCAGTTTTAAATAACCGACGTAAAAAACGTTATTTATAACGTCGTCCGTATTAACGTCGCCTAAAAACCGACGTAAATAATAAAAAATAACCGACGTAAAAAACGTTTTCTGCACTAGTGACCTCACGGATGATATTTTCATTTTTAGAATAAAAGGAAGAGGAGAAGAGTCTTTATGGTTGATTTTTAATTAAGATAATAAAATTTTAGTATATATAAGATACTATAGTTTTCATTTATTTTTTTATATATTTAGTGATTAGATTATAGGAAAAAAAGAAAGTGAAATGAAAATTGTTAGGGCCAATAGGGGCCTATATACCCTGAGAGGGGGGGTGAATCAGGGTATGGATATTCTTTTTCAAAGTTCTTTCTGCCCCACTGGATCTTGACCTCTTTGTTACAAGGGTCACTTTGTTTTCACTTGTGTGGTTACTGTGATCACTTGTCTCCTTTAGCTGATGATGATGCTTTGAATGCAATGCAGGGGAGTAAGCAGGCAGACACAGAGATTTTTACTTGGTTCACCGCTAAGGGCTACGTCCAAGGAGCATACGCCGACAAGTTGCCGGTTCGTACCAAATTCCACTAGTCTTCACTAGCTGTGGATTACAATGTTTGGGCTAGATCACTTCTATGCCCAGGCTCACTGCCTTTACAAGGTTTAGGGTCAGCTCACTGCTTTCCCAAGGGTCACTCCCTGTTTCTCTCTCTCTGGCTCACTGCCGGTGGAGAGGATCACCTTTTCCTCTTCCTAAGCTCACTGCTCCAGAAGGGATTCACTCACAGTTTATAGACCTGTAGGTCTCTTCATTTTCATGAAGGAATGCATCTTCCTCTGTATGTAGATGCTCTGTTGAAGTCCAACTTTCACCCGCAGATGAATCTCACTTTGCACCGGATGTACCGGGCAACCTCAATTTTTACGCGCAACCCTTACGGTGTCTTACGCACAATTTCTATGATTTGCGCGAAATTCCTTTTTCGCGCAACTTCCAAATATTACGCGCAGCCTAGAAACTGCCTTGCGCGCAATTCACTACTTTTGCGCGAAATCCACTTTTCGCGCAATCTTCCTTTTACGCGCCAACCACCAACTTTCTGCGCAGCCTTTGCTTTTTGCGCAATCTGACTTTACGCGCAAACTTTAAGTTTATGCGCAACACCCTTTCTAACTTCAATTTCGCGCACCAGAGCTCGGGTATTTTCTATGTCTTGAACTCTTCTGAATGGAGGAGGGTCACTTCATATTTATAGGCAAAATCGACCCCGCGCGAAAAACCCTCCTTGAGCGCGTAATCTGCTTTGATCGCGAAATGCAAATCTTCCGCGCACTGCTCCATACTTTCGCGCACCTCATGCCTTTGCCATTTTACGAGCTTCGGACCTCGTAACACCTCTTGCGCGAAATACATCATCCGCTATTTCGCGCGCCACATCAATTTTCCGCGCACGCCTCCAAAATTTCGCGCGCCTCATGCCTTTACCGATTTTCAAGCTTTCGGCCTTGAAACATCTTTTGCGCGAAATACAATTTCGCGCAACCCGCTGTTTTGCACGCCACATTTCAAGATTTCGCGCAACCTGCTAGTTTTGCGCGCCACGCTTAATTTTTCCGCACACCTCCTTCATTTCTCTCTCCTCAACCTTCGCCAACAACATATCACTCCATTTTCCATTGGCGATTTTCAGGCCCATAAATTTGGCAAACACTGGAAAACGGCGCCACCTTGTACTGCTCTTTTGTACCGCCTCCAGATCGTCCTTTCCTTTGTCAAAGTTCTTTGTCAACATGGAATGTCAACAACTTCTCGGGAACTCGACAATTCTCCATGGAAACCTGCTTTGTCAACAAACACAATCAACCCAAAAATACTGCAATGTTACCTTGAGGGATTTTTGCCCAACAAAAATAAAGCGAACGAGGATTTTACCTCTTGAATTCTTCTCATTGAGAATATCCTTAGGGTAATTTTTTTTGGTATTTTATTGAGACCAGAACATACTATAAATTAGGAAGATAATTGGGAACATTATTTAGAAGAAATTTTACAAGCTTCAAGGCTTAATATTTGTGATGAGAAGAGGTGTGAGGGGTTGTATTTAAAGTGGAGGAGAGGGGTGCTTTTTATTATTTTACTCATTTGTTTATTATTTTGGATCAATAATATAAATAGTATGGATTATTGGGACTAAATATAGTAAATAACTCATGTTATTTCTAAACAAAGGTTCTTAAATCATCTATACATCAACCATGACTAAATGATTTATGTATTTTTCTTATTCCATAAACTATTCAACGAAAATTCAACTTTTTATAAAAATACCAAAAAATTTCCCCTACCATTTTTCAATGTGTAGAATTAAAAAATGGAATCCATTTTATGAAAACAATTTTCTGAATAATATAAAATTAATTTTTAAATCAAATCATATTTTATTTGAAAAATACCAATTTTAAAATTAAAAATAATTTTATAACATTTTAAAAAATTAATTAAGGTCTCATAAAATTATCTTATAATCAAAATATGAAAAAATATTAATTTATGAATATATTTTATGAAAATAAATTTTCTTTTAAATCATTATATTGATTATAAAATTTTAATAAACATTTTTGTTTCACAAAAATATCAATAAATAAATTATCATTTTTAAAACATTTATTTAATTATTCCATGACATACATATATCATATTTTCATTTATAAGACACATAAATTTTATTTATAATTTTATAGGTGAAGTTACAATTATATTGGTTCTTTTTCTCTTCCTAAAATTCATATTCCTTTTTCAAAGGTCATGTTACTATTCCATTAGTATAGGTTCCTTAATTTCTAGATATACCTCTTATTTAATTCATTATTCATTTATAAATTTTGTATTGTGTTATCTATGTGATTTTATGTAATTTATAATATTTGAAATAATTATAAGAAGGGAAATTTTCTTTGATAGAATTTTGGGTCTTTACATCCAAGGAATTTTAGAATTCAAAAAATCAAACATCAAACAATTTTCTATATCCTCTACTTAAAATCCATCCATTGAATCATCTTTATATATATTTCTATCATTTTAATTATAATGGTTAGTTAATAAAATTATAAAAAATCCAAACTGATATGATAATTCCAAATCATTATATCTATTCAAAATCCCTAGATTTCTACTAATCACATTGTAGAAAATTTCTTCATGGTGTAACAGATTGGTTTCTTCACAGCCAAAATCCTATTATTATTGATTTTTAAAAAAATGTGTCATGAATATTATCTAAAAGAAAAGGTGACTCTAAGTAGATAGTATAAATGAAAATTCTCCTAAAACCCTTCATGGCATATCCTTTGTGTTATGGTATTTCTAATAAAAATCATATTTTACAATATCTAAAAATTATTACAAAGGGTTTAGGTGATAGTTATGTATCACTATGATCTTCAACACTTAACTATATTTCCTCATTTTCACTTAAAATAATCGATATATATATATATATATATATTTTTCATCACTTCTCCTCAAAATCAGTTAAGGATAAAAACTATATGAACCAAATGAAAAAGCTAATAAATAATGGTAAAAACCTTATACACCCAATAAAACCTTATGTATTAAGGGTATGTTATTTAGTTTTGCATTTTTTAAAAAAAATTAAACCTTAATTCATTATGTGATATAGTGTCCTTGTTTAATGACCTAACCTTTTATAGATCCTTCTATAATCATTAAATTTATTATTCCCAAACAAGGGTGAATACCCTGAGAGGGAGGGTGAATCAAGGTATTACAAATTCTTTATATAACCCTTTATAATGATCTTATTCCAATTTAAAAAGGAACACCTATCACTTTCTATTAGTATTTATATATCCATAAATCTATAGATAAGGGACACATATATTTTTATATGGTTCACCAAAATAGACTAATCCAAAGAGAATTCGTGTAAATGTGTATACGCACTTGAAACATTAAGTTCACCACTTTGCTTTAAATTTTAGAGTTTCTATATTGAACCTCATAGTTTACAACCCATAAAAGATAAAATCTTCTATTCTTAAGCACTCAGGTAATTCGTTTATCCTCCAATAAATTTTTCTTCAACTCTAAAGAAAAAACAAGTATGGTTACACCAACAATGGTGTGTTAATCTGATCGAATTTCTTCTACTTAAAGAACTCCACAAATATTATAGTGATAATATTTCCCCAATATATATTTTCTTATTATCTATCCTTGTATCCCTGGTCTATAACTCCTTAAATTTTATTTATATTTTCTATCAATATGTTCTCTTCTCATTTTAAAATTATTACATTCCATTTTTTTAATTTTCCAAGTATCCAACACTTAATTTAATTTCTACGATTAATTCTCTATTATCTAGAAAATTTAGATCATCCTAGGTGTTCCACATAAATTTAATGTGGTAGTAATATTAAAATAAACATAATTCAACCCATGTAATTTCTTGATAATTTATACTTTCAAAATCTAGTTATAACTTCTTGATGGTCAGGGGATTCATGATTCATGACATCAAGTTTGATCAACAACCAAATCCAACAAATATACTACATCTCTCAAATTCAATTATCCATTAGATCATGGGTTTATATCTTCAAATCCATTTTTATCCTTGTACTAGTTTCATTTCAACACACTTCTTCAAAAAATGAGACTCGCCATAATAGAACCACTGAAATCTTCCCAAATCCAGTCATAGTCTGGTCCTTTGATCATGGCATGTCCACCTATAAATAAATACAATAAATTCATGAACTTTTAATCTAACAAACCAAAAATTACTTCTATTAAATGACATTAATATGTGAAATTACATCAAAATACTCTTTAATCACCTTCATGGTTTGGCAAATATGTTGTTTTGTGTAAAATTAAACACCAAATCTCACAAAGTAAGGAACCATATAAAACTAAATCATTGTGTGATGTATTATCTTTGAAATGTGAACGGTCCTTATATTATTCCATAAATAAGCCTTATATATTCATATTCATGGATCAATGTATGTTCTAATGATTAGAATGACTCTTATGGTCATTATTGAAGTCAATTACTTTGTCATTCTTTCTGGAAACAAACTTTCATGATGTGACATAAGTCATCAAGTCATGACTCTTATTCCAAAAACAGAAATTTAGTCTCTCCTTCCAAAACCCTCTAAGACTTTTTAATCAATCTCTAATATCCTTTCATTATGCATCATTTTATCTACCAAAAATAATATCATATAAATAAATAAGCACCAAAATACTTTTGATAGTTTTCCTTATTCATATAGATGTTGAAATCAAATCCTCTTCATATTGATGAATTTTGATTTTATGTCCATTTGATAGACATTGAAGCCTCTTTTAACTTACATAGCTAAGAATAATTGTATAGTATCCAATTTTTCCATGTTTTAAAATGTCTCATCAATGTAAATAACTTCAATTTAGGAATTTACCTTTCACATTAGCTCTATATAACCTTTATATATTCATTAACTTTGTTCTAGAGCAGATACTTTTTATAATGGTGTTCTTGTCCTATGGCCTCAAAACAACTTCTCATGTTTGGTTCTTTTCTATTTGATCAAATTTTTCATTTATAGTCTTGAACCAATTCTAATTTTGAGAAAACTAATAAAAAAATTTAGACTCCACTTGATATAGGAATAAGTTTTTATTTTGATGTTTCATTCATTGATTTTCATCTAGATTTTTTTGGTCACTAACTATATTTGTATCTCTGATTCTAGCTCAGATATTAGTTCTCTTTATTTTGGTGGAATTGACTATGTTTTATTCATTTTAAATGTATTATTTTTTAAGTCTTATATATCCCAATGACCCCCCCCCCCCCAATCTTCTCACCTCAACAACACTTTCCTACCTAATTTCTTCTCTCTTATACTTTGAATTGTGCTCACTAGTTTTAAGAACTTACTCATTTTCCACAAAAGATACATTTAGTATTTCAATAATTTTATTGTATCACCTATACACATTTTTTGGATGAATATACTTAGAATATACCTTCATTCCCATTATTACCAGACATTTTATTCTTCTCCTTATAGAGAATAAATAATTTTCTTCTAAAAATTAGAGAGTGTTTGAGTGTCACGTTCATCCCATACCATAACTCATATGGGATATTTTATTCATTTAAAATAACAAGGATTTATTATAGTTATTAAATTATGTTTACATTTATTTCTTTTAATAAGTCTCGAGTGAATTATTTTTTATGAGCATTGTCCCAGCCATGTTGTTGATAATATGGTTCCTCCTTTCAATGACTGTTTTTTTTTGTGGATCCATCACTACTGAAACCTGATGTTAAATTACATAATTTTCAAGATACCATTATAACTATTAATTAGTTAATTTGATAACATTATCAGTTTATAACTTATGAATTTTCACACCAATCATCTTCTCATTATCCTATAATACCGTGTAATTCATTTTAATTCCTCGAATTTGTTGGTAATAACTATCATTTGTGTCATCCTACTATAATCATAAATAAATAAGATAAAATTCCTTTTTAATATATGGATTTAGGTTTCAAAGGCCTACACACATACAAATACACTATCTTAATAAACCTTAATGACTTATCCTACTTTGGATTGTAAGTATTTCAAATAATATTCCCTTTTAACAATTATCACACATGTGAGTATGATTATGTGTGAGATTAGAGATGTCTTGGGATCCTTCATTATTAACTAAGTTAATTAAGAGTTTTTTATCAAATAGCCAATTATTTTATACCACACTTAGATTTATTATAATTTGGATAGCAAACACTTATCTTCTTCACTTATGAGGTAAATATTTTACTTGGTGCACTTTCCTTGAAAAATAGTTGATCCATATCTTGCTTTAATAATATCTATCTTCTCATTGAACTTCATTGCATGTCCTGATCCACATAATTTACTCACACTAATTATATTGTGACTAATACCATTAACTAGCAATATTTGCATTTGCCTCAGGTCTCTTCCACCTATTTTTACCTTCCCATAGTTGATGATCTTCATCCCCTTAACATTTCCAAACTGAATAACTCTATATTTTTTATATTTATACCTATGATGAGATCATTATTTACCATCATCTAGGTAGTGAAATCATAGTTTGGAATCATTGTTTTGGCTCTATCTATTACTTTATGGAAACATTAACAGTGTTTTCTTATTTATATTTTCCCTTATTGGCCAATGTCGGCTACTTAGTTTCCTTTGGTGGCGAATAAACTTATTCCTCCTTTTACTCCTATAATTATTCTTCATCTATATTAGCTAAACATATATTACGATTTTCATCCTACTTTATGATGTCTCCAGTAACTATGTTTTCCTTCTATGGGTCTCCATTGGTGTAACGAGATGAGATTTTGGACCCTCAAAATTAATATTATCTTCAAAATATTATATCACATGAAACATGAAACTAATGAAACACACTACTAAAATAAACCATGATATATTAAAATTAAATAAATAATATAATTAGTACCTAAAATGATAATTTTAAATTAAGATAATTATATATTATTATTATTTTTGATTAATTTTTTAAAAAGGATGCCTTTCGAAAAACCATTTTAAAAAGGTGGAATTGTATTTTAACTTAATAAACTAAATAGATCATAGTTAAAAAAATATTATAATAGATAAAAATTATGTTTATAAACTAATATATAAATATTAAATTATTTATAAATTTATATTAAATAATATTAAATATACTTGAAGCTTGAAAGGTTATTTTTTTAATAAAATTGGTTTTTCTTTATATATTTTATTTTCATTTAAAAGATAATTTTGTAATTTTGTAATTTTAATTTGAAATTTTAACCTCATTTTTTGGATTTATAATTTCAATATTAGTTTAATATTATTTTTTTATATTTTTCTAAAATAATTTATTTTTAGTTAAACAGTGAATATTTCCATTTTTACAAATAATGTGATTTTATGACATTATTAGTATATAAGTTTGAATTATAAATTCATGAAACACTTTTATAAGACCAAATATATATTTTATAAGTGACTTTATAATTTTAAAAATATATTTTTTTAATTTACAAACCCATATCTTGTATTTTATAACTTAAGCTATATTTTCAAAAAACATTAATACATTATACATTTAGTATTTTAAAATTAATTTTTAAAACTTTTAAAAATTGAATCAAAAAAATGAATTTAAAATTTAGAATAATTAGGTCCAAATTATATAATAAGAATCATTTTTGTTTATAAATTATAAATTACCAAGTTATAAAAAGTTGTTGTGGTTAAAAACAAAATGGTAAAAATGAGTAACCAAAGAGGTAAAATGCTTAACATGTTAAAAATATGATTTTAATTGAGTTTTTGAGGTTTTTATTGAACTAATATATCTCCCAATCCATTATATATCAAATTTTTTAAACAAATTATTTGATATTTACTTCCCATTATTGAAATTTTTTGAGTATTTATAAAAATTTCATCCATTTTCACTTACAAAAGAGGCCCTCCTCTCCTCACTTACCCTCACACCGACACCACACTAAATTCGGCCTAAAATATAATTAATACACTAATAAAACCTTCTATACACCTTAAATATTTTTTTTTCTTCTCAAAATACAATCTCATAAAATATTAACACCATTTTCAAAGGGGATAATCCAAGAAGTGAGGTACAAACTTTTAACTGCTCCTTTCTCATCTCTATTTATTTATATAAATTTCTAATTCCTCAGATTCCATTACACCATATTAAGATGATATAATAAGTATAATTATTACATTTTTATTTTATTATAATTATTTTATAATCATTAACAATCTTTCCCTTTTCTATTAAGAAAAATGATATCATCATTCATGTGTTGCACAAACTACCACATCCACAACACAGCAGATTTCGTTTTCCTTAACCACATTAAATGGTTGGACCTAATAAAGAATTTAATATATATGTATCATATTTATGAAATATTTTATTCTTAAATGATAAACCATATTTCTCACTTTTCTTGTTCTGTAGAAAATTAAATCCACATCCATGCAAATGTGTGGACAACCACCTCCATGAAAGGATCGAATTTCATTTTTTTCATCAACTCCTTACATGTATGGTTGTTGTAATGGGTTAATTGATAAATATTATTTATATAAAATAATTATGGTTCTATAAAGAAAAATTTTACAACTTATTAACAATATTTTCAATAAACAACTGTGAGAAATTTACCCTTCCAATAGAACATTCTAAGAGAAAGAAAATGATTTCTCCCAATATAAAATAACTTTTTATAGGTTATTTTATTTTTCTAGTTCTTTATAATTATGATATAACACATTAATAAACACTAAATAATATCATTATTCTTATGTTATAATTATATAATAACTAAATCACTTCATAATCATCTATTAATTATGGTATGTTCTTATTTAGGTTGGTCTAACCACCAAATTGAACAATGCTATAAACTTATATCATGGATGGCTATGAGAATTTAATTTCCTGTCATATATAATATAAATAATTAAATAATGTTTTTATTGGTTCTTTAATAGTAATATATAAATTTAACTCGTTATTTAAGAAAATAACCTATGTTCACTAAAAATCATCAAAACAAGATCATCATTGAAATCATCAATAATGATCATAAAAAACACTCATAGAATAAAATTATAACTTTATAAAATATCATAATACATAAATTTTATTACCATATATTTTTTTTAATGATGCACTTTCAGATAATAATGAATAGAAACACATCCATTATGAAATAAGTTCAAAATTGTGAGTCATTTTTAATGAATCTTATGTTTTTCGTAATATGATAATGATCAAATTGATGTTGATAACATGTTTAATTGAATATGTTATTACATTTGTTAATGAAATTTTATGAATAATGTGAAGCATGTTAATTATTTTTGATGAAAATAATCAAATCCATGCTGATGAATTTTAATTCCATAAAGCTTGTTGAAATAGGAATGTATACTTTGAAAATGTTTAAATTAATTGTTTAATTAATTTAGTATATTTTTATAGCTTTATGTTTTGGGTTTCCCATAGTTGTAACTTTTTAATAATGAATATATTAATTTAAGATGAAATAAGAACCATTTATTTGATAAATACAATTTCTAGGGCCCGAGTTGTCTGTCTTCTTGAAAAGGAATCGTGCCTTGTGTTGGTAGCCATGAGAGCATGTTTATGTGTAAAGGATGGATGCCTGTTTTAGGGTTGAGATTACCCTATTGATTATGCTTGTTTGTTTTTTTCCTTATGATGTGCTTTGGATGTGAGATTTCATTGTGATATGAGCATATGATGTCTATTCCTAGGATAACTTATGTGATACAGGGAGGGAAGGCCAAAATGATGTTATGATCCTAGGATAGTTGAGCCTAACATGGATGATGTGATATGGGTAAGGGAGGATCATATAATGTTTCAAAAGTTAACACATGTGATGTAGAGATGCATCGAGATGTGCATATGGTTATCATGTATGGAACTGGAGATGATGGAATGGGTTGAAGTTGGGATTACTCGTTTTTGTGATAAAGTTGGATGCTTACTTGAAATGAATATGTTTAATAGTCGATGGTTGGGTTGGTTGTTTTCTCTACATTCCTTTATCCAGTACTTGAGGTGGCTAGATGTTCTTGGTTTTATGTTTCCTCTTGGTGGTATATTAGGATTGTTTTCCTAGAGTACCAGGATATATGAAAAGTAAAAATGCCTAATAAATTTTTAACCCATGGGGTTGGTAATGATGTAATTCAAATAATATAAAGATATCAATCTTGAGAAACCATGGACTTGGATTTGCTTATTCCTGGAGGTATTGGTCTTTACTATGATGACTAAATTAATGAAATTAAGAATAATTTTATTGTTTAATTAATGGATAATGAATTAATAAACATAAATTTAATGTTTTATTTAAAATAAGTAAATAAATATATCTCTTTAAATGCTTGTGTGCTTATATGATATCTAGTCTTAGCAGTGGCAGCTGGGAGTTTGAATGTTGTAAGTTGCAGTTGATTTTAAGACTAGGTTGTTCCCATAGTTTGGATGTGAGCTATATTATATACTATATATTATGTGATTTTATATGCTATCATACCCATGACGGTTAGGTAAACTGACACCCAGTGAACTTTGGGAGGGTTGTTTCCCCAATATCATGGTGGGTGGATGGATGGGTAACCACCCCTCTGGCCCTACTCTCTTCTCTTGATAATTACTTATAATGGTATGAATGGTATTTATTTTTCCCATATATCTATCTAGAGTGATGTGATGGATTATGGTTATTCACACACATGTATCCATAGATATAGTATCCAAAGTATTATTATAGTTATAATGTGTATAGTCTGTGATGGATTTAGGTACTTACTTAGTGTATGGGTTGTGATGGATTGAGGTATAATATCCAATGTATGATACACATCATAAAGGTTGTGGTGACTCCTGGAAAATAGTTGGTTACTGTAAGAACCTAGTTTTTCTATGAGTTATAGATCCTTTAATGGTATCATTATTTTTCAAGGATGTTTTCCAAATGCTTAATGAGGTTACGGATGTATTGGGTGTTTGAGAATTTTTTTAGAGATCAAAACTCCAACAAGTGGAAGAATTAATTAGGTCACATGGTTAGTAGAAACAGTGCATGGAGTTTTAGTGGGAAGTAGTGCATTGTACGATTTTCCCTAACCGTGTGACTTGGGGAATACGCTCATGCAGAGGCTCTACAATTTTTAGAATAGGTGAGAAGCATTGTTTGTGCATGGTTTTACAAACTATGATAATGAATCATCTAAAAAACCTCTATAGATATAGGTTGGTGCACATTTGGTGCACTATTTGTCCAAACGTATGGCCAAACTATCTGATCGTTGGATTTTTGGGTCAATTTACCATTTCACCCTTAAAATTATTATAACCTTATTTTCATTCTCCAAGTTCCTCCAATAGAAAAAATTGATCCTTCTATCTCCCGTTGAAGTCTCTCTAGCTCTATCCTCCAAGTTTCTTGCATATCTCATCCATTAGAAGTCTTATTCGATCATCGTTAGTCTCATTTGATTCTTCTCAGTAAGTGATTCAGTCCTTAGGATTTGTTCTTCATTTTTCTTATTCAAAACCATTCTATTTTGATGTAGGATCATATTCCCTATTTTTAGGGCATTGATATTTTATTTAATTTTCTTCTAATCTAAGCCAAAAAAGGTCAAACACTGGGTGAGGAGAGTTTCATTTTATGTAGTTTGGTGGGCTATGATTCATCCCTTAAATCTCACTGTTTCATAAACTGTTCTTTTTGTGTGCATGTTGATATCACCAGGTGTTTATTATTAAATTCGTATTCCATGAGTATATTAGTTGTTCTCATATTCTAAAGGCCCTTATATATATGTTATTCACATCGTTGGAGGTTGGAACCCCAACTCCATCCACCCCAAGTAGGTTGTGACCACTTTTATAACATTTTAACCCATGATGGGTTTACCAATGTCATTATTCAGGTGATCTAGACTTGGCCCCATTAAAGGTAAGTGTTTAAAAAAATAAATGTATTTTAAATGGCTAGAACATGTATAGTATCACTCTATCCTTCTAAGGTAAGTGTTTAAAATTAATCAATTAATAATTAAACTATTAAATGGAAATTATATTAATATATATCACTTGGGATCATTATTTGTAATTGATTGGTGCATGGTTGTGTGTCCTTAGACCACCTAGTCATGATTATGAAATGTAAAGAAATGAACCTAATAATTAAATATGGAATGAAAGTAATAAATGGTTTCACGTCCTATTTAGACTTTTCAACTAGTATGAAAGGAAATGGAATGAACCTACTAAATTATTAAATGGAATGAGTATTACTTGGCCTAAATTAGATAATGAATTATGTATAAGGTTCCTAGTTGATATGGATATTTTAATCTTTATAGGAGTGGTTAGACTTGATCCAGACTTTGATTATTGATGGAATGCCTTGAGCACTCATAGGATGCCTTTCTGATTCAAGGAGTTAGTTTCCAAGGGAGATAACCACCTTGGAACATGGTCATTGTCTATTATCGGATGCCCAACTTGACACCATAGGGTCCCTTCACTATATTCTGGATATTAGGATGCCTCATATACACTCCTTGGATCCGAATTGATGTCTTCGGACACATTTCACCTTGTATTCACCCCATTGGGTCTAGTCAAGCTTACCACATGTATACAGTGGAAGAGATCCTTTGAATCTGTTAGAATCATTTACAGTGGAATGCCTTGGGTGATTCCCCTTAGATTACACTCTAACCCCATTTTACATAATTCATTTTATTACTACTTTGTTATATCATCCCATAAGGTCAAGTATTCCTTGGTTATTACCTTGGATCCTCTTCATTTTTATCATCATTATTGGATGACCTAACTATACCTTGGATCTTCTTACATTATCTTCATTATATACAGTATAGTTGACACTAAATATAAACTAGAATATTAATGGTCAAATTATTACATGTTCGGACACCAGCTAAGACAGAATCGGGTATGGGATGCTTAAATTAATATACTTTCTTTACTTTGACATATACCTGCACACTATTTTAGTTTATATTTACATAATGGATTGTATAGACATAATTTGTGGTGGCCTAATGAGATTTATATCACACCCTATCTAGGATTTAAATGGTACCTAGTAATATTATATTTATGTAGGTGTTTATAAGTGGAGGCATACCACTTTTGGATGCATGAATTTCTTTCTTGAGTTAGGATGGGAGCTTGGTAGTAGATGATTGAGCCAGCACTCAGGATGTTGGATAGTTTTTAGTTACTTTTTGATTATTTTGTATAAAATTTATTTCATTCTTCCATTTATACCTATTTTCTATTCTATAGAGAAATTACATATATAATCATCATTTTCTATATGATTTAGCTTCTAGCTTTTGAGTTGATTGTTATTGATTGGTGTTTATTTTTATCTTATACTGCTAGTTTGTTATTCATTGGTATTATGTTCTTGATACTTATCTATTTATTAAATTTACTATGATCCACTCTGAGATTAGGGCATAGTGTCACCACAAACACATCCTAGGACCTCGCTACTATTTAGTAACATTTGGCATACAGGGAGGTGTGCTAGAGACCATGTGGACCACCGGATTATGGAACCTTTGAGTGGAACCGAAGTTGGGACGTCACAATGTGGTATCAAAGTGGTTTTTATTTTATTTTGTCTTATTGTTTGGTGAATCTAAAAATGTTATTAGGAACATGTTGGGACTTTTCATAAGTTAGGTTTGGGAGTAGCTAACCCATGTTTGGGGTAAATACTAAGTTTCCTAGGAATGGGAAAATGTTGTTTTGTAATTTTCTTATTACATTTTATATCCATTCATGGTTGGGTGATGCACATGAGTTATGGTATTTGATATTATTAGCATCTATTTTACCTCAGCCTAATTTAGTAAGGATTTTTGTTACATTCATCATTTTAGGAACCTATAATTTACATTCCATGCATATGACATTCCATATACATACATTTCACTACTAGAATTTCTTTTATTTCCTTTGATTGTTAAGTGATCCATGGATCTTATACATTCCAATGTTTCTAACATCTTCTATAGGGTAAGGTAATTGGTTATTTAATGTTTCAATATTAATTTAAATAGTTTTTTCCTATATAGGTTGATAAATAATCTTAAATGGCTATTTCGTACCCATGTCAGCTATGTACCTCTGGTTACATAAGCAGCTCTTTGGCTACGATTGAGTAACTACCAGTTCCAGTTCATGAGGTGTATGGACCCTTATGAATTAGAAGTGGGAATTTACTAGGTTAAGCCATCATATATTACCTGTTACATTATGTGACCGAATGTATATAGGGTATAATGGAAATTAAATGAGTGTAACTTTTAGTTATAAAGTGTATGGACCTTATTCAGTTAGGAATGATGATCTATTTAAATTCAAACTTAATATATGTATCTATGAAAATAAGAAATTTAAATGAAAATAATGACTTATAAAATTAAAAGGCTTCTAGTAAATTAAGAGGAAAAGTATGATTGACCCTTCATATACAAGAACCCCTATAAAATTAAACTTAAACACTTACCAATACCCTTTCCTTTTAAGATGGTAGTTGGGTAGTTCCTTGGGTAGTGAGCCCTTATTATTATGTTATGAATCTTCTAGTGTATCTATTTTCACTCCAATATTTATCTAAGACATCTATTTGGAATATTTAGATCTATTCCACCATGATATCCTCAAGTCATACACTAGGAGGGTGGTGAAGATCATGATCCATAGATGGTGGGCCCAGAGCAGCCAGTCTTACTGTTAAGACTGCAAATTGAGGCACCACCAGTTATGCATGAATTGGAAGTTGATGATTAGCTTCAAAAGATTTTCTTATATATGATGTAGTCTATGAAGGTTGTTCCATTACCTACACCTACTGTGGATCATATGACCCATGAGTTTTAGTAGAAGCATCTTCCCATATTATTGGTGGATGGCAGTCCTCAGGAAACTAATTCTTGGATAGATTCCACTCTTTCTATATTTGAGAATCTAAAGATGCCTCCAAAAAAATACAGTCAATATTTCCACCTACATGATAATTTATTTTGCTAAGTGTTGATGAGATGTAACTACCTAGGCAGTTATTCATCATGGCATGGCCTGGGAGGACTTCCAGACTACCTTCTATGATTATTTTTTCCCTCAGACACTAATATATTACTAATACAAATATTTCATTCACCTAGAGTTGGGTTATATGTCTTTCATAGACTATTCATCATTATTTACTAAGTTATGATGATTTTCACCTCTTCGAGCTGGTGATGAGATATTGGGAGTGAGTTGTTTCGAGGAAGGGATCAAGTATTCCATATTCTCACATTTGAATTTTTTGAACATACCTACCTTTTATAAGATCATCAATTAGGCTTTTATCAATGATTGGAACCTAATATAATTGGATATTACCAGTCACATAGGTTTTGTGCTAAGACATGGTAGTATTTATTCTGGTATAATAAAACATAGAATTGAGGTTTCTTGTCAGTAAACTAGAAGCCAGAGTATCCATACTGTAAGCTCTGTTATATTCCATCATTGTGGAAATTATGTGAATATGAAGCCTCAGTGTGATAGAAACCCTCTTGATTGTTGTGATTTCATCCATATGGGACACATTTTGAGATTATATCAGAAATTTCTATTGGATTCTTGTGTAAGAGGATCTTCACCAGCTTAACATTCAAGAGTAGGGTCATTTACGCCACGTGAGATGAAGAGTAAGAGTAAAATTGGTAGTAAAGACCTATGAGGATGTCATTATTTTGGTATCAAGACTTATAATTATCAGTGTAAGCAAAGTATACCTGCTTATGATAGTTTAGTTGTCGCATAGGGTCATAGATTAGGTTTGTTGAATACTTTACAGTTGATACCCAAGGTTTAGAGTGCATTACCATCAACAGTACAATATTTTATTCTAAGAGCCTCCACTATTATATCTAATTTATTTACTACAGTTGATTATCAGTCGTTTATCTCCTTATCGACCATGAAAAGTCTTAGGTTGGATATTCAATACTTTTGTGGTGTGATGACCCTAAACAGACCATTGGGAGTGATTTTAGAGAGAATAGGACAATGCAGGGATGATACCCTTGAGGTAGGTAGTTATCCCTTCTTATGGGGCTTCTTCATATGCTAGATTATAGGTTTTGAAGTTATTATCATAATTGATTCGTTGGTTCCATATCACACCTATGTAGAATTTTTTCACTACTGGGTGTTGTTTAAATCATAAGAGGGAAGAAGTTATCTCCACAACAGTGAGCGGGATGTACAATCCAATATATCTATATTAGATCATCATGGGATAGGTGGATTTACCACATATATTTCTAGTATTTTTATACATAATCATGGAATACATATGATATATTTTCTTCCATTAGTATATCATTTTAGGGATGTATTTCCTGGTGATTTTTTTGGATTACCTCTTAAGAGATAGGTAGAGTTTTCTTTTGAGATAACTCTAGGAGCATCTATAGTGTACATTCCTCCATATAGGATAGCATCTACTAAGCTCCAGGTTCTCAAGTGATAGCTAGAGGATCTAAAGTCTAAATGATTTATCTGACCCAATACTTCTTCCTGGGTTTCACCCATGATTTTCTCCAAGAAGATGGATGAGAAACTTTGTATGTGAATTTATTTCCAAGGGTTAAACTATCTTATGGTTAATAACTAGTATCCACTTCCTCTAATAGATAAAATCTTTGATCAGCTCCATCTAGCTAGGATATTATCAAACATTTTCCTAAGATCATGCTATCATCATGTGTGAGTCAATCCTTAAAATATACCATGTACCACTTTCCATAGTCAGTATGGTTTATATGAGTATCTATTTAGGTCATTTGGTCTTATGAATGCACCTATAATCTTTATAGCCTTTATGAATAGGGTTTTCCATCCCTATCTAGATTCCTTTTTCATTGTCTTTGTGGAAGAAATATTGGTGTATTTCCAAACTCGTAGTGACCATGTTAAATGTCTTGAGATCATTTTGTTTACATTAATAGAGAATCATATTTATGCTAATATTGAAAATTACCACTTAAGTATCTATAAAGTTCACTTCTTAGGTCATATTATCTCAAAATCAGCAGTATATATTGACCCATAGAAGGTGAGTGTTCTAGTTTACAAGGAGCATCCTAAGAGCGTGTTCGATATATACATTTTATTACGGATGGATGGATATTAAAGTAATTTTATACAAGACTTTTCATGCCTTAATACACTTATTGTTGGTCTTAATAAGAAGGTAATTAAGTTCTTGTGGTCAAAAGAATGTGAGAAATCCTTTCAGGAGTTAAAAGGAAGGCTTAACTCAGTACCAATTATGAATCGTCTAGAGCTTGGAATAGGCTATATAGTGTTCTGTGATGCATCAGGAATCATCTTAGGTGGAGTGACACTATAAGAGGATAAATTCATTGTGTATGGGTATCACTAGTTGAGACCTCACAAGAATAATTACCTGATGCATGACCTTAATCTAGTTGTTGGTGTCCATGCCTTACACGGTTTGAGACACTATCTGATGGGTGAGTTCTTTGTGGTGTATAAAGACCACAAGATCCTAAAATATATTTTTACACGTCCTAACTTGAATCTCAGATAGTGAATATGGTTTGAATACCTTTATTCCTTTGAATTCAAGCTTGCCTATATTCCTGCAAAGGGTAATGCAGTAGTGTGTGTGCTTAGTTCAAAAACCCAGGCACAGTTCACACAGGAAGCTAGTGATGCATAGAAATTAATACCTCTTTTTCTGAGATGAATTTGGAGTTTCTTGAGAGTCACAAACATTCTTACATTACAACATTTATAGTTACCTCTTCTATCTTGGATGGAGTAAAGAGTATGTAGATATTAGATCCTGAAGTCTTGGTTATCGAAGAAAGTATATCAAGTGAAGACCCACATCAGAAGTGTTTTATTGATGGAGATGAAATCTACTGTATACATGGTTGTGTATTCATTATTATATATTTGAGAGAGGAACAGATAAATTCTTCTCACAATTCTCAATGGTTAGTTTATCTAAGAATCTGTAAGATGTATCAAGATATGTAATTCTAGTATTGGTGGCTTTGGATGAAATTTCATATATCAATCTTTATCACTAGGTGGTTCACCTGCCAATGGGTGAAGGTGGAGAACTAGTGAATTGTTGTCTCATTACATCCACATTCATACCCATAATTGAAATTAGAATATGTTGCAATGGATTTTTTTGTCATCTTACTGATTTCACTTCAAGGTAGTGATGCAGTTTGGGTATTCATGGATCCACTAACAAATGTATCCCACTTATTTCCTATCTGAGAGATTATATTAATTGATGGAATGGGAAGATTGTATGTCTGTGAGATCATACGGCTACACAAGTTCCCTCATAATTATCATTTCAAATTAGGCTCTATTAGGGTTTATATAAATCTATGGGTACACAGGTGCTCCAAAGCATAACTTTTCACCCATAGATAGATGGCTAGTTAGAATGGGCTATATAGGTTCTAGAGGACATGATCCAAGTATGCATCCTTGATGTCAGTAGTACTTTGGAGAAGAATATACCTATCATCTATTTCACCTATAATAATAGATTTTAGGTGATTATTATGATATCTCTTTCTGATTCCCTTCATGTCAGGTTATATCATTCACCCCTATGTTGGTTAGAGGCAGGGGAGGTAGCATTACTGGGTCCTTGTCTCGTATAGGAAAATTTGGGGAAGGTTTAACTATTTAGTAAGTTTATGTCTACTACTTATTCTATACATAAATCTTATGTCTATCTTTATCAAAAAACGTTGGAATTTGAGGTTTGGGATCATGTTTTCTTATGGTTATCACCCAGACTTGGGAATATATGGATATGGAGGTAATGGAAGTTGTTGTCTCACTATGTCGGGTTGTTTAAGATTATAGATAGAGTTAGGTTGGTATCCTATTATTTGTTATTACCTCATAGGTACCATTCCATGAATTACATATTCCATGTTTTATATCTTTACCATTATCTTGTCAACTTGTCTCATAATTTTGATCCCATTTAGGTTGAGTAAGATGTTGATGCATATTTTGAGTATTATCTCGTACACATTGTTAATTGGATCATGAATGATCTCTAAGGATAGTATATCCCTTTATTATGGGTGATATGGAGAAACATACATGTACATGACAAGACCTAGGAGCGGGAGGATGATGTACAAGCTCAGTGGCAGGAGTTTCTCTCAAATAGTGTTTCACTACCCTTGGATAGTGAACTTGAGGAATATTTATTTAAGGGGTTAATATTATAAGAACCTAGTTTTTATATGTGGTATGGATCCTTTAAATTTTAGTATAATTCATTATGTTGGACCTTTTATGGATTCCTAATGAGTTTATGGATGTTTCGGGGGTGTATGGGGCTTGTTTGGAGCTCGGAAACTCGGTCGGTGGAAGAAATCATTAGGCCACCCAATAAGTAGAAATTTTGTGCCCGTGCCACATAGTCTCTCCTAACAGTGAGGGGAATTTCATTGGGTAGTATTGGACCACATAGTTTTCCCAAACCATGAAACCATGGTGCATGGCCACGTAGAGGCTCTGAAATTTCTAGAAGAGATGAGAATCATATTTTGCACATAGTTTTCCAAACTATGTGTATGAACCATGAAAGAACCCTATATGGACAAAGTCTAGTGAAAATTTGGTGCATGGTTTGGTAAATTGTGTGACCCATGGATTTTTTGGTGAATTTACCATTTTACCACTAAAATTATTATAACCTTATTTACTTTTCCCCTTTCCTCTAGCGGATAGAATTGAGACTCCTCCCCCTATTGATGGATCTCAAGATCCCACCTCTTAGGTTCTTGGATATCTCTACTATGTGAAGTCTGATTCGATCACTCTTGGTCTCATTGGATTCCTCTCAGTAATTTATTTAGTCCTTAGGCTCAGTTCATCCTTTTTCTTCCTCTCAATGATGCTACTTTTTTGTAGGCCCATGTGCCCCATTTTTATGGTGTTGATCCATTCTTTCATTTTCTTCTTATCCATGGAAAACTAAGGGCTAATAATGGATGAGGAGAGTATTGTCGACTTGAGGTTGGTGGTCTATAAATAATCCCTCAAAGTATCATTGATTATTAAATTTTTGTTTTTGTGTGCATGCTGATATCATTGGTCATTGCTTATTAAATTATTATTCCATGCTTATAGACATTGTGCTCTTATTATATAGGCCTTTATATATATTTTATTCACATTATTAGTGGTTGGGACCTCAATTCCATCCACCCCAAGTAGAGTTTGATCTCTTTTATTCCATGGTAACCCAATATGGGTTTACCAATGACAATATTCAAGTGCACTAGACTTGGCCTCATTAAAGGTACGTGCTTAATCAGATAAATGATTTTCCAATGGAGAGAACATGTACAATATCACTTAACCCTTCTAAGGTAAGTGTTTCAAATTAATCAATTAATATTTAACCTAATAAATTTCAAGTGTATTTATATATATCACGGGGCCTAGTTAATTGTATTGAAAGGTACTTTCTTGCATTTTCTTAGCTCTCCTTGTCATTATTATGAAAGTTAATGTAAAGAACCTAATAATTAAATTTTGAATGAAAATAATATATGGTTGCATGTCATATTTAGCCTTGTTACCTAAATTGAAAGGAAATGGAATGAACCTTATGAATTATCAAATGGATTGAGTATCACAAGGCCTAAATTAAATAATGAATTATGTATAAGTTTCTTATTGTGTATGGACCTTTTAATCTTTATAGGAGTGATCAGACTTAATCTAGCCTTGGATTCCTCAGGTAATTCCTTGATCACTCAGAGGAGACTATTCTAATTCAAGGATATGGTTTACAAGGGAGATACCCACCTTGGAATATAGTCTATATCAACTAGATTATGATAATAATGATTTATTAGTATCCCTTCACTATATTCTAGATATTAGAATGCCTCATATACTCTCCTTAGATCCAACTTGATCTCTTTAGTCATGTGGCACCATGGATTCACCCCATTAGGCTCAGTCATTATTAGACCATATTTAACTTTGAAGAGTTCCTTGTAATAATTTAGAATCATTTACAGTGGAATTACATGGGAAATGCCTCTTGGATTACACTTAGACCCCCTTTTCTAGATTGCATTTTGTTACTATTGAGTTGTATTGACCCATGAGGTCAAGGATTACTTGGTTATTACCTTTGATCCTCTTCATTATTATCATCATTATAGGACTATTTGACTATATATTGGATCCTATTAAATTATATTTATTATATAAAGTATAGTTGACACTAATTATAAACTGGAACATAATTAATTAAATTATTATATATTCAGACACCAGCTGAGGCTGAAGCGAGTCTGGGATGTTTACATTATTGTACTATATTTACTTTTACATATACCTACACTCTATTTCAGTTTATATTCATAGACTATATAGTACTGAAACTATTGGTGGTGGCTTACTGAAATTTATCTCACACCCTATTCAGGCCATCGATGGTACCTAGGAAGATTATTTGTATGCAGGTATTGATAAGGGGAAGTGTCTTGCTTTGGAAACCTAACTTTATTACTTGAATTAGGATAGGAGATTGGTAGAAGATGGCTAAGACAACATTCAAGATACTGGATAGTATTTGGAAACTTGTTTATCCTTTTTTATAGCATGCATTTATTACTTCCATGTATACCTATTTTCTAGTTTTATAGATACATGACATCCATCATCATCATTTTTTATATGATTAAATTTATATATTTTGAGTTGATTATTATTTATGGAATTTTGTGTTTATCTTTCACCACTAGTTTTTTATTCATTGATATCATGTTTCCTTTGTTTATATGTTTATTGTATTTTTTATGCTTTATTGTAACATGAGGTAATAGTCTCCCCATGGACACACCTGAGGTCCTCCCTACTAATCAGAAGTCTCTGGTATATGGGGAGGTGTGATTAGGGCAATGTGGATCACTAGATCAATGCACCAATGAATGGTACCCAGGTCAGGACATCACAGTTTCTATATGAATATTTAATATTGGATTATGTGATGATGTGATGCATGATTTTCATGTTGTGATTCTTTAACTAGGTGTCTTTGGGACGGATTATTTTTTAGAGAGGTGGATTGGGGTGTGCGACGTTGGGGTGGAGTGGAAAACTAGTGGGGAAGCGAGAGAGGGGAAACCTTGATGTTTCATTATTATATTATATGCTCTCTTGTATGAAATACATTGTGATAGTTATCCATAGTGATTCTACGAACTTATTATACTTGTTTAGGTAAAGATTTAGTTTCACTGTTACTCACTGTGTTTTAGCAGGATTTAATAATCTTTTTTATGAGAGAATCCAAGGAGGATCTTACTAAGTATAAATTTATGATCACCCTATCTATATATATAGACTATTTTGTTAAGGCCAACCATAGTAGTTTGAAGATCATGTTGTGTATTACTAGCTTATGATTTTACCACGAATTTTTTTTAAGAGGGAAAGAAAAATGATTTTACAAATTAAATCCATAAGGTAGTAAAGATTAATATCCTCAAAGTATAATCATAACCTTAAAATTTGAAAATAAATCACTCAAGGAAAATTTTTAAGTGAATCCTGAAAATAGGAAAATTTCAAAAAAAAATAAGGGGTTTCTAATGGGATCTCTATTAATTAAATATTAGATTAATTTATACTCCTCACACATAGTTAAACCTGAAATTTTCCCCAATATTTAACTCCAAGGTGGGGAAAATTTTGAAAGTGTAAGTTCAGAAATTTTTTCAATTCATTAGTAAAAAATAAAGTTCAATGGGTAACAATAATGTTCAAAACAACATGTTTCCACAATTTCTAGTGATTTATCAAAACAAATTTAAAAAATTACATGTTTTTCATAATGAACATATAAAATGATTTATAATTAATCTTAAGTAAAATAGCACGTTAAAAATATTACTAAGAAAGATTATAAATCATAGTTAAAATTTATTTTCAACAAGGAAAGTGAAGGAAAGAAAATCACTTAATCAACAAATAACATATTTAGTAAAGAATCAGAACTGTAATAGCCCAATTTACCTCCATACGTAATTTCATAAAACCTCAATATTTTTACTAAAAAAGAAAAAATATATAATTAATTTTTCAATAAAGTATATAATATTTAAAAGTAGTGGTTAAATTTTAAAATACAATGAAATAATTGAAATTAACTCCCTTGACAGATGCATCCAGGCTTCCTTTGTAAAAAACCCTTTAAAACATGTACAACTCCACTTGGTTTATCTAAATTAATAAACTAAAATAAAAAATAATGAATTATCCATAAATTTTAAAAAATAAAAAATAAAATTTTAAACTAATACTTGAGGAGAGTAAAGAAAATGATATTCAAGAAAAATAAGGGTTAATAAAGAATGAAATATGGGATGGGGAAAATGGGGGTTAAAAAGAGAAAAGATAGAGTATTCATTGATTTATTGAAAAAATAACTTTTTTAGAAAAGATATTGATTTATTGAAAACAATTAAATCATGGGTTTCCTCACATATAGTGTAAGATTTGAATCCCAAGTCAGACTCTCTCCCTGAATTATCTTACCATAATCACTAGGAAATTTTTTTCCCTCAATGGGTGGAGTGTTATACTATTCAATACTTTCATCAATAGGATTTATTGAATATTTAATAAACCTAAGATTAAGAAAAACTTATAGGAATTTTTGAAATAAACTAGAGATATACTACTATCCACAACAGTTTCAACTCTAGAATCATAACCAACATCAACAAAGAGATGTATAAAAATCCCATAAAAATACCTTAGAATAATAGGAAAGTTTTGTAGAATTTAACACACACTTGGGGATTCAGAAAACCTATAAATAAGTGAAAAATAGCTATAACCTACTCAAGATATCTAAAAACAACACACAAAACAACTTTGGAAATAGAAAATTCAGAAGACTCCCAAAAAATGTTTCAAATTCCGCATAGAAAATATATTTTTTAAATTCCAAAAAAGACCCAAATTAAGTCAATTTCTCTAAAAGAGTAATTAAATCATATTGGATGCATTCATTAATATCAAGTGAGAAATTATCAAGGAATAAGACCTACTAAAGTAGACATTAATCAATATTTTCTTTTAGAGTCAACCCTAAACTTTCAAGAATTTAAAGACTTAAAGACACTCAAAATCAGACGTAAAGCACTCAAAAATCAGCTAACTATATTTAAGTACCAACATTTTTTATTCTAAAACCTTATTCGAATCTAGATAAGGGGTATTCTCACAAAAAAAATTTGTGAGGTTGGAATAACAACCCGAGTAATACTCACAATAATTTAGGGAATCCTAATCTCTATAACCCCAATAAAAAATAACCATACTCAAATATGACCTCAATTTTGAAGAACCCATTATTAGAAACATTTATTGGGTCACAAATCACTTTAGGATAGTGTTTTTCAAAAACCAAAATTTCTTTCACATAATCTACAGCTTGGAGGGTATTTTTTCCTTTGGACGTATCAATGAAAACACCATCAGTAGCCAAAAAGGGTATAACTAAGATAATTTTAACCTTTTAATCACACTTAATATCAAGAATAATAAAATTTTTGGGCAACTAAAGCTTCCCAAAACTAACTAATATTTCCTCTACCCTTATGTAGGGATAATTAAGTGACCTATTATCAAGTTGAAGAGACATTGAAGTTGGTTTAAAATTCTTAAGACCCATCTTTTTTAACAAGGAGTAAAGATTAAAATTAATAATCATACCCAAATAACCTAAAATGTTTAGTTGTTCACTTAAAACTTTATATTATTGAATAAAAAACATCAAGGTTACTTCAACTTTGGAGGAATCTTCCTCAAAAGCAACCCACTTCACTCCATAGTAATATTAATAGTTCCCAATTTCTTCAAATCATTTTTGTTAGCCATAAACCTTTTGGTAAATTTTACATATGATTAGATTCTACACAATTCTTCTATATATGGAATTTTTATTCTAAGGATTCTAATCATTTGTTGAAATATCATGTAGATAGGTTCATAATTTTTTTTGACTCTTTCAGGAAAGGGAATGGGTGGTGTATAATTCTTTAAAACCATTCAATTTATTACCTTCTCCTCAAACCCTTCTTTATTATTTCCTTAATTGAAAAACTACCACTTCATTTTATTTGGTTCTTGAGATTTTTCATGTGAATATTTATTATTTTTTATGATGTACACTGTTTTCTAGATTCCTAAATCTGGTGTTTTCAAGGTTTTCATTTTCAGGATCATCAAAAACATCATATTCAACTTCCCTAGGTTTTTTACTAACTTTTTCTTTAGTTTTTATACTTAATTTGGAAGTTATATCCTTTCTATTTTTATTTTTATTCATTGTCATCATGATAGGTAAGTTATCTTTATCCATAAAACCTAGATCTCTAGTAGTTAGCCCATTTATAGCTTAACATTACTTATTTTTTAATCTATATATTTTTAATGATCTAATTTCACCTAATTTTTTTAATTAAACTTTTGAAGTTTCCTTTAGAATTTGAAGACTTGGCGTGATTATAACTTTGGAATTTAGGTCAAGATTGTGGTTGCAATCTATTGGAAGCATTATGTCTTAAAACTCCTTTCACTTTACAAGAAATGTTTTGATTGTTACTATAACCTTAATTGTAAGAATTAGAAAAGGAATCATTTTTACCCAGATTTCTATCTCTAAACTCTATAAACAAGGCATCTTCATCCAGCTCAAAGAGTAAAAAGATTTATGGTTTGTGGCTCCCAATATTCTCAAACATGCTGCAGTGCATGCATTTATCTCTTAGTTTGTCATCATTAACTATAGTAACTTGAGAGTGGTTTTCACTCCAATGGATGATTATTTTACAAGTTCTTTCATTTTGATAGTTTTTATCCATTTTATTAAATATTTCCATCAACTTCTCTGGTATTTGGTCATAAAAATCACTATCAAGAAACTAGCCAACTGTATTCTGGTGGTATCGAGTGAGACCATTATAAAAAATTTCTATTAAATGGAGATTAGTGAGATGATTATTAGTAAATTTCCTAAGAAAACCTCAAAATCTATAAACTTTTTCATGAAATAAATATCCCTCATCCTTGATGAATCCCATTATTTTATACCTTACATTAGTACCTATATTTATATAATAAAACTTCTTTATAAATGAGTTAAAGAGCTAGTCCCAAGTATTAAAAAATTCTTTATCAATGTTTTAAAAACCATATTTCAGCCTAATTTTTCATGAAAAAAAAGGAAATGTTCTCAAACAAATATCCTCCTCACAAATAACATGCAATAGTAGTTTTTAACCATGCTATAAAAATATCTAATGAACTCTAATGAATCCTCAAATGGATTTCTATTAAAGGAGGGTAACATTGAGAGGTATAATGTTTTCATTTCACAGTTCCTAGACTTAGGGGATAGTTGTATATATGAAAAATTACTTGAAACTACAGGTAATTTGAAATTACTATGTTTAGGTCTATCAAAAATATTATCCCTATATTTAGGAGGGAGAATATTTAGATTTTTATTCAAGTTAATAGCTCTATCAACCTCAGGGACTTCTATTTCACCCTTATTATTCTTAAGGTTTGATAAATGATTATTAATATCTTGAATTATTGTATTATTATAAACACCAATTTTTTCTCAAATGTGTATATTATTTCTAGTTAAAATAGTTCTAATATAAAACACTAAAGTAAGGGATACAAATAGTCATCAGCATTTTTTAAAACTCTTTTCAATTAGTTTTTAACTTTTTTTATTTTTGATTTTATTTCATTTGATTGAAACACGTGTCTTCACTGGAAACAACACCAAAAATTTCACATGATTTTCTTGATATAAGAAAATTTAAATATTTATAAACCTTATAAAACTATACATTGGAAGTAGGGTAAGACCCAAGGGAAGGTAAATATGTGTAGTCCAAATAAAAAAAACAAAAAAACAAGAATAAAGAAACAAGAAAGATAATATAAGGGAAAAGATGAAATAATGTGAGTGGTAGAGAGATAGAACAAAATGAAGGAAATCGTGAGAAAAAAATGAAATATAGGGGAAACCTGAACTGAAATGAACTGAGAAAATATTGTTGTTATTATATCAGATTCAACCAATATGTGCTAAAATCTATGAGAAAATAAGGTTGAGACTCTCAAATATCATTAATAGATTAAACTTATCTAGTTAACTCTCCTAAGAACATACATGTAAACCTACCTCTCAAGAAAATAATTATATGGTTGAGGAAGAACCCCCTAATGAGGATGAAGAAGCTTTGATTGAGAAAATTTTTGAATATTGTTCGGGAGCTGATGCCCAGCACACTCATGTAATATGATAAATGGTAAAAATGAAAAATACCTCAAAAGGAGGAACGAAAGGAGGGAAGGGAAAGAAAGGGAAAGCCCATGGAGGTAAGATTAAAAAAATGGCATCTAATAATGGGAATAACTCTAAAAAGGAATATTTTATACTAGAATTTCCAAGGGCTAGGTAATACCTGACGGTCCAGATCCTAAAGGCATTACATTATAGCCAACAAGCCCACTCTTATTGGGATAGCTAAAAAATGACCTTTGAAATATAGAAATATTTCAGATAGGATTCTCTTGTATATAGTTTTTTTACTAATAATTCTCATGAGTCCATCATGGATCATTTATGGATTCTCAAACATAAAATTATCCAAATCAAGACATGTAATCAATAGGAGTAATGAATCTTGATCTCATTTGAAATTGTAGGTGGCAACCTCTACTTATCTTTTTTTTATGCTACTACCACTTATACTATAAGTAGGAGGTTATGGGAGTACCTTGAGTTTATCTCCACAAACATGGATGATAAATGGGTGGTTATGGGAAATTTTAATACATTTTTAAGGAATGAGGAAATAATTAGGTCAATATTTAATAAAACAGTAACTCTTGAGTTTTCTTCTTGACTTGACTATTTTAATCTTGTGGAGGTCAGCATTGCTCATGTGAATTTCACACGGAATATTTACACTTTGAATGGGTGAAAAGAAAGTAAGTTTGATAGGTGATTCATAAAAATAGAGGATAGAAGTGTTGTGAATGGGGTTTCAAGATATACTCTCTAAATATATCACTCAAACCACATCCCCATCATTTTTGAGATATAAACTCAAATTACAAGGTTAGTAGCACTCCCCTTTTGGTTCAATAATTTATGGATTGTGACCCCTAGATAGAGGGAGGTTGTTCTAAAGGTGTGGGGAATACATCTAATTGGAATCCCACTGTAGATTATTATTGAGAAATTAAGACATACTAAAGGCTTAATAAAAGGCTAGAGCATGAATCTTTTTGATAAATTGGATCTTGACATAAAGGAGTCTCAAAAGAACCTTGATAAATTCCAAATCAAGAATCAATATCAATATGCTCCTTCTATAGAGGAAATTATAGCACGCTCAAAGTTAGATGGCATGCTCTATATTAATGAAAGGTTGGATCAAGATCAAATGAATGTTAAATGGTTTAAGTATGGAGATAGAAGTTTGAAGTTCTTTCATAGGTTTCATAAGAAGAAAATAATAAGAGCAGGGAATAATTCCATGAGTATTCATGGATGTCTGTACACCTTTGAAAATTAAGTATCAAAGGGAGTGGTAGATTATTTTCAAAGAATGTACTCTGATGATGGAGTGTATAGTAAATTTAAAATTTAAAATAACTTATCTCTTTATGTTGATGAGTAGTAAAATATGGAGGTAATCAAAGTAACCTCCAAATAGGGAGTCAAGGTGGCCCTCTTTTCACTCAATATAGATAGTGCAGTAGGTCTGGATGGATTCTCTTTTAAATTATTTATGTTGTACTAGGATGTGGTGCAGGATGATTTGACTAATGTAGTGAGGGAATTTTTTAGTCATTCCTTATTGCCATATGGAATTGATACTCTTTTTATTGCTTTGATTTCAAATAAAGAAGGGGCGATTGATATTAAAGAATTTAGTCCAGTGGCAATTGGGAAAATTGTACCCAAAATAATCAACAAGATTTTACTAAAAACACTGGGAGGAATGGTTAAGGATCGTATCACTCCAAATTATTTTGGATTTTTTCCTGGAAGAAACATCCATAATTTCTTGTTCATGTCCTCTAAAAGTGTTAGTCTGATGAAAAGGAAAACAAAGGAGGGTAAATTTTCTATTAATATTGACATCTCCAAGGATTTTGATACCTTGAAGTGGAGTTTTTGATTGTTGTACTCAGGAATTATGGGCTATCTAAGGGATTCATTAAATTGGTCAAATGCATTCTCAACTCTTCAAGGATTTCCATAATGATCAATGGTTCACCTAGAGGATTTTTTCCATGTATTCAAGGATTTAGACAGGGAGACCCCCTCTCATGGATTTTTTTTATTTTTCAGAATATTATATTAGTATATGCATTAATGAAATTGCTAAAATTATTATGTAAAAGATAATTAAGTCTGCCATAAATGAGTTTACTCCGTCACACCTCCTATATTCATATGAAATTATGATTTTTGTGCAAGCTTTGAAAACAATATTTCTTCAATAAAGGCCATGTTTTCTTATTATGAAGAAGTGGAAAGAAAATCCATTAGTTGGAAGAATTCCTTCATTGTATTTGGTGAGGGACTTACTGTTGGAAGAAAAAGAACGATTATTAAAAGACTCGGAGTCAATAAAGAAACTCAACCCTTTAACTATCTTAGTATTCCAATTTTTTGGGGAAAGTTGAAAATTAAATATCTTGGGAATATCTCCTTTGGAATCATAAATTAAATGGATAGATGGAAAGGTAAATCCATGTATCAAGTGGGAAGGGTGTTTCTTGTTAACTCAACAATTACTTAGAAATTTTTATTCTCATTCTCCCTTTATAAGTGACCAAGAAGCATTATCAATGACCTCTAGAATATGATAAGGAATTTATTTTTTCTTGGGTTGGTGCATGAGAGTAAATTGATAACATTGGCATGGATGGATTGTATCACGCTTGTGGAGAAGGGTGGTCTTGGTATCAAGGATCAAGGATTTTCAATGATGGACTTATTGGAAAATTTACATGAAATCTCAAAACCTCTAATGATCATTCTTGTTATTTCCTCTCCAAAATATTAAAAATGAAGTTATTTGATGGATATTAATATAACCTTACATCCTCTGTGTGGGTCTCAATTAGTCATTATTTCAATGCCATCATTCATGACACTATTGGGATGGTCATTAAGAAATCTCCTTTGAATTGATAAAATACACTATAGATCACTAATTGGCTGAGTGAGGTCACCAATGTCACACCTGATAGGGTTAATATTTCCATTACTGATCTTTTGGAGAACATGGATAGATATGATGATCTTTTTTCTAAGAAAAACATGATGGAGATTCAAAATTATACATTTATGGATGAAGACACTTTAATCTGGAGATCAAATATCAATTGGTTTTTCAACCCCAAAGAGTTTAAAAATATGTAATATGATGGATCCACCCCACCACCAACATGGTTGATGAAATTAAAGGTGAACTTAATACAAACCTATCATTTCATTCTTATTTGGAATATCTAGAGAAACAATTTCCCCACCCATTCTTAATTGAAAAGAGATGGTTAGTACATTGTTTTTTATTTCCCCTTATGTCTGAAGGATGAGGAGAATATTCATCATTTATTCATGGAATGTGGATTCACATAGGATAAATGTATGTATGTTGGATATCTATTTTAATTTCAATTACCTATAGGTTTTAAACTATAGTACTTTCTATCTAAGGTCTATTCGGCTGGACGAAGTGAACAAGTTGGTAACCTGAATATGGTTGTTGTTGCATCTATGATCAGTGGGATTTAAAAAGATAGGAACACTAATACCTTCGATAATATTGATGCCTCAATATAGGGTGAAATAATTATGATTCATAGGGGTGTTAATAAAGATATGAGGGTGAAAATAGGACCCATGAACAATAGTATCAGTGATCTGAATATTATGATAAATTTGGGTGCAATGGTTAGGCCTAGTAAACCCCCTATCCTCAAATCAGTCAGATGGATTCCCACCATATTCCCATGGATTAAACTTAATATTTATGGTGTGTTAAATGGATCTCCATGTCCCTTGGGATGTGTTGTAGTATTCCACACCCACTATAGCTTTGTAAAAGGCTATTTCAATAATTACATTTCCATTGGAACTGAGTATGAATCCAAGTTTTGGCTTATGGTGCATGTTATTAATCATGTTTTCCAATATAATTGGACTCAATTATGGATAGAATAAAATTCTAAAAATGTAGTGATATATTTATAAAGAAGAAAAGGGGATGTTTTGTAGAATATTCTACCATAATAGGTAAAAGTTTTGGAACAAATTAGACATTTTAACCTTGATTTATCACATGCTTATAGGGAGTCTAATTGTGTGGTTTATTCCTTGTCAAAGAAAGTAATTATAAAAATGGATGAAATGTGTTCATTTAGAGCACGAAAAGTTTGTACACCAATGGTGGAGGCTGATATATTGGTATTCACTCACTCTTATTTATGTAAAACCCCTTGTAACATTTGATATTATTTTTATTTAATAAATTTTGTGGGACCAATATTGATTAGATCCCAGAATTTTTTGTTGAAGACACACTATGAAACTCTTATAAAACATAAACCTAAATTTTATTTAAAGTGAAGGGTAAACTAATTTTCAACTACCAAAATTTATTTAACTCTAATTTAATCTGTCAATGATTCATTTTAATTATAATAGATGAATCAGTGAAAGAAATTCCAAGATGAACACAGACTTCTTAATATAAATTTAAGTAAGTGAAGGTAATATAAATTTCAATTAATTTCAATCTATATTCCCTGAGAAATGTTTTACTACACATGATCAATATAGTGACAATAGATTTTTCAAGAAACAAGTCATAAAGGTATAATAACAAAATAAATAATATATATATATCTTCTCCATTGAAGTAGGCTCCTCTTTCAAGTTGTGATCCAATGGATTCATTGAGTTTTTGTTCTTTTCTCATCACTCCTCATTCCTCCCATTTGAAAATACCTTGGAAGATTATTTATAAAAACATTTAGTTCACCAACTTAAGGTGATATTATAACCATATCCCTTGATGAAAGACCATAAGGAGAATTTTAAATATGGAATTATATCATTACTTATGTTATTTAAATAATTCCCATAAATTGTCTTTATCACATTTACATGAAATTAAATACTCCAGTAGTAACCAATTATAATTTATTATAAAATAATCCACCTTTCAAAAAAAATGAGCATGTTTATTCTCACATGGTCAATTCACAAACAATCAAGTTAGACTGTGCCAAAGAATCTCATCTTATGCACCATTTAATCATCTCCCAAAAAGTGTGCATAAGTTCACTAAATTCTACTAAAGAAACACAACCCATACTCTCTGTCTTCGGCTAAGCACAACCAAAGACAAAATTCCTGAGCTCAGTCTCATTTGATTCTGGTATTACAAATTCTTTCAAAGAAATTTATTATTCAACTACAGAATCCATTTAATATTCTTCCATAGAAAAAGTTTCTTTACTTTAATATGAGCTCAATCATCATGATTAATTATGAATCTATATAAATATTCACTCAAGATCATAAAGATACATTTAGAACATGTTTTTGAAATCAGAACAGATCAACAACATTTATTCGTCTCATACAAAACATCAAACTAGTGCAGTTCGTATTCCCTTGAACAACTAGTCCCAACGTTGGGACAAATGGAGGTCCTACCATCTTCAAATATTCAACCTAAAAATTAACTAAACACACCAGTGAATATATAATCTCCCCAAGTCCACCTAAATAAAATTCCTTGATCCCTAATAGTAAATAAATTCCTCAAAAACTATTTTTTTATTTTATAGAGAAATCTCAGGTTGAAGACGGCCTCAATACTTTATTTTCACTTTGGTCAAATTTGATTCATCGCCTTCAGCTTTTATTGAAAAGAAAAATCATTTACCTTCTAACCCCAAATTCACTGAAATATTTTTTGGAAATCTCCCTCATCATCATCAGCTTATATTAGGGTCATATTCCTCAACATACTCTATTGATCACCAAATATTGACTCCACCAACCTCAACAAATAACCAAGGTTCATCCTTGATCAAAACGTAAAATTTTGTCAATGTGGTTTCTATTTTCACTCCCTTATTTCATAGGATATCTCCAAAAAATTGACATGACATCACAGTACACAAGGAGGTAATGGATTAGCCTTGGAGATATCTTGATTACCTTATAATATTTATTCCTTTAAGCTTCAGTATCCACTCACCCCATGTCATAATATTCATCAAGCTCGTTTAGATACATATGAAAGGTTCCATGCACCTTCTTTGAATGGATTATAGATTCCAAAACCAATATCATCCTTTACTGAATTCTGGTAAGTTGAGCTTGGGGTCCTTTATCAGTTTTATCTACGTGAATTATTTTAAGATTTAGGTAAAAGGATACTAGAATCAAATTTGTCTATGTGAAACCCCTAGAAAACTAAATAAATGAGTTGCATAGAAAATTCAAATTACTGGGAATCTAGATATGTGATTTGTGGGGATTTATCTATGTTTCAATCTGTTATATGTTGAAAATTTTATATGTAGAAAATTAGATTCATGTCCATCCCCATATATGGATCTAGGAAAATTTAGTTATGTTTTTACCTCCTAACAATTGGCTACGTCACTACTAGGCACGTTTAATTACATTTGGTGACAATCTGGATATGTGAACTCCTAGGAATTTAGCTATGTAGTAATTTGGATACATTGAAATTTGGAAACATCACTTCTACTTAAAAATTCCCATATGTGGATGATTATGTAAATATAATTCATCTCAAGTGAATATTTATCAATTTAAAACATTAAATAAAATTTCAAACATATCAAAAACATTGGATTTCCATATTAAAATAAATTCCATCAATGAAAAAATTAAAATCCATAATAGATTCAAATTCTCTTTTAAAAATTAAATTTCAAAAATAGAATCAAAAAAATAATCCAAAAACACATGTTCTCAAATTGTATGAAAATTATAATAAGAACGTTACACCATTAGAGTACAGAAAATAAACATTTTTAAAGATACTCAATGATTTAATTTTATCCTACAAAATGAAAAAAAAATTAAATATTTATCCATTTTGAGAACATTTATCATTAAAAACCTAGAAAATTTACAAAAGGTGGAAGTGTTAAAATGTAATTAAATAACACCACATTAATTTTCATGAAGACTTTAGGGACTGAGTTGGACATTACTAGCCTGGATGTCGGAGTTTTTGCTGATTCACTACTTTAGAACTCTTATTTTTGGTATTTATTTAAATACTATTTATATTTTTTATTTACACATTCATTGTGGACGGTTCTGGTTTAATTTATTTTATATTATACCGAGTTTCTTAGTTGATTATATCCTATCAATTGTTCCTACTATATCTATTGAAGGTAATCCCTTCCATATGTGATATTTTTATACTCTCGGTGCTAGTCACCAACTCGAGGCCAAGTGAAGGTGGGAATTAGGGTTCATTATCTCCAATCATTTATTGTTATACTTGGATGGGTACCTTTGGAAGTATGGGTTCATGACAGAGTGGTGTCAAAGGATAGGTTGAGAGATAGGAAGATTTTGGAGTTAGACACTATAAGTATTGCATGGGTTAGTAAAGTAGCAGTTCCAGTTGATCTTGTTACATGACATAGGCCAGGGAATACTAGATAGGAAATGGGACTTTGAGTCCCCCCATAATCCAATTCAAGGACTCCAAGTCAACCAAATTACCAAGTGAGGTGGTTCTACTTACTGGTTAGAGAACTAGGAGTGGTACAAGCATCATTATTGTCTATGTTCTTATCTAAATAGGGTGGTATTAGGAAATTAAAATGAATTTATTAAATCTTAATAAAATTAAATTCTACCAATATTGGGTAATATTTTATTTTCTTTCATTTATATCTCCTGTAAATCATTCATATGTGGTTTATGGTGGTGAGGTTTAGTAGGATGCCCCAATTTACCACTGAAGGGTCAACCTGGTTGAGAAGGATGATCAATGGCATATGATATTGTGATCCCTTCAATATAAATCTATGGTGAAGTATGATTATAGTTCCTATAATCTAGATATATATCATTGGTTGGATAAGCTCAAATTTTATTTTGGTTTGATTCTGGCCTATGTAGAGTACTATATCCCATTAATGGTTAGTTAGATAAGGGGTGAAGCATGTCAGAGGTAGACATTATATCTCAACAAGCATAAGGAGGTGTATATTTCATGGTAAGGATTATAGAATATGTTTTGAGTGGAATTACTATCATCAACCATAAAGGTAGTGAAGAGGTTGGAGATAATATATCTTTATCATGGGAGCATGTCAATTCAAGATCTTGAGATAATGTTCAAGGACCTTTTCTGTTTATCCTCTAATATTTTTCTTGATGAAGAGTATCATGAATGGTTTCTTAAGTAGGCACTTAATATTTATATTTAGAATAAAGTATCTCTTTTAATGTTTTCAATGTACTTGGAGGTTTAGAATAATGAGGTTGTGACCAAGTGCATGCACTCATGAGGAGGGTTGTCATGACAGGGAATCTAGTAGGGTTCCTTGAGGAGAAAAGTTTCCAGTAGTAGATCCCAAGCATCAGGTCCTTTGAGGTTTCGATAAATGAGTATTCAACCTCATTAGAATCCATTATGAACTTCTAGAGATAGTGGTTTTTATGGTTTTACAAGGATATTTGGGGTAGTGTTCTTTGTTTTTGGGGGTCATGGTCATCATTAGAATCAGTTCCTGGTGGTTCCTGGAGTTTAGTATAGTGGTGGTAGTGGTCAGTCATAGCATCATCCTTAGCAATAGCTACCTTCAAGGCCATTTATTTAGTAGGGATAGTAAGATTATGGCCCATCGAGAGATTATAGGGAAGTCATGGGCTGACCTTAGGATGTTATTCATCTTTAGAGACCTCGATCTAAGCATGGCCATAGAGGGGTTCGGAAATAGAGAGGTGGGGGATCTAGGAGTGGAAGGTTCATATTTTGGAGGTTATAAAAACAAAGGGGGAAAATATTTTTAAAGGTATGATATGATTATAGTTTACACATGTTTGTTCCTTGTTTGATTCAGTAACTTCACTATCTTTGTTGCACCATCTTTGGTCTTTGCTCTAGGACTATATGTATTAAGGCTCATCATTCCACTATTTTTGACTACACCATAAGTCCAAACCATATTTTTTGATGTGTGTTAAGGGTGTATACTAATGATGGGGTAGAATTAGTTGTATGGGGATATTTTCTTTCTATAGATACACTCCTATGATTTCATCCTCTCCATGGATTAGTTGTATCACATGTGTGTTTTATCAACTGCTTCTAGAGTAATTTGGTGTTCTTTTATGTGGGTGGTCATCATGTAATTTTCATCAGAAAATGGGGTTTTTGGTTGTGAAGAAGATGTTTGGATCCCCTTATTTCCATGATAGAAAATTTTTAAAAGAAATTAGTGGGCACTGAAATAGTAGAGGATCCCATAGTCATCAAAGAATTTCTGGATGTGCTTTCCAAGGAGGTTGTGGAACTACCCCATCAATGCAATATCATGTTCAAGATAGAATTGAGTATTAAAATAGATGGTATGATATAGAAGGTTTTCATCCAACCCAATGTATCATTGTGGGGTGCTCCATTGTTGTTATCTAAGAAGGTGGGTGGTAATATAAGGTTGTATATAGACTATTGGAGGCCGAATCAGGAAATGATCAAGAATAATTACCCTCTTCCAAGGATCTATGATATTGTTTACTATTTAATAGGATATAATTGATTTTATAAGATAAATGTTTGCACTATATATCACTAGTTGATAGTAAATGAGAGAGATATCCTGAAAACTACCTTCTTGTGTAGGAATGGGCACTGTCAGTTTGTAGTAATGTCATTTAGTGTCATGAATACACAAGTTATGTTCATGAGATTCATGAAATCTAAATTTTTGGATTTACTAGACTAGTTCATAGTCATTTTATTTGACGAAATCATAATCTACTTAAGGTTAGAGGGGAATCATATTTATCACCTTAGAGATATCTTATAGGTACTTTGACACCACCTGATCTATGGAAATTTATCCAAGTGTAAGTTTTGGATTTTTTAGATACATTTACTTGGGAATGTGGTGTTCTTGTAGGGCATGGTCCTAGACCCATAAAACATTAAATTAGTTGTTTCTTCATAAGTACACAAGAATGTAAAAGAGGTTCATAGTTTCTTCAGTATCATAGGAAGTTAATGGAGATTCATGTCCAAATTATCATCGATTTTTTTCCCATTGATAGAATGGACAAAGAAAGAATAGTTTTTTATCTTTAATGATTAGTTTCAGACAGGGTTTGACCACCATAAGGGGAGGTTGATCAATGCTATAGTGCCTCAATTTTGACAGGAAAGGGTGATGTTTAAGATATTCTATGATGCTTCACAACTGGGTTTGGGGTGAATTTAGATGCATTAAAAGATGGTTACATCTTATGGTACTAGTAATTTACATCCCAAAAATAATTAATATGTCACACATTATCTGTATCTAGTAGCGGTTGTATTTTTTTTGAATTTTTTGTGACATTACCACATCAAAGAATGAATTTTTTTCTTCCCTATTTACAATATCTTGATGTACATCTTTTCTCAGTGTGATCTAAATATATGACAATAGAGGTGGATGGTATTTCTTTAATACAATGACTTTTATATATCCTACACCCCAGGAAAGAGAAATTTTATGGATAACAAATTGAATGGGAATTCAAGTAAAGATGTTATTTGAGAGTTTAGAGGTTCATTGAGGGTGATCGAGGAGTTAAAAACCCTATATCTAGATTCATTAGTGGTAGATATTAGAGATTTATTATTTTAGAAGATGGTGAAACATTCTCTAATTCAGTAGGTAGAAGTGCCATAGTGGTGGGACTTAGAGGTGGAAGTGTTCCACAATCATGTTTTCTATAATCATTCTCTATAGGGATGGTTGGAGGATATTCAGAACCAAATGTTTTTTCCGAGGATTTTTCTTTCTCATGGTGGTTCATGAGGAAATCCTTCATGAGTTTCATGACTCTCCATGTAATGACCAGACCCCAAAATCCTAGAGTCGGTGCATTATTTTAATACATTGGCATGATTATAAGGAATCAAGTCCCAAAAGACTGATCAGTTTAGCAATCTTGGAAAATATATTACATACATGAACATTACATTACACATTAAAAAATAAAACACAACATAAATGATCCTTTGAGAACTCCATTAATCCCCCATCTTAACCCTATTTATCAATCATAATACACTTCTTGGAATCCTGGAAAAATAATACATAAGAAAGGGGTGAGCTCAGATGCTCGGTAAGGATAACAATATAGAAGAAACTTTCATAAATAAGAATAAACATTTAAGGCAATTTATAAAACTAAAACAAAATCCTTGTAAACATAAACTTCAGTATAATATGGAAAAGATAAATCGAATAATTCCATTTACTTATTCACATGGATATTATACTAGTCGAATTATCACATGCAATATCCATAGCCAATTTCATAATTATGGAATGCGTAATATCATATTCATAACCACATAGTCAAGGCCTTGTTCCAAGACTACAAATAAGATTTATTTCAAGGCCTTATTTTAAGACACTAGTTTTTCTCATGAGACCTACCGATGCATCAAGGTGCTACAACAGGCTCCACCCATCACTTACTAAGTCCAATTCATTCCTCATATGAAAGGTTGAAACATAACAAAAACATTCATATAAAAATTAGCATACAAAATGTTAATAATTAAACCATAAACCATGAATGGTATAAAAATAACACATTCATAGTCAAACATATCACAAAACCTTAAATACAATATGGAATATTTGTATCATAATGAATCAACTTCAAACTAGTGTAAAATCCATCAAAAGATTTTAACATAGATAAAAGCAAAACTATTTGAGAGAAATATCTCTTTATTTATTTTTATTTTTTTGAAATAATTTAAAACTAACATAATTTATAAAGGAATCCATTTAAAATATATTTTTTAATCAAATTGTCCCATACTACTTTGAATCTTTTGAAAGGAATTAACATTTTAAAACATTCATTTCCATATAAATAAATCCTTAAAATCATTTTGAAAACATGGACATTAATGAGAAAGGTTTAGAAGAATAAATATTTAAAACATTTAAAATGATGGTTTAGTAAAAAAATCCCTTAAAAAGGATCCCTTTGAAAACTCTTTTATGAAACATGGACATGGATAATAAATACGTCCAAGTAGATACTTACATAAAAACAACCTCTGATAATAATGAGATTGTGGAATTAACCATTACCTTGTAATTTTCCTTGGTCAAGGGTACGTTAACCATATATATAATAGTTAAATCATTTTTTTTAAATTATACAAGAATAATATACATAAATATGATATCATATATGATCTTCCAATATTTCTTTGTTAATAATATTTTAGTTGTATCATCATTTCAGGTGTTAACTGGTTAGTTTTCATTTATATGATTGGTTATGTAAGCCATGTTTGTTAGGGATAAGATGTATTTAATTCATATACAGAATTATATTATGTTATTAAAAATTATTTTTAATCATAAAGTGAAAATTATTCATGAATTATTATGATAGGGAATGAATCTCATTGCATTCGTGGAGACAGTAATCTGTATGTACGCACGAGCGAAAATATATTTATATTGATGGTGAAATCGTATGTAATTGGATGGTATATCATATATAAAGAATAATTAACATTTTATATTTATTATTTACATCATTTATAATCATTATTATACCCATCCAATTAATTAAGTGTTTTAATAACAAACTACACCACGATGTGGAGACGGTAATCCGTACATATGCATGTATGGTGACTTTGTCATTTATAGGATTGATAGAATAAATAATATGGTTGTACCATATTTATAATAACATCACAGTATGTAGGAAGTATTGGATTTATTATTTTGGTATGAAAACAACAAAGAAATAGTAAGTGGAAGAAGAAAAGAACTTGTAAGAGGGTGGTGAAATTATTACCTCTTCTTTAGGTGTTTCCTTTTGATTTGATCAAAAGGGATTATTAGGTTGGATTTATGATCAAAGTAAGGACTCTAGGTTGATGTGGGGAAAGTTGGGAGGATATTTATGGTAGGTATGTGCAATACAAATGTCTTTGGAGGTGTGATTTTGAGATAAGGGGAAGTGTCCTTTTAAAAGAGGGGTGAGGGTCACTTTAGGAAAAGACTAAAATATTAATTTATTATACAATAATATTCAATATATAATGGCTCAAAATGAATTTATTTAGACCCTTAGGTGGTTATGGGTATTAATAATCTCAACCAATAGGTTTTATACAAGTTTAGGTTAGCATTTTAACCTTATCTTTTAGATTTAACTCTTAGTTAAATAGGTTAACTTTTACCGTGTCTTCTTGAATTATTACACTATATGGTTAATAAACTTACTATAAGCTTCCAAGAGAACCTCAAGTGGTTAATTGATGACATATATAATACTATTTAAGCCCTTTTTATGAATCTTAGATTTTTAGAAATATTATATCAACCAGTAATATAGTATTTGTTTTAAAAATTAATTTTTCTCAATTTTGACACTATTTGGTATTTTGTTTTTGTGAAAGTCGTAACTACCTTATCACTTCGAAAAAAAATATCTAATAAACACTAACATTTCATATTAACCTATAAAATTATTGTAATTCATCATAAGTCTCAATTTACATTTATTTGGATATTTATAATATCAATTATTTTAATATTTCATTAATAAGGTAAATACGACATCATCATTGTGTCATAAATAAATTAAATTATTTAATGTCTAAAAATTATAAATAAAATACCATTATGTGGGAAATATTTTTATATTTATAAGAAATATTTATATTAAAATTTATATTATGTGTATCCCTATATTAAAAATGGTTTAGTTATTAAACTCTGAATTTAACACTTTTAACTCTTCTTTAAATAAAATAATAATAAATGTCTTAATCTAATCCAAGTGGAACAAATAAGATCATATTTTATTCCTAATGTTGTTTTTTGTTGAATTACACTTATACAATATAATTATAACATGTGTTAGGGTAATTATAATATCATTTTTACCCTTAATTAGCCTATTTACTTTTAACCGTGGTAAATAAGTCAAAATTTACTATTCACCAAAAATTATTTTCATCTTATTGAACCACATTTTACTTACTAATGTCAAAGTTTTCTATAAATTTTTTTAAAATTTAACTCACAGAAGCAGTAAAATTAAGTTTTATGCAAATTTTCAAATTTCCTAAGAAGGTGGGTAAAAAAACATTTAAAAGTTCAATAAAATTTTATACATCTAATTTTATTATAAAATGACTCCAATGAATTACATTGAACTTATATAGGTATTATATATCTTTTTTGACTTAAAATACATTTAAATAAAATAAATAATTGTTTAAATAAAAAGTCGGTTTTACATAATAACGCAATGTTTTTCACTATTCATCAAAAAATGAAATTTTTCAGAAAAATACCAAAAATTCACTCTAAGATAATTTTTATATTTTTAATTCAAAAAGGAATTATATTTTACTAAATTAAAAACATAGAAGTTTCATTTATTAATTTAAAATTAATTACCGTTGTCAAAACCAAAAGGCGGGTTTTTTAAAACTAAAAACTATCAAAAGATTAACATGTGTTTATGTAAAATTTAAATGTGAAATTAATTATAATGACATAAATTGTATTAAATGATAAAAATATAATCTAATTATACTTACAAACTATTCAAATGTATAATTGAACACTATAAATTATTTTTATTAAAAATTTGTTTTCAATTAAAATTTAGTATTTTTCACAATTCACCAAACTATGAAAGTTACCAGAAAAACACCAAAAATTTATCAAAACTAAATTTTTATGTTCCTATTCTAAATAATAAGTTTATTTTGTCAAATTTAATATATAAAAGTTTCAAATATTGGATTTAAAAAGTGTTCTCCATTAAAAGGCAGTAAAATTGCATTTTCTAAAAAATAATTCCTTTATCTGAAAAAATGAATTTGTTCTTATATTATGTCTAAAAAATACATAATATGAATGTTAAAATTTATATGGAATATATAAAATTCAAAATTAAGATAATACCATTCATAACCTCTTTTGAACAGCTAGTTTGGTAAGTCATGGTGCGCTCGAACTCAGCATTGCGTGTAGCACAAGTTATTAAATTACTTTGAAGAAATAACATTATATGAAATATTAGGGTGTTACATTCTACCCTCCATCAATAAATTGAATCCTCTCAATTTGAAATTGTTCTCTGAAAATAAAATGTTAAAAATAGAAAAATACCTTTTTGGAAACCCCACATTGGAAATTGGGTTAATAAAATTTAGTCCTAATATGTGGGAAAGGGAAATGAAAAAGTTACCACCAAATTATTATTTCGATTAGGAAAACATTGGTAGAAATTAGAGACACATAATTGGAGGATAAACATAAATATTTATAAGGAGTGATTGATATCATCAATCACAAACAAGTGTAAAATTGAGGGCCTAAAATCCCTCAATCTATGATGATTTAAAATATCGTCGGTTCAACAAAACATAAGGTATTAGGATAACACATTTTTGGTTTTAAGATCTCATCCATAAATTTTAAGAATTAATTTATTCATATAATAAGAGGAAAAAAAGATTCTTGACAAGTATCATTTCATCCTTCAACTAATTCCTACCACAAACTCATCTTTCACTCCAAAAGATAATAGAATTCAAAAATATTCTATTTATCCTCATCGTATAGAGTTACAAAAATAATGAATTTATAATTTTTTTGTAAGACAATTAAAAAACTGCATTAGACAAACCAGGACATCACATATGCCAGTGGTAGGTGATCCACCCTTGTCTCCCTTCAGTTGCAGGTTCAAGTCTCACAGCCTTGCCGGACACGATGGGTCGTCGTCTGACCTCCAGGTTGTCCTTTTTATGACAATCCAATAATAATATCAAGAAATGATTTAACCTTAACAATAGTAACCAATGTCAAAATTAATCAATTCCAACCTTAAACTTATCTAAAATACTTCTGTCCAAACTTACAATTCAAAATTTATAAGGAAGTTAAACCCAATGAAGATCATTTTTGACACATAATAACATGTGAATGCCTTCATCATGTATTCTTTTAAAACATTGTAATGCCCGGAATTACCATAGAACCTTATTGATTACATTCATGCTCCCTTATTCCTTATAGAATACTAGATATTCTCCTTCAATCCAAAAATTTTTTAAACTCCAACAATGATGAAATATAAAAATCATTAATTAGTTGCAAGTTAGTCAAGAATATCCAATATAATTTATCCAAATCAATCATATATTATTCCAAAATCACTACCTCAGAATAAGAACCATATTATGGTTTATCTTTCTCTAAACCATATATTTTCCAAAATAATCAACCTAAAATTGAGTCACTTTTCTTGGTTCCACACAATCCCAAGTGTTTAATGAAATAGTACTATAGTACAGTCCTTATATACTTTATAATTCTTATAACATGTACATCATTAATAAAATACTCAAATGACACAATACTTTAACAACATAAGAACTCTAATCGTTCATCTTCATCTTCGGTAGTATCATAACTTGATTATAATCCAATAGAATAATTTGGGGTATATTCTGAGGGTTTGGACATTGATTCGCGTAGTGTCCCAACTCCTTGCAGATGAAGTATTGTACATTTGAAACATTTTTCTTACCCTTGAAATCATGTACTTGGTGTCCTTTTTTCTCCAAACTTATAACAAACTCTCATTCCCTTCAAGAATTTACCAAGGTGATTATTTCCACAGTTTTCACATATGGGAAAATCATTCTTTCCCCTCTTCCATTTATCCATATTTCTCTCTTACATCCATTTCTTCTCTTTCCTCTCCTCAAAGCCATAGGACTCAGAGAATTCTTTACTTATCTTATTAACACATGAAATTATTTATTCATATGTTGAGAATATATGGGGGACTATTTCAATTTTAAATGTTGGCTTAATACCATGAAATATATGAACCTTATTAATCTTTCGATCATGCGTATTACTGAAATGCACATTCCTTCTACAAGGTTCCATTTCAAAACAATGGCATACACTAGGTTAGTTTATGAATCACAATGCATAATTCCAAACTTGTATAATACCTAACTTAAATTGAAAAGATTTTTCATATAATCTATAATCCTAAAATGTTATCTTTGAGGAAGTATTGACTCCTAAATCCTTCATAATGGCTTGTAATGAAAATTTGAATTATACTAAGCATATCCCCTGGAAGTGTCATAACCAAGAGTGCTGCAAGGCCTTTGTCGTGTACCAGGATACCCTGGGTCAAGCCCAAAACTCCTTTTTAGAGTTTTCACTCATAGGTACATCTGTGCCAAAGCCACCTCTACCTGCTCGTATCCAGACAGGGATGTATTGCTTGAAAAATACACAAAATCTCTACATTACCAAAATTTTAGGAAGTTATGCTATACTAATCTTCAAATTATACCTTAGGGTAATGTTATCTAATCAGAGGTTATCTCAATTTATTTCCAAGGTTATTTTTAAAATTAATCTAATTCCGACTGTAGCTCCCCAACCCCAGAAGCCCAGAGTCGGTGAATTATTTTAATACGTTGGCATGATTTCAAGGAATTATGTCCTGAAAGACTAATTAGTTTAGAAGTCTTGGAAAATATATTACATACATGAATGTTACATTACACATTAGAAAATAAAACACAACATAAATGATCCTTTGAGAACGCCATTAATCCCCTGTCTTAACCTTGATTATCAATCAAAATACACTTCTTGGAATCTTGGGAAAATAAAATATAAGAAATGGGTGAGCTCAGATGCTCAGTAAGGATAGCAATATAGTGTAAACTTTCATAAACAAGCATAAACATTTAAGGCAATGTATAAAACTAAAAAAAAGACTTTTAAACTTAAACATCAACATAATATGGAAAAGATAAATCAAATAATGTCATTTACTTATTCACATGAATATTATACAAGTCAAATAATCACATGAAATATCCATATCCAATTTCATAATGATGGAATGCATAACGCCAGACTTCATAACCACATAGTCAAGGCCTTGTGCGAAGACTACAAATAATATTTTGTCAAGGCCTTCTTACAAGACACTAGTTTGTCTCATGAGACCTACCGATGCATCAGGGAGCTATAGTAGGCTCCACCCATCACTTACTAATTCCAATGCATTAGTTGTATGAAAGGTTGAAACATAACAAAATCATTCATATAAAAACTATCATAAGAAATGTTAATACTTAAACCATAAACCATTAATGGTATAAAAATAACACATCTATAGTCAAACATATCACAAAACCTTTAATACAAGATTGAAGATTTGTATCATAATGAATCAACTTCAAACAAGTGTAAAATCTATTAAAGGATTATGACATAGATGAATTCAAAACTATTTGAGAGAAATATCTCTTTAATTTCGTTTGAAATCATTTAAAAGTCACATAATTTATAAAGGAAGACATTTAAAAAATATTTTTGAATCAAAGTGTCCCATAACACTTTGAAACTTTTGAAAGGAATTAACATTTTAAAATATTCATGACCATATAAATAAATCCTTAAAATCATTTTGAAATTATGGAAATTAATGAGAAAGGTTTAGAAGAAAAAATCTTTAAAACATTTAAAATGATGTTTTAGTAAAAAATTACCTTAAAAATAATCCCTTTGAAAACTCTTTTATGAAACATGGACATGGATAATAAATATGTCCCAGTAGATACTTACATAAAAACAACCTCGGATAATAAAGAGATTGTGGAATTAACAATTACCTTGTAATTTTTATTGGTAGGGGTAATTTAACCTCATGTATAATAGTTAAATAATTGTTATTAAATTATACAAGAATCATATAGATAAATATGATATCATATATGATCTTCCAATATTGATTTGTTAATAATATTTTAGTAGTATCATCATTTTAGGTGTTAATTGATTTATTTTCCTGTATATGTTTGGTTATGTAAGCCATGTTTGATATAGATAAGATGTATTTAATTCATATCCAAAATGATATTATGTTCTTAAACATTATTTTTAATCATAAAATGAAAATTATTCTTGAATGATTATGATGGGGAATGAATCTCATCGTGTTCGTGGAGATGGTAATCTGTACGTACGCACGAGCGACAATATCATTATATTAATGGTGAAATTATATATAATTGGATGATATATCATATATATATAATAATTAACATGTTATATTTATTATTTAAATCAGTTATACTCATTATTATACCCATTCAAATAATTAAGTGTTTGAATAACAAACTACACCATGATGTGGAGACGGTAAGCCGTACGTACGTATGTATGGTGACTTTGTCATTTATAGGATGGATAGAATAACAAATATGGTTGTACCATATTTATAATAACATCACAGTATTTATTATGAATTGGATTTATTATTTTGGTATGGAAACAATAAAGAAATAGTAAGTGGAAGAAGAAAATAACTTGAAAGAGGGTGGTGATTTTATTACCTCTTCTTCAGGTGTTTCCTTTTGAGTTGATCAAAAGGGATCCTTAGGTTGGCTTTCTGATCAAAGTAATGACTCTATGTTGATGTTAGGGAAGTTGGGAAGATATTGTGATAGGTTTTGGCCGAGAAACATGTATTTTCAGGTGTGATTTTGAGAGGATGGGAAGTTCCCTTTTATAAGAGGGGTGAGGGTCACACTAGGAAAAGATTAAAATATTAATTTATTATACAATCCTATTGAGTTTATAATGGCTCAAAATGAATTTATATCGATCCTTAGGCATTTATGGGTCGAAATACTCTCAAAAAATAGGTTTTAGACAAGTTTAGGTTACCATTTTAACCTTATATTTTATATTTAACTCTTAGTTAAATAGTTTAACTGTTACCGTGTCTTCTTTTATTCTTAGAATATATGGTTAATAAACTTACTATAAACTTCCAAGAGAATATAAAGTGGTTTAATAATGATATATATAATATTATTTAATCCCTTTGACTAAACCTTATATTTTTTGGAATATTATATCAACCAATAATATAGTATTTGTTTTAAAAAAATAATTTATGTCAATTTTGACACTATTTGGTATTTTGTTTTTGTGAAAGTGATAACAACCTTATCACTTCAAAAAAATTATTTAATAAACCCTAAAATGTCATATTAATCTATAAAATTAGTGTAATTTATCAGAAGTCTCAATTTACACTTATTTTGATATTTATAATATCAATTATTTTAATATTTCATTAATAAAGTAATTACTGCATCATCAATGTGTCACAAATAAATTAAATTATTTAACGTATAAAAATTATAAATAAAATAATATTATGTAGGAAATATTTTTATCTTTATAATGAATATTTATAGTCAAATTTATATTGTGTGTAACCCTATATTAAAAATGGTTTAGTTATTAAACATTGAATTTAACACTTTTAACTCTTCATTTAAATAAAATAATAATAAATGTTCAAATCTAATACAAGTGGACCAAAAGGATCATATTTAATTCCTAAGGTTGATTTTGGTCGAAATAAACTTATCCAATAGAATTAGGACATGTGTTAGGGTAATTATAAAATCATTTTTTTACCTTTAATTTCCCTATTTACTTTTAGCCGTGGAAAATAAAAGTCAAAAGATACTATTCACAAAAAAATTATTTTAATCATATTGAACCACATTATACTTAATGATGTCAACCTTGTCTCTTGGAATTTTTAAATTCAATTCATAGAATCGGTAAAATTATGTTTTATGCAAATTTGCAAATACACCTATAAGGTGGGTAAAATACAGTAAAAAGTTCAATAAAATTTTATATATCTAATATTATTGTAAAATGAATCCAATGAATTACATTGAATATATATATAGTTATTATGTATCTATTTTTACCTAATATAAATTTAAAAAAAATAAATAATTGTTTAAATAAGATGTCTGTTTTAAAAAATAACGCATTGTTCTTCACTATTCATCAAAAATTGAATGTTTTCAGAAAAACACCAAAGATTTACCCTAAGATAATTTTGATATTATGAATTGAAAAATAAATACTAATTTACCAAATTCAAAACATATAAGTTTTGTTTATTAATTTAAAATTAATTCCCATTATCAAAACCAAAAGGCGGGTTTTAAAAAAGTAAAATCTATCAAAAGATTGACATGTGTTTATGTCAAATTTAAATGTGAAATTACTTATAATGAACTACATTGTATTAAATGATAAAAATATAATCTAATTATACTTCTAAAACATTCAAATGTATAATGTAACACAAGAAATTATTTTTATTAAAAAATTTGTTTTCAATTCAAATTTAGTATTTTTCACTATTCATCCAAATATGAAATTTATAAGAAAAACACCAAAAATTTATCAAAACTATATTTTTATGTCTTGATTCTAAAGAAGAAGTTTATTTTTTTCAAATTGAATATATAAAAGTGTCAAATATTGGATTTAAAAAGGTTTCACCATTAAAAGGCGGTAAAATTGCATTTTCTGAAAAATACTTCCTTCATCTGAAAAATGAATTTGTTCTTATATTATTTATTAGAAACACATAATATAGATGTTAAAATTTATTTGGAATATATAAAATTAAAAATAAAGATAATACTATTCATAACTGCTTTTGAACAGCTAGTTTGGTAAGTCATGGTGTGGTCAAACTCGGTGTTGCGTGTAGCGCAAGTTATTGAATTACTTTGAAAAAATAATGTACTATGAAAAATTGGGGTGTTACATGCCATTTTAGGTAAACCCAGGAGTATTAAAGATATATTGTGGCATGAGTATGCATTTTTTGTGGCCCGATATGAAATAGGTGGTGGAAACATTTGTGGATTAATGTCTGGTCTACTGGAAGGTGAAGGAATAACATCATATCCCAGTATATTCCTGAGTGGAATTGAGATGACATATAAATGGAATTCATCATGGGATTACCTAGAACTCAAGAAAGGTGTGATTTTATCTAGGTAATCATGGATCAGCTGATGAATTCATCCCACTTCCTAGTGATTAAGAAATCATAAACCATATATGTTTTGGAAAGGAGTTGTGTGGATGAGGTTTTGTGGATACATGGAAATCTGAGGTCCATTGTATCAAATCAAGAAACTAATTTTACCTCATGAGTTTGGAGAGTATTACAGTATGCATTAGGAACGTAGTTATACCTCATCACTACTTTCCACCATCAAATGGAAAAATTGATAGAGTGGGCCATTCAAAAACTAGAGCATATGGTTTTGATAATTAATATTGGACATCAGTAGACCTCAAAAAAAAGAACTTAAATTTGGTTGAGTTCACTTAAAACAATGGATACCACTCATCCATCAGCATGTCCCTATTTAAGGATTTATATCGGAGGTTGTTTCATTCTCCATTTTTTTGGCTGAGTTTGGGGAGTCATTAGTTCTCATACCCAATGTGGTGGAGAGAATAACAATGAAGGTTCATGTATTTTATAAGAGGATAAAGGTGGTATAGTACCATCAGATTTCTTGTGCCGATTTGAGGATGATACCCTTGGAGTTTGTAGTGGGAAACTATTTTTTCTTGAAGGTCTCTCCTCATCATTGGCAATACATGTTTTAAAAGGATAGTAAAATCTATCCCCATTTGGGGGACCCTTCATCGTTTTAGAGTATTTTAGTGAGTTGGAGTACTATTTGGTGCTTCCTCCATATATGTATAGGATCCATGATGTCAGCCACGCATCTCAACCCTATCAGTATCTACATGATGACCCTCAGGTCATTAACTATGGAGAGTTGGATATCGAGGATAATATGACATTTTTTGAGTGGCTAGTATAGATATAGGATCATCGATGGAATGAGTTTTATTGGTGGAACATTCCCTTGGTTTGAGTTCTCTAAAATCATGGTGGCTTGAAAGAGAGTACTGGTGAGCATGAGAAATAGATGTGTGCCCAGTACCCAGAACTTTTTTTAGTTTTGTTTCACAATTTTGGATTTAATGGGGCAATGATTGAATCTTATTAGTTTATAAATTTTTTTATCCCATATTGATGTAATTTGTGATAATTCTTCTTGCATATTAAGTGGGTAAAACCCCTTCCTAATCAAAATGTGTAATATTATGAAACATTTAAAACCATGTTGGTGAGTCTGTTTTATCTAATGCAGATAATATCATGATGTGTAACATGATTTTCCTTGATTTATGTGCTTAAGGTAGCATTATGTAATGGTTTTGGTGTTCATTATATTGTGTTTTGTAGAAGTTAAAATGGGAGTGTGGGTAGTTTTGTGGATTAGAGGTTGCTTGAGGTTGGTGCGAGATAGTGGTAGCGTTCCTGTCATAATAATATCCCCAAGAGGTATCTCATGGGTTGGTTTTTCAAAACCTCCCCTTCCTTTAATTCTATATGTTTTTATAAATTCTTGAGGATAATAATTGTCTGATAGGTATCTTATATAACTTTATGCAAATTATTGTCCCTTTAAATTACATTTTCTAAGTCTTAGAGATGTTTTTCAAGAGTTTAGTGGTGGTCTAGAGGTTAAAGGTGGTGTTTTAGAATTTCAAGGAGCACTAAATCTTGTAAAATGGCTAAGAAATCCTTTATGAAGGAAGTTTTGTCTTGTGGGTGACTCTGTGTAAAATGGGTTTTCCACGATGACCTAAGAAAGGTGTGGCAATGGGTGTGGTTCTTTGATAGGGTGCCTATATAAAACGAGTAGAATAATCTCACCATGTAGAAGGATTGGGTGTGGTGAGGGTAAAACGTCTAGATATTTTTCACCAGAGAATGATGCATGGATATAGAAGAGGGTGGAAGAACCATTACAGCTTAGACCATGCCATGTTCAACGATGTGGTGGTGGTTTAATCTCATTTTGAAAATGAGTTTAAAAAATGGACCTCACACAGAGGCTTATGATCTTGCATTGAATGGACCCACCATAGTAATTTTAGTCATTCAACTTTCCATTATGGATTCCATTAGTATTGGATTATAAATATGAGGCTCAATCTCCATTTTTTTATTCATATGTTCTTCCTTCAAGATTTAGGTGACTTTTGGACCTTTTTATCCCTTTCTAGTTGTTATTTTGTGAGGCATAGACCCTTGGATTTTTGCAGATAATATTATGTATCCATGTGTTATCTCCCCTATGATTCTTCCAATTTATTCCTCCCTTATTTTTCTCTTCAATTCAATAGTTAACTTTAGAGGATTTTTCTATATTTCGGGTGCTTTTTTATAGTGGTTTGTTTTTCATAGGTGTACAGTGGTGATTCCATTGAGTTTGGTGGTGGTTTATCCTTGGTTTTGTGTTTTTATCTTGAAGCATCAATAAAGTTAGGGGATACTACATATTTATTCTAGTTTTTCATACAATAGATATCATACTTTTCTTTTCTTTACTTTTGGAAGATATTATGCACCATATAAATAAATATAATTAAATGTTTTAATTTAAATTTAATGGGAAGTGAAGAAATTTCATGAGATTGCTTATTTTTATGTTTTTCTTTCACTCTTGAGAATTATAGTTGTTCCTTTCTCATATTTAGGATTTTTTCAAGGTTTTTATGTTTTTTAAACTATTGGAATTGGTAAAGCATGTTTTTTCACGTTACTTGAACTAAAAACACATAAAAATGACTAAGAAAGTATATCCGGCTAATAAATTGGTTTCACAAAGAAAATCAATTTTCATGAGAATACCCTTGAAGATATTGATTATGATAAAAGAACCTTGATAAATCTAGAATAAGGTATGTGAAATGTGTGTTTAATTGAATGTGTTATGTAATGGTTTCATTGTGTAGTAGTTGTGTTGTATGGTGGATGAGTTTTGTGGAAGATGAAAAGGGGGATGGTTTTGATGTGTATTGATGTGAATGGGAAGCAGTTATGATGTGTGGATATGATGGATCGTGTTTGATATGATATGTGGATGTGATATATAGGGGTTAAAGTGTTGGGCATGTTGAAATTTGGGAAATGTAAAGTTGTGTTGTGTTGTTTTGTTTTGTATTTTTTTGTGATATTTTTCTGGTAGTTATTGAATGAGGTGTTAATACTGAAACTGAAATGGTATGGGTTGGAATGGTTAATGGACACTTCAGTTAAAATTGGAAGCATGGTTAGAACGATTTTTGTAAAATATAAAAAGAATGGTATTAATAAATGAAGATTATTGGTAATAAATAAATATAAAAATATATAAACGTGAAATGAAAGAAATAATGGGGTTTGTAGTTTGTAGATTTTTTATTTGGTGTTATGCATTTATAGGTGGCAGTAAAAGTGGAAGAGGTTGTGAGGCCTTGTGGTGATTCTGTGAGTTTTTATGGTGATCTTATTTTGAACCCATAGGTTGGGATTGTGTGAGAGGCTATTATGTATTTTATTTCTTCGTGATATCTATGCACACCCCACCCGCATCGAGCACTTTCTTTTGACACCCAAATATTTTTTACGGTGTTTTTTTCCCAATATCCAATATAGTAAGGATTGATGGATGGATTCCCCCTTTTCCCCTCTCTTTTCTAGATGTGGTTCTTATGCATGGGTTTTTATGTCCAAAATTAAAAAGTGCTCTAGAGGTGATGAGGTTGGATAGGTTGATGAGGTTGAATAGGTGATTCTTAGTAGGGTTCATGCATAGTGGGAGGATAGAATGAGGTTTATGTCCTTCATGTGCAAGATACCCTACTAAATTAGTTATAGAAGTGGTTATGAGAGGATGTGGATGTGATGATCAATTTCACAAGGGTTTATTGTTAAAATGTTGTTGCCTAGGTTTATTCAGGTGTGATGAGATGTAAAGTCTCACGTAGAGTGTTTGGAATGATGCAGTTACCCAGGTTTCTTCGGTAAGGATTACTATATAGAAGAGATAGGAGCACCATGACGTATGTCGTTGGGGATCGAGAGAAAAAATATTAGTGGTAAATAGTTTTAGGGTACACTTATATTGATATTCTTCATCTTATGTTACTAAACATGCATGTGTTATTTGGTGAATGTTCCTTAATGAGGATGGGATCAGTTAGTTTACCTACTTAGGTGTTTCTAGTTTGGTTTTTTTCTCATTAGTGCATTAGTATTCTCTTTTCATGTGTTAATGAGATACTTTGGGTATGATCCTAATAAGTATATATATTATGATCACACTAAGTATATAAAAACTATTTTTCAAGTTTCTAGGAGCACATTTGGGATGGATATGGACATTACTATCCTGGATGTTGGAGTTCTTGTTGAGCCACTACTTTAAGACCTTTCTTTGTGGTATTTATTTGGAGACTCCTTTTATTTTTTTATTTAAACATGCATTGTGGGATGGTTTTGTTTTACCTTATTTTATATTGTTTAATGTAGTTTCTTGGTGGATGATATCTTATCTTCTAATTATACTGTATTTATTGAGGTTAATGCCTTCCATTTTTTATATTTTTATACTCAAAGTGCAAGTATCCAACCTGGGCCTACTGAAGGTGGGACTCGAGGTTCATTATATCCCTTACTTCATTGTTCATCCAAAAGTGGTACCTTGGGATGGAGGGATCATGACACCATTCTCAACTTTCCAAGAACATGTATAACTACTTCCAAAATAATAACTTCTACAAGAGATCTAAAAAGGAAAATCAAAAGGCCAAACTGGAAGTGACATGCTATAAATGTAAAAAAATAAAGGTTACATCAAGCCAGAGTTCCCCATCTATAAGAAAAATATCAAAGAAAATAAAAATGGAAAAAAGGATCTCAAAGTCACAATATGAAGTGAAAGTGATGACTCTATGGATTCAACATCATCAGCATCCACTTCAAGTGTCTTAAACCAAAAGTTCCTTATGGAACATGTTGATAAAGGCATCGAGGTTAGTTCACATCTTCCTATTTCATCTTATTCTAATTATCCTCCTAATTCATATCCTCTTTCCTTTTATTTTTTCTCCTCGAGACACATAAATTATGAATACCAAAAATATTCCCACAATCAACTCAGAAATATATTTCATTAAATTTATTCTTTATATAAACAAAATGAAAATGAAATATAATCAAGTGATTCAAGAAAAATAAAATCTTCAAAAAGAAAAGGATATTATCTTTAAACAAAAGAAATATGTATCCATGAAAATAAATAATTGACTACATATTGATAAAATAAAATTCAATATTAAAGAATTAAAAATTTATCTTTCCAAATTCACACAAGGTGATGAAAAACAAAATAAAATTTGGGGATATCAAAATCATGGAAAATAACGGGTCAGCTTTGGTTTCTCTAAAATTGAAAGAAACTCTAAAAATCAATAAAAAAAACTAATTTTTTTAAAGTTTACTCACAACATAAATTTTGTAATTAATTAAAACTAATTATAATTATAATCTATGAATCTAGCTGTAAAAATACAAGATATGGGAGACCAATGTCAATTCCTCTTTATTCCAATATTTTCAAAAGAAATCCTCATGTTAAGAAAATATGGATTCTAAAATCATTATCGAATATTATAAGTTCATATAAGTTTTAGTGGGTACTAAAACCTTTAATCTTTTAATTTTTTTGGAAAATTTTCTTCTGATCAAAACAAAAGAAACAATATAGTACCTTGATGGTGGTTTCTCAAGATACATGTGTGGCATGCTCTCTAAATTCAATAAAATCAGTAAAATTGAAATATAGAACATCACTTTTGTTGATAATTCTTTTGGTAAGATAAATAGTGAATGTACCATTAGTTTCCCTAACTCAACAATAAATAAAAATGTTGTATTTATAAAAGTCTTGAAACACAGTTTTCTAAGCGTCGGTCTATTGTGTAACATAATTGTTAAAATCTATTTTAAAAACAATTTTTTAAAGTTTTTAACTCCAAATTAATAATTTTATTTACCACTTAAATATTTTAAAATTTTAATAAAATGATTTTAAAATATCTTGATACAAAAATGTCAAATGTTTATGTGTATAAGTGAGTGAATCATGGATTTTTAATAGATTCCTTGGTCATTTAATCAATAAATTCCTTCTCAAACTCAATTTTTATAAACTAGTATGATAACTTCCAAAATTTAATTTCAAATATGACATGGTTTATAAAGCATGTCAATATGGTAAGAAATTGAAATACTCTTTAAAATAAAAAAAAAGTTAATTTCATCTTCAAAATCACTTGAATAAATGCATCATGACCTTTTAAACCTGATTGAATTTAAATTCTAGGAGTAAAATCCTATACAATAATAATTGTTGATGATTATATATGATTAACATGGGCATATTTATTATCTCATAAAACTGAAGTTTTCAAATCCTTCATTAAGTTTTCGAAAAGGTTTGAAAATTAAAAAGTTTTTAAAATTACTTCAATACATAGTGATCACAGTGGAGAATCTGATAACATGGAATATAATGACTTATGTTCTTCTAAAGGCTATAATAATTTTTTTCTACTCCTCGAATCCCTCAATAAAAGAGGGTAATAGAGAGGAAAAAGTAAATAATCCAAGAAATCACTCAAACTCTTAAATTATTTTTTCCTTCTAAAATATTTTTTGTTAGAGGTAATGAATGTTGTATGCTATATAATTAATGGAGTTATCATATTAAATTTCTTAAGAAAACCCTATATGAACTATGGATTAACAAATAAAAAAATTTATATTTTTAAAAGTTTTTAGTTGCAAATGTTTTATTTTAAACACTAAAGACAATATTGAAAAAATAGATTATTATTACAATGAAGGTATATTTATTCGGTATTTCTACTCAAGAAAATATTATATTTTTGTTAAAAAAAGTTTAAAACAGTGAAAAAATCAATCTGTATTGTTTTTTATGAAAATTTTCCAAAACCTTCTTCTCAGTTTTTTTTAAAATGGTGTTTTAAATGAATATTTTTAAACTAAATAAAATGAAGAATAATAATACTCTCCTTAAAATTATTTTCCTAAAGATTTAAATAAATATAAATATAATACCCTTGAAAATTTCATCAATGATTTATAAGTGGAAACTCATACTCATATATTGATCTTAAATGAGGTTGAAAACCTTGCCATTTTCTCCCAACTTTAACCCCAAAACATTAATGATAACATTAACTGTGAAAATCAAGTACATCCCATGAAATATGAACTAAATTAATTCACTAAAAATTATGTATGGACTCTCATGTAAAGACCAAGTTATCAAAATATTATAGGCTCAAAATGGGTGTCCATAAATGAGCTAGAAAAATATAGTAATATAACTATAAATGAATATTTTTTTTTGATGTCAAATGTTATAACCAAGAATAAGGAATCTACTATGTTGAAACCTTTTCACCCATAACTCAGTTAGAACCCATTAGAATCTTGTTTTAATTATTCTCTCATCTAAATTTAAAACTCTTTAAAACAGATATAAAAATATATTTTCTAAATTATTTTATTTTCAAAAAAAAATTTGTAGAATAGTCTCCCCATTTTTAAAAATTATATTTTCAAACTATACAAATTCCTTATAGTTTAAAACATGACCATCGGGATTGGTATGAAAATATTTAAAATTATCTTATTTCAAATTGTTTTAAAATTGGAAAACCTGATTCAATTCAATTTTTAAAATTCATATCAAATAATTTATTACTCATTAAAATTTATGTTGATAATGTGATTTTCTAATCTTTCAAGCAAAATCTTTGTTTTTAATTGTTTAAATTAATGAAAAGGGAATTTTAGAGGAGATTTATAGGTGAACTCCAATTTTTTTCATGGTTTTAAAATTTATTTAAACAAATATTTAAACGTTTTTAAACAAAGGTAAATTCACTAATTAACTCTTAAAATGATTCGGAATGGATAATGATAATGAAATTATCACTCCTATGAGTTAAAATTATAAGTTAACATAAAATGAAGATGGAAAATGATCGAAAAAAAACTTTATATAATTATGATTGGTAGTCTACTTTAACTTACTACAACCTAGCCTGATATCATATTTAGTGTTTGTCTCTATTTTCTTTTTAAATAAATTCTAGAAGAATCTCCTTTAAAATAAATTAATAAAAATTTATTTAAAAGAAACTAAAAAACTTGGTTTGTTTTATATAAAAGGAACCTATTTTTAATTAACTTTTTTTTATAATGTTGATTTTGGAGTATTTCAACTATAGAGTAAAATTAATAGTGTAAATTTATATTTTCTAAGAAAATATCTTTTATCATAAAGTAGTAATTATTATAACACAGTTTCTCTTTCAATGGCCAAAGCAGAATACAAATCCATCAGGAGTTGCTGCACCCCAAATTTTATGGATTAAACACACTCTCTTGAAATTCATGCTTATATTTGATATTATACCTACTATATGAGATACTTTTGGTGCAATCAATATCTCTAAAAATCATATCCAGTACTCTCTCACTAAAAATATTGACTAGAAACAACATTCATTAAGAGATCACTTCCAAAAAGCTGACATATTATTACTTTTTTTCAATTTCATATTAACTCATTGATATTTTTAACAAACATTTATCCCTTAATAATTTAATATTCATTATAGGTTAATTAGTAATAGTTATCTTTTTACATTATTTATTTGAACCTAAAACTATCTTGAGTTATTTCTAAAATATTTTAAAAATATTATTTCAAAAAAATAATCAAACTTAAGATATTTTATTTTATCATTTTTATATTTGATATGATCACTTTATATCAATTTTTTTATCATTCTTTAGGGGATCTAAATATCCATTTAATTATGAAATTTTCATCATAATAGATATTTTATTTTCAAATTAATTATTTTCAAAAAAATACTTATTTTTTAAAATTTCAAAATCAGACATCCAAAAATAATAATTTTTTATAATATTAATATATTTTTTTTAAACCTTACTTTGATAAGTTTGATTATAATTCATTTTTTTTTAAAAACTCATGAAAGTATTTATGTATATAATTCTTTTTAAACAAAATTATTGCTTTGATCACTCTTAAAGTAAATTAATTATGAGTAAAATTTTATCTTATATACTTATCTCTAAAACCATTCTATTAAGTTTTTTTTGATGTATTTGAATCGAATAAATCTAATGAAGTTTATTTACATTAAATTAGTATTTATTCATAAAGATATTCTCAATTAATAAACCAGTCAATGGAATTAAAGTCATTTCTTAAGGTAATGGTGATGTTGTGGAAAAAAGGTTTATAAAGTTTTATTTTCTTTTTATTATTTTTTATATACTCTTTTATATTATTACTTACATGTATTTATTCTAGTTATATTCATCTCTTATATTTTTCCATTGATACTCATTTATTATTCTCTTATCTTAAATATTCAAACCACTCTCTAATGATTATATTATTTGAGGAGTTTTGAAGTTAATAAGTGTTTTTCAAAATATTTTCTTTCTCTTTTCTCTTTTTAATTTTCTCTCTCTCTATTATTTTTACTTTCCTCTCTCTTTGTCTCTAATAATAATATTATTTAGGGATTTTTGAAAGTAAAAGTTGTTTTCAATCCTACTTTTTATTTTCACAAATTCTTTTTCTTCTTTTCAAAATATTTTTTCCTCTTTTACACTTCTTTTTTAAAACTATTTTTTTCAAATATACCCTGAGATTTTATTCAAAATACTAGTTATGTTTATCCTTCCTCTTTTTATATTTTGCTTTTTCATATTTTTATCTTTTAAATAATAAAAAAGGTGTATAAATTTCTTAAAAAGGACAAGTGTTTGTATTTTTTTCAAAGGGATAAAGTTTATAAAAAAATTTCACAAATAGGTAGAATTAAAATTATTATTTGTTTTTTTAATAGAATTCTTGGTATGTTTAATCTTGATCTCATTGAATATATTATTAAAATATTGAATTTATTTACTATATATTTTTTACCTCTTTATGCTTAATTTTTCTTTCAATGTTATGTTTTTTTATCACCAAAACTAGGGATATTTTTGTACATATCTCTCTCTCATTGGGTCTTTATTATCCCTTCAACTCACTTAAAATATCATGTTTTTTGTTGAGTTTTTTTGAAGAAACCTAAATTTCATTTAAAGTTATTGAATTCTTTCACTTTATAGAGTTTTTAAGTCAATTTAAGGAAGCTATGTTGATATTATTAAATTCTTAGTTCATACTCTTCTCTTGTATCAAATAAATTTGAATAAAGTTTTAAGATTCATAGAATTAATTTTAAGGGATTATAAGAGTCAATTAATAGAGTTAAACCTATGTAGACTACACTGGGTGGCTGGTATAGGGCACCGGTCAGCTGGTTCTATGATTGAAGTAGCCCAAGCATGCAGTAGGACCACCAGTCAGCTAGTGGATGAGAATCTTCTTGTTGGTTGATTATCCAGTGAACCTTAATTCTATATAAAGGTCATTGGTCATCCATTTTCTAGTATAAACTAGCCTATGTAGTTTATCTAGAGATACCTAGTTATAGTCAACCCACTGGCTACCCTTTAGAGGCTACTGGGTAATCAGTATCATCATAGATATAGTTTCAAGAAAGATTTTATTATGTTCAAAAGGACTATAAATTCAGTATTCCATGACTTCATTGCACCCAAAAAAATTGAATCCTGACCATCACTTTTAGATACTATAAAAAGACTCTCTATATCCCTTGAAGTGATATAACGGTTACCAAATTTCTCTAAAGATCCATTCAGTGATAAAGTACTAGAATTATAAATACTCTCAGATATCCTTCCTAAGTTATAAATCCCCCAAGGTTCTCAAAATTCCTAAAAAATATATCATCCTCCATTGTAATTCTTCCATCCAAGAGATTTATGAGCATCCTGTAATGGGTTTTATTGAATAAAACATCCCTCCTCTCAACTACCTTTCTCCAATAGTTATCACTTTTCAAAAGTGATGGATATATTTCTTAGCCACCGATAAAGATCAAGAGGGTGATCACAAACAACAATTGTGTGGGATGTGCTACTTTATCACTACTAAGATCGATGGAATTATACTATTGACCTATATAGATGAGGGGTGGATATATAGGGACACACATCATGAAATTTCTGAAATCCTTATTAATTTTGCTATTTTTTCATTTATTATTCCTATATTTCATCATTTAATGTCAATTTTCATGATTTTATAAATTTGGTTTGATCATTTACATGCAAAAATGACTTTGATATTATCATTATAATCTCAAATTGGATTTATCAAATATCCCTTAATTGATTTATAGCTTTATTACTTAAAAATCATTTAATTGTGAAATTAAATTTTTATTCCACATTAAATTTTAAAAGTTAAATTCATTAAACCTACTTTCATAATCTATGAACAACACATATCTCTACATATATCTTGATATTGAGTAACTCTAATATTTTTGGTAAGTTCTAAATGATTAAGAACTATCTCCTTTCATCCATTCCCCTTTCCACTTCATACATTCAGTCTTTACTTTTGATGTTTCATCATTATATCTAATATATCTTTTACCCATAAAATTGGGTCTTTGAGCACTCAATACTCCCTCAAAATTTTGTATTCTTCATTTAGTCCTTTCCTTTAATACTTTAACTGAAAATTTCATAAAAAATAGCTTCTTCTTTGATCTATCTATTTTTATTTGAGTCTCAAGAATCTTTCTCAGTGATATAACTCCCTCTAATAGTGTTTTAATTTTATTAACTTTCCTTTTCATGGATATATTAAGATCATCAATGATCATTGTTTGTTCCTCAATTTTGAACCTATGGTTCACTAATTATTCAGGTTTTCATTGAACCTTTTCATAATCATCTAAAAATTTCTCTATATAATCAACTTATACTTTACTATCATTAATATAACTCAAGGATTTATTAAACAATCCTTTTATCTACATGTTATTTTTTATTTATAGATCATTTTCCTCAATAGGTCCTTCCAATTATACTGAGATATCAAAAACATCCTCTAGTTTATCATCTTATTCTACTTTAAAATTATAATTTTATATTGAAACCATCATAGAATTTTCTATATCTGATATAAACTCAGTTTCAACACCTTATAATAGATATTAATTGTTATTTTATACCTATTTTTCAACTAACACCTTTCTCTAAAATTTATTTCCACTTGAATTTCCAAAATTAAAGTTCCTTCTAGAGGAAACATATTTATTTGATTTCGTGAGAAATTAAGCTCACCATGCTCACCATAAAATATCTATGTACACCTAGTAGTGATGTTCCCAAGACTTCCACAATGAAAACATGATAGAGGTATTTTCCCCACAAATATTCATTTTCCTCTTTTAAACATCCATGCCACAAATGATAAGAAATGATCACTTGTATTTTCTTAAGTTTCAGCCTCCTAAACCTCTTTCTTCTCCAAAAATCTGATGAAATTGCATTACATAGATTTTCTAAAGATATTTCATGATTCAGTAACATTTCATATTTAACTAGTTTTTTATATAATTAAGATATAACTTCCCAATATATACTTCTTCAAGTGAAAAAACTTTTGGATTATTAATATATTGTAATATCCATATGATACTCTTCACTATATCATTATCTTTCATCTCATGGCCATAAAAATGAATTGATACAACCACTCCAGTAATATGGTTGAATAAACTATCAAAATTTTCACTTGAACTAATCTTAAAGTCATCAAGTCTATTTTAAAGAAGCTATATATTTTCATCCTTCACTTTTGGATCACCTTAATAAATGTTAGAAATATTTTTACATATTTCTTTTAATATGGAAAAATATATCACCTTCATGTATATCTGATTAGATAGTTCCCCTAATAAATCATTTTCATTCTTAGTATCATTATTTAATAATTTCTTTTTTTTTCTTTCGTCATTGAACTTCTAGTGAAATCTCTCACTTGAATTCCATGAAATAAAACTGAGTAAACATTAAGTCCAAGAGATAATATAATTGATCTCATTTTTTCATCCATAATTTATAATTAAAACCATGAAATAAGTTTACTCACTTTGTATTTATATCATTCTCTATGACTAAAACTTCTTTTGATAGTTTTACCAAGAAATAACCAGTGGCTTGGATACCACTTGTTATAATTTGAGGTATCATTATAAACCATAAGAGGGGGTGAATTGGGGTGTATTAAAATTTTTTTTGCTTAAGATTAAATGGAACTTTTATTTTCATTATAAGATACACCATGAATCTATAATGATGATTTCACACAAACACATCTAAATTCAGAATAATAAATATTAAAGAACACAATGATTTTACTTGGTTCACATGTATTGGGTTATATCAAAGGATTATATATCAATGGTGTGTTGATATACCTAATAATCAATAATTAACTAGTTTATTATTATAAAATTTAGGATAATATAATTTCTAATCCAAGATCCATGACCTCTTACTTTTTTCCTCTCGCTGCTTTTCAAGAGGATTACAAAGGATAATGTTAACATGTTGTTCAAAATCACAAATATATAAATCAATAATATAATACCAAACATCACTAGGTGTGATACATAGTACTTAGTTCATCATTTCCTATTCTTAAATTATATGCACAACATCTCTTTACTTAAATTACCGGACATAAATAGAATCTTATCTAATCACACCTCTCTTCATAATTCAAAATATTCAATACAATCCACTACTGGTTTTCACTCCTTATTCCTTATTGAAAATATGTCCCTTTATTCTCTATATGTTTACTATTTTTTATATATGATTACCATATATTCATTATATAAACCCTATCCTTTTAAACATATTATTACATGATTTTAAGTATAACTATCCTTAAAATAGAAATAAATGATTTTAAAATCTAGTGTCTTTGGAACATTACGTATATAAAACTAAAAAAATGGAAAAAAATAAAACATATTTATTTTAATCATCCAAAAAGATACCATGTATTATATTAAACTCCTACATAGGAAACTTATTAAGGAAAGGGATGATCAAAAAAACCCAGTAAGGGTATAAAAGTAATAATAAATAAAGCACATGGGTTATAAGGCATAACATGATAACATAAATAGGCATAGAACATGAATAAAAATAAGGAATCAAAACATGTAGATCATGGAGAAATGTAATCATGGAATCATAGGAATGTGGAAACAACACACAACATGACATAATCATTTTTCAAGGCTAACTATCAAGACCAATTCCCATGGAGGAAAAAGTACCATAAAGGAATCAGGTTCACTCTATGTCTCGACATGACGTATCATGAGACTAAACATTACCCAACTCATTGGAGATTTATCTAGGTGCATCCATCATAGAATGTCCATAAATATGTGTGACTCATGAATAATAAAACATAAACATAAGGGTTTCCCGTGGAAATAAATTGGTATCATAATCACATCATAAAGCATACCCAAAGCGTGTATCATGATGGTGTCCCTGAAAGAATGTATTTAAAACACACATGCACATTAATAAGGAAAAATAGTCATATATAATGATAAATGATGTCTAAATCATGTAAAAACATTTAAAAATAGTTTTTAGGAAACTTTAGAAATGATCCACTTTAGTGCAGTTTAAAGGAAATATTAAACAGTCATTAAAATGGAAAAGTTATAATTTTTTATATAAAACCAGAAATGAAAAAATATTTTATTTCATGATAAAATTATTTATTTTAAAAAAAATTGTTTATTATAATATATTAATAATGGTACTTGAAAGTGAGTAATAATTTTAGAATTTCCCTTTAATCGGGCTTACTTATCAGGAGGAAATGAGAAAGAAATCTTATAAAAACATTTATTTCCTCATCAAAGAAAGAAGAATAGGGATAGGGGAATTTTTTGGGAACATAAAAACATAATTTATGTGTATTACATAATAATAATTAATAATTACATTGGGATAAAGGGATAAAAATCTTAACCTGAAGAAAAAAAATGGAGGTTCTGAAAGAATCCCTTACCTTATCTCTGAAAGTGTTCTACACTTGATCTTAATATCCAGGATAATCAAATTAAATCAATAAATTAATTAATTAAGAACTTTTTATACATGTATTTTATTTATTATAATTTTATTACTTTCATTTACAAACTTTTTTATGATTTATAAGATTCAATTTTTTCCATTTGGGAGTGTTCATTTCCTTGGTTTTCATGATTTTTCTGCGTGTATAAATGTATGAAAGATCATGTATAATGGGAATATATATATAGAATTTAAGTTATATTTTATTAATTAATATCTGAAAGATTAAATAGTTATATAAGAAATTTGGTTATTTTGGGTGATGATGAATCATTAGATAAGACATTGTGGATACTTGTTTAGATTATTTTGGTGGTTTTTTTATCATCAAAAACTAGTTTTATTTTATTATTAATTATTACGTATAAAAGTTAGTTTCAAAACATAAAAAGGGTTATAAAATAAATTTAACAATCTGTACCTAAAATTATAATGGTTTTATGTCAATCCTTCAGGGTGCTAAAGTAAAATAAAAACTTTTTATCCTCAAATGCAACAAATCAACACCTCGTGGATGATATTTTCATTTTTAGAATAAAAGTAAGTGGATAAGAGACTTGATGGTGGATTTTCCATTAACATAATAAAATTATAGTATATATAAGGTACTGAAGTTATCATTCATGTTTAGATATAAGAGGTTATGAGAGTATAATAAAAGAAAATAAAGTTAAAATAAAATAAAGAAAGAAAAAAGGATTTTACTTCTTGAAATCATATCCTTGGGAACCCTCCTTAGGGAATTTTTTTTTTTTTTTTTGATCTTTTGTTGAGACCAGAACCTCCTGGACATGGGGAAGAAGCTTGGGAAGAGGATTGAGAATAAATTAGATGAGCTTCAAGGCTTAAGAGTTTTGGTGATAAGAGGTGGTGAGGGTTGGTATTTATAGTGGAGGAGAGGGGCATTTATTGATTATTTTACGAATTTGTTTACTATTTTAACTCAAGAATATGAATAGTGTGGATTCTTATGACTAATTATAATAACTAGTGATTTTTATTTCTAACAAAAAAAATTTACATCATCCATACATCATCCATTTCTCAATAATTCAAGTATTTATCTTATACAGTAAATTATCATATTTCACTATTCACTGAAAATTCAACTTTTTTAGAAAAATCAAAAAAATTAACCCCTATAATATTTTGACATTTAGAATTTAAAAATGGACTCCATTTTAAAAAAATAATTTTCTAAATATAAAAATTTTAATTTTTATATAAAATCATAAATTATTTTAGAAATACCATTTTTAAAATTATAACTGATTTTATAACACATTGAAAAATTAATTTAGGTCTCATAATATTTTTTTATAATCATAATATAAAAAATACTAATTTATAAATCTATTTCATGAAAATAAATTTCCTTTTAAATCATTATATTAATTATAAAATTTTAAATAAACATTTGTGTTTCACAAAAATATTAATACAAAATTTATCATTTTTCAAAAATTTATTTACTTGTTACGTGATATAAATATATCATATATTTCATTTATAAGATTTCTAAATTTTATTTATAATTTCATAGGGGAATTTATTATTCTATTGGCTAGTTTATTATTCCTAAGGGTCATATTATAATTTAAAAGGTCAAGTTATTATTCCATTGGTATAGGTTCTTTAATTTCTATAAATACATCTTATTTTATTCATTGTTAATTTTTAAAGTTTGTATTATGATATATATGTAAATTTATTTGATTTATACTATATCAAATAATTATAAGAGTGAAAATTTTTATTGATAAAATTCTTAGTCATTACATTCTTCCCCCCTTATGAAATTTCTCCCTTGAAATTTCATTTTACATGTTAAGGTGAAAATAGGTGGGGGGTACTTCTCCTTCATTGATTCTTCTAGTACCCATATTTCATCTTCATACTTATAATTTGGCCATAATACTTTTAGCAGGTTAGTAGTCTTGTTGTGTAGAACTTCATCTCTACGGTCCAAGATCTTCACAGAATACTCCTCATAAGAGAGATCATTTTCTAAATTTACTACCTATAAATTCAGTACATGTGAGGGGTATGATATGTACTTCCTAAAGAGGGATACATGGAATAAATATTGTACTTGAGACATGGTATGTGGAAGTTCTAGTTGATAGGGCAAAGCTTTAACATGATCAAGAATCTCAAAGGGGTCGATGTACTTGGGACTTAGCTATCCTTTATTCTAAAATCTCAGGATCTTATCCCATGGAGATATGTAGATGTACAATGTCTCCAACCTTAAACTATAGGTATTTCTTATGATTGTCTTTATAGATATTTTTTCAACTTTGGGTTGCCTTGATGTGTTACTAAATGGTTTTCACCTTCTCCATCATTTCTTTAACCATTTTAGGTCTTATCAACTTACATTCACTGACTTCATTCTGGTATGCTTGTGTTCTATATCTTTTCCCAAAAAGGGCTTCATATGGAGACTTTTGGATGCTTATGTGGAAACTATTTTTGTAAATGGACTCATCCATAGGTAGATATTGTTCCCATCCTCCTTTGAATTCCTTAGATAATTCTCTCAATATGTCTTCCAATTTCTCAATAGTCCATTTAGATTATCCATCATCTTGAGGATGATAAGTCATGCTAAAGTTAAGCACATTTTTTATAGAATGTTGGAGTATTTTCCAGAACTTTGAGGTGAATATTGGATCTCAATCGAATACAATCGATAGTGGTACTTCATATAGCCTTGCCACTTCTCTGATGTATATCCGTGTAAGTTGATCCAGTGAGAAGTTCTCTCGAATTGTGATAAAGTAAGTTTTATATATAAGATGATCCATAATAACCCATATATTATTGTTTCCTATTGATGTATTTGAAAGTCCAGTGACAATTTCCATGGTGATGTTTTCCCATTTCCATGTTGGTATGAGTAATAGTTGTATCATACCCTTATAATTTTTCCTTTCAACCTTCACTTGATGACATACTAGGAACTTTAATGCATATTCAGTGTTCTCCTTCTTTATATTGTCCAACCAATAGTGCTCTCAGATATCTCAATACATATTTTTTCTCTATTTGTGAATAGAGAAGGTTGAGCTATGTACATCATTTAGAATATATTTCTTTATATTTGGATTCGATAGTAAACATATTCATGACCCAAATCTCATGAATCCTTCCTAGTCTGTTTTGAACACTAAGGATTTCCCATTTCTGATAGCTTCCACCTTTTTCTAAATTTCTAAATCATTTATTTTAGCATCATTTATTTTCTCCATGATGCATAGTTGAGCAATAATTTGAGAAATGATTGATGATGTTCCTACCTTAATGATTCCCATGTCCATCATTTTCAAATATAATAAGATTATAACCTTTTTTATTCTCATCATTGATAAAGATGCAGGATCCCTTCTACCTAGATCATATACCACTTTATTTTCTTTTCCAGGATGGTAGTGGATTAAACAGTCATAATTCATGATGAGATCTAACCATATTAGATGGTGAATATTAATATCCTTCTATGTGAATATATATTAGAGGATATTATGATAAATATATATTTCACACTTCTCCCCATAGAGATAATTCCTCTAGATTTTCAATGAAAATATCAAAGTTTCCAACTTTAGATCATGCATTGGATTTTTTTTCTTATTAATTTTCAACTGCCTTTTGGAATAGGCTATTACTTTGTCATTTTGAATCATTAAAAAACCTAATATATTATTTTAAGCATCTATGTACACCACAAAGAGTTCCCCACTTATCAAAAGTGTGAGTATTGGTGCAGTGATAAGCCTCTTTTTAAACTCTTTGAAGAAGTCTTCACATTTACTGGTCCAGAAAAACTTCAATCCCTTTAGATTCATCTTGGTTATTGGGTTTGAAAATCTTGATAAGTTCTTTCAAAATCATTGGTAATACCCAACTAGAACAATAAATCTATGGATCTCTATTACAGATGTTGGCCTGGGCCACTCCTTAATTACCCTTTTCTTAGAAGGGATCACAGATATTCCTTTACTTGTGACAACATGTCCCAAGAATGATACTTTCTCTATACAGAACTCACATTTATTGAAATTTGAATAATTTTTCTCCCTTCACAAAGTCTTCATCATAGTATTCAAATTATCCTCATGTTCCTTCTTAATCTTAGAGTATATCATAATATCATCAATAAAGACTACCATTTTTTATTTAATATCTAAAGACTCTATTCATTAAATACATGAAAATTGTTGGAGCATTAGAGAGTCTTATGGAATCACTATGAACTCATAGAGTCCATACCTCATTTAAAAGGTAGTCTTGGGAATATCTTCCTATTCGCCTTTAATTGGTGATATCTCGGCCGAAGTTCCACCTTAGAGAAATAATTGGTCCCACATAGTTGATCGAACAAGTCATATATCCATGGAAGAGTATACTTTTTCATTATCATGGTTTTGTTGAGTTCACAATACTCAATACATAGCTGTGTTGATCTATCCTTATTCTTGATGAAGAGGAATGGAACACCCCATGGTGAAGAAATCGGGCATATAAAACCCCTGTTCAGATTCTCTTGTAACTGCTTCTTCAATTCCTCCAACTCAATGGTGGCCATTTTATAAGTTTTCGTTGATATAGGCAAAGATTTGGGTATAATTTTAATTGAGAACTCAACCTCTTTGTTAGGTGGAAGACCAAGAAATTCATTAGGGAATACATTTGTATAGTCCATCACAATGGGAATGACTTTGAGTATGATTCTCTCATTTTTCTCAATCATTTGAGATAGATATTCTTGCTCATAAGGAAAAAATATCAATAATTGAGTTGATGATTCTGAAGAAGATTTGTAATGACCCAAAGTTTCATTAATGGAAATCCCTCTTGATATAATTAAATGTCTCTTTATGTTTATATAAAATGTTAACTTATTTGGTTTTATGTTAAGAATTTTGACCATTTCTAATATAGTCGTTGAATAGTGATCACATGATTAGTATAAATATAGGGCTTTAACAAATCCAATTTACTCAGACAAAAGAAGTGATGGCCTCATCCAGTAGAATTTCTACATACGAACCCCATTTTTCGGAGCTCGGAAAATAGGTGGCATCCTTAGGCTTCACTCTTTACCATGCCCAAGCTGAGCTTCATCATTTCAAGATCGAATGGGACCATCTACGGGAAAAGTGGAATTTGATAGAGATTATCACTCAAGAAATGTTATCCGAGTCACCCCAAGAGTTTGTCACCATCGAACACCTTACCCTTAGGTCTTATGCAGCTGTTTTAAGGGATTATGTAAAGAATCGCTAGTACTATGTTCATGTATATTATTTTTTTATATAATAATGCATATACCTCCTTTTCATTTTTGATACATTGTAAATAGTTTTTAAAGTACAAATAGTGTTTTTAGTTATTATTTAATTAAGAATTATATTTTATTAAATTAATGGATTTTTGAATTAAATAATATTTTAATAAATTATTATTATTATTATTATTAAATTAATTTTTATTAAATATAAATTATCTTATAATTTTATGAATGCAATTATAATTTTTATTAAGGTTTGAAAGCCATTTTTGTCAAAACTTGTGAATTTTCTATAAATGTCGGTTTTTATTTTAAAAGTGAAAATTAACATATTTAGAAAATTATTTAGATAAAAAAATGTTATTTCTGGAATCAGGACGTCGAAATTATCCAATGGTGAATTTTTTTTAATTTTCTGAGATAGTCAAATTTTTGGGTAAAAATTAAATATCGTTTAAATATATAATGTGTTTTATGACATCATAATGACCCAATAGTTATGTAATAAAATACTATAAGCTTTATGTTCGGACAATATATGTTTTAACATTAAAATAATGTGATTTTGGGTTCGTTTGACTTACTTTTCAAGGAATTAATGGACCCCTCAAGGCTTATTAAACATCTTTTCTTTTTAAATTATTTTCCATGGGAGTGTGACTCACCTCCACATAAGCAACCCCATTATTTTAAGAAGTTCGGACTTTGGCCTTATGAAATATTTTTTTCCTCTTCCCATTTCCAAAAACCATGGGAAAAAACTATGGGATGGTTTGTGGTTTGGATTAATTTAATATAAGGGGTCCCAAACCTAAATAATAAAGAATTCTCTAACCTTTCCTATATAAACCCACCCAAGATCCCACTTCCTCCTCACTCAAAGCCTTTGGAGTTCATCCAACCTCTGACCTAATCTCTCTAGAATACTCCCAAGGTGCCCAAATCTCCCAAGAAGCCTCTCTCAAGCCTCTCTCAAGCCTTTGGAATCACACTTTCAAGTAAGGGTTTTTCTTCCTTTCTCATTTTTGTCCAATTTTCTTTAAGTTGTTTTACCCATTTAATTTCAATTATGAATGTTGGGGTATGGTTTCACACCTCCCTTATACTTCCCTCTTTATATTTGAATGATGGGATACCCCTTTCTCTCTCATTAAATTCCTCTCATGTACACCCGTTATTATGCCGAAATTCCGAAAGGAACTTCTCTCTCCTCATTTACATTCAAGAAATACTTTTGTATCATGAATATAAATTCCATTACAATTGTTTGGAATTGTATATATATGAACCCCTTACTATCCATTTCATGTAAATATTATGAGACCCCTCTTTCTCTCTCATGAACCTTTTTTATGAATTCTTATGTCACACCGTTATGCTGCCGAAATTGCACCGATTTTCTAAGCCAATGTCATTGTGTAGTGAATACCATGCCCATTTCTCCATCAAGGGTATTAACCTTTATCAACATCTACTTATTGATTATAAAGTTTCATGTATGAATTCTTCATTCCTTTATCTTGGAATAAATGATTATGTTTAATAAATCCATGTTTTAGGATCCATGTGGCACACTTATGCATGAAATGAAATGTTTAAGAAGGGTGCACCCTTATAGCGCTCCAATGCATTGGGTAAAGTATAGTATCATGATACGTCATGTGAAATGAGTGTTGACTCATGATAATTCAATTGCAACGAGGGTTTACTCGTTTTTCATGTGCAATGAGGGTTTACTCATGCTCCATGTGCAATGAGACTTGGCTCATGCTAATTCCATGTTAAGTGTTGTTGCCACATTTCCATGTTATGATTATCATGCTTTATCATGCCTTTATGTTCATGTTTCTATTGTGCTATATTGATATGCCTAATGTCTAACATGTATTATACTCCTCATGTTATTCCATGTGTATTCCCTTACTTGGATTTATAGATCACCCTTTTTTATGCATGTCCTCAGGTTATCCCATGCAATGCTAAGTACGAGGGAATGTTGTGGTCATGTAGAGGAGGTTTTCAATCAAGATGTTGTATTTCATGTTTTAAGTTTTTATGTAATGATCCTAAGCCCCAAAGATACTAAACCACTCGATCTTCTTTGTTGTATCAAGTGAAGTTTTATGTAATAAATCATGTTTATGTTTGTAATAAAAGCAGGGTTGTCATAGTTGGTATCAGAGGATAGGTTTAGTTATTTTTGGTATTAGGATTAGAAAATACTAGTAAATCCTTGAATACAAGACTATGTATAATAAAAGCATCCCTAATTTTTGGTAAGTACTGAGTAAGTGGTTTATCAAACAAATAAATCTCTGTCTGGATACGATCAGGTAGAGGAGGCTCTGGCACTGATGTATCCTAGGGGTAAAACCCGAAAACACCGCTTTGAGCTAGACTCGAACGGGAACTGGTGCATGAAAATGGGCCTTACTACACTCTTGGTTACGATACTCTCGGGGGATATTTTTTGATAAATTCACAAGCTTAGTATGAACCCTTATTAAGGGAATTAAACAAATTCCCCTAAGAATATATGTTAGAAGGTAGGTCATGAAAAGCCTAGATTGAAGCCTATAGACTCATGAGTTAAGAAAATAAAATTTTATTTATAAGTCATCAAATTTTGTATTTGGATTACCCTTTATGTGTTACCCCTAACTTTCCTTTTATTCCAGCCAATGGCCGGTAATAGGAGGACTCGGGCTAACAACCGTTATGAAGATCAGTTTGATGACTGTACTAAATGATGCCCAATCCAATGGGAGTGGGAATCATGAACTTTTTCTTGCTTATCTCTCAGCTAACTCATGTTTTGAATAGAAACACAGGTCAAGAGGAATGTTCAACCCCCCCTAAGAAAGAACAAGTCTCTATCGAGAACTTCATGAGACAAAGGCCTCCTACATTTAGTGGATCATCCAATCCTAGAATCACTGAACAATGGATCAACTCCATTGAAAAGATATTCTCCATCCTTCAATGTTTTGAACAAGAGAAGGTCCTCCTGGAAGCTTATCTTATGGAGGGTGAAGGTGATCAATGGTGGATGTTGATCAAAAATATGAATCCTGATGAGGAGATCGAGGCCTTGGAATGGAAGCATTTCCAGAAGATGTTTTTCAATAAATATTTTCCGTGCACCCTTTTCCTTAAGATGGAAAGGTACTTCCTTTCCCTCAAGAAAAAAGACAAAGAATCTGTTGGATCGTACAAGTAAAACTTCACAAGGCTTGCACGATATGCTTCCGGAATTTTCATTACCCCATAATGCAAAGTTGATCGCTTCTTTGGTGGGCTGAAGCCTAGCCTGTGGAAAGCATTGGCGATTCTTGACTTTGAAAACTATGAGGAAATTGTCTGATGTTCCCTCAAGGTCGAAATGGAGATCGTATAATCACAAGGGTATCATGGGGATAAGAAGCATAGGGTGGACTTCAATGCTGGTGGTCTGATGGATAAATCCAACAGTGCTATGAAGATCCAGCACCCCACTTGCCAAAAGTTCCAAAAGAAGCACCATGGAAATTGCCTTAAGGGGACGAGGAAATGCTTCAGGTGTGGAAGAGAAGGGAACCTACCTGTTAACTGTCGGAAAGAAAGACCCCCAGCTACGATAGAGGAGAGGAACGCTCCGTTCGAACCTCAACGCGTTGTCCATTTCTACAAATGCAAATAACTATGGCATCTTGCAAATCAGTTCCCTAATCCAAGGGTTTTTGGAGGCAACCAACAACCTCCAAGGTAGCAAGGAAGATCTTTTTCCATCACTTCTGCCAAAGTGAACCCCGAAAATGAAGTGGTGATAGGTACGATAGTTATTCATTCAAGAATATCAAACGTACTTTTTGATTCAGGTTCTACGCATTCTTTTATATCTTCAAAGTTTAGTAGAACAATCCCAGCACCACCACAAATCATGGAAGTGAAGATGTTAGTGAGTATGGAAAATGGGTCAATCATTGCATCCCATGAATATAAGTCCTCCACTATTTTAATCTGTGGATTGAATTTCTCGGCAAACCTCGTCATACTACCTCTGGTGGAATTTGATGCAATTCTTGGCATGGATTGGCTTTCCTTATATAGAGCCAACATAAATTGTCGGGAGAGGGAAATCACACACCATATGGAGAATCGACCCCTGATTATTTACAAGTGTAAGGAGGAAGATTAATCTCCTTTAGCTCCATCATCTCAAGAATGTATATTACTACCCTATGAGCACGCGTATCTGGCTCAGATGATTGAGTCCAAGGAAGAAACCATCCTTGAAGAAATGCCTATTGTGAGTAAATTCACTGAAGTGTTTCCTGAGGAACTGCTTGGTCTTCCTCCTATAAGAGATGTTTAATTCTCAATTGAACATATATCAGGGGCTCTACCAATATCCAAGAATCCATATAGAATGGCTGTCGTGGATCTTGTAGAGCTGAAGAAACAACTACAGGATAATCTGGATAAAGGGTTTATACGCCCAAGTGCTTCACCATGGGGTGCACCAGTCCTCTTCATCAAGAAGAAGGATGGGTCAATGCGCCTTTGCATCGATTATCGTGAGCTCAACAAAATCACGAAAAAGAACAAGTATCCTCTCCCATGAATTTATGACTTGTTTGATCAGTTGTGTGGAGCACAATACTTCTCCAAGGTGGACTTGCGGTCAGGATATTATCATGTAAGGGTGAAGAAGGAAGATATCCCCAAGACTGCTTTTCGCACAAGATATGGGCACTATGAATTCATAGTAATGCCTTTCGGACTCACTAATGCTCCAGCAATCTTTATGGACTTGATGAATAGAGTCTCTAGAGATTACCTTGAAAAATTTGTTGTAGTCTTTATAGATGATATTCTAATATACTCCAAAACCAAGGAGGATCATGAGGAGCATTTAAGAACTATACTAGAGACTTTGCACAATGAGAAGCTCTATGAAAAGTACAGAAAGTGTGAGTTCTGGTTGAAGGAGGTCTCATTCTTGGGCCATATCATCATAAGAAATGTGATATCAATGGATCCCTCCAAAACAGATGCAATTGAGGGATGGTCTAGGCCAACATCAGTAACAGATATTTGTAGCTTCTTGGGGTTAGCTGGATATTATCGACAATTTGTGAGGAACTTCTCACAATTTTCCAGCCCTCTTACCAAGCTAACTCAGAAGGGAGTAAAGTTTTCTTAGAGTGATGAATGCAAAGAAATCTTCAAGGAGTTGAAAAAGTGGCTTATCATTATGCCTGTGCTCACTTTACCCACAAGTGGGGAACCTTTTATGGTTTTTAGCGATGCTTCGAAGAAGGGATTAGGCTGTGTGATGATGTAGAATAATAAAGTGATATCCTATGCCTCAAGGCAGTTGAAAATACATGAGCGAAACTATCCAACGCATGATCTAGAGTTAGCGGCGGGGATCTTTGCCTTGAAAATCTGGTGGCATTATCTCTATGGGGTAAAATGTGAGATATATACTAACCACAAGAGTCTTAAATATATATTCACAGAGAAAGAGCTTAATATGCACCAGAGAAGATGGATAGAGCTCATCAAGGATTATGACTGTTCAATACATTACCACCCTGGGAAAGCAAACAAGGTGGCAGATGCCCTAAGTATATAGGACCCAGCAATTCTATCAATGATGATAATTGAGAAGGATCCAATATTCTTAGACTTGATGAATATGGACATGGGAATCATAAAGAAGGGAACATCATCAATCCTTTCACAAATGATTTCTCAGTCGTCTCTTTTGGAAAGGTTAAATGATGCTCAAAAGGATGATGTGGGAATTCAGGAAAAAGTGTAAGCTATCAAAAACGGTAAATCCTCGGAGTTTAATGTTAATGAAGAAGGAATTGTGCGATTTGGGAAAATACTATGTGTTCCATCATGTCCGGAGCTGAAGAAGGAACTTTTGGATGATGCACATAGTTCAAATTTCTTTATTCACCCAGGGAGCACAAATATGTATCAAGATCTCTGAGATAACTTTTAGTGGGATAATATAAAGAAGGAGATCGCTGAATATACATCAAAGTGACTGGTGTGCCAGCAAGTGAAGGCAGAGAGGCAGAAGTCTAAGGGGATGATGCAACCATTTACCATACCAGAATGGAAATGGGAGAACATCACCATGGACTTTGTCACCAGACTTCCGAGGACATCTAAAGGTAGCAATGCGATCTGGGTTGTGGTGGATCATCTTACAAAGACTGCACACTTCATTTCTATTCAGGAGGATTTCTCATTGGATCAACTGGAATGGATATATATCAGGGAAGTGGTAAGTTTGCATGGAGTACCACTATCTATTGTGTTTTACCGAGATCCAAGATTCACCTCTAAGTTTTGGAAGAGTCTTCAACATGCTCTAAATACTGAACTGAACTTTAGTACGGCTTATCATCCTCAAACTGATGGACAATCTGAGCGGACTATCCAAACACTTGAGTACATGTTGAGAGCATGCTCAATGGACTTTAAAGGAGGATGGGATCAACATCTTCCACTGGTTGAATTCTCCTACAACAACAATTTCCACTCAAGCATCCAAATGGCACCATATGAAGCCCTGTATGGGAAAAGGTGCAGAACATTGGCATGTTGGGATGATGTCAGTAAACGTAAGCTGTTTGGACCATAAATGGTTGAAGAAATGGTGGAGAAGGTGAAAACCATTCAGAATCATATCAAGGCAGCCCAGAGTCGACAGAAGAGTTATACAGATAACCGCTGACGAGACCTTGAGTTTAAAGTTGTAGACATGGTTTTTCTACGCATATCTTTGTGGAAGAAGGTCATGAGGTTTGGAAAGAAATGGAAGTTAAGTCCAAGGTACATCGGCCCCTTCAAGATTCTTGATCATGTCGGGGCTGTGGCCTATCGACTAGCACTTCCACCTACCATGGCCAAAGTACATGATGTCTTTCATGTATCCCTCTTAAGGAAGTACATACCAGACCCTTTACATGTACTCTCTTCTAATTTGGTACAATTGGGAGATAATCTTTATTATGAGGAGAAACCAGTGAAGATCTTAGATCATAGATAAAAAGTCCTACGAAATAAGACAATGCCCCTCGTCAAGGTGTTGTGGAGAAACCACAAGTATGAAGAAGCGACTTGGGAATCAGAGGAAATTATGAAACTGAGTTACCCACATCTGTTTTAGTGTGGGAAAAGGAAAATTTTGAGGGTGAAATTTCTTAAGGGGGGAATATTGTAACAACCCAAAGTTTAATTAATTGAAATCTCTATTGATCTAATTAAATGTCTCTTTATGTTTATATAAAATGTCAACTTCTTTGGTTTTATGTTAATGATTTTTATCATTGCTAATATAGTCGTTGAACAGTGATCACATGATTAGTATAAATATAGGGCTTTAACAAATCCAATTTACTCAGAAAAAAGAACTAATGGGATCACCCAGTAAAATTTCTCCATAAGAAGCCCATTTGTTGGAGCTTGGAAAAGAGGTGGTGTCCTTGGGCTTCTCTCTTAACCAAGCCCAATCTGGGATTCACTATTTCAATCTCTAACGGGACTTTCTATGCGAAAATTTGAAGTTGATAGAGATTACCACTCGAGCAATATTATCCGAGCCACCCCAAGAGTCGGTTACCATTGCACACCATACCCTTAGGTCTTATACAGCTGTTTTAAGGGGTTATGTAACAAATCACTAGTACTATGTTCATGTATATTATTTTTTGTATATAATAATGAATATACCTCCTTGTCATTTTTGATACATCGTAAATAGTTTTTAAAGTAAAAATAGTTTTTTTAGTTATTATTTAATTAAGAATTATATTTTATTAAATTAAGGGATTTTTGAATTAAATAATATTTTAATAAAATATTATTATTTTTATCAAATTAATTTTTATTAAATATAAATGATCTTATAATTTCATGAATGCAATTATAATTTTTATTAAGGTTTGAAAGCCATTTTTGTCAAAACCCATGAATTTTCGATAAATGTCGGTTTTTATTTTAAAAGTGAAAATTAACATATTTAGAAAATTATTTAGATAAAATAAATGTTATTTCTCGAATTTGGATGTCGAAATTATCCAACGGTGAATTTTTCATAATTTTCTGAGACAGTCAAATTTTTTGGGTAAAAATTAAATAGTGTTTAAATATATAATGTGTTTTATGACATCATAATGACCCAATAGTGATGTAATAAAATACTATAAGCTTTATTTTCGTCCAATATATGTTTTAACATTAAAATAATGTGATTTTGGGTTTGTTTGACTTACTTTTCAAAGAATTAATGGACCCCTCAAGACTTATTAAATATCTTGTCTTTTTAAATTATTTTCCATGGGAGTGTGACTCACCTCCACATAAGCAACCCCATTATTTTAAGAAGTTAGGACTTTGGCCTTATAAAATATTTTTTTCCTCTTCCCATTTCCAAAAATCATGGGTATAAACCATGGGATGGTTTGTGGTTTGGATTAATTTAATATAAGGGGCCCCAAACCTAAATAATAAATAATTCCCTAACCTTTCCTATATAAACCCACCCAAGCTCCCACTTCCTCCTCACTCAAAGCCTTTGGAGTTCGTCCGTCCTCGGCCCTACTCTCTCTATAATCCTCCCAAGGTGCCCCAACCTCCCAAGATGCCTCTCTCAAGCCTCTCTCAAGCCTTTGGAAGCACACTTCCAAGTAATGGTTTTTTCTTCCTTTCTCATTTTTGTCCAATTTTCTTTAAGTTTTTTTTCCCATTTAATTTCAATTATGAATGTTGGGGTATGGTTTCACACATCCCTCATACTTCCCTATTTATGTTTTAATGATGGGATACCCCTTTCTCTCTCATTAAATGCCTCTCATGTACACCCGTTACTATGCCGAAATTCCGAAAGGAACTTCTCTCTCCTCATTTACATTCAAGAAATACTTTTGTATCATGAATCTAAATTACATTAAATTGTTTGGACATATATATATATGACCCACTTATTTTCCATTTCATGTAAATATGATGAGACGCCCTTTCTCTCTCATCAACCTTTTTTATGAATTCTTATGTCACGTCGTTACACTGCCGAAATTGCACCGATTTTCTAAGCCAATGTCATTGTGTAGTGAATACCATTCCTGTTTCTCCATCAAGGGTATTCACCTTTATGCACATTTACTTATTGATTATAAAGTTTCATGTATGAATTCAACATTTTTTTATTGTGGAATAAATTATTATGTTTAATGAATCCATGTTTTATGATCCATGTGGCACACTAATGCATGAAATGAAATGTTTAAGAAGGGTGCACCCTTATAGCGCTCCAATGCATTGGGGAAAGTATAGTATCATGATACGTCATGTGAAATGAGTGTTAACTCATTCTAATTCAAGTGAAACGAGGGTTTACTCGTGCTTCATGTGCAATGAGGGTTTACTCATGCTCCATGTGCAATGAGACTTGGCTCATGCTAATTCCATGTTAAGTGTTGTTGAAACATTTCCATGTTATTATTATCATTCTTTATCATGACTTTATGTTCATGTTTCTCTTGTTCTCTATTGATATTATTAATGTATAACATGTATTGTACTCCTCATGTTATTCCATGTGTATTCCCTTACTGGGATTTATAGCTCACCCTTTTCTTATGCATGTCCTCAAGTTATCCCATGCAATGCTAAGTACGAGGGAATGTAGTGGTCATGTAAAGAACGTTTTCAATAAAGATGTTGTATTTCATGTTTTAAGTTTTTATATAATGATCATAAGCCCCAAAGACACTAAACCTCTCGATATTAGTTGTTTTATCAACTGAAGTTTTATGTAATAAATCATGTTTAAGTTGTAATAAAAAGAAGGGTCATCATATGATTTATCTTCCTCCTTACACTTTAATAGAATTTTTGGATTCTTAAGGATATTAAGATTTGTCTCCCTTTATCAATAATTGATGTTGGTTTTGTATAAATATAGACAATCCATGCCCAAATATAGCATAAAACTCCATCAAAGGAAGTAAGACAAGATTTTCTGAGAGGTTTAGTCCATAAAAATTAAATAGGGAGGAGTTATATACTTTGAATGCAATAATTGCACCATTTTCTATTATCACATATAAATCAACCTCAATATTTTGAGTGGGTATTTAAATAGTTCTAATAAAATTGAAAGATACGAAATAATTCTTAAAACTATAATTAAATAGTATATTCACTATTCTTGAATGATAACCAATATACCCATCACCACATCATTTTTAGGTTTCACCTCAGCAGTAGTGATTGCATATTCTCTTCCTTGCTACCTTGGAGATTGTTATTGTTGATTTCCACCAACAACCCTTGGCTTAAGAAAATGGGTCACATAATTACCATGTTCCTCGTAGTTTAAACACTAAACTACAAGATGAGTTTTGATCTATGCCTTTCAATATTCTTCAAAATTGATGGGATTATTCGTATCCCTTTGGTAGTTATTAGCCATATAACCCTCTCTTACACGTTTGAAGCATCTCATGATTACCTTTAAGCAGTTTCCATGATACTTATTCCCACTATTTTGACATGTGGGATGTTTGGTATTCTTTCCATCATGGGATTTATCGATTTTTTCACCCATATTAAACTCTTTTTTCCTCTTTTTTTCATCAAGCCCACTGGACCACTGAGAGTCTCTGATCTCCATTTCAACCTTAAGGGTGAAATGGACAATCTCCTCATAACTTTCAATGTCTCTAATAACTAATGAATTTCATATACTCATCTTTAGTCCTCTAAAGAAGCAACCAACCTTGATTTTGGTTTTCATGACAAGCCATAGGCGTATCGTGCAAGCCTTGTGAATTTTTTCTTATATGCTCCAATAGAATCATATTCCTTTTTCTTCTGTCCAAGGAACTCTCTTCCCATCTTAAGATAGAGGGTTTGGAGAAAATATTTATTGAAAATATTTTCTTGAAATCTTCCCATTCCATGGAATCAAATTCCTCCTTCTACTTTGTGTTCTTGATTAGTTTCCCTCGCGGATAAGCTTCCCCATCAAAATTATAGACTACCAACACAACATTCTATTATTCTAAGCACTGTAGGATAGATAATGTCATCTCAATGGAGTTAATCCATTATTCTACAATAAGGTTATCAGGGTATCCACTAAATATAGGATGATTTGGATGCATGATGGATTATACCACAACTTGATCTTTCTTAGGAGAAAGAGGGTGTTCCACATGATTCAAGTTATTATTAATAACTTGATCTAGGTGATAAAGTACTTTAATAATGTTTTGAGCACCTATTCTTATCACATTTTTCATATCAATAGGGAAATCGTCAAAATTCATATCATATTGTTTATATTCATGGGTTATCCTATTTATAGACATTAACTTAGAAAATCAATTACAATTAGAGGGGGATTGAATACCTATATAATAATCATTTAAAAAATAAAACATTGAATATATAAGGATAATCTTTTAAATGGAAATTATATCATATCTTGTGATTCTGTAAGCTTCAATCTAGGTTATACATGATGATAGAATTATCCCTAGGGTTCTTACTAAAGTGTTCTAGTCATAATTTCCAAAAAAAACTAGACCTTTATCTGATACCAACTATAGTGACCTTATCCTTTTACACATATTATTATATGATTTTAAGCATAATTACCCTTCAAATACAAACAAAGGATCCTAAATTCTAGTGTATTTGGAATATTACATGCATAAAACTAAAAAATGGAAATAGAATAAAGAAATATTTATTTTAATCATCCACAAAGATATATTATCTTCCATTGATATCATACATATTCATAGGATAATATCAATAATACATGAACAAAAGGGATGATCTAAAAATCCTAGTAATGGTATAAACATTGGAATAAAGAAAATTACATAGTTTAGAAGGCATAACATGATGGAATAAAAATGCACAAAACATGAATAAGAATAAGGAATCATAACATATAGATCATGGGGACATGTAATCAGTGAATTATAAGAATGTGGTAATAATAGAAAACATATAATAAGCATGAGTCATGGAAAACTACCAAGACCATTTCAAATAGAGGACAAAGTCCCATAAAGGAATCAGGTTCACTTCTTATCCCAACATGACATCTCATGAGACTAAAAATTACCCAAGGGATTTGATAAATATCTGGGAACACCAATCATAAAATTTTCATTATTATGTCTGCCACATGAAAAATAAAACATAAATGGAATGGTTACCCATGGTAATAAATGGGTATCATAATCATATCATAAGAATAACCAAAGTGTGTATCATGATGGTGTGCATGAAAGAATGGATTTAAAACCTAAATGGACATTAATAATGGAAAATCTTCATATATAATGATAAATTATGTCCAAATTATGTGAAAATGTATAAAAATAGTTTTTAGGAAACTTTAGAAATGAGCCACTTTAGTGCGGTTTAAGGGAAAACATTAAAGAGTATTTAAAATGAAAAAGTGATAATTGTTTGTATAAAACCTAAAATAAAAAATATTTTATTTCAAGATAAAATGAGTGGTCTTAAAAGAATGGATTAAAATATATTAATTAAGTTACTTGTAAATGAGTACAAAATTGAGAAGTTCCCTTTAATTGTCCTTGCTTATCGTGAGGAAATGACAAGGGGACTTTATAAAACTTTTATTTACCCATCAAAGAAATAATAATAAGGATATGAAAATATTTTTTGAATATAGATAAATAATTTATGAGGATTTTATAATAAGAATTAATAATTAACTTGGGATAAAGATAGATAAATCATAACCCAAAAAAATGGAGGTTTGGAAAAAATCCCTTACCTTATGTCTGAAAGTGTTCTGCACTTGATCTTAATATCCTGGATAATCAAATTAAATCCATTAATTAAATAAATAATAACATTTTATACATTTATTTCATTTATTATTATTTTTTTACATTCATTTATGTCCTTTTTATGAGTTATAAGATTTAATTTTTTTATTTGGAAGTTTTCATTTCCTTAGTTTTCATGATTGGTTCACTTGTACAAATGTATAAAAGATCATATAAAATGGGAATAGATGTAAAGAATTGAATTTAGATGTTATTAATTAAAATACTTAATATTAATTTATTATATAATCCATTTGGTTATTTAGGGTTATGATTAATCATTAGATAATACATTAGTGATAATCGTTTATATTATTTTGGCGGTTTTTCAATCATCTCATACTAGTTTTATTTAATTATTTATTATTGTGTATAAAATTTAGTTCCAAAACATAAAAATGGTTATAAAATAATATTTTAAAATCTATACCAACCATTATAATTATTTTATGTCTATAATTTAAGGTGTTAAAGGATAATGAAAACTTTTCATCCTTGAAGTCGATAAATCAACACCTCACAGATGATATTTTCATTTTTATAATAAAATGAAGCGGATAATAGACTTGAAGGTTGATTTTATATTAACATAATAAAATTCCAGTATATATAAGATACTATAGTTATAATTTATGTTTGTATATGAGATTTTAGTAGATTATAAGAAAAGAAAAGAAGGTGAAAGGAAAATAAAGAAAGCGAAAGATGATTTTACCTCTTGAATTCTTATCCTTGAGAACCTCCTTAGGGAAATTTGTTTTGGTCTTTTATTGACACCAAAACCTACTATACATAGGTAAGAGTCTTGGGAAGAGGATTGAGTGTAAATTATACAAGCTTAAAGGATTAAGATGTGTGATGAGAAGAGGTTATGAGGTGTGGTATTTATAGTAGAGGAGAGGGATGCTTTTTTAATATTTTACTCATTTATTTATTATTTTGGATCAAGAATATAAATACTATGTATTATTGTGACAAATTATAGTAAATAGTGAATGTTTGTTCTAAAAAAATATTATTAAATCACCCATGACTCAATAATTCATGTATTTAGCTTATACCGTAAATTATTGTATTTCACTATTCACCGAAAATTCATCTTTTTAAAAAAAAATCCCAAAAATTCATCCCTACCATTTTTTGAACTATAGAATTAAAAAATTGACTCAATTTTATAAAAAAATCTAAACACGATAAAATTAGTTCTTTATAAAATCGCCATTAATTTGAAAAATACCTATTTTAAAATTATAATTTATTTTACAACACTTTGAAAAATTAATTAAGTTCTCATAAAATTATCTTATAATCATAAGATGAACAAATATTAATTTATGAATATATTTTATGAAAATAAATTTTCTTTTCAATAATTTTATTGATTATAAAATTGTAAATGAACATTTATGTTTCATAAAAATATCAATACATAAATTATCATTTTTAAAACATTTATTTACTTATTCCATGATATAAATAAACCCTATTTTTATTTACAAGATACCTTAATTTTATTTATACCTTTATAGGTGTGGTCACTATTCTATTTCCAGGTTTACTATTTTAAGGGTCATATTACTATTCAAAATGTCACGTTACTATTCTATCAGTATAGGTTCCTTAGTTTCTAGAAATACCTCTTATTTCATTAATTCTTCATTTATAAAGTTTTTATTGTGTTATCTATGTGATTTTATGGTATTTATACTATATTAAATAATTATAAGAATTGAAATTTTCATTGATAGAATTTTCAGTCTTTACATCCAAATAATTTTGAAATTTGAAAAAGAAAACATCAAAAAATTTCCAGTATCCTCCACTTAAAATCCAACCATTGAATCATATTTATATAGATTTCCATCATTTTAATTAAAATTATTAGTTAATAAAATCCCAAAAACATCCAAAATGATATGATAATTTCAATTCATTGTGTCTATTCAAAATCCCTATATTTCTACTAAACATAGTGAAAAAACTTTCTTCATAGGGTAACAGATTGGTTTCTTTGCGGCCAAATTTCTATTATTATTGATTTCAGAACTTGTTGTGGTAATATTATCTCATATCACAGGTGACTCTAAATATCTAGTATAAATAAAAATTCTACTAAAACCCTTCATGTAATGTCCTTTTTGTTATGGTATAGCTAATGAAAATCATATTTTTCAATATCCAAAAATTCTTACATAGGGGTCTGGTGATAGTCATGTATCAATATGATCTTCAATAATTAGTTTTATTTACTCATTTTCACTTAACATAATTGATATATATATTATTATATGTTCAAAATATCTCCTCAAAATCATTTAAGGATAAAAACTTTATGTACCAAATCAAAAATCTTATACATAATGGTGAAAACCTTATATACCCAATAAAACTTTACATATTCGGGGTATATTATTTAGTTGTCCATGCTTCAAAAAAAATTAAACCACATTTCATTATGTGATTTGGAGTTCTTATTTCATGACCAAACCTTTTCTAGATCCATCCAGAATCTTTAAATTCATTAGTCCCAAATGAGGGTGAATACCCTGAGAAGGCGGGTGAATCCGGGTATTGAAAATTCTTTACATAACCCTTTATAATGATCATATTCCAATTTAAAAAGGAAAACCTCTAACTTTATATTGGTATTTATATATCCATAAAACTATAGAGAAGGGACACATATATTTTTATATGGTTCACCAAAATATGCTAATCCAAGGAGCATGCTTGTCAATGTGCTTATGCACTTGAAACACTAAGTTCGTCACTTTGCATGAAATTTTAGACTGTCTGCATTGACCCTCCTAGTTTACAACCCTTACAGTATAAAATATAATACTCTTAATCACTCATGGAATGCATTGATCCTCAAATAATTTGTTCTTAAACTCTTAATAACAAACAAGTATGCTTACACCAACAATGGTGTGTTAATCTGGTCAACATCCTTGTACATAAATAACTCAAAAAATATTTTAGTGATGATATCTATTTGATATATCTTTTATTCTTATATATACTTATAGACATGGTCTATAAATCCTCCTTACATTTTCTTTTTTATTTTATCTCAATATGTTTTCTTCTCATTTCAAAACTACTACAAGTAGTTTTTTTAATTTTCCAAGTATTTATCCCTTAATCTAATGGTTATGATTAGTACTCTATTATAAAGGAAACTAGGATCCTTATAGAAGTACCACATAATTTTAATGTCATATTAATATTCAAATAAGCCTAATTCAACCCCTAATATTTCATTATTATTTATAATTTCAAATTATAGCTATAACTTCTTTATAGTATGGGAATTCACGGTTCTTGAAATCAAGTTTGTTTAACAATAAAATCCTCTGAATCTACTCCATATCTCAAATTCAATTATCCATTAGATCTTGGGTGTATATCATCAAACCCATTTTTATACTTTGACTAGTGTAATATCAACACAATACTTCACAACATGAGCCTCACCAAGATAGAACCACTAAAATATTCTCAGATCTAGTCATAGCCCAAGCCTTTGATCATGGAATGTCCACCTATAGACAAAAACCATAAAACCATGCTATTTCACTCTCACTAAATAGCACTTACTTCCTTTAAAGTACCTTCATATGTGCAATTACATAAAAATACACTTCAATCACCATCATGGAAAGACAAAATTGTTGTGCTGGGTAACATTAAACACTAAATCTCACAAAAGAAGGAACCTTATAAAACTAAATCATGGTGTGATCTTTGATATTTTAAATGTAAATAGTCCTTATAATATTCCTCAAATAATCCTTATAAATTCATATTCATGGTGTGATGCATTTTCTCATTATATGAATGACTCTTACAATCAATAGTGAAGTCAATGCCTTTGTCATTATTTCTAGAAACAAACTTTCATTATGTGACATATGTCGTCATGGAATGACTCTTATTCAAAAAATAGAACTATAGTCTCTCTTTCCAAAACTATTTAAGAGTTTTTAATGACTCTATAATCTTCTTTGTAAATTTTTTTTAGAATTGTTAACAAACATAACCAAAAAAACTATTCTAACCGATTCTTGCTAAAAATATCCCTCTTTGGGATTGTTGAAAACTTCAAAATAGATTCAATACTTCTTTATTTTAAAAAACATAAAAACTACTCAAAATGACTAGTACCACTATTTAATCATATTTTACTCAAATATTGTATCATTGATTCACTAATCACCAAATCTAATCCCACTTGATACATGATTGGTGTGAGAAATAAGATTCAAGTTAAAAGATCCTCATGGAAACACATCAGTGATTTCAAATCTCGTCACCACTTTTACAAGTAAATTATCTCCCTAAATAATCATTCAAGCACTCTAATCCTTTCAAAAAAACATTATAAAACAATATTACTCCATATTTTTCAATAATAAGTAACATACATGGACATCTTCTCACCCTTTCCAAATAAATACTAATTCCACCTTTTAAAATGAACACAAATACCACTTATTTAAAAGTTTATAAAAGATATTTAAATATTAAAACATTTAAAATAGGTGATATTTACCATGATTTTCTATAAAATAAATTCCCATAGGGTAGTGGGGATAACTTTTCCACACCAACTTGGTGGATGAGTTCAATTGGACTCTAAGAGCCAGTTGTTTCTTTCCAAAATCCACATTGGGTAGTACCATAGTCATTATATATAAAACCTGATATTATGTTGACATGAACCCCAATTTTATCATCACATGGTAAACCTTATCCTAAATGATATGGTATTTAATATTTATGTGTTTCATAATTTAATTAAGAAAATTATTTTTTTAATATTTATAGCACTCGATTTGTCACACTTTATTACAATAGGTAATGCCACAACCACTTCAACATCCTCAAGTTGTTACTTAATACAAATAAACTAAGTACATGATAGAATAGAATATAAGTATTCATCCTTCAAGGTTCTCAAATAAATACATTCCTTATTTTTACTCAACTAAAAAATATTAGAACTTCCAAGATAAAAATAACTACCAACTATTGACTTATATTCATCAGTTGATCCTACCAAGTTTTCCTCTCTGTACCCAAACAATTCCTACTTGGATGATCTATGATAAAATATCCAAAATTTTGTTTTATAGTTGACACACTGAAGTGCCCTCTTCACTAAAATAAATTGACTCTCCTTTTGGAATATTTCGGGTTGGGAAACTTGAAATGTGTCAAATACTATATTAGGTTTTATGGTGGTTTAGTACAACAAGCTCCCAATAATTTACTTTTACTCTATCACATCAACATAATTGTCATCTAAATCCTTTGAAAAAATTATCTAGGTATCCATTAGAGTTTTCATAGTATTTAATTCCTCTATTTAAAACCTTTTGATCACTTCCTTGACATATTTTTATTTGATAAAAAAATTCTATTTTCCCCTTTAATTACCTATAAGCTAAGGGAAAAAATTCAATTCTCCAATCATGGATATTTCAAATTCTAACCTCATATATTCTAAAAATATATTTCATTGTTCATCATATGATCCACCAAAAATAATATCATCCAAATAAACAAGAACCAAATTAATTTTGATAATTTTCCTTATTCATGTAGAATTTGCAATCAACTCCTCCTCTTTAGAATTTGATCTTATATGGATATTGATCAATCTAGGGGTAATAAGATATTTTTTTATTTAAATCCATAAAATTACTTCCCCAAGATTCAAACCTTGTTTTTATTTTCATCAATAAGAAACAAAACTGCTTGTTAATTTTATACTTACTCATCAAGTACTCCATTGAGGAATTTTGGTTTTATGTCCATTTGATAGACATTGAAGCCTATTTGCACTTCTATAGCTAAGAATAATTGTATAGTATCAAATAGTTCCATGGTTTAAATTGTCTCATAAATATAAATACCTTAAATTTAGGAATTTTTAGTTTATATTAACTATTCTATTCTCTATATTACCTTTCTATATTCATTAACTTTATTCTATAACATCAAATTTTTTCTGATGATATTATTTTCCTCTAGCCTTGGAACAAATTTTCATGTTTGTTTATTTTGTTTTTGGTCAAGTTTTTCAAGAATATCCTTGAACCAATTCCCATTTCTAGAAAACTAATACAAAAATTATACTCCAATTGAGATAGGAGTAATGTTTTCTTTTGATATTTCATTATTTGAGTTTGTAGTAGATTTTTTTGGTCACCGATTATATTTTCATCTCTGAATCTTGCTCGGATATTAGTTCTCTTTATTAATTTGAAATTGACTGTGTTTTATTCGGTTTTTGTGTCTTATGTTTTATGTCTCATATATCCCAATTATCTCCCCCACTAAATCTTCTCACCTCAACAACACGTTCCTTCAAAATTTCTCCACTACTATGCTACGAATTGTGCTCACTAGTTTGAATAACTTTCTCATTTTCCAAAAAATTTACATCTTGTATTTCAAAAAATTTCTCAATAATTTTATTATATCACCTATAAACCTTTGTTTTTTATGAATAAATTAGGAATAAACCTTCATACCCTTTATTATAAAACTTTTTATTCTTCTCCATATTGAGAATAAATAATTTTCTTTTAAAAAACATGAGTATTTGAGTGTATTTTTCTTCCCATACCATAAATCATATGGGATATTTATTTTATTTTAAGATAACAAGGATATGTTATAGTTATTAAATTGTGTATGCATTAATTACTTTTATTAAGTTTCCAGTGAATAATTTTTTATGAGAATTGTACAAGCCATGTTTTTGATAATCTAGTTCCTCCTTTGAACAACACTATTTTTTTTGTGGAGCCCTCAGTACTGAAGCTTGATGTTGAATTCCATAATTTTAAAGATACCCCCATACATATTTATTAGTTAATTTAATACCATTATCATTATAGAACTTATAAATTCTCACACCAATCATCTTCTACATTAACCTCCAATACTGTGTAATTCATTTGAATGCCTCTAATTTGTGGGTAATAACCATAATCTGTGTCATCCTACTATAATCATCAATAAATAAGATAAAATACCTTTTTTAATATATGGATTTAGGTTTCAAAGTCCTACAAACATACAAATTCACTTTCTTAAGCAACCTTATTAATTTCTCCTTCTTTTGATTGTAAGTATTTCAAACAATATTACCCTTTAACAATTATTACACATGTGAGTATGATTATGTGTGATATTCAGGATGTCTTGGGCTCCTTAATTATTCACTAAGTGATCTGAGTATTTTTTGTTCAAATATAAAATTAATTTATTCCATACTTGGTTTCATTCTTCTTTGGATAGAAAACACTTATCTTCTTCACTAATGAGTTAAATATTTCACTTGGTGTGATTTCCTTAAAAAATAGTTGATCCATATCTTCCTTTGATAATATATATATTCTCATTGAACTTAATTACATGTCCTAAGCCACATAATTTACTCACACTAATTAGATTGTGATTACGATCTTCAACTATCAATATTTTCATGTTCTTCGGTCTCTTCCATATATTTTAACCTTCCCAGAGTTGATCTTTATCCCCTAATCATTGACAAACTGAACAACTCCATCTTTTTCATATTTTATCCCTATGATGAGATCATTAATTACCATCATATAGGAAGTGAAATCATATTCTGAAATCAATGTTTTGGATATATATATTACATTTAAGGAAACATTAGTGGTATTTTTGTCTTTATATTTTCCCTTATTGGCCCATGCATGCTAATTAGTTTCCTTTGGTAGCGAATAAACTTATTCCTCATATTAATCCTATGATTCTTCTTCATCATTATAGGATGAAAATCTATTATGATTTTTCATCCTACTTGATGATGTCACCAGTAACTATGTTTTTTTATATGGGTCTCCATTGGTGTAACGACCTTAGGTTTTGGACCATCTAAATTAATACTATCTTCAAAATAGTGTGTCACATGAAACACTGAACTAATGCAAAACAAGACTAAAATGATCCATGACATATTAAAATTAAATAAATAAAATAATTAGTACATAATATGGTTCTAGTAAATTAAAATAATTATATATTATTATTCTCTTTGATTAATATGATAAAAAGGATGCCTTTCAAAAAACCATTTAAAAAAGGTGGTATTATATTTTATCTTTATAAACTAAATTGATTATAGTTAAAAAGTTATTATAATAGGTAAAATTTATATATATAAACTAATATATCAATATTAAGTTATTCAGAAATCTCAATGAAATAATATTAAAAATACTTGAAGCTTGAATGGTTAATTTTTTTATAAAATTGATTTTTATTTATATATTCTATTTTCATTTAAAATGTAATTTATGAATTTTATAATTTTAATTTAAAAAAATTAACTTCCTTTTTTGGAATTATAATTTAAATATTAGTTTAATATAAATTTTTAATATTTTTCTAAAATAATTTTTTTTTAGTTGAATAGTGAAAATTACCATTTTTACAAATAATGTGACATTTATGACATTATTAGTATATTTGTAAAGACCTGTAAAATTCAAGGGAAATTTTTTCTTAATTTTCTTTGAAATTTTACAAGAGCGCGGTTTCTTACGGCACCTGATTCCAAGGCCCGGAGTGCCCGGAATCAATTTCCGAAGTTTGGCTCGGGTACGTTCAGTGAACGAACGAGCGGGAATTTCTAACTTTTGATTCGGTGCTCGGAATTGAAATCCGAGGGCACCGATGAACTCGCAGCGCCGATATTCACTTAAGGAGACCTTTTCCGAAGTTGCGCTTGCCTAGGAGGAGATGTTTAATTTTCTGGATGAAATGAAGAGTAAAATAAATTTGTTATACAATATTTATTTTATATCTTAAAAGTGGTTATAATCTTTTGTTGGAAGTTGGGTGGTTTAACCACCTAAGAGAGGATTAAGGTAAGGAGGGGCCCACCCGAGCCCCACCTTTTCAAATTCCCTAACTCCCCTCTCTCCCTCTTAAAGGCTTGACAACTTAACTTTTAATTAATTATACAACTCATGTATAATTAATAAGTGAGTTTAATTTTGAGTTTTTGAAATTCAAACTCTTGAATTTCAAAGGTTGGGTTGTGTTAATAAATTAAGTGTAAGCTTAATTTATTTTTGGGTTAGTTCCTTTGTTACTTGAGAGGATTGGGAGAATCGTTGTGAGACTTGAAGATCTTCTTCGTCTTCGACGAAGAACGTGAAGAACGGTTCTTCTCCGACAAAGAACATCGATCCCACGACCTTCGAGACTCGGCGTTCCGGATTCTTTCGTCTTCATCTTCCTCCTCGACAAGGGATAAATCGCTGACCGTGGTGATCATCGCCAACAACAACGTACCTCTCTTCTTCGTCTTAGCGACAAGTGAAGAGACGTCGTTTCCTCCTCGGACACACCCCGACGTCCACGGAATCTACGTCTGACGCCGCGACGCCTTTCTCCGCGATAACCGACGTGCGACGTCAATTTTCAAAGTAGGGGTTGTTGTTAATGGTTTATTTATTTATCCTTGTTCGTGGTTCTAGCATGACTAACGTGAGGATTATAAATTTGTGTTATTGTTTAACGTGAGGGGGCCGGACCGCATGAACACAGCTGAACCCCCTCCTTAGTTCTTGATGTTTTATTTTTGTGGATGAGACAAGGTGGCGTGGTGCCGTCACACCACACGGTTATTCGCTCGATTTTATTGCGCGGCGCCGTCGCGCCGCGCCGTGGAAAAAATCATCAGGAACGCGACGCCGTCGCTCCACGTCAAGGGGAATTGAAGGCGCGGTGGAGGGGCGCGGTGCCGTCGCACCGCGCCGGACGACGAACACCACGGCCAGTTCCGAGCCGCGGCGAGATGGGAAGACCGGCGGCAGCCGGGCCGCCGGCGCCGGAGATCAAGAAGGGTCGCGGCCCTACGGCCGCGGCGGAGCTGCCAGGGGCGGACGGCCTCGCCGGTCGCCGGAGTTCAGATGAGCCGCGGCGGAGAAGGCGAAGGCGGCAGGCTGTGCCGGCCGCCGGTTCGGTTAGAAGGCGGGACCCGTGGGTCCCGTGTGTTATTAAAAAACGGCCGGCAAAAGCCGGCCGAGATCCGAAAAAAGGGGGGTTTCACCCCCCGCGTGCGGCGCATGCGCGGCACCCTGGCCGCGCCGCCACCGGCCGGGCCGGGTTCAGCGGACCGGGTCGGATCTGGGTCGGTTCGACCCGGAACGGGTCGACCCAGTGCGGGCCGACCCAGGGGGGGTCGGGCCGGGTCGACCCGGACCCGGACCCCCCGTTTTCGAGACTGTTTCGGTCTTTTGTCCATAACTTGAGCCACGGACCTCTGATCGACGAACCGTCTACGGAAACGCGATCCTTGGATCGAGACGGTCGTTTTGGTATATCGCACTCAAGGTTTCGGAACACTTTGAGTTCGGCCGGGGTGGTTCGTTCACGAAACCAATCGGGCCTTCGGAGCGGAAACGCTCATATCTTGAGCTACGGACGTCCGATTGACGTACCGTCAGCTTTGTTGTGTTCCTCTTAGTGAGACGGTTCTTTTGGCATACTCCTCCCGAGGTTTGGACGCAGGTGGAGTACGGTCGGGTGGGTTTTGCCTTAAAAATCAACCAGGCCCCGGGGACGAAAATGCCAATAACTCTCAGACCGGGCGTCCGATCGACGCGCCGTTTGTTGCGTTGAGTTCCTGTTGACGATACGGAACTTTTGGATACATCAACTCTGGACTTTGTGACAGTTGATGTATCAGCCTCTCGGCTCGTGGAGCGGACCCTCCGAACGAGCTTGCTGTGTGCGGGAACCCTAATGCTGGCTGTGACTATTACTGTGACTGTTACTGCTACTGCTACTGTGACTGCGACGACGAAAGTACAGAGATCCTGTGTGGATTCGACAACGACGACTTCAGCACTCAGCGATCCTACGTGGATCAGTGCTACAGGTCCTGTGTGGGCCCGATCCTGTGTGGGTCCGATCCTGTGTGGGTCTTTGCGCTCAGCGGTCCTGTGTGAACCAGCGCCTACAGGTCCTACGTGGGCCCGATCCTGTGTGGGTCTTTTGCGGGGGTTAGTTACCTATCGATCCTTCGTGGGTCCGACGACTTAGATGGATCAGAGATCATCTTTATCGTCTTTCGAAGATGTATACCTGTGTGAGCTGAAACCTATTGCTTTCCTGTGTGGATTGTGTTGTGCAATCCTGTGTGGATTACGTTTTGCTTTCCTGTGTGGAATACGTTTACTTTCCTGTGTGGACTGAGTTGTACTTGGGCTCGGAGGTTGGAGCGTATTTGAAATTGATGACTTAGGTATATGTATGGGCATATACCTAAGCAGTGTCGGTTGTTACTTCGTGATTGTACCTTTTTTCGTGCTTTATCCTTTGTGGATTTGAGAGACCTTCAGGGGTCTCGGGGTCCCTACTGAGTAGCTTATACTCACCCCTGCAAAGGCTTTGGCCGCACTACGTTGTGTTGGTTGCAGACGACAGACAGCGTTCATCTTAGCTGAGGCTTGCAGAGCAGGACGGTACCTGGAGGTGGACCACTGGGCGGGACGTGCTCGGAGCGGACGGCGGGACCCGTGGAGCAGTGGAGCTATCTGTACCCACCCTTCAGGTGGGATTTCCAGTGGACAGCTCGGTGTAGCGGCTTATACTTTTCAGTTGTTGTTTTCCCTTTCGAGTTGTACTTTACTTTCAGTTTGGGTTTGTATACTGGCCCATTTACTTTTCCGCACTTTCAGTTGTACTCTGCTTTTGCTTAGTATTTACTTTCCTCTTGCTTACTCTGTGGTGTTTGTTTACTTTACAAAGGCAATGCCTTCCCTTTTTACCGGGATTTACGCCTTGGTGCTAGTCGCCAGCCCATGGCCTATGGAAGGCGGGCTTGGGGTAGTCACGGCACGGACCCCGAGGGCGGGTCGTGACAAATTGGTATCAGAGGAGTTCGGTTCTACCGTGAACTCTGATCTTTTCTATGTGAAGCAATAATTTTTAGCGTATTGAGTGTGGTTATCAGTCCAGGGAGTCCAGTGTTGGTGCGGCGGCCGACGTATCCGTACACCAGGACCCTGACTTCTGATTTCTGACTTAATGCACGAAAACATTGATTGCGTGTGTGTTTCAAAGTTTTCTTTGTGATTACTTATATCAGCTCACCAGGTATACTGTTCTGACCATGGCGCACCTGTTTCCTTTTCAGGATGGCCCCACGACGGCAGCCAACTAGGGTTCCGAGAGTCGAGCGTGACGACAGCCCACCGAGCGACGAGGCCTCGGTGCAGGGCCCTTTGTCAGCAGTGGCACCAGCGGTAGCTCTACCTGCCGAGCCCCCGATGCTTCCAGCACCAGCCGCTGACGATGCACGTCGCCTCAGCGCACTGCATGAGTTTCAGCGCCAGCGACCACCCAGGTTTCGCGGGGAGACGGATCCCCAGGCAGCAGAGGACTGGCTGGAGGCAGTGGTACGAGTGTTTAGGCTAGTGAGGACACCAGCAGACCCCATGGTGATCCTCGCTGCGAGCCTACTACACGCAGCAGCAGGACGATGGTGGAGCTTGATGCTCCAGGTGCACGATGAGGCATCTCTACTTTGGACGGACTTTGAGAGCCTTTTTCGCTCGGAGTTCGTCCCAGCCACCCTTCGTGCGGTGCGTATCCAGGAGCTTCTTCAGCTGCGGCAGGGCAGCATGACGGTCGCTCAGTACTCGGCGAGATTTACCGATCTCTTGCGCTACTCGACCGACATGGTACGGGACCCATTATTTCGGGCCCGGACCTTCGAGCAGGGTTTGAGACACGAGATCAGGGCATCGCTGATCTCCCTTAGCATACCGACTCAGACAGGAGTACTGGAGCGGGCCCTTCTGATCGAGAGCTTCCTTGCTGAGTCTACACCAGCGCAGCGACCCACCGCAGGGCGGCACGTGGCAGAGTCATCTGCAGCAGGCAGTCGACGGATGACTCAAGGGTCCAGGCAGACCAGACCTTCGGGCAGACGACCTCAGGGCACTGGCTCAGTAGTGCGGGGCACACAGCGAGGAGCCAGTCTTTCGAGAGGCAGACAGTGCTACTCGTGCAGCGGGCAGGGCCACATGGCTCGTGACTGCCCGACCCGCTATTTCGAGGAGCAGCAGACAGTTGAGGGACCACTGAGGCAGAGGCAGAGGGTCGACCGTGGCGGTCCGCAGGGAGAAGGCGGACGAGGCAGAGGAGCTGGACGAGCAGCCGGTGGTGGGCGATGCTTTGAGGCTCTGCCACCACCACCACCAGGAGGTCCACCCCGACCACAGGGAGCTGGCGGGCAGAGATAGGCACAGCTCCAGGCAGCAGAGGCCTACGACCACGGTGCACCCGAGATGATTTGAGGTACTATCTGTGTCTATTCCACCCTTGCTGCAGTTCTTATAGACACAGGAGCGAGTCACTCTTTCATAGCCGCTGCCCTTGTTCGGAGCTCAGAGATTCCGACAGAGCCATTGGCTCGATCCTTACGGCTAGAGACTCCTACGGGAGCAGACTCGACGATTACGCACTGGTGCCGGCAGTGTGAGCTTACTCTAGGAGGTGAGAGCTTCGGCTGGGATCTTCTTGTAGCAGCGTCGAGGCCTTACGACGTCATCTTGGGCATGGATTGGCTATCTACGGACCATGCACAGATTGACTGTTTTAGGCGCAAGGTGCGATGTGTATGCACCGACGGGAGTAGGTTCACCTTAACCGGCGAGAAGGGAGCCTTAGCAGCACAGGATGGACTTCCGCGGAGGAGAGGACAACCCATTACTCATCAGTTAGCTAGCCTCATCCTTGGAGCAGTTGACGTGCGGAGTCCTGGTTTTCCTGCAGTGGTGGATCAGTTTGCGGACGTTTTTCCCGACGTTCCAGGGCTACCTCCTCATAGAGAGGTAGACTTTTATATTGACTTGTACCCCAGGACAGCCCCGATATCCACTCCAGCATATCGGATGGCCCTCATCGAGCTTCGAGAGCTACGGGTACAGTTGGAGGACTTGCAGGGCAAGGGGTTCATCTGACCCAGTGTTTCACCCTGGGCTTCCCCGATTTTGTTCTCCAAGAAGGCGGACGAGAGCTTGCGTCTTTGTGTTGACTATCATCGCCTGAACCAGGTGACAGTGAGGAACAAGTATCTGCTACCGAGGATTGATGACCTCTTTGATCAGCTCAAGGGAGCACGGTGGTTCTCGAAGATAGACCTCAGGTCAGGCTATCATCAGCTCAGAGTCAGAGACGAGGATGTGCAGAAGATGGCCTTCAGATGTCGGTATGGCCACTATGAGTTCTTGGTTATGCCATTCGGTGTAACCAATGCTCCAGCAGTGTTCATGGCTCTCATGAACAGGATCTTTCAGCCATACCTCGATCGGTTTGTCATGGTCTTCATCGAAGACATTCTGATTTACTCAACGACAGAGGAGGAGCACGCCTATCACTTGCGAGTTATACTAGACACACTCCGAGAGAACCAGCTTTATGGTAAGCTCTCGAAGTGCCAGTTCTGGATACGTGAGGTCCACTTCTTGGGACACGTTATCTCTGAGGCAGGAGTTGCAGTGGATCCCGTGAAGATTGAGGCTGTGTTAGCATGGGAGCCACCCAGGAGCGTGACTGAGGTTCGGAGTTTCTTGGGACTAGCTGGATACTATCGGAGATTCGTTCCAGACTTCTCTAGAGTTGCGGCATCACTCATAGCTTTGACGAAGAAGGGGAAACCCTTCGTGTGGTCAGACAGATGTCAGCAGAGCTTCCAGGAGCTGAGACAGAGATTGACTAGCACACCTATCTTGAGGTTGCCCGAGGAGGGAGTAGGGTACGTAGTCTACTGCGATGCATCAGGGACCAGACTCGGATGTGTTCTGATGAAGGAGTGGGCAGTGATCGCCTATGGATCACGACAGTTGAGGCCGCATGAACAGAACTACGCTACCCATGACCTGGAGTTAGCAGCAGTGGTCTTCTCTCTGAAGACATGGCGACACTACCTGATGGGCGAGCGCTTTACAGTCTTTTCCGATCATCAGAGTCTCAGGTATATCTTCTCGCAGAAGGACCTGAACCTGAGACAACGGCGATGGATCGAGTTCCTCCAGGACTATGACTTTGAGATTGTCTATACTCCTGGGAAGGGGAATGTAGTAGCTGATGCCCTCAGCAGGAGGACGGTCATTCAGCTACTTGATGAGGCGACGGAGCAGCTAGCCTCTTTGCAGATATCCTTCGTGGATAGAGATGGAGCAACCTTCCTTCAGTCTCTCATAGTCACTCCTCCACTACTGCAGCGAGTCAGGGAGGCACAGCGTGGGGGCGCTGACTATGAGAAACGGCGTGCACAGATATCCTCGGGACAGGCACCTGATGGTTTCTCCCTTGGAGCAGAGCACGACATCCTTTTCAGAGGACGTACCATGGTACCAGTCACTTTGCGAGAGGAGGTGCTGAGAGAGTTTCACACTTCTCCTTTGGCGGTACATCCTGGAGTGGCAAAGATGTACCAGGACCTCAGACTACAGCACTGGTGGCCGGGCATGAAGAAGACAGTAGCAGAGTTCGTTTCTCGATGCCTCACCTGCCAGCAAGTGAAGGCAGAGCATCAGGTACCAGCAGGCTTGGTACAGCCCTTGGAGGTTCCGGAGTGGAAGTGGGACGGCATATCTATGGACTTTGTGACTGGACTTCCACGCACTTCCAGAGGTCACGACTCCATCTGGGTGATTGTTGACCGACTCACCATGTCGGCACACTTCTTACCCATCAGAGAGCAGGGCTCAGTGGAGAGCTTGGGACGTCTCTACGTTCAGGAGATTGTGCGGCTCCACGGTGTTCCATCATCTATCGTCTCCGATCGAGATGCTCGCTTTACTTCCCGGCTTTGGAAGGGGTTACAGGAGGCGTTCGGGACGCAGCTACGTCTGAGCACAGCCTTTCACCCTCAGACGGATGGTCAGACGGAGAGGACCATTCAGACTCTCGAGGACATGCTCCGCGCATGTGTCCTCGACTTTGGTCGTAGCTGGGAGGACCACCTACCCTTGGTGGAGTTTGCGTACAACAACAGCTACCACTCCACCATCGGGATGACACTGTACGAGGCGTTGTACGGTCGACCTTGTAGATCTCCTTTGTGCTGGACAGACCCTGGAGAGTCAGCACTGGTGGGACCGGAGATGGTCCAGGCCACGACAGAGAAGGTCCAGGTCATCCAGGAGCGGATGAGAACAGCACAGAGCCGGCAGAAGTCATACGCTGACAGGAGGTGGAGGCCACTGGAGTTCGAGGATGGAGACCACGTCTTCTTGCGGGTCTCACCTCGACGTGGTATTCGGAGATTTGGCCGAGGCGGCAAGTTATCTCCGCGCTTCATCGGACCCTTCCAGGTCCTCAGCAGGATTGGTGAGGTGGCTTATCGCCTGGCTCTACCACCTCAGTTGCACCGGGTGCACGACGTCTTCCACGTGTCTCAGATGAGGAGATACGTGCACGACCCGACGCACATCATTGACCATGGGGAGCTTGACGTTGACGATGGGGCGACTTTTACGGAGGTCCCGGTGGAGATAGAGGATCGACAGGAGTGGGTCTTGCGTGGGCGATCTATTCCTCTTGTGCGCATCAGATGGCAGCACGGGAATCTCCAGGAGAGCACATGGGAGCGGGAGGCTCAGATGCGTGCTCAGTACCCTCATTTGTTTCCCTAGTTTTTGATGTATCTTTACGGGGACGTAAAGTCCTGAGGTGGGAGTAATGTAAAGACCCGTAAAATTCAAGGGAAATTTTTTCTTAATTTTCTTTGGAATTTTACAAGAGCGCGGTTTCTAACGGCACCTGATTCCGAGGCCCGGAGTGCCCGGAATCAATTTCCGAAGTTTGGCTCGGGTACGTTCAGTGAACGAACGAGCGGGAATTTCTAACTTTTGATCCGGTGCTCGGAATTGAAATCCGAGGGCACCGATGAACTCGCAGCGCCGATATTCGTTTAAGGAGACCTTTTCCGAAGTTGCGTTTGCCTAGGAGGAGATGTTTAATTTTCTGGATGAAATGAAGAGTAAAATAAATTTGTTATACAATATTTATTTTATATCTTAAAATTGGTTATAATCTTTTGTTGGAAGTTGGGTGGTTTAACCACCTAAGAGAGGATTAAGGTAAGGAGGGGCCCACCCGAGCCCCACCTTTTCAAATTCCCTAACTCCCCTCTCTCCCTCTTAAAGGCTTGACAACTTAACTTTTAATTAATTATACAACTCATGTATAATTAATAAGTGAGTTTAATTTTGAGTTTTTGAAATTCAAACTCTTGAATTTCAAAGGTTGGGTTGTGTTAATAAATTAAGTGTAAGCTTAATTTATTTTTGGGTTAGTTCCTTTGTTACATGAGAGGATTGGGAGAATCGTTGTGAGACTTGAAGATCTTCTTCGTCTTCGACGAAGAACGTGAAGAACGGTTCTTCTCCGACAAAGAACATCGATCCCATGACCTTCGAGACTCAGCGTTCCGGATTCTTTCCTCTTCATCTTCCTCCTCGACAAGGGAGAAATCGCCGACCGTGGTGATCATCGCCAACGACAACGTACCTCTCTTCTTCGTCTTAGCGACAAGTGAAGAGACGTCGTTTCCTCCTCGGACGCACCCCGACGTCCACGGAATCTACGTCCGACGCCGTGACGCCTTTCTCCACGATAACCGACGTGCGACGTCAATTTTCAAAGTAGGGGTTGTTGTTAATGGTTTATTTATTTATCCTTGTTCGTGGTTCTAGCATGACTAACGTGAGGATTATAAATTTGTGTTATTGTTTAACGTGAGGGGGCCGGACCGCATGAACACGGCCAAACCCCCTCCTCCGTTCTTGATGTTTTATTTTTGCGGATGAGACAAGGTGGCGTGGTGTCGTCGCACAACGCGGTTATTCGCTCGATTTTATTGCGCGGCGCCGTCGCGCCGCGCCGTGGAAAAAATCATCAAGAACGCGACGTCTTCGTGTTGCGTCAAGGGGAATCGAAGGCGCGGTGGAGGGCGCGGTGCCGTCGCACCGCGCCAGACGACGAACACCGCGGCCGGTTCCGGGCCGCGGCGAGACGGGAAGACCGGCGGCAGCCGGGCCGCCGGCGCCGGAGATCAAGAAGGGCCGTGGCCCTACGGCCGCGGCGGAGCAGCCAGGGGCGGCTGGCCTTGCCGGCCGCCGGAGTTCAGTTGAGCCGCGGATATGGCCGCGGCGGAGAAGGCGAAGGCGGCCGGCTGTGCCGGCCGCCGGTTCGGTTAGAAGGCGGGACCCGCGAGTCCCGTGTGTTATTAAAAACGGCCAGCAAAAGCCGTCCGAGATCCGAAAAAAGGGGGGGTTCACCCCCCGCGTGCGGTGCATGCGCGGCACCCTGGCCGCGCCGCCGCGCCGCCACCGGCCGGGCCGGGTTCAGCGGACCGGGTCGGTCCGACCCGGTTCGGGCCGACCCAGGGGGGGTCGGGCCGGGTCGACCCGGACCCGGACCCCCTGTTTTCGAGACTGTTTCGGTATTTTGGCCATAACCTGAGCCACGGACCTCCGATCGACGAACCGTCTGTGGCAACGCGATCCTTGGATCGAGACGGTCGTTTCGGTATATCGCACTCAAGGTTTCGGAACACTTTGTGTTCGACTGGGTTGGTTCGTTCACGAAACCAACCGGGCCTTCGGAGCGGAAACGCTCATATCTTGAGCTACGGACGTCCGATTGACGTACCGTCAGCTTTGTTGTGTTCCTCTTAGTGAGACGGTTCTTTTGGCATACTCCGCCCGAGGTTTGGACGCAGGTGGAGTACGGTCGGGTTGGTTTTGCCTTAAAAACCAACCGGGCCCCGGGGACGAAAATGCCAATAACTCTCAGACCGGGCGTCCGATCGACGCGTCGTGTGTTGCGTTGAGTTCATGTTGACGATACGGAACTTTTGGATACATCAACTCTGGACTTTGTGACAGTTGATGTATCAGCCTCTCGGCTCGTGGAGCGGACCCTCCGAACGAGCTTGCTGTGTGCGGGAACCCTAGTGTTGGCTGCGACTGTTACTGTGACTGTTACTGCTACTGCTACTGTGACTGCGACGACGACAGTACAGAGATCCTGTGTGGATTCGACGACGACGACTTCAGCACTCAGTGATCCTACATGGATCAGTGCTACAGGTCCTGTGTGGGCCTGATCCTGTGTGGGTCTGATCCTGTGTGGGTCTTTGCGCTCAGCGGTCCTATGTGAACCAGCGCCTACAGGTCCTACGTGGGCCCGATCCTGTGTGGGTCTTTTGCGGGGGTTAGTTACCTATCGATCCTTCGTGGGTCCGACGACTTAGATGGATCAGAGATCATCTTTATCGTCTTTCGAAGATGTATACCTGTGTGAGCTGAAACCTATTGCTTTCCTGTGTGGATTGTGTTGTGCAATCCTGTGTGGATTACGTTTTTCTTTCCTGTGTGGAATACGTTTACTTTCCTGTGTGGACTGAGTTGTACTTGGGATCGGAGGTTGGAGCGTATTTGAAATTGATGACTTAGGTACATGTATGGGCATATACCTAAGCAGTGTCGGTTGTTACTTCGTGATTGTACCTTTCTTCGTGGTTTATCCTTTGTGGATTTGAGAGACCTTCAGGGGTCTCGGGGTCCCTACTGAGTAGCTTATACTCACCCCTGCACGGGCTTTTCCCGCACTACGTTGTGTTGGTTGCAGACGACGGACAGCGTTGATCTTAGCTGAGGCTTGCAGAGCAGGACGGTACCTGGAGGTGGACCACTAGGCGGGACGTTCTCGGAGCGGACGGCGGGACCCGTGGAGCAGTGGAGCTATCTGTACCCACCCTTCAGGTGGGATTTCCAGTGGACAGCTCGGTGTAGCGGCTTATACTTTTCAGTTGCTTTTTTCCCTTTCGAGTTGTACTTTACTTTCAGTTTGGGTTTGTATACTGGCCCATTTACTTTTCTGCACTTTCATTTGTACTCTGGTTTTGCTTAGTATTTACTTTCCGCTTGCTTACTCTGTGGTGTTTGTTTACTTTACAAAGGCAATGCCTTCCTTTTTTACCGGGATTTACGCCTTGGTGCTAGTCGCCAGCCCCTGGCCTATGGAAGGCGGGCTTGGGGTAGTCACGGAACGGACCCCGAGGGCGGGTCGTGACAATATTAGTATGAATTATAAATTCATTAAAAACTTTTCTAAGACCAAATATATATTTTATAAGTGACATTATAATTTAAAAAAATTAAAAACCCGTATTTTATATTTTAGAACCTAAGTTATATTTTTCAAAAAAAATCAATATAATATACATTTAATATTTTAAAATTAATTTTTAATAATTTAAAAAAATGAATCACCAAAAATGGATTTAAAAATTAGAATAATTAGGTCTAAATTATATAATAAGGATCATTTTTGGGGTATAAAGTATAAATTACCTAGGTAAAAAACATACCGTGGTTAAACCAAAAATGGTATAAATGAGTAACCAGAGAGGTAAACGGATTAACATGTTAAAAAAAATATTTTAATTGAGTTTATGGGCTTTTATTGACCTTATATATCTCCCTATCCATTATGTATCAATTTCTTATCCAATTTACTTTAAATTTACTTCCAATTATTGAAACGTTTTGGTTATTTATAAAAATTTCATCCATTTTCACTTATAAAAGGGGCCCTCTTCTCCTCACTTCACCTCACACCAACACCCCACTATGTTTAGCCTAAAATTTATTCAATACACTAATAAACCCTTCTATACTCCTTAAATATTTTCTTTTCATCTCAAAATGCCATCCCTTAAAATATTAACACCATTTTTAAATGAGATAATATAAGAAGTGAGGTATAGATTTTTAACTACTCCTTTCTCATCTATATTTATTTATATGCATTTTTTATTCCTCAAATTCCATTACACCATATTAAGATGATATAATAAGTATAATTATTACACTATTATATTATTATAATTATGTTATAAGCATTAATGACCTTTCCCTTTTCTATTAAGAAAAATGAAATTGGCATTCGTGTGTAGCATGGACTACCACATCCACAACACAAAAGATTTCATTTTCCTACACCACATTACAAGGTTGGTCATAATAGTAAATATAATATACATGTATCATATTTATGACATATTTTATATTATTAAATGATAAACCATATTTTTTTTCTTATTCTATAGAAAATGAAGTCAATATCTATGTGTATGTGTGGACTACCACCTCCATGAAAGGATCGAATTTAATTTTTATTTTCATCATTGCCTTACATAGATGGTAATGATAATGGGTTTAATGTATAAATGTAATTTTTATAAAATTACTAAGGTTCTATAAAGAAAAAACAGAAAATATATTAACAATATGAGCAATAAACAACTGTTAGAAATTTACCCTTCTAATAGAACATTCTAAGAGAAACAAAATGATTTATCCCAATATGAAATAAATTTTTATAGGTTATTTTTTTCTATTTATTTATAATTATTATATGAAAAATTAATAAACACTATATAAGATCATTATTCTTATGTTATAATAATATTTTAACTAAATCAATTAATAATCATCCATTAATTATGGTAAGTTCTTATTTGGGTTGGTCTAACCACCTACTTGAACAATGATATAAAATTATATCATGGATGGCTATGAGAATTTAATTTCTTATAATATATGATATAAATATGTAAATAATGATTTTTTTGGTTCTGTAATAGTAATATAAAAATTTAACTCATTATTTAAGAAAACAACTTATGTTCACTAAGAATCATCAAAACAATATCATTATTGAATTCATCAATAATGATCATAAAAAACTCATAGAATGAAATTAAAAATTTATAAAATATAATAATACATAAATTTTATTACCTTATATTATTTGTTAATGAGGAAATTTTAGATATTAATTAATAAAAACACTTCAATTATGAAAAACGTTCAAAATGATCAAGATTACTTACACCGGATATGGAATATGGATAATAACTAACTAACATGAATGTCTGAAATAATTATAAATTAATTTTATAAAAGGTTATATAAATTAATGAGGTTATGAAAAATGTGATTAATATTTTTATTTTATTTTTAAATTAGTTTAGATTGCGATCAACTAAGTTAGAATTCAAGGTTAGGGTTTCTTCCTCTCATTATAAAATACATGAGAAAAATTTGATATTGTGTTCCATAATTTCTTTAATATAGTGTATTCAATACCATATTTTCTTAAATTATAATTAATAAATATAATTTCATGATTATTAAATTCAAATTTCATGGTAACCCTCTTATTATTATGTTTCCATAACTATAAGTGTTTTTGGAAACTCAATTGTCATTCATTGAGTTATGATTGTTCTTCTTGAACATATTTCATAGAATTTGGATACATTATTCGATTTAATAATATTATTTGGTAATTTATCTTTTTCTTTTTGGGATATAAATTTCTACCCCATAAACCCTTTATAAATTTCCATTTTTTCATGAATTATGACATCTGTAAGGGATTTGGTTAACTCAAACTTCCTTTCTTTGAGTTAAGATGTTATTCCTTGAGAATCATTATTCTGTGTTTGATAATCCTTATATATCCTATCTAATAATAAATTTCATATTTCAATCCATGTTAAATTATGTTATTTACTCAAAGATTATTTATCATTGACTTTATTACTCATAAAACATAAATTGTTTTATAAAAAAATTTCATCCTTTAAAGATGGGTTTTCCTCGATTTCCATGTTTATTATTCCCTAAAATATTTTTACTTTAAAATTTTGAAACCCACATTTGTGTTTAATCAAGTTAACTTAATATTTACATTCTCTTATTTTAAAATATATTTTTTACTACCTATTTTATGATGTGTGTTTTCAATAAAGTCATTTCAAAATATTCAATTGGTTATTCATCCTTTCAAAGTAAAATGTTTTATCTTTAACTCCACATTTTTTTAATAAACTTTATGTCTTTTAAAGGATATTTTATTTGGAAATATTTATAAAAAAATTAAAAATTACTCTATTTCCCTTCAAAAAAAATTTTAAAGTAATTATTACTTTATCTTTTATAACAATGTTTTAAAAGGTTTGTGAAATTTTTTTTATTTTCACTTCTATCTACCCAGCAAGGTTTATTTTCCATGAAGTGATTTTTTGATAAACCTATATATGTTATTTTTATGTTATTACTTTTGTAAAATTATACTTTTTATGTTATATGATTTCTTAATTTTAGGTTATGTGATGTTTTTGAAAGTTTTAGGAAACCCAATAGTTTACCAAGGGTTCATTGTGATATGATGAATTTTTGTTTTCAAGTGGCACACATATATACAAATTATTTATGGGAGGGGTCTTATATAGCCCCCAAATTCATTGGTTAAATATTTACATATCATGATATAATACTTAAATGAGTAGTTATGCGCAATCCAAAATGGGAAACATGTTTTGATGCCCGATATGCTATGGGAAATAGGTAAGTGAAGCCTCATCCGCTAAGGGAAACAAGTTGTGATATCTAGTCTACCATATTATAGTTTATATGATTATGGATGTTCTGTAATTCTAAAGTAATCATTATTTATATGATATATATAATTTTCATGATGTGTTCTTATATTATTTCATAATTTTTTATCTATGATTTATGAGGATAACTTTATTATGTATCCTTATTATAAACATATTCTAATAATATTCTCATTTATGATCATTGATTTGTATCACATATGTTTATCGTTACTGGGCATCGGAGCTCACCCATTTCTTATATTTCTTTTTCCCTAGGTTACTTAAGATATTTCTAGAATGGTATCTTATGTGAATAATTTGTGGGAGATGTTTATGGATAAGTAGATATATATATAGTGTAAAAAATGTCCATTAGTTGAAAAATATTTTTTTTGTTAATATTTTATCCAAATTATCTAAAACTTTAAACCTAAAAGGTCTTGGGAATGTATTGTAATGAAATATTTTATTTAAGTTATGTAATTTATATGGTCCTACCTATAGGATGATATAGTTGGTATCAGAGTGGGGTTTAAATATATATATAGTTTAGGATGATATCGGTTGAGGATAAATTGGGATTTATATATGTCATTAAAGTTTAATAAGTTATGGTTGATTAAAATTTAAAAGATATATATAACTCTTTAGGTCGTTTGAGTTAATATTCTAGGGATTAGGATGAGAGAAATTTTGTAAAACTACCTTAAGGATAAGTTTAAGTATAGGATAACATCCTAAAGTTCTATTAAAGTAGCTATTATGTGGTTCTAATAGAAATTACATCCCTCTCTGAATAATATAAAGTGTATGTGGCTTTGGAACTGATGCAGATAGAGGTATTCACACTAAAAAAGGTTGGTTGATCATTAACTCAATCTTCACTTAGGTACACAATGAGTGGGCCTAAGAATGAACACATGGATTGACACTCCTGGGGAATATGATTTGGTCTATCACATTCCCTTTAGGATCTATTATGGAGGATTTATTTTCTAATTACATTAAGGTATTAGGTTCATATGTATAAGTGAAACTAACGTAAAAAAAAGTAGATTGAATTAAAAGTATCATAGATTGAAATGAATGTTTCATTATATAATAAATATTAAGATTGATATATCATATTCGTATGATCATTTACTATAATTTTATTAAATATTATTATAATCATTTTGGATTTAGTAATTGGTTGAGATTGGATCACAAAAGTAATATTAATAAAGTTATGTATCCAGAAACCACAATGTATTATAACTAAATATGGGAGTATACTTAAATGGTTGACAGTTTTAGTATATGATTATTATGATAGAAAAATGTGAGTTTCCTTATCTTACCTAAGGTAGTTGTTTGTATATCTTAATAGTATTTAAATCTTGATACACTTAAATATTTTCATTAAGTATTGGTATTTACCGATGATATCCTGGTATATTATAAAATTTATGAGGATTATGTGAAACATATAATGGTTTTTATTCAGTATAATATCTTTAAATGTTTGAAAATATATATTAAATGGTATTAATAAAATTTAATCATGATTTTATGATAATTTTATATTTTTGGGGATAATTATTGAAGAAACATTGATTGAGGTATGGAAAGATATTAGGTTTAATATTCTTGATGTTGAGGCAATAAAGGTTTGATAGATTTTGAGAAAAGTGAGTTATATAGTATTAATAGTCTTGGAATTAATTATTGATTTAATGAAAAAGTAATCCATGATATTTATGTTAATTTTCATCTCATTTTTTTGGATCATGATATATATAAACTAGTGTGAGACTTTATGAACTAGTTTTTGAATATAAAATTTAATTTTTTAAGGGATATATGGTTCTAATATGGTTTAATGACTTGGAGATTCAAATGTTTTTGGGTAAATGTATTTAATAGAGAATATATTATTAAGGTATATACATACCAGAGTAAATGATTCTAATAATGATTAATGTTTTCTAAGGAAAGATAAGTAACTAGGTATAGTCAAAGCAAGTAAGGTAGATATCATATTAAAAGTTACATCTCAAATAATGGATATATTAAGATTACCATCACCTACTTTAACCAATTATTTATAATTAAAATTTCAAGGATGAAATTTATATAAAGTTTTAGAATGTAATGACTTAAGATTTTGGACCCTTTAATACTATCTTCAACAGGTTGTGTCACACGCAACACTAAACTAACGCAACAATCAACTAAAACGAACTATGACATATTAAAATTACATGAATAATATTTTCATTAGTAGATAAAATTATAATAATCAATAAAAATTATTATATATTATTATTCTCTTTGATTGATAATTTAAAAAGGATGTCTTTCGAGACACTATTTTAAAAAAGGGGTATAATATTTTACGATAATAAAATAAATTATTCATAGTTAAAAGATTATCATAATATGTAATATTTATATTTATAAGATAATATATCAATATATAATTATTTATAAATTTATATGAAATAATATTTAAAACACATGAAGTTTAAAAATGTCATTTTTTTAGTAAAAGTAGTTTATATATATATATATATATATTATTTTCATTTAAAATATAAATTATAAAATTTAGAATTTTAATTTTAAAAAATTTACTTTATTTTCTTAATTATAAATTTAATATTAGTTTAATATTAATTTTTTCATATTTTTATAAAATAATTGATTTTTTGGTGAATAGTGTAAGATACTATTTTTAAAAATAACATGAATGTTATAACAATATCAGTATATAAGTATGAATTAGAAATTCATTAAACCTTTTTATAATAATAAATATTAATTTTAAAAGTTTATTAATAATTTTAAAAATATTTGTTTTAATTTAGAATCCCATATTTGACATTTTTGAACTTAAATTATATTTTTTGAAAAACTTGTTTTCGATACATTATACATTTAGTAATTTAAAATTATTTTTTATAACTTTTAAAAATTGATTGAAAAAAATTATTTCAAATTTGGAATCATTATTTCCAAATTATATAATAAGTACCATTTTATTTTTATATATAGATGATAAATTACCTCGGTTAAAATAAACCAAAATGCTAAAAATGAGTAACCAAAGAGTTAAAGGTCCTAACATGTTAAAAACATGTTTTTAATTGAGTGTTAGAGGTTTGTGTAAAATTTATATCTATCCCAATCCATTATTTATAAATTTTTGATTCACTTTACTTGATATTGACTTCTCATTATTGAAATTTTTTCAGTATTTACAAAAATGTCATCCCTTTTCACTTATTAAAGGGTTTCTGCTCTCCTCACCTTCCCTCACATCGCAACCCAATAAGTTAAACCAAAAACCTACCCAAAACTATTATAAAAAATTTTATACACCTTAAATATTTTTTGGTATTCTCAAAATACCATTCTTAAATGACTTAACCCCATTTTCAAAAGAGATAATCCATGAAGTGAGGTATAAATCTCAAACCACTCCTTTCGCATTTCTATTTCTTTATGTAAATTTATTATTTCTCAAATTCCATTAAAAAATATTAAAATTATAAAATAATTATAATTATTATACTTATATGTTATTATAATTATTTTATAATCATCAACCACATTTCAATTTTCAATTAAGAAAAAATAAACTAATATTCATGTGTTGTGTGAAATATTACCTCCACGACGCAATGTGTTTTGTTTTTTATCACCACATTACAAGACTATTAATAAAAAAAATTAATATATATATATATAAGTATTATATTTTTTAAATATTTTATATTCTTAAATTATAAACCATATTACTCATTTTCCCCATTCTATGGAAAATGAAATCATCATTTATGTGTACGTGTGGACTATCGCCCCCATGGAATGATAGATTTTAATTTTTCTATTCATCGTCATCTTACATGGATAGTCATGAGAATACTTTTTAATGGATAAATATTTTTTTATGAAATTATTATTTTTATTTAAAGAAAAATTCTACAACCTATTATCAATATGAGCAATAAACAATCATGGTAAATTCACCACTCCAAAAGAGCACTCTAAGAGAAAAAAATTATTTCCTCTCACTGTTAAATAACTTCATATAGGGTTTATTATTATTTTTTACTATTTAAAATTATGATATAAAAGACTTATAAAGACTAAATAATATCATTATACTTATTTTATAATGATATTACAACTAAATCACTTCATAATCATCCATTAATTATGGTATGTTCTTATTTAGGTTGGTTTAACCACCTACGTGAACAATGTTATAAATTTATGCCATGGATGAATATGGGAACCTAATTTTTAGAAATAAGTGATATAAATAATAAAATAATGAGTTTTTTATGTAATATTAATATAAAAAATTAACTCATTATTTAAGAAAACACCCTTCGTTCGCTAAGAATCATCTAAACAAGCTCGTCGTCGAATTCATCATTAATGATCATCACAAAAACTCTAATAGAATGAAATTATAACTTTATAAACTATCATAATATATCAATTAAATTATATTATATTATCTATTAATGATGAAATTTTTTATAATAATGAATAGCGACACCACTATTATGAAACTAGCTAAAAATGATTAAGATTAATCACACTCGATATTGAAAATAGATAATAAATAATTTACAAAAATATAAGGAATAATTGTAAATTAAGTTTATAAAATATTATATACATGAATAAAGTTACTAAATATATTATTAATACGGTTTTTTTATATATAGGAGGTTTTAGTGTGATCAACAAAGTGGGAATTCAAGGTAAGGGATTCTTTGTCACATTATCAAATCCATGTAACATGTTTGATATTGCACACCATAATTTATTATATATGGAGTAATAAATACCCTATTTACTCCAATAATAATGAATATATATCATTTCATGATACTTGAATTTAAATTTCATGTTAACCCTCTTATTCTTATATTACCATTATCAAAAGGGTTTTTTGGAAACTTAGTTCTCATTAATTATGTTATGATAATTCTTCTTGAACATATTTCATATAAGTTAGGTAAATTATATCATTTTATTTTATTATGTGTTAATTTACCTTTGTTTTATGGTGATTTACATTTATACCACATAACCCATTTTAAAATTTCCCTTTCTTCATGAATTATGACATCTGTAAGGAATTGGGCTAGCTCAAATTTCCTTTATTTGAGTTAAAATTTTATTCATTATGAATCGTTATTTTATGTTTGATAAATTCTTATATTTACAATTTAGTAAGGAATTTAATCATTTATATCTATGTAAAATGATGTTTTTAACTCATGGATGTTTTATTTAGGAATTGTTTTCTCATAAAAGTGTAATGTTTTAAAAAAAAATATCATCTCCATTAAATATGGGTTTTACTCCATTTACATGTCCATTATTCCCAAAAAAATTCTTTCATTATATTGAAAACCAAATATTATTTCACTCAAGTGAACACCATATTTAACTTTTCATATTTTAAATTTTAATTTCTACAACCACTTTTATGATGTGGGCTTTCAACAAAGGCATTTGAAAATATTCAAAAGGTTTTCCATCCTTTCAAAATCAAATGTTTTATCTTCTGATTCACATTTTTTTATAAAATTTATGTATTTTCAAGGTTATTTTATTTTTAACTCTTTATAATAAATTTTTAAAAATTCTTATCTCTCCCTTCACAAAATTTATTTGGAAGTAATGTGTACTTCATCTTTTATAGAAATTTTTTAAAAGGTTTTATGAAAAAATTTGTATTTTCACTTCTATCTACCATATAAGGTATATATTTTAAGAAATGATATTTTGATCAGAAACTATATTTTATTATGATATGATTCAATTTGGAAAATGATATTTTTTATCCTTTTATTTCTTAAGTTTTTTATGTGATGTTTTTTAAAGGTTTAAGAAACCCATTATTTTTCCATGGTATGATGAATTTTTTTTTCAAGTGGAGAACATATCTACATATGATTGATGGGTGGGTCCTATATGTCCCTAAAATGAATTGGGTAAATAATTACATCTTAGGATATAATGGTGAAATTAGTAGTGATGCTCGATCTAGAATGTGAAATAGGTTGTGATGCCTCCTCTGTTATGGGAAACGAGTGAGTGAAGCCTGATCCACTAAGGGAAATAGGTCATGATACCTAATCCACTATGTTTTGATTTTTATTATTATGGATGTTTCACAATTATTAAGTATTCTTTTTTTCTATGATATGTATAATTTTCATGATGTATTATTATATTATTATATGATTTATGATCTATGATTTTTAGGGTATATCTTTCTTATATATCCTAATTATACTCATATAATCATCATATTCTCACCTATGATCTTTTATTTGTTTCACTTAGGTTTACCCTTACTGATAATATATTCTCACATCTTTCTTATGTTTCCTTTTCCCCAGATTATGTAAGATTTTTTTAGAAGGGTATTTTATGTGAAGAATTTTTGAAAGATGTTGAATACTAAGCAGTTGTATATAGAGTGGAAGAAATTTCAAATTCTTAAAAAATACATGATTTTTTTAGTTAATGTTTTTCCTAATTGTATAAAAATATAAACCTAAAAGTTCTTAGTAATTTATTATAATGAAATATTTTCTTAAGTCATTTAATTTAGATTGTCCTATCTGTGGGTTGTTATAATTTCCATATTCCTTTATAATCTTGATGGAGAATTCATTGTCTTATGTCTATAACCTCCACACACAAAAATTAATAGACACCAAAAACATATTTAGTATGTGAAACTATGCTAATATTTTTTTGTTTCTCCCAAACCTTGAAGTGTATTTTTGATATGGAACACACATATTTTGTGTAAAACCCTTGGTTTTAGGTATTTACCTATTTAATTTTTTTTATTTTAAGTTATGTAATTTTTGGGTTAGGATTTATGAAGGTTTTTTATGTTTTTAATGTGTTTTAGAAAGTTTTATGTGGGTACACAATTTAAGAATGCTTGGGGGAAACCGTTTGGTATTCCCCATGTAATTGTGCAGGAGTTTGGGGGGTCTTCTAGTTAAGTGAAAAGTTGGTGCACAGTTTGAATAAATCATGAGTTAATTGTGAAACTTTTATATTTTCTATATAGATCCTATTTTCATGGTTGATTCATGGTTTTCCAAACCATGTGGCCTAACCATGTGATGGGATTAATTAAATCTAAATTTTTGATTAAAGTCCTAAAAATCCCCCAAAACCCTCATTCTTTATCCTCTAACCTAGGCTCTCGAATTCCATCACTCCTCTAGGATATTTTGGTTATATTATTACTTCTATTGGTTAATTTCAATGGATCATAGGGTGTTGGATTTGGGAAATTAAAGGTAATATCCTTGTTATTCTTCTCTATCATTGATCCTTTTATTTTCTCTAAAGAGGGACCTTATATTGATCCATCATTTCCTAGGTCCATTGGTTAAATCTAGTTTTGATAAATCTTATTTGGTATTCAATTAATAAATAGATTAAGAAAACCAAATGTTTGAGATAGTGAGAGAATTATTTGGTCAAAAACATTAAAGGAAGGTAGATTCTCTTATTTTCCCACATTATCCAAGAATATGAAGTCTCATTGTTTTTTGAATGAATTTATTATTATTTTATTAAGAAAAACTTTGAAAAATATCTATTTGAAATCCCTTTTGAATAGTTGATATTAAAATCAATAATTATGAATGATTCCCACAATGTGTTTGATTAAATGATTAAATTAAATTGCTTTTCAAAGTAAAGGTGGTGAATGGGAGAACTTTGCATGAGTATGGTGGGTATGTATTCATATACATATATAAAGGTTCATGTAGCTTAGACATGGTCATATTGATAATATTGGGGCACATTATATTATGTCTCTGAGTGAATATTTGGGACCGGTGGTACAGATACTGCTCGCAAGTTGGACTTTTCATGAGTGGCCTTTAGGTAGTGGTTGCATTGGTTAATGTTTTGCATGTGTGTGTGATTTCATTCCATGGTTGTGTTTTTGTGTGAATAAGTTCACTACCTTATGGTTATATATTTATTTTACATGGGTTTTAATTATTATTATTTTATTTTATTTAAAATAAAATATGAGCTAACATATTTCTTATTTTAGTAGAATTTAGGGGAAGTCATGAGGTTTACATACTAGGTTGTATCCTCACCCCCTGTTTATAAAATTTGGTGTGCATATAGGAATTTTTTATCACGATGTAGTTAAGGGTAAGTTTTTTATTTTTCTAGTGGATTTTTGGGATTTTGTGCTCTTGTATATTGGTAGTTAGATCTTGATGCGACTATCGAGTCTTGGATTCAAGAGTGGTAACACCTTGGTGCCTTAGGTATTTTTATAATGAGTTTTATTTATCTTGGGATTATAGAATTATATTTTATTTTATTATTTTCATTGTTAAAATGATTATCATTTGGGTATATATTTGGAGTTATTCTAGTTTTGTATCATTCATCATATTGTGTCTCTTTCTTTGGGTCTTCTTACAGGTTGTTTGTTTAAGGTAAAATTGTCCCCCATGACTTGGTAAAGCCATTGAAATTTATTATTAGCCTTCAGTTCCTTAGGTATGTCACCTAATGTTAGTGGAATTTCAATCCTTACAAATCCAATGGGGTGGGTTAGGATGTTACAAATAGTATCAACCTATTACGCTCTGTCTTTTATGATGGTAGCAAAGAGATAAGATAAGTCAAGACTTGAAATTTATAGAATAAAAGGACATATGTAGCCTATTTATGTTGAAATTCAAGTAAACATGGTATTTTAGGTATAACAATTGTTCATAAATACTTATAGGTATGTTATAAACTCATCTTAATGGGTTTATCTGATGAACTCCAATAATCATTCATTAATAAAGAGACGTTCCACTAGGATTCCATCATTCATATGATATTTATAATTCCTGATTTTGAAATTATTCTATTATATACTTACTTGTTTTTATAAGATTTACATTATAAATGATAATTAAATAAACTTGTGATATCTAACTGGATAATTTTACTGTGTTTTTAGAATAATAACACCAATTGGAAGACCTAGAAAATGGAAAGAGTGAGCAGTGGAGAATGTGGTTACACCTAAACAATAGGTGAACTAATAACTTCTTTAGATCATTTTGCATGAATTTCAAGCTGTATAAAAATGGAATTGAACTGAGGAACTAAACAATAATGATTATAATTTACTATTTTAGAAATATAATCCATCGATTTTTCAAGGGTATTCAGAACCTGAGAATGAATAAAAAAGGATTAATAGGATCAATTGAATTTTCAATTTCATTGGAACATAGAATGATGTAAAAGTGAATATATATATAGGTATATATTTTGGTGCATCTTTCACAAAAATTGTGGGGATTATTTGATCAAGATAAAATCGACCAAGATATTACTTGGGAGGAATTAGAAGAATTGATCAATAAAATATTTTTCTTCATACTTTTAAATTAACAAAAATGATAGATTTCTTTAGTCTCGAGAAATGAAATTTGACTATGAGAGAGTATATGGATAATTTTAAGAAATTATTTTTATTTCTCCAAAGGTATTAATTAGATCACATTTGAAGGCATGTATATTTGAGGTAAGGATATGACTGGATATCTATTCTAATGTGGTCATGTTATTGATCGAGGATTATAAATACATGGTCAAGAGAGTGATTGTGGTAGAAAGGGAAATTTATAGGAATGGTAGTGGAATGAACACTTTTGTATTCATAAAAATAGTTGGAAACTCCAATTATGTAAATAATAGGAGGAGGTAAACCTAATCCTAATAAAGAAGAGCATTAGAGAATTGGAAGACCTTTCAAGTCTCTTTTCCATAACATCGCAGTATGGAACTAAGTTATATACAATATGGATTTTTTCACATAATAAAAATGTATTTTACAACACCACATTGAGACTATTATAACCATGGATTTAAATGATATTTCAAGCATTATGGTATGAGATAAAAATAAAATGGGTGAAGATGGATTGAATCAGTCACATATATCATATTCTCAACTAGGGTAGTCTCATCAAAGAAGTTGTCTCCCTCATTGTTGAGTGAATTAGGATAATTTTAAGAACATATTAGTCATCTAATTAACACCTCCACAATAACAAATCAAGGAAAATTCAGTGGGATTTGATCATGAACTATATGGAGTTGAGAAGATAATTATACCTGAGTAACCAGGTCCCTCGATGGTGAAAGGTTCCATTCTTCTAAAATATAATCTAATGAAAGTATTGCTTGATACTGGTCCATCCCACTCATTTCTTGATTTTCATTTTGTAAATCAATTGGGTTTTCATAAGGAAATGATGTATCGTGTCTTGAGAATCAGAACACATCTTATGTAATGTGGATATAGAGGATTCAAGTGTCCATATTGTCCAATTACCATAAATAAAGTATAATTTTTTAGGGACTTTATAGTCTGGGAAATGGATATATTCAATTTGATCATTTTCATGGATAGGTTGGTGAAATTAAAAGCTCATATTGACTGGTATTTCCAAAAATTAACTTTCTTATCCCTAAATGGTGTTGGATATTTATTCGAATGGGATTGGGTTATGAATGATGGCAGAGTAAGGCCTTTGGTGGTAGTAGGTACAGCCATGTATTTGTAGCTAGTAGTGATAAATTTGGTTGTTATTAAATGGAATTGGATTATGAGTCTTCCTCTATGGTATACTGACACCCTGATTTCTTTTTACATAATTTTTATGGGTTACCACCTAAAGATGAAATCATCTTTTCTATCAATCTACTTCTGGGAACAAGACTTATTTCACTTTCATCATATAGAATGGAACCGATAGAATTATCTAAATTAAATTTCCATCAAGAATAACTATAAAGTAAGGGATTAATTGGACCAAGATCATTTCCTTGTTCCACTCTAGTTCTCTTTACAAAGAAGCCATATGGTTCACTTCATTTATGTGTTGATTATCATAAAATGAATCAAACTATGATCAAGAATCGATACCCTCTTCTTATAATTGAGGAACTTTTTTATCAATTGAAGAGAGATGAATGGTTCTGTAAAATTTAAATTTGGTATGGATATCACCAACTTCATGTTGGAAAAAATTATATTCAAAAGATATCTTTCTAAAGATGTTACAGTCACTATGAATATGTAATCATCCCTTTGGGAATAAAAATTCACCTACGATTTTCATATCTTTAGTGAATCATATCTTCAATAAGTACCTTTACTTGTTTATCATAGTATTTTTCAATGATATTTTAGTGCAATCCCACACTATAAATGACCTTGAGAATCATTTATAAGGTGTATTGTGTATATTTTCTAAGAACTGTCATTATGATAAATTCTCTAAGTATGAATTCTAGATAGAAGAGGGACATTTCCTTGGTCATATAACTTATGAAAAATGCATATCAGTTGATCCTAAAAATATCAAAGTAGTTATTTCTTGTAAACCACCTAATAATATCTTTGAGATACTAAGATTTCTGGTCTTATAAGGATATTATCATTTCTTTATTCGAGACTTATCAAGGCTCTCTTCTTCTATGACTTCTCTAACAAGAAAAGGCATTCCATTCAAATGGAATGAATATTTCTAGAAAAAAATGTATGAGATTAAGTTTTGAATCACCTAAAAACCTATACTCATCTTTATAAGACTAGTATAATCCTATGTGGTATACTGTGATATGTCTAGATATGGATTGGGTTATGTTCTCATTAAAGGAGACAATTTTCTAGCTTACAGATCGAGATAATTAAAAATGCTTGAAAATAATTATTTGATGCATAACTTGGAATTATATGTGGTGTTCCACACACACAAAAACATTTCCCCACTACCTATTTGGTGAAAATTTTATAGTGTTCCCAGATTATAAAATCTTGAAACACATCTTTTCAAAAAAGGATTGAAACATATGGTAACACCGAAGGATGGAATATCTACTGATGTTTGACTTTGTCTTAGTTTATAAACCAGGTAAAGTAAATTTAGTGGTTGTTAATTTGAGTTATAAATCATATAATATGGATTTTTTAGAATCTTATGACCAGTGGAATCTTATGGGAGTAACTTTCTATATGCTTTTGAATTATAAAGAAAATAATCAGAATAAAGTTTTCTTTCCCACTAGTATTATTCCTGATTTATTGAGTCTGATCAATGAGTCTCAATAATAATAATCTTATTTCCTTTCTATGAGGTCAAAACTCAATGGTGGGGAAACTATTGAGGTTTGGTCAGTGGATGAAAACTTTATGTTGTGTTTTCATAATCAAATCGTAGTTCTTTCATCAAGACAAAAATAGATTCTTTATACTTTTCACCGTTCAAAATGGGTGTTTCGCCCAGGTATTCAGAAAATATACATAGAAATGAAGAACTAATTTTTTTGGTCAAGTACGTAATAGAAATTGGATAAATATGTTGTGATATGTCTCACCTATGAATAGGTAAAGGTAGAACACCAATGACTAGCATGAATTTTTCAATCGATGGTTATACCCATATGGAAATTAGAATATATTTCTATGGAATTTTTCATTGACCTACCATGGAAACTTCAGAAGAACAATTCTATTTGGTTAATTTTGGACCAACTCACCAAGTTGTCATATTTCATTCCAATTCAAGAGTCTAATATGGTGGAATAATTTTAAAAAAAATCTATATCAAAGAGGCAGTGGAATTGTACAGGGTACCGATATCAATTATCTCTAATTAAGACCCTTGATTCACTTCATGGTTTTGGTGATCCCTACAAGAAACCCTTTGCACTAAATTGACAATGAGCATGGAATATCATCCAAAAATGGATGGTTGGTCGAAACGTACAATCCAAACATTGGAATATATGATTCATGCTTGTTTTTTGGATTTAGACATTTCATGGGAAGATCATTTTCCATTGGTGGAGTTTTATTATAACAACAGTTATTAGGAAATGATAAAAATGGATCTATTTGAGGTGTTCTATGGTCATCCATATTAATTTATTCTTTATTAGGTACATACTTGGGATACTTAATTGATTATACCAAGTATTGTCTATTTTACTACTGTAAAAAACCAGATGATTGGGAAACGAATGGTAATAGCCCAGATTCTATGGAAATCATATCCAAATCAACATCGATGACCATTATCTTTTGACTTGGTGACCATGTATTTTTGAAAGTGTCACCAACACTGGGTCACCATTTCTTGGGAAATCAAGGGAAATATAAACCTCAATATGTCAAACCATTTTATATTTTGGGATGTATTGATGAAATTGGATATTGGTTAACCTTACCACTAAGATTTAGCACTATTTATAATGGTTTCCAGGCATATTAATTAAATAAGTATTAACCTGATCCAACTCATGTAATTAGTTGGGACTATGTCACCCTTTTAGTGTATGCTAAATTTATTTATACCCAAATTCAAATTCTATATCAACCAAAAAATAGTTGTGAGGTAGGAGAATATCTTTAGAATGAATATTATAGAATAATTCTATGATTAAATAGGAAACATGGGATTAGTATAAAATAATGCTAGACCAATGGCTAAAACTCTTGTAGGTAAAATTTTACCTCTAACTTCCTGAGGATGGAATTCCCCTTGGAGGGGGGAGTGTAACACCCCCAGTTTGATGTATTTCCTTATTTTATTGTATATTTTAAGTTATAGAATGGTTGGTTTGGGACTTAATATGGTTTCAGATACTTTTAAAGTATTTTGTAGAGGTTTATGAGGGTGTATGATTTGATAATGGTTAAGGTAAATCATGTGTTATTCCCCAGGTAATCGTGCCAAAGCTTGGAGTATTCAAAGAAGGCAGACTACTATCACAAGATTTTTCCAAACCATTCAATGACCATGAAACTTTTAAATTTTATGTATGGAGTAGATATTCAAAACTAGTGCACGGTTTTCCAAAATGTGTGATTGGATTAACTAAATATGAATTTTTATTTAAGGACTTAAAACTCACCCAAAAACCCTCATTTTCCTCCTCTAATCTAGTCTCTTGAATTCTAGAACTCTATGATATTTTGGTGATCTACTTCATTCTGGTGTTTTATTTTAATGGGTTGGAGGGCCTTGGATATAGAAAATTTAAGGTAAGAGAATTTTTCTTCTTCTCTATCCTGGATCCTTACATTTTCTCTCAATAGTAACATTAGATCAAGCCTACCTTGTCTGGATCTATTGGTTAGATATTGTTTTGATAAATCTTCTTTGGGATTCATTGAAGTAATGGATTATGATTCCCTATTCATTATGATAATGACAGAATTATTCATTTTGAAAACATCATATGTAGGTGGATTCTCTTATTTCTCAACTTTCTCCTAGAATGTGAAGGCTTGTTATTTTATAAATGAATTACTTGTACTTTTTTGGGGGAAACAATTTGAAATATATGTTTTAAATATCTTTTTATTGGTTGATATTAAAGTATATAATTTTTGGTGATACCCACAACATTTTAAATTAAAATATTAAATGAAATTGGTTTTCAAATTAAAGGTTCTAAATGTGAGAACTTGTCATGAATTTGGTGAGTGTATGTTCATATGAATATATAAAAGACCATGTGGGTTATACATGGTTGTGGTTTCAATACTGGGGCACATTATATTATATCATTGAGTGATTACTTAGTACTAAAGGTATGGATACCACTCATGAGTTAGACTATTCAAGAGTGGCCTTTAGGCAATGGTTCCATTGGTTGGTGTTTTCATGTGTGTGTGGGTTCTTTACATGGGTTTGTTTTGGTGTGTGTAGTTTCACTGCCATATAGTTAAATATTTATTATTCAATGGTTTCTATTCTTATATCTATCTTTTATTAAAAATATAATGTAAGATAACATGTTTCATATTTTAGTTAAATTTGGGGGAAGTCTGAAGGTTTACCTATCGGGTTGTATACTCACCCCTTTCATATAAACATCGGTGCATATGCAGATGTTTTTTATTATGATATGAGTAATGGAAGGTTTCTTATTTTTATAGTTCAGCTTCATGATACTATGATCTTAGATGTCAATAATTGGAGCTTGAGGTAACTGTTGAGTCTTTAAGTTAGGATTGGTACCACATTGGTGCCTTTAGTTTTTTATCCTAAGTTTTATTTTTCTTGGGATTATAGAATTTTATTTTATTTTATTCTTTTGTTTTCTCTAATTATAATTTGGTTATACAGTTGGAGTTATTCTAGTTTTTTATCATGTGTCATATTGTGTCTCCTACTTTTGGTTTCCTTGAAAGTTGTTTTTAAGGTAAAATCATCCCCCATGACTTGGTAAAGACTTATATATTTATTTTCAACCTTTGTTGACTTAGGGTTTCCACCTAAGATTAGTGTAATTTGGGTCCCTCTCAATCAAATGGGTTGTTTTTAGTATGTTACATTATATATGTCCCATATTTCCATAACAATGACACTGGATTCATGATTTGTTATCATGTGTCTTCATTGTTCCACTTATGATCTTTTGAATTTTTTAATTGTTACCCAAATCAACCATATTTTAGGGTGTGAGTAATTATAGTTTTTCATGAACTGCTGCTTATTTTTAATTTTATTCATGCCCCACGACAGGTTTCCTCGTTCCATTTAACCTCTACATTGGTGGATGGGAGTCCGCCTTCTCTGCTAATTCTTCATGTACCTCCTTAACTTTATTTCATAACCCATGCACTTGAACTTCTCGATGCCATGCTGGTATTTGTGAGACTCTCTTGATCAAAAATCTTAATTCATAACTCCATGACTTCATTTTTTAGTTACATAATTCTTTTGACATGATATTTTACTTAATCGATCAATTTATCTATGATCTGGGACTTCTCTTAAACTTTGATCTTATATTTCAATCTCCTTTTTCAATTTTTCTAGATTTTGTGATTTGATTCATTCAATATTATCTTTGAATTAAAACCCCTTCTCTTCTTATTTCAAAATGAAAATCTTGGGGTCATGTACAACACCATTAGTTTTCTTTTTTTTTGACCTCCAAATATATATTTCTTCCAGAATAGCCTCAGGTTCATATTTAATGTCAATTATTCCCTTGACTCTAGTGCCTTTGTCATCATATCTTCCACCCATGTCTTATAAAAAACCATAATAAATTATTTACCATGTTATATATAATTATCATCCTCCCCTGTTTCTATTTCTTTAGAGTTATCATATTCTTCTGAAAGTAAGTTCTTCATCTTGGAGAATTTCTATTGTGGATTCCTTTTGGGATCTTCTTCATTGTTAATATCCTAGAATTTTTTAGGATAACTTGCGGAAATATTCTAAACTTTTTATCACGTAAATAAAATAATTGGAATATTAACCTTGAATTTCACTTTTCTTCCTCTCATAGTAGAGTATAGTAAAGACATTACTTCATTCACTTATTCTATGAGGTCCTCATGCAATGAATGTTTCTTCATTTCCTTAAATTCCACCTCCTGAGAATCCTCTTTAGACCTAGAGTCATTATCATAATTCCACATCTCATGTGCAATGAGAGTACTATGAAGGATATCTAATGTCACATAATTTAGATCTTTATCTTCAAGCACTTATACTTTCACATTAAAACATGGAGGTAATATTCTCAATATTTTTTAAAAAATATTGAAAATCTTGAGGATCTCTTCAAGTTCGCTCATATCTTCCACAAAAAAATTCACTCGATAAAAGAATTCAACAACTGTCTTATTTGGGATCATTCTTAAATATTCATGCATATTCCAAAAAACCTATAACTTTTCTTATGAAACTTTTAAATCACCTTAATAAATATTTATAAGTTTCAACCACATACCATGAGAGGTTTTTCATGAAATCACATTTGTATATATATGGTTAGAAAAAACTCCCCCTAGTTAATTAATTACATTATCATTAGTATATAACTCCATGTGATCCATATCGAATAGTTATCCACTCTCTTTATTGGTTGAGATTCTATGCATTGAATCCATGTATACAAAAATCCTTAATGAATGAAAATAATGTTGCATTTTATTTTTTCATATTTGGAAGTTGTATTCATCAAATAAATGATTTCACTTATGATTAACAATTGCTACCATCATTTATGAGAGGGGGAATTATATCATGAACCTTTTCTTTAATATCACTTGTTGGTTCCAAACAAGGGTGAATACCCTGAGGGGTTGAATCAAGGTATTTTAAATTCTTTACTCATCCCCTTCCAATGATATTTTTCCCTTTTAAATGGAAATCATCTCCCTTTCTCTTGGTCTTTAAAAAGAAATAAAATTATACATAAGGGACACATAATTTTTTACTTGTTTCCCCAAATGTGTAAATCTAATGAGAATTCATGGAAATGTGCCTATGAACCTAAAACACTAATCTCACCACTTTGATTATAGTTTTGGAGTGGCCTCACTGACCCTCTTAGTTTATAACCCTCACAAGATGAAGGAATGTTACTCTCAAACACATTGGGAACACATTATTCCTATAATCATTTATTATTTAACTCTTAATAATATATAAGTATGATTACACCAATAATGATATGTCAATTTGATCTTCCTTATATTTTTTGTGTATTCTCTTTCAATACATTTTCTGCTCCTTTAAAAATTGTTTCATGTAGTTTTCAAAATTTTCTAAGTATTAATCCCGTAATCTGATGGTTAGGATTAATTATCCTTTCTATAGGCTTTCAATATCATGATAAGTGTACCATATAATTCTAATGTGGCCAAAATATGAAAATCATGCTGAATCAAACCCTTTAATTTCATGATAATTCATAATTTTGAACTCCAGTTTTCCACCTGATGGTTTGGAAAGTCACAGTTCATGATGTCAAGTGTGTTTAACAACCAAATCCCTCAAATCTTATCCATATATCATATTTAATCCTCCCTAAGACCATGGGGTGTATCTTTAAACCTATATTTTTTCTCAAATCAATCATGGTTCAATCTTCTGATTCACAGTGCAAGCCTCAACTGGACAGAACAACTGAAATCTTCCTAGATCTATTCGTGCCATGATCCATTGCTCATAGTGTGGAAACCTATTGAGAAAAACCATAAAATCCTACACTTAGACTCTCACAGAGTGATTCTTCCTTAAATAGTGTGACCTTCAGATGTATAATTCCACTGAAATCCACTTCAATCACCTTCACAACTTGGCCACTATATCGCGACATGTAACATTAAACACCAAATCTTGCAAAGTAACCTATGAAACTCAAATGTCCTGAAGGACTCCATTTTTTATTGATTTAGATAATCCACCTTTCATGGGGTGAGGTGTAACTATTACAAGGCCCATAGGTATAAGTATTACTTGTCTCATAGGCCTTGAAGGAATTCATTGCCCGTAGGCTTCAAACATTACATACAACCCAGACTAACTACTTGGAACTACTACTCCCCAACATCTTCATTATGAAATCATCTCTCCACCTTTTCATGATTGTTTGGCTAGGATTTCCATGAATTCATAGGATTATCCCGATGGTAGGTTCCATACCCTCTCATTCTTGCAATCTTTTTAGCTTCTACTATGGTGAAAGCTCCTTGCGCATCCTCTTTTTGAATCTGGTTCCTTGTAGGTTTTCTGGTTTGCATCTACACTTAAGGTGGCCCGAAGGCCTTGAGGTGGCCCAAAGGCCTTACTGACCCGAAGTCCTGGGTGGCCTGAATGCCTTAAAGGACTCAGGAACCAAATAGGTGGCTCGAAGGCCCAAACGGGGGAATAGTCCCGGCTACTACAGTGTCAAACAGTACCTGCTACAGTTCCCGCTACAGTACTGCTATAGTACCTCAGAAATATGCTTCCACCTGGATTTGATCCTGGGTTTCCTGGATGTAGTTAAGGAGTTCTCACCAACCAGGCTGAGGCTCATGTGCAAGGAACCTATGAAACTCAATCACAGAACAATGTGTGATATTTGTGCTGTGAATGATCCCTACAATGTTCCCTAAATGATCCTTATGAAGTCTCATTTGTAGTTTTATGTTGTTTCTTAGGGCGTGAATGACTCTTATGATCATTAGTGAAGTCCATGAATTTGTTATTCTTTCTAGAAACACACATTGACAGCATGACATAAGTTGATATGATGTGACTCTTTTTCTACATATATAACTATATTTACTCCTTTTAAAACTTATTAGGCCTTCTTTATGACTCTTTCATCTCCTTAAGAAGTTCCTTCATCAATCTTTTCAACCAAAATAACTTGAAATCCACTTAAGGGGTTTTTCTGATGAAATCAAACCTCCATTCATCTCAACTCAGATCCACGCATCTTCAACTACTTTAAATGAATTACAACTAACAATGAATCCACTAAATATATTTTTGTTTCAACAAGAGTGTTGGAGAGTTACACAACTATAGAAATACCTTATATTATTGTTAGATTTCATCTTTATCATTACTAAAAAAATATTGATGTTGGAAGAACCCTTAAAAGTAATCCTCTATTATCAATGCTAAAAATAACTGATAAAGGAGGTATTTTATCAGCACATTTCTTATCAATGATAAAGGAAGATTTTGTCAACACTTTTTAAGATTTGATAAAATTAAAAATATTCTATAAAACTCAAAATATTCTATAAAACTCACACCCCTTTATCAGTGCCCCTCTTATCAACACTAGATTTTAGCACTGATAAAACTAAAAAATATTTTTTTTTACGTTTGGGAAGCATGCATCGCCCAAACCCATACTTCCCCCACCCATTTATCACCCGCCCCCCACCCCATTAGTTCCATTCCCCCTTTATCAATGCTACTTAATTCCCCAACACTTGTACAGCCTCATACCCATGAATATTCAAACCTATGACCGCTTTCCTATAGGATGAATTCCTTTACCACTACTACATCTAGTTTCACCAAAATTTTATGATCTATCTATTTATTTATATATTCTTACATTTATTTATTAATATACTTATTCATATAATTATATATAATTATATAATTATTTTTAAATATTTTTATATATTTACATATTATATATATATATAATTATCTATTTATGTATAATTTTATATTTAGATATAAATTTTTTATGATGTATTTATAAAATGCATATTTATTGTAGAGACCTGGAAATTTCACGGAAATTTTTTTCTTAATTTCTTTGGAATTTTACAAGTATGCAGTTTCTGACGGCACCTGATTCTGAGGCCCGGTGTGCCCGGAATAATTTTCTGAAGTTTTGTTAAGCTTAAATTAACACGCATAAGCACTTTTACTGAAAAAGTGGAATAAATATTAAATGGTTACTCGAATCATAAATCTGAGGCACCGTTGTGCTCAGGATGGCGGGTTTACCCTAGGCGCGACTTAATTTTAGTCGGTGCGGGTCTCCTGTGAGAAATTCCAAAAATGGCATAACCGTAAATAAAATAATTAAATAAATTATTTTATTTTTCATATGGTTATAACTCACAAACGGTAGCTTGGATTAAAAATATATGACCACCGCTGAACTTGTGAGGGCATACTTTATTTAATCAGATACTAACTTGGGTCGAAAGGGCCACCAGAGAAAGTTAGTTTTGGCCATAAATAAAATAATTAACTGATAATTATTTCATTGTAAAATTCATAAATTTTAAACGGTAACTCAGATTAGAAATCCGAGAGAACCATTGGGTTTGTTAGGGCGTGTTTCACCTAGGCAGAGCCTAACCTCGACCGCAGTTGGTCGAGGGTGACTGATAATAATTTTCCGAACTTTTTTTCGGGTACATTCAGTAAACGTACGAGCGGGTTTTTCTATCTTTTGAACCAGTGCTCGGAATTGAAATCTGAGGGCACCGATGAACTCGCAGTGCTGGTAATTGCTTAAGGGGACCTTTATCGCAGTTGCATTTTAAGCGGGTTGAATTTTATTAATTGGGGATTTAGCTTGAAATAAATAAAATTGGTGTGTACAATATTATTTTTATCTGAGGTAGTTATATCCTACAAAGGGGGTTAGGGGTGGGACCTGTAACCACCTAACTTCCCAAGTGAGGATGTTTGAGAGGTGGGGCCCACACGAACCCCAACCTCTCATCTCCCTTAACCTTCCCTAAACTCCCTATAACTCTTATAAACCCCCATTAAACTCCCTTGCATTTAAATGTGACAACTTCCCCTCTAATTAAGAGAACCCTTCACATTCCCCACTCCCATTAATTATGCCAACACTTTATTCAATTAAAGTGGTTTTATTTTTGAATTACATGGGTTAATAAAATAATATCCATAGTCTATTATTTTATTTTGGGACTTTCTTTGTGTTAAGATGAGTTGGGAGAGAGTTCTTGAGAAGGAGAGAAAGGTGTTCCTCTCTTCAATGAAGAACAGTTTTCTTCATCAATGAAGAACACTCTGTGATTCGAAGAACGTGAAGTCGCCAACGCTGATTCCTCCTCGGACGCACCCCGACATCCACGGAATCATCGATCGATCTCTACGACACCCGATGTTCGACATCAATTGATGAGGTAGGGGAATAGTGTATATTTCTCATTTATGTGGATTATACCCTCGAGCTTGAGTGTTTATTTGTAGGATTTATCTTCGTGGATTCCTTACCCCAGTTTAAATTTCTCATGATGAACGTGAATTAAATAAATTAATTCGTGGATCGATAAACAATTGATTGAATTAATTTTCATCTTGTTTATCTAGAATTTGAAATTATTGAAGCATGATAAATATTTAATTTCCAATTCCCCATGTTCTTGATTCTTAAAAAAGATGGCCAAACTAACACGGATATCGATACTCACTTTGACCATGATCTTTCCTTATTCATTGTCCATGCATTCTTCGAGAATTCTTCATCCCCAAATAATTAAGCGCGCTGGAAACTCAATGTTTCCATGAGCGCGACATACGGACGCGAAGATCTCGACCCGGGGATCATGGATATGCATTCGTATATTTTTTTCGAGTTAAATCGAAGTTGGAATGGAGTGCGGAAGGATCTTGTGGAACGAGTAGGGTGGTCTGGCGGAGTAAGGTTGGTAGGCCGAGGCGGAATCCTCCAGTACAGCATGTTGGGGCACTAATTGGGGGAACAAAATCGTGAATAGAGATTAGATTGGAGAGAGAGTTTTGAAGGTGATAAAATAATAAAGGAATTAATAATAAAAATGATAAAGGAAGGAGGTTTGGGTGTGCCACATGAGGAGGGGCCAATATAGGTGGTGCGTGGAAGTTTTGGGTGTGATTTTAATTTAGAGTTTTAAAGGTGATAAAATAATAAAGTAATTAATAATAAAAATGATAAAGGAGGTTTGGGGCATGCCACATGAGGAGGCGCCAATATAGGTGGCGGGTGGAAGTTTTGGGTGTGATTTTAATGGATTAAATTAAATTAAAAATAATAATAATATAATAATGTTATTATTATTTTCGTTGGGAAAACCGTATTTTGACGGTATCTTCTTCGTGCGATCTCTATTTCACGAACCGTCAGCGCCAGTGTGACCCTGACTTTGAGACGGAATTTATGAGTCCAATATTGGATACCTTTTCAGGTTTTCGGATCGGGTACCTGAAACACTCGTACATTAACAGATTTAATATTATTATTAAATATTCAACCTTCTATAACTCATGCATGTGACGTCTGATTGGCTTGCCGTCAGTGGTGATATAATCATGTCTTTAAGACGGTAGATTCAATTATAATGTTTGATACTAAATTCTGGTTCGTGGCTCGGGTCCATGAAGCACCCAATGATAAAAATAATATTATTATTATGGGATCTTGTAACTGACATATATCTCTCATACGATGTCGGAATGACGAACCGTCTGCGACATTGAGACCCTGGAATTAAGGCGGATGTTTCAAAACCAATTTTGGATATTTAAGTCGATGTCAAGGCACGAGCCCCATGAGGCTCGATTCGCGCATGATGCGGTGAAATGAAACTTTTTCACTGGTTATCCGTTTTGGACCAATGGGTAGTTCATCTCGTGTGTTATTCTGTATGGATCACAATGGTGTGACCGGTTTGGTTAACCGGTTTCATTTGAAGTACGACCGGGTTGGATCGAACATGAATCTAACCAGGCCCTCAGAGTGGAAATACTTATAACTTGAGCTCCGGACGTCTGATTGACGTGTCGTAGACTTTTTTGGATTCCTCTTGATGAGACAGATATTTTGGAATACTTCACTTGAGGTTTAGACGCATTTGAAGTAAGGTCGGGTTGGATTGTACCCGAAATCCAACCGGGCCCCTAGAACGGAAAAGCCGATAACTTTCAGACTGAACGTCCGTTTGACAAACTGTAAGTGGTGTTGGTAATCATGTTGAGAAACTGTACCTATGAGTTTACCCTATGAGAGTTCAGGGTACAGTTGAGGTACAGTTGATATACGGCAAGGTTGGTTCGTACACAAAACCAACCAGGCCCCCGGGACTAAAAGGCTAATAACTCACAGACCGGGTGTCCGATTGACACTCTGTCTGTTGCATTGAGACCCCTACGATGGGGCGGTCCTTTGAGATACTTCTTCGTGGTACTTTGTGATACTTGGAGTATTGACCTATAGCTCGTGGACCGGACCCTCCTGGAGACGAGCGTACGGAGTACGGAGACCGTGTAGCTGGCTGAGACCTGATGACTGCTTGTCCGATTCGAGTTGGAGTGACTTGTATAGCCCAGTGGGGAGCACTACTGTGTTTGGGTGGCAGACCCATGGTGGGGAGCACTACTGTGTTTGGGTGGCGGACCCGCGGTACTCGACAGGAGGAGTGTCTCTACAGGATATTAGGGGGGGTGCACTACTGTGTTTGGGTGGCAGACCCCAATGGGGAGCACTACTGTGTTTGGGTGGATGACCCGCGGTACTCGACAGGAGGAGTACCTCAGCAGTCTTAGGTTAGGGAGCAGTGCCTCGGAGTCATGACAGGATCACTGTACTCGACAGAGATGGAGCTCTTCAGCAGTTGCGATTTCGATAATGAAAATCCTGGTTTGAGGTGAGTTAATGACCTTTGTGTTTTCCTCATGATTGAGATGAGCTACTTGATAACTTAGTTATATGTATGGGAATATACCTAAGTAAAGGTTATCTGTTGAGATATTAATTTGTGGTTATCCTTGTTGGATTTAGTGAGACCTTGAGGGCCTTGGGTTCCCTACTGAGTATCGTTATACTCACCCTTGCACGGGCTATGGCTGTACCTTGTTGTCTTAGATGCAAACAACGAACAGCGCTGATAGAGGCCAAGGGTACGAGGACTAGACGACACCTGGAGGTGGACCTCATGACGAGTCGGTACCTGGAGGTGGACCTCACGACGAGTCGGTACCCGGAGGAGGTTGACAGACGAGGGCGCTGAGGAGGCTATCTGTACCTACCCTTCAGGTAGGATCCTTGGTGGACGATCCAGGAGTTTCTTGTCACCTTCCAGCTGTTTTGTCTTTTTCCTTGTACTTTATAGTTGGGCTTGTATTTCCAGCCCCCTTTACTTTCAGCACTACTTTGTATTCAGTTTTACTTAGTGTTTAGTTCCTCTTGTACTCTGGTTGAATGTGTTTATGTTTTATAAAGGCAATGCCTTCCCAGTTATCAGGATTTACGCCTTTGGTGCTAGTCGCCAGCCCCTGGCCTATGGAAGGTGGGCTTGGGGTAGTCACGGCACGGGCCCCGAGGATGGGTCGTGACATTTATTATGAATACATTTATGTGTGTGTGTGTTTTTATGTGTGTGTGTGTTTGTAAGTGTGTGTGTGTGTGTGTGTGAATATATATTGTTTTAATATATATTTGTGGAAATGTATAAAGATACATACATGTATATAGATACACAACAAGTGCACAATACCACTAGAGTATAGGATTTTATTTGTTATTGTAACAACCCGAGATTTTATGAGAATTATTATTTTTAATTTCATTGATGTCTTGTGTTATACGCAACACCAAAATTAGCTTGTTCTATATGAAACACCGTATTATCTTGTAGTATACACGACAATAATCTTGGATCGTGTTACACATAATTTCAAGTTCGTTTGATAGAAGTTATTTTACGCAACATTGAGTGTATATATATATATATATTCAATGTATAAATGAAATATGGTCGGATTCTATTATACGCAATAAAAAATGAATCTTTCACTACACGCAACCCTGACTTGGCTTTCATTACACGCAACCGCGACCTTCCACGATAGCGTGTGTTATACGCAATACCAAGTTTCACTAAACGAGATATTATTATAATATTATTATGAACTAGCCATTATGAATAGTAATACCCAATTTTTGAAATTTTATAAATTTTATCTATCAAAATGGACTTCATTTTTGGATTTGGAATATCTAAATTATCCTAGGGTGAATTTTTGGTATTTTTCTGAAAACTTGCAATTTTTTATGAATAGTGAAAACACTAGGTTACTATTTAAAAACCGACTTTTTATTTAAATAATTATATATTTTGTTAAAATTTATTTTAGGTAAAAATTGATACATAATACCTATATAAGTTCAATGTAATTCATTGGAGTCATTTTATAATAATTTTAGATATATAAAAATTTTATTGAACTTTTCACCGTCTTTTACCTACCTCCTAGGATATTTTTGAAAACTTACATAAAACTTTATTTTACCTATTCTGTGAGTGGAATTTTAAAAATCCTAGAGACACGGTTAATATCAAGGAGTAAAATGTGGTTCAATAAGATAAAAAAAAATTTGGTGAATAGTAGCTTTTTACTTTTATTTACCATGGTTAAAAGTAAATAGGGTAATTAAGGGTAAAAATGATATTATTATTACCCTAACACTTGTCCTAATTCTATTGGATAAGTAAAATTCGACCAAAAACAACCTTAGGAATAAAATATTACCCTTTAGGTCCACTTGGATTGGATTAGGATATTTAATATTATTTTATTTAAAGAAGAGTTAAAATAGTTAAAATCAATGTTTAATAACTAAAACATTTTTAATATAGGGTTATAAATAAGATAAATTTGACTATAAATATTCATTAGAAAGCTAAAAACAATTTCCTACCTAATGGTATTTTATTTATAATTTTTAGACATTAAATAATTTTAGTTATTTATGACACAATGGTGATGTAGTAATTACCTAAATAATGAAATATTAAAACAATTGATATTATAAATACCCAATAAATGTAATTTGAGACTTATTATGAATTAAACTAATTTTATAGGTTAATATGACATGTTATTATTGATTTAATTAACTTTTTTCGAACTAATCATGCTGTTGTGATTTTCAAAAAAATCAATTACCAAATAGTGTCAAAATTAAAATAAAATAGTTTTTAAAACAAATATTATATTATTAATTGTTATAATATTCATAAAAATATGAGGTTCGGATAAATGAATTAGATAAGGTTATATATATTAATAATGAACCAATATGGGTTCGTTTGTCTTGTTATAGTAAGTTTATTAACCATATATTGTAAGAAAACAAGAAGACACGGTAAAAGTTAAATTATTTAACTTAGAGTTAAATCTAAAAGATAAGGGTAAAATAGTAATATAAACTTGTATAAAACATATTGGTTGAGCTTATTTCGACCCATACCCACTTTATCTTCGAAATAAATCAATTTGGATCTATTATAAACCGAATATGACTTTATTATTAAATAATATTTAATGTTTTTTCAAAGGTGCCCCTCTCCTCCCTTATAAAAAGGGCACCCATTCCCTCTCCTCTTCACACCCTTTTGAGCCTTGAAGATCGGTCAAACCCTTCCTGTTTCTCTTCTCCACTTCCATAGAAACATTTTGGAGGTTTTAGTCTTCTAAAAAGACCAACTCTACTTCCTTAAGAGGAAGCTTAAAGGAGGTGTGTCGAAGAAGAGGAAATATTTTCTTCCGATTATCTCAAGTTTTTTCTTCTTGTACTTCCTCTTATTTTGTTGTTTCATTATAAAGTAATAGTATAAGTATTAATTATATACTAATATGTTATTATAAATATGAAACAACCCTATTTTACCTTTTATCCATCCTATGGAAAATGAAATCACCGCGCGTGCGTATGTATGGAATACCGTCTCCACGCCGTGGTGTAATTTGTTTTCGACCACCACCTTACTTGGATGGGTATAATGGTGTAAATAAATAACTATATATGATTATTTTAAATTGATATTGATTCTTAAATATTATACATACACTTCAATACAATTCCACGATCATGGTAATGATATCATCGCTCATGTGTACGTACGGACTACCGTCTCCACAACGCGATGAGATTCATTCTCCATGTTAAACATTCATGAATGATTATAAAGTATATATAATGAGTAATAATGAAATATATGACATAATAATGATTTTTATTTATGTATATATATTTATTTCATCTAATTAATTCCATTCAATTCAATAAGGAAACGAAACCAGCGTTCATGCGTACGTACGGCTTACTGTCTCCATGAACGGTGTATTTCATTCCATTTATCAATCTATCATATATATATGTATATGATGAAAATATATTATATATAAATCTTGTTTTACATTCTTAAATTAATTAAATCAGGATATAAGTAATAATATCAATAACAAAAAGTCGAAACACGTACAATAAATTAAACGATTTTACCTAAATCGCTGCTTTTACATCGAACTTACAAAAGAACGGGTAATATAAAGTCCTAAGTAAACCATATATGATATCATAACAACTAATATTATTCTGTAATAAGTCAATAACATTATTTAAATCATTATAGAGGAGGTTCAGATACATATGAAGCATATCAGACCTATGGTAAGGGATAATTTTGAAAATCTCATTTTTATCCGAGATTTCTTATACGTAAGTATTTATTAGGGTTATATTTTTCATCCATGCCCATAAAATGTTTTTCATAAAGTGTTTAATATTCTTCCATGTATTTTTAATGTCATTTTTACCCCTCTTTGACTTTTAATTTGTGTTATGGAAGGAATCTTTCTTTTGTTTACCATACGAGGAACTTTTTGACTTTTCTGACAAAAGTACGAGAAGAAAGTTATTTTTAACTTATATGGCGTGAATGGATTTTTACGGTTTCATAATAACTTATTTTAATGAAGTTTCATCTACAAAATTTTATAACTATTTTCAAAAAAATATATTTCTTTTATGATTTCATGGCATTTTGTGAAAAGAAAATGATTTTGAAGAAGAAAGGATATTTTCCTCAATAATTCATTTCAAGTTTTTTATCAAAACTATTTTCCATATAAAATGACATTATTTAATATTTTTATGTTTCAAGTATAATGTCTCCATTATTTACATGGTTTTATTCTTCTTATGATGAAATGATATCCATTTTTTATATGGATTATGTTATGATGACATTATGTTTAAGAATCCCATTCTATTACATGGGTTATGCTATGATATATGATTTATGATTTTGTGGAACAAGAAAGAATGATTTCATTATGAGATGGGTGGGACCTATATCTCCCTCAAATACATTGGGTAAAGATTTATATCTCATGAGATAGACATGGCTGGAACGGTAAGTTAATCTGGTTCAGTAATACATGACTAGAACGAGGAGTGAACTCTATTCAGAAAGGGACTTTGTCCACTAAGATGGTCTTGGTAGAAATGCCTTGGATACTATGGAAATTATATCATGTTCTTAATGGTTTCCAAAATTACATGATTTATTCCCCTGATATTTTATCTTGATTTATGTTTCTTTATGATCTATGCCTTACGTACTGCCATGTTTTATGTCATTGCTCAAGATTTTGATGTTTAAATATTATGTTCATGTTTGGAAGTTAAAATGTATATGGTTTGTTTTATTTTCTCCATGCTTACCCTTAATGAGAATTTGATATCACCCTTTATATGTTTTATTTTCCCCAGGATATAAAAAAATGTTTTAGGTAAGAAAAAAATGGAATATCTTTATGGGATATGTTGAAGATCTTTCACCAAGATTAGAAGATTATATTCAGAGTCTCTAAAGACACTAAACTATTAGGTTCCTTGCGTGTTTGTTTTTGTTATGTTTTATATATTCCAAAAAATTAATGTAATGTCCATGTATGTCAAGATTTGTGTCTCTATAGTTGGTATCAGAGGGAGGGTTTAGTTAACCTTTGGAAACTAGGATGCGAAAACTTTAGTGAAATCCCTAGATATATTTCTAAGGTATGTCTAGGGATGTCCCTAAGGATAAGTATACGTATAGGTTATTGTTCTAGAATTATGGTAACGGTCATAGAATTTAACCTAAGATGTTAGATATTGACGGTACTCCCCCTTTGTTATGTTGTTTTCCCTAGCATAATTTCTTCCTCTCACACTATTCTTTTTGGGTTTTATAAAATGGCTGGAAACAGGAAGATTCACGATAATGGAGGATATGATGGACAATGGAATGATTTTCTTCATGAGAAACCAAATGAAACGGGATTTGGAAGTCCAAACATCATTATTATTCCTAATCAGCAATCTCATAATATGATCAATAATATTAACTTTGGTAAGTTTCCCAACTCAAATAATAAGAGAAAGATGGAGTTTCATGATGATCATAGAGGAAAGAAAGTTCAATTTCTCTCATGTAAATCATGTGGGAAGAGGCATCAAGGAGAGTGTTTCAAAGGAACTGGAAGATGCTTTGGGTGCAGAAAAGAAGGACAAAAATCCAGTAAGTGCAAAGGAAAAGGTTCAGTTAACACCATGGACAAGGATAATGGTTTTTCTAAGACATCAACAATGGTTAAATGTTTTAAATGTGGAATTTATGGGCATTATAAAAACCAATTCCCAAAGGGAAAATCTCATGAAGAGAATCAGCATGGTCATATGGGTAGTATTTATGTTGATGATGATGAAGATACTACAAATGATATATGAGATGAAAGAAATGATGAAGCTTGGTTAGTGGTTAAAGAAGGTAGTGGAATGATTGTATGTTTATCAAGAGTTATGTTGTATAGGTAATTTAATGGTACTATGGAATAAAGACACATCTAAAGATTGTTACACTATTCTTTTTCCTAAAATATTTGAAATTATATGTTGAATGGTACCAGTAACCATGAAAGGTTATTCAGATATTTTTGGAAAGAAGATGATATGCGCATAATGAAGGGATAAGGAGATAATGATATGTTTTATAGTGTTGATGAGCTCATGGCTGATATAAGGACAATGTGATATCAAGGTTTGAGTATTTAAAAATTTTGGGATTTTGATATATGGAAAGAGTTAACTTTTGACAACATTCATTTTTTTACTAAGGTTCAATGGGTATTCATTTTTCATGATAATACATGATTAATGTATTCACATGTTTGGAATGTGACCAACAAGATATATCTTATATGGGGGATAAATTATGGTATTCACATGCTTGGTTGATGACATTTCTAGTAATTGTTTTCTTTATACTATAAGACTTGACAGAAGTATTTTTCATAAGCTTAAAGGTTGGAATGGATTAAGTTGGACATCAGATATAATTGTTTAAGGCTATAACTTTTTCGATATTATTTATGGAATGTTATAATAATGTAGTTTTAGAAAAAGGAAAACCTGCAGGACGGGCGACAACCCGTTGCGTTGGACAAGGCTGTGGGAATTGATCCCACAACTGAAGTGCGACAAGACTTTATCACCTACCTCCGGCCTACAGGAAGTCCCTGGTTAGTATAAACAAGTTTTATTTTATTAAGCGGTATGATAGATGAAGTATAAGTCCATTTTTGGAATCATATACGATTAACCTCACCATAGATGGGCTTATGTATATTTGATAACTTTTGCTAACCTTTTGTCTGAGACATATGGAATGAACCATTATTTAATCACATGATCTGCTAATACTTCAATAATGACAAATTCAACTTCATTTCTTTAAGAGATGAAGTGGAAATTGTTCAAGGCACGAACTATAGTGAGATTGTACCAAAATTAAGGAAGTATTTATTTTAATTAAAAAAATATTCAACATTAGGGAAATGATCTTGAAAACCAAAGATGTTTTCCTAGTGCCCTCATATCTGATGAATCATATGGTACCTTAGATCATCACAAATTTATGTCTTTGTGACTGTTGGATTTATCATAGCCATGTCTTCTACCACTCTCCATCAGAACTTGATGGTTATATTTCTCTTCCATATCCATATTTTCACCTATGTTCTCCTATGTGGAAACCCAGGGATAAGTTAATTTGGGTAACTGTTATGTTTCATACATTAGTTTCTAAAATTAAGCTTTAGTATTCCTTTTTTACTATGTGGGTTTCTATTAAAGAAAATTTCAAGTAGAAAACGATTTATAACCCTGACGAATTTCGAGGGCGAAATTCATTTTAAGGGGGTAGAATGTAACAACCCAAGATTTTATGAGAATTATTATTTTTAATTTCATTAATGTTTTTTGTTGTACACAACACCAAAACTATCTTGTTCTATACGAAACACCATATTAGCTTGTAGTATACACAACACTAATCTTGGATCTTGTTACACACAATTTCAAGTTCGTTTCGTAGAAATTATTTTACGCAACATTGAGTGTATATATATATATATATATATATATATATATATATATATTCAATGTATAAATGAAATATGGTTGGATTATATTATACACAAAAACAAATGAATCTTGCACTATACGCAACCCTGACTAGGCTTTCATTACACGCAACCAAGACCTTCCACAATAGCGTGTGTTATACATAATACCAAGTTTCACTAAATAAGATATTATTATAATATTATTATGAACTAGCCGTTATGAATAGTAATACCCACTTTTTAAAATTTTATATATTTTATATTTCAAAATGGAATTCATTTTTGGATTCGGAATATTGAAATTATCCTAGGGTGAATTTTTGGTATTTTTCTGAAAACTTTCAATTTTTAATGAATAGTGAAAACACTAGGTTACTATTTAAAAACCAACTTTTTATTTAAATAATTATATATTTTGTTTAACTTTATTTTAGGTAAAAATTGATACATAATACCTATATAAGTTCAATTTAATTCATTGGATTCATTTTATAATAATTTTAGATATATAAAAATTTTATTGAACTTTTCACCATCTTTTACATACCTCCTACGATATTTTTGAAAACTTACATAAAACATAATTTTACCGATTCTGTGAGTGGAATTTTAAAAATCTGAGAGACAAAGTTAATATAAAGGAGTAAAATATGGTTCAATAAGATAAAAATATTTTTTGGTGAATAATAACTTTTTACTTTTATTTACTACGGTTAAAAGTAAATAGGGTAATTAAGGGTAAAAATGGTATTATTATTACCCTAACACATGTCTTAATTCTATTGGATAATTATAATTCAACCAAAAAACCTTAGGAATAAAATATTATCCTTTATGTCCACTTGGATTGGATTAGTACATTTAATATTATTTTATTTAAAGTAGAGTTAAAATGGTTAAAATCAATGTTTAATAACTAAAACATTTTTAATATAGGGTTATAAATAAGATAAATTCAACTATAAATATTAATTATAAATATAAAAATATTTCCTACCTAATGGTATTTTATTTATAATTTTTAGACATTAAATAATTTAAGTTATTTATGATACAATGGTGATAGAGTAATTACCTAAATAATGAAATATTAAAATAATTGATATTATAAATACCCAAATAAATGTAATTTGAGACTTTTTATGTATTAAACTAATTTTATAGGTTAATATGACATGTTATTATTGATTTAATTAACTTTTTTAGAACTAATCATGTTGTTCTGATTTTCAAAAAAATCAATTACCAAATAGTGTCAAAATTGACATAAAATAGTTTTTAAAACAAATATTACATTATTAATTGTTATAATATTCCTAAAAATCTAAGGTTCGTAAAAATGAATTATATAAGGTTATATATAATAATAATGAACCAATTGGGGTTCGTTTGGCTTGTTATAGTAAGTTTATTAACCATATAGTGTAATAAAACAAGAAGAGGCATTAAAAGTTAAATTATTTAACTTAGAGTTAAATCTAAATTATAAGGTTAAAATAGTAGCCTAAACTTGTATAAAACCTTTTTATTGAGAGAATTTCGACCCATCCCCACTTTAGATTCGAAATAAATCAATTTGGAGCTATTATAAACCGTATATGACTTTATTATAAAATAATATTTTAGGTTTTTCCAAAGGTGCCCCTCTCCTCCCTTATAAAAAGGGAACCCCTTCCCTCTTCTATTCACACCCTTTTGAGCCTTTAAGATCGTCCAACCTCTGCCCTATTCTCTTCTCCACTTCCATAGAAACATTCTGGAGGTTCTGGTCTTCTAAAAAGACCAACTCTACTTCCTTAAGAGGAAGCTTAAAGGAGGTGCGTCGAAGAAGAGGTAATCTTTTCTTCCGATTCTCTCAAGTTTCTTTCTACTTGTACTTCCTCTTATTTAGTTGTTTCATTATAAAGTAAAAATATAAGTATTAATTATATACTGATATGTTATTATAAATATGAAACAACCCTATTTCAACTTTTATCCATCCTATGGAAAACGAAATCACCGCGTGTGCGTACTTACGGAATACTGTCTCCACGCCGTGGTGTAATTTGTTTTCGACCTCCACCTTACTTGGATCGGTATAATGGTGAAAATAAATAACTATACATGATTATTGTAAAGTTACATTGATTCTTAAATATTATACATACACTTCAATACAGTTCCACGATCATGGGAATGATATCATCACTCGTGCGTATGTACGGACTACCCTCTCCACGACGTGATGAGATTCATTCTCCATGTTAACCATTCATGAATGATTAGAAAGTATATATAATGAATAATAATGAAATATATGAAATAATAATGATACTTGATTTATGTATATATATATGTATGTCATCTACTTAATTCCATTCACTTCAATAAGGAAACGAAAACAGCGTTCATGCGTGCGTATGGCCTACCGTCTCTATGAACGTTGTATTTCATTCCATTTATTGATCTATCATATATATAGTATATGATGAATATATATTATATATAAATAATGTTTTACATTCTTAAATTAATTAAATCAGGATATAAGTAATAATATCAAGAACAAAAAGTCGAAACACGTACAATAAATGAAACGATTTTACCCAAATCGCTTCTTTTACATCGAACTTACAAAAGAACCGGTAATATAAAGTCATAAGTAAACCATATATGATATCATAACAATTAATATGGTTCTTTAATAAGTCAATAACATTATTTAAATCATTATATAGGAGGTTCGGATACATATGAAGCATATCAGACCTAAGGTAAGGGATAATTTTGCAAATCTCACACTACTGGAAATATCACCTATACCCACAGTTTTAAACCGTGGGTATAGCTTCTAAAACCGTGGGTATAGGATATACCCACAGTTTCAAAAACCGTGCGCTGCAGTGCCGTCGCAATAGGTCTATACCCACGGTTTTCTGAAAACCGTGGGTATAGCCCACTAATATTTCATATTACCCACGGTTCTGATAAACCGTAGGTATACATTAGTTTCCCAATAGCATATATACCTACGGTTTATATAACCGTGGGTATAAATGGTTTACCTGGAAAAAAAACACAGTTCACACAGTTCACCCAGAACCCACAGAAGCAGACAAAAACCCAAAAACGAAGCAGAATGCAAAAGCCAAAATGGAATCTCACCTTGATCCTTCAAACCAGAATGCAAAAGCCAAAATTCCCAAAAACGAAGCAGACAAAGGAATCTCACCTCGCGCATGCTGAAAATGGACAGCTTGGAGGACACAGGTAAAAGTGGATGCTCCCCTTTGAAATAGTATGTTGTTTTTCTGCATGAAAGCAGTAAAAGTGGACACTCCCCTTTGTTCAATCAAACACAACGAATCTGGATGCTGGAAATGGACAGCTTGGAGGACATAGGTATCAGTTGACAAAAAAATCCAAAGAAACCAAATGGTGAACATATAATTGAACAAAACAAATACCCCAAGCATGATCGGTGAACAAAAATGACAAACAGCATATAAATTAGAAAAGGCTGAATCCCCATTTCAAGGCCCGACAAAAATCTCAACAGCACAGATTCAGTTCACAAAAAGAACCATCCAAAAAACAAGAGAGAATAAAACAAAACACTAGCCATTCCGATCGAACTAAGTTTCTTCCTCACGCATGCTGAAGAAGATGAAAATCGTCAGTCAGCTAAGCAACAAGAGTGCTCGCTGTGGCGGATTCGTTGCACCAGAGCACAAAAATGAGTCAAGAACAGTTCAAGCCACCAAATTTTTTTCTAAATTCAGAATCATGTATTGTAATAAATCAATCGTATTTCTGATCAATTATTAACAGCCACAAATTCTATTTTTAATTTCTAATAAGATCAGAATTTAAATTAGAAGCATCAAAAACTTACTATTTCCAGACAGGTGGAAGTTATTTAGTCCTCTTGTAATAACGTGCAAGCCGATGAATTCGGCTTTCGAACAAGATTAATCTAAACTTTGAGTCCTTGTCTTTCCTATTCCTTTCCAGATGCTTTCTAATAGCAACAGCTTTCTTAATGAGGTAGTACAAATCCTCAGGAATTTCAGGAGCCAGCCCTGTCTCCATTCACGGGGGGAAAGCAGACTGCTTTATTAATCCATCCAGAAAAAAAGATGATAAATTAGGAACAGCAGCATCATATTGAGTGAAGAATTACCATAGGCCTTCAGGATCCTTAAAACTTTGCTTGCAGTGACACTTTTTACCTGTGCAACCCCATGGGAATCACGCAGGATAATGCCAATTTGAGAAGGTGTCAAACCCTTCTTTGCAAGCATGCAAATGTTCTCCTCAACCTGAAAATACACACCAAAATAATGCATATCGCCCATGTTTCAACAACTGATAATTAAGTTTTGACAGCTTTAACTGGGACGAGAGTGAAATCAATAGTAAAAATGCAACACAAAACCAGCACATAGTTTCAATGAGAATCAAATAAAAAAACCAGGAAAACCAATAAAGCAGATAAAATCCTCTTCTTCAAGGAGTCACACATTCTAGGTTTGGGGTATTGGTTCCAGTTTTGAGGAGAAAGATTGATTTCCAGTTTTCATTTTTCAATTATTCAGTAATTTCCTAGTTTTCATACTTAGTTTTTAGGATTCCTATTGTCCATTCCAGTCTTGTGTGTTCTTCAATTTTCCAGATGACGGCAGATGTTCGAATGATCGATTCTAAATCCAGGAGTTGTTCAGTTATATTTTCCAGGTCACAAGCTATTTCAGATAAAAACTAGTCATGTGTTTCATCTTCTACCCCTTCGCCTGGATCTAGGCCTTCCACGAGCACCCAAGATCTGCAACACGGCAACAGGAGGGGTAATATGAACAATGATCTTCTTCACAGAGGTCAATAAGCCTTCTACCTCTCCTTTGGAATCCACACTCCTTATTTGTAAAAAGGCCCCAGTAGTCCGTGATTTCATTTTCAGGAGTAGAGTCATGTTTTAGCTTCAATTCAGGTCCAGAAGTAGAGGTCATGATTCATGTTTCCGATAGAAATTGCATGCATATTCCAATTTCTGGAGTCACAGTTTTCTTGAATATGTTATTGTTTTTTGGTCCTGTTTACATTCTGTCTATGGTTAGGGCACATCGAAGAAGTAAAACAAAGACAACAACACTATAGGAGAGGTATGGCCCTGGAGACGCAGGAGAGACCACCTCCGATGCCCTCCACTTGGCACCAGTATTTCAACTGGAAAGAGACCCCCTCTCCTCTGCGGTTGCTTCCCAGAAAGTCACCCGTTATGAAATAGTTTTCCAAAACTAAACCACCCGAGAGAACTCCCCACCTATTTAAAGAGGGCCCCCACCTTCTAACAAACCAACCATCTCACTGATATTCCCCTTTTTAGGCAACGTCATCATTTGGTCGACCAGTTTGATAGGTTCGTTTTCGCTACCTATAATTTACAGTACAGAGTGGTTGTGGGGATTTCGGACAAGTAGAAAATAATGGATTGTTTTTTTCCATACAAATACTTCATACTAGTGTGGTCTAGAACTCCTCGTGTTTTCAATGAATTTAGATTCTATCTTTCTCATTGGACCTATTATTTCTACATGAATCATGATGCTCTATCGACATCAATTTGGGATAGTTTTTCTGAACACCCCCTTCCCTTTCAAAATCCTACAATTGTTCATATGCTTGGAAATATGGTTCATCGCTACTTGTGTTCAAATAGTCAAACCGAGCCGATTTGTCATCACATCTCCCTACACATCTATTTTGAGGTCGATGTTTCTAAACCTCCCATCGACTATGTTTGGATCACATTTGGGGAGGAATTCTAGTGCCAGAAACCTATGATTTTTGAATCTTGGACTGACTTCTCTGCATGACACCATTTGGGGTACTTATCCAAAGTTTATTGGCGTGGTCGCTCAATTCACCCATGGTAAATGAATGAAGTTCCACAGAATGGGTATACATCTCCCAATTCTCTAGCTATTGAAAATCTGGGTGGAAAGGCCTCATAAACGATTTTCCATCCCCCAAATGATAAGGTTTCTAATGATGCCATGGTCTCTGAAATTTTTTGATATAATGAAGTGTTACATGGGTGTCAACCATCAATAAGGACCAATTATTGAATAGGATCATCTTATTCATTATCGGGTTTCTCCTTCCATTACAAAGGTTCTGGAAGTCAGCTCTTGGGAGGGTCCAAGTACTATAGGAGTGGATCAACACCTGCATTACCATTCTATGGTGACTCCAATAGTAGTGTAGGGTGATAAGCCTAAGGATTCATGTTCATGGGTCATGGATTTTCTCTCCTGCTTGATCCATTATTTGGGACTGGGAAGACACTAACAAGTAACCTCATTTCATATGATGTGGATATGAGAAGCCCATAGGTCCAGACATTCTAGTACAAGTCTTGCATTCAAGACCATCCTATAATGATATGGTTAAGTCAGAAGGAAAGGTCATACTTTCTAAAAACCGATTTTCAGTGTTGAGAGTAGAAGGACATACACTTGAGGAAAGGAATGATTTGGTGTATTCCCAAGATGTGAACCTCTATAAGAGTTTGGAGGCTCCCAATAAAGAAAGGTATTCTAATTCAGATGCGCTCATTGAGTCTAAGGAAGTGGACATGGATGGGAAATAAATTATAACCACTTAAAGGAAGGGGGAAACACTCTTATCGATCCAGAAGGGTTTACCACTAGTGTAAGGAAGCTTTTTGTGACAAGATCCTTCAGGTAATTACTACATAAGAGGAATATGACCAGTTACTGGGGAGGCATCTTCAGGCTAGCCACTCCAAGGAGAAAGGTGTCTGGATCCACAATCAGCTCGGCATACTAGAAAATGGTTTCAATGGGAAGATTATTTTTGTGGAAGATCTCATCCAGACTTTGGACAACGTACCATACAACATTGAAATCTATCTTAATGAAGATCGGTGTGAGAAGGATTCACCTCTAAACCACTAAGAATATATTTATATTTATAAACTTTTTTTTTGTGTTTCATATATTAGTAATGTTATCATTGACTACACATCAATCCTTTCAACCTGACACTAGCCAAGATTTTGGTGAATATATTTCTATTTTGTGAACCTTAAATGCTCTGAAAACCATAATTCACATCACAATAGTCACTTTATCTCCACAGTAAATATGATTTCAGTTAGGATATAACTTGAGTGTTGAGAACAGGATGTCCAGCAGCAGGAGTAGCAGAATTTTCTGTAGCAGAATGTAAAATAATAGCAGGAGAAACAGTATGGACAAAAGAAGTATTATATAAAGGGACCATGCTAGTTTTGCCCATTTCAGAAGAAACATATTTATCAGCATCAGTTAGCAAAGACCTCTCAGTGACTGTGCAATTAGTGCTAAGCAGTGCAGGGAGAGGGTGATTAGGGGTACCTATTTGAGCAATCTTGGAACTGCTAGCATGAGATGGAACCACAGTGTTAACTTCAGGAGAACGGGAAATGAGAGATGTTGATCCAGCTAAAATAAGTGAGTCATTCACATGCTGGGGTTTCAGAGAACATACCAGGCCATTGTCAGGTTTAACATGAGCCCTTTCATCCAGATTGCTCTTGCTTCTCAGGATGACATCCCTTGTAGAATAAATGTTTTTGTTGGTATCAGCAGGGATGACAGGATTAGAAGCCTCCTGAGTCTTGCAAGCAATTCCTTTGCTGGTTTCTATACATGAGACAAATTCATGAACATTCAAGTATTGGTTAGAAAGTGTAGTGGTCTTATTTTCATTGGTGTCATTGACATCATTCAAGTATTGGGAGTCTACACATTCTTTCTTTTCTTGATAGAATTTCTATACATTCTAGTAGTGTATTTTAACCAAAATGGAATGTATATAAATATGAAATGTATAGAAAATGAAGTAGGGTAGATTGGACAATTTTCAGTTTACTCTCTCTAGTATTTCACAACCTGAACCACTTTATGTCTAACCCAAACCTGTTTAACTCATGTCATGTCCAAATATCATGTCAAGTTAAAAATTGTCACCTCCAATTGAGGCAAACAGAAAATAATTTTAAAAAATCTAATACAAAAATCCCCCCTGCCCAGCCCCCCTCTTCCTCCCCCCATGCCCAGCCCCTCCCCCTCCCCCCATGCCCAGCCCCTCCCCCTCCCTCCCCACTGCCCAGCAATCCCCCCTACCCAGCCCTCCCCCTGCCCAGCCCCCCTCCCCCTCCCCCTCCCCCACTGTCCAGCCCTTTCCCTGCCCATCCCCCCTCCCCCTCCCCCCATGCCCAGCCCCTCCCCCTCCCTCCCCACTGCCCAGCCCTCCCCCCTGCCCAGACAACCCAAATAACAGAAATTTTCAAACAGTCTAAACAGAATTTGTAAATCAATATGTGTAGAAATTTTCAATCAACCATCACCTCTTACACCTCTTACAGTGAAGAAAAACATAAATCGTTGTTAAAGGAAATTTTAATTTTACCCGAAATATACATTGGACATGGTTTCGCCATATGGGCTGGCCAAATCTTTTGAAAATCATGCATGGGAAACATTATGAAGGGGAATAACACACTGTTAGAGAGACCGATATTATATATGAGAGCTCAGGTTGGCACTCTTCAGACTGATATTATATATATGAGAGCTCAGGTCGATACACTTCAAATAACAATCCTGATGAAAATATAATCCAAAATTCATTTCATTTCATAAAGAAATTCACATACAGCAGTCCACCAATACAAAAAAAAAATAAACTCCAACAGAAGTCTGTCTGCTAAGTCAAAAATGGAGGGGATTAATATCCCCCCCATCGCCATCATCATCATCCCCATGTCCAGCATCATCATCATCATCATCAACATCATCACCAACCGCACCATCAGCATCATCATCAGCAATCTCATCACCAACAACAGCATCAGCAACATCCTCACCAGCTCCAACATCCTCACCAACTCCATCACCACCACCCTGACTGCCACTAGGACCCTCATGGGAATCACCCGAGGCATAATTTAAAGAGCACATTGATGCCATACATGAATGAAAAGTGGCAGCAGCCTCTGATGGTAGTAACTGACTCAAAAATGACATTGTTTTCATGAAATGTTCATTCATTAGCTTACTTTTTTCACGCTCCTCTAATACCATTTTCTTTGTTGTAGCTAATTCAGCAGAGCTTTCCAACTCAGAGGCCTTAGAGGATTCCGATGATGACCAATACCTTGAAGGGACAATGTTTTTGCCTGGTCTACAACGGACTCTTCCTGGATGCTCCGCACCTAACACCTGACTCAAATGATCATTTGGCCCTAAGTTGTCAGCTTCCTTTTCATCCATGGCCTCCAAGGCAGACTATTGAAATTATAAACATATTAAATTATGAATTTCGTATAAATGTTTGAAATATAAATAAAAAAAACTTACAATTTTATCTTGTGTTTGTGAATTAACTGCAGTTCCATCTTTTTTTTTCTACTAGAGCAGAATAATTTGGCACGAGGTACATGACCTTCAATGCCCAATACAGCTTGCTACATATGAGAAATGCACAAATTTGGATTACAACCATATATGAGAAATGCAAAAAATTGGACTGAAGTGAGTTGCAACAAAGACCTACAAACATTGAGGTAAATGGCAGTCATAACAAATTGGTGGTTTTCTAAAATGGTTTTCTAAAATGGGTTTCAAGGAAATATACTACTTGTTTAGAAAAAATAGACAAGTCTTCTCCTAGTATAAGATGTGATTTCTAGGATACATAGACTAACCAAGGGAATGCATGAATAAATTATGATGACATGTTATAAATAAGGACATTGTTTTAATTCAGATGAACGTACCTGTTGTTTCTCATGCTCAGGCATTGTAGTGCGCCCTAATGTGTGTAAATATGTCAATTCATCTTTGTTTTTTTTTGTTTCTCTCTGACACTACCTAAGAAACACAAAAACAATACAAGTAATAAGAATTAAATTTTTATATAAAAATCATTAAATATTGGTAGTACCTTAAACCGTTCAGTCTTCCAATGTGCGGTCATTTTTTGATATTGACTTTTTGGACAGTCAGGGTTTGTGGGTACACCCTCTAACTCAGTACCCACTCTACTCCTCCAACCAATATATAACTCATGTTTGTATGACCGCCAATACTCTCCAAGATCACTCAACCTAGCAGCTTTGGCAGCTTCACCGTTAGGAAAGTTAAATCGACTCTGCAACGAACATGTTAAGTCATATAAATACATTACTAATATAAATATAAATTTATAAAATTTCCATACCCATATCTGCACCCATGCCCTATCCTTGATGTCAGCACTGATATGTCTCCATGAGACCGGTTCCACTGGAACGATATCATGATATTTGGATAAAGTAGCCATGAAACTTCTACACTCCTTAGCATTTTTACCTACCATTTGATTTTGAGGATTATAATACACCATAATCTGATTTTCACGATTCCAGGAATCCCGCATTCGAGTGCGTCCACGTCGCCTACTAGAAGATCCCACTAAATAAGATAATAGTTGAAAAGAGAAGAGTTAAGTGACAATACAATAGGATAGAAGTGAAATGCTATATTTTGAAAGATTTATAAAAACACCTGATGCAGGTTCCTGAATAGACTGTGAGGCATCTGTAGACTGTGCTGGATTAGCATCCTCCGAAGGAAGTATCTGTTCCACAGCATGCTCCGGCTGATCTTCATGAATAGGTGTGGAAACTGAAGGAACAGACTCAATATGTGTAGGAAGGATGGTAGGAAAAGGAGGTGGTGCAGACATGTCATAATATGCGTAGTAAGTCTGGGGATACATGAATGGATATGAAAATTGTGCAGGTGAGAACATCGGTCGAGTCGGCATGGACATGGAATGGGAAAAAGAGGGTAAATGGGATGATGATGGCGGCATGTATGGGAACATCCCAAGGGTCTCAAGCAGAGGGCGTACATGTGTGGTAGATGGGATGTCCAATGATGGGTCAGTGGGGGGAGTGGTAAGACGGGAGCTCGGCCTAGGCCTAGGAGAATCCCTGCTCGGTCCCATAGTGGGAAGAGGGCACTCTGGAGTTATATGTCCCTAAAAAAAATTGATCAAAAATATGAAGATTACATTATATGTAATGCAGAAGATAAATATTAGAATTATTATACTCACTGAAGACAACTCAGGGTCGCGTCTAACAGGATCAACATCAAATAATCTCTTCTTGTGAGCTTTTGTAGTTTTCTTCATAATCTACATAATAATGAAATAAATATTTTTTAGCAACAATTTTTACAAATCATACATACAACTTAGAAGTAAAAGAAGACAAATAATGTCATAACATTTTTCAGTAATGATAATTCAGAACCAAGTTATACAATTTTTAAAACCACATTTAAACTGAGTTTTCTGAATTGAAATAAATATAATTAAATGAAATGAAACCAAACAATACTAAAATAGACATATCATTCAAAACTAAAACTAAATCAATGTAATTTCATTAGTACCAACCTGAGAAACTCACGTCAAGTTAAACTGAATGAAATCTGAATATATATGGTTGTTGTTATATACTACCCTCCACCACCTCAGGTTCAACATCATCTCTCACAATGGGAAAATTTGCATCATCAAATACAGTAGTTTGGCTAACACCGATGGGGGCATCAATAGTGACAATTTCATCTCCAGCATCATGAAAAATATGTCTTGGGATTACTTCATTAATGACACCGTAATCAGGTTTCAAATGATCTTTCACATAAAAAACTTGTTTTTCCATTGATGCCAAAATGTATGGTTCATCAATATGCAAGAATCGACTCATGTCAATAACTCTAAATCCACAATCATCAATAAATGTACCATGTCGCGTCATTGAATCAAACCATTTACATTTCATCATAGTGACTCGACCTTGAGAGTAGTAATACAATAACAATATTTTCTCAACCAGTCCATAATAATACACATCTTCATATCGAGGTTGACTATCTGATGCACTGGCATAACAATCCGTTCCAGCGGTTAACATAACGCCATCATGTTGTGTTCTCATTTTCATTGCTCTATCGGTTGTAACAAATTTATATCCATTGATTATTAAAGATTTTCATTCATGAACCAAAGAATTGGGACCAAAAGCCAACGCTCTTAATTCTTGAGAAATGAACTCAGCAGGTAAACTCAATACCTGGAATACATATGACTAATATAATTAAACATATATCTATATTTTAAGGTATTTAAAGTAATGGTCATACCTTTGATTTCAACCAAGCTGGGAACTCTTGGCTATGTATAGCCTCTCTCCTTCTCAATGGCAAATATCGATGAACTCTACCTATAATTTGTTTATGTTCCCTACATAAAATGATAATAATAGTATAAGGTATATGTGATATGATATCGTATGAGATGACATATAGATATTCAAATTACTTACTTGATATAAGAATCGAACAAACCACAATTAAACAAGACTGTACGATGTGCCATATTCCGCTCTTCAAAGCTCAATGTAACCAATGTATATGACCCGAAAATTCCACCTGTTTGAGGAAGAGAGGGAAGCGAGGGTTGAATTTCCTCATACTTCTCATCTTCATTTCTCATTGGTCGATTATGTCTTGTCGTCACATCGGAAAAATACATTGAACAAAAATCCATACATTCTTGGGCCAGATAACTCCTCACAATGGAACATTCAGGATAATTCTTATTTCGGACATATGATTTCATTGTGCACATATTTCTTTCAGTGGGATACATCCACCGAAAAGTGACCGGTCCCCCAAGAAGTGTCTCAGTTGGAAGATGAACCGTTAAATGCAGCATGCAAGTGAAAAAGGATGGAGGAAAAAAATTTTCCAACTCACACAGAATTAATGGTGCCTCTTGCTGCATTTTTATCAATAATTCCTTGGATAACCTTTTAGCACAAAGGTCTCTAAAAAAATGACACAATCGAATCACCGTCACTCTTACATTTTTGGGTAGCAAATTCCGAATTGCTATTGGAATCAATTCATGAAGAAGGATGTGATAATCATGAGTTTTTAGGGATTTCAATTTCAAATGTCTTCTGTTGACTCATTTAGATATGTTGCTGGAATAACCATCTGGAACCTTGATATTCTCCAATATTGCCAGAAATTGATCTTTCTCTGTCGGTGTCATCACATAAGAAGAACAGGGAACTTTCCATTTGTTTTCACCGATACAAACAGGGTGTAGTTATGGTCGAATACCCCAGTCCAATAAATCCCGATGAGATCGGAAGTCATCTTTGGTCTTCCGCTTAATATTCAGAAGAATTGCAAGCAACATTTCACATATATTTTTCTCAATATGAATTACGTCTAAACAATGACGTAAGAAATTAGTAGACCAATATGGAAACACAAAAAAAATACTTCTCTTTTTCCAATTGTAAGTGACTTGAGTATCAGCAGTCTTCCTCTTTTGAGATTTCAACTGACCTTTCCCTAATGAAAAGCTGAAATCTTTCAATTCATTAAGCACATCACTTCCAGACATACGTTGAGGTGGTTCTTCAGTGTCAACATTATTATCAAACCTCCGACGATTCTTCCTGTATTGATGATCCATTGGCAAGAATCGACGATGCCCCATGAAACTGAAACTACGACGATATTTAAGCCTTTTTGATCGTGTATTCTTCATACAAACGGGACATGATAATTTTCCCTTCGTGCTCCACCCAGACATCATTGCATAGGCAGGGAAATCATTTATGCTCCATAGAAGGGAAGCACGCATCTGAAACGTATTCTTTGAAGAAGCATCAAATGTTTGCACGCCTAATTCCCAATGTTGTTTCAATTCTCTTATTAAAGGCTGCAAGTAGACATCTATATCATTACCAGGATCTGAAGGTCCAGAAATTAGTATACTCAAGAAAGTGAATGGTTTTTTCATACACATCCACGGAGGAAGATTATAAACATGAATAAAAACCGGCCACGTGCTATGAGCAGTAAGCATCTGACCAAACGGATTAAAACCATCACATGATAGGCCCAATCTGACATTACGCACCTCAGCTGCAAAATCAGGATGTTGTGAATCAAATGTCTGCCATGCTAATACATCTGCAGGATGGACCATCTCATCATTACCTTTAATTCTCTCAACATCGTGCCATCGCATATTGGCTGAGATTTCTGGAGACATGAATAGATTTTGAAGTCTGGAAATCAATGGAAAGTGCCACATGAATTTCTGTGGCACACGATATGGTGTTCCATCTGCATTTGTCTTCCATCGAGATGTACCACATACTTTACAGTCATTACGGTCAGCTGTTTCCTCCAAAAATAAACTGCAATCTTTCGGACAAGCATGGACTTTATTAGTAGCAAATCCAAGCTGCTTAATTAACTTCCATGCCATGTAATGATTTGAGGGAATATCTGCACCATCAGGAATCAAGTCCTTCAAAAATGTAAGAATATAATCAATGGAGGTATTATAAATCCCATACATGGTTTTCCCATGATATAACCGCATTAAAAATTCCAGCTTATTCATTTTAGTACATTCTTGATATACTGGAGTTCTGGCATCATCCAATAAATTTTTCACTCTCTCAACATCATCGCCTTCAGTATTTTCCTCATGTCTACTAATATCATTGTCTTCTTTCACCGGCATACTGTCTCTCTCGGAATGATGCACATATGGAAACCGATCAAATATCAAATTCTCCATGTCACTTCTTTCATTTCGTTTATGAACAGTCGAAGATTGGCTCATCTCTCCATGGTGAAACCAAACATTATAGTTTGCTTGAAATCCAAATTTCGTTAAATGGTAACTAACTTCTTCTTGTCTTAACCATGGTCTTCCAACACAATTATAACAGGGACATTGTATACAACCTCCATCTGACGCATTGTTAAATGCAAAATCTGAAAAATTCTCCAAATTATTTTGAAACTTGGTTGAAATCCGATCGGCACGATACATCCAGCTTCTATCCATTCTATATCAAGAAAAAAATATCTTTCAGTCAACAATGTAAATAATATTTAAAAAATTCATTACAATCAATTTCATTATTAAATTAATCAAAGCATATTAGTATCTAGAAAAACATATTTAATGGCAAGAGGAGTCCATTATTGACAAAGTAGGAAAAATGGAAAAATGTTCTACCTTGAGATGTAAACTAAATAAAAAAGTAAAAACAGTCACTCCCAAGTGGTCATTGAAGAAAGATGTTCATCATGGGGTTTTAGTATGAAGATTATGCTTCTATCACGGTAGGAAAGTCTATATTTTTAGTATCGCATGAATGGTATATAATGCACCAAGTTGTAAGAAGTGTATGAAAGGTGAATGCATAGGGATGAATTTTTTTTTGTAGTTATTGTGTAATCATGTATAATAAATAAAAGTATACGTTTCAGGGTTGAAGAGTGAGTGACCATGAATCATGAAACATTGTGAGGTTTTTGTGTGATGAGGAGTTCTTATTGAGGAAAACACATGATCATATATGCATGTATGTAGAAAATTAGGATTTGGATCTTAAAATGGTATATTTCTTAATGATTTGTGACATTCATGGTTAAACATATTTTTACTGATAAAAGGATAAAATAAATCACTATTGTTAATAGATTCTATCATTGATCAAATTATCCATTTCTAACAAAGTTGATAGTAGATTTATGAGATATATATTATAGCTCTCAACTCACTAGAGGAGTGTAATTGAGCAGAATTTTGGGGACCTTCAAGGCTTGAGGATCTACTAATTGGATAAAATGTTACTTATGTTATCATTCATCTATTGAGAGACTCTTAGATATTGAGGATCTACTAGATTTTTAATATCATAGTTGGATTAATAGTTGAGGAAGACCAGTGTTCTAGATTTTGTGTAAGATTATGTTACTACGTTATTTTCATAAATGAGTTTTCATATAGATTAGGGGATTATTTTAAGCCTACCAAATACTCTGGTTGTGGAACAATATCAGATCACTTAAGGTAATGAAATGTTGTATTATTTTTGTGATTTTGTTTAGTAGCTTAATAAAATATTATAAACTAGAAAGATCCAGAAATAAAACACAATGGGAGGTTGTAAAAGTATTTTTAAGAGATATCCTTTAGGAAAATTAAATATACCTACACTTAATTCTAAGATAATACCCACCCCATTATACCACTTCATATATTAGTGGAAATAAGTGTATCAGACTTTTCATGAACTCAGTAAATATGTCATAACCCACACTAAGGGTAGAACCTTGTGAAAATAACTTATACTAATATTTAATTTACATTCTATATTTCATGTGCTATTGTGTGCTAGGAAAAAATGAAACAGATATGTAAATATCCTAAACAGTAGCAGGGGTTGAATTATTGAGAGGGGAATTAAAAATTGTAAGAGTTTAAGTACAAAATAATTCAATAAAACAGGTCAACTTGATTCACCACCCATAGTGGATACACAAATCACTAGGCACCACATGAATACTGTTTAGTTTTTACGGTTTAATTGAATAAATATATATATATATATATATAATGAACTTTAATTTAATTTCAAGTTTTATAGATTTATTTAGCTTCCTTATATTTTTTATTAAAATTTCACACTCGAAGAGGTTTAGATACATTAGTGATTAGACACTAAAGAACACATGTACAACACATGATACACATTGAGAATAAGATAATTTTTTCCCTACTACATTGTGTACATTTGTAACATGGGATAACCATTCTAAAACCTATCACACTGAGTGCACCAATAGTACATGATAGTCATTCTACCCCTAGTGCTCCGAGTAAACTAAAAATATAGGATAGTCACTCAATACAAGATATATACAGTACACTAACAGCACATGATAACAATATTACTTAATAACACTGAGTATAATTGGTTATATACCTTATATATTTATTTGGATACTATTTTGAATTCTCCAAGTTTGATTCCATCCACAAGTATGGATTCAAGGTAGAATTTTAGCAGATCTGGGGGATAGCAGTTGTGAAATTTTTTCCATATATATAATATTAGTGTCTCATCCTTATCAGTGTGTATTTCAATATGATAATAGTAAATATTTAAATATTTTTACCTATTCCTTTTATTATTCTTTTTTATACTTTAACTTTATTTCAAATGACTTGATATCTAAATTATATGATAATCAATAAAAACTAATGTTTTTTGTTTTATGTTGAAGTGTTGTCTTTGTTTTATAGTTTTAAATGAAAATATGATTTTAGTTTTTTTTAAAGTATATTTTTTGAAAAAGTTTAACAGTTGCATGTTATATTTATGTTACAATGTTCTGATATAATAAATTATTTTGAGTTATCGTGGTAGTGTCTTTATTTTTTAGAATAAGAGTCTATATTTTATCTAAAAATAAGTTTACTAAGTTCTATTGGGTATTCAATTTTAATAATTAAAGACTTCTGTTTATCTAGGAATGAGTTTAATAAGTCATGTTGAGATGGACCAAGTATGGTGTGAGTTCACCTAGAGGGATGAATCCTTGAACAATACTTTCATTTTTCCTTTTCTAATTTCAAATAAATCAACCTTTGTCACTTGTTAAAGTGATTTTTTAGGGTTTTGTGTGAGATCTGTTTTCTAGGTTAAGTGTTGGAATCTCAAGATGTTCATCCATCAGATGTTATAGTAGATTATCTAGATAGATATAGTAGAACAACACAATACAAAATTATGATTCATAAACTTGAAGTCAGTATATTATAAGTACAATTTCTAGTTGAATAAAACTTTGATAGAGCCTCAATGTTTCTGTTCAGTAAAAGAATCTAGATAGATGATTTCATAGGATGGGTTAGAGTGGAATTTTAGTATATAAATTATGAGGAGTTTCATCAGATTCATGTACCTAAAACTCATCATTCTCCTTCTTGGGAATCATGTTAATGAAGTTGGAGTTAGCACCATAATTCATAGAGGCAGAGATGAAGAACTGCCTAACAGCATTCACAACTTCCTCATGAACAATCTCCCAGTAAAAAATGAAGAACTTATTAGATAACACATCCGGCCCTGAAACACTATCAATGTTCAGAAAAAATAATGCATCCCTAAACTATTTCCCCCTGGAGTCTTAATCAGATCCAGATTATTTTGATCATCAATGGTTGGCATGATATTCTAGTCAATCAGATGAGAATTATCATTCCCATTTTCAGAATATAAATCTAAAAATAGCTCACAATCGCATTAGAAATTTCAGATTCTGTAGTGAAGGTTCTTCCATTAATACTAAGAGCAGACATCTCCTTCTAAATTTCCTTTAATTATGAAGACAATGGAAGAAATTTGAGTTCATATCCCCTTCCTTTATCCATTTGATATTGTAGAGAGATCTAACCAGATTCTCCTTCGTATTGAGCAAGTCATCCAGCCTTGAAATAGCCTAAGTTTCATCCTTTGATGGCATAGAATTCAATTGATTAGCATACTGAAATTTGAGGAGATGAGTCTCAACATCATGGATATCTTCATCAAGCTTCAAAAATATACACTTACTCTATTCCCTAAGCTGCTTCTTAGTAGTTTTAATCTTAGAGGATAAGATCTGAGAGGCAGATCCCATACTCCGAGAATTCTAGACATCAATGACAATCTCCGGACACCCCTGTATCACAATCCATGAATTATTGAATTTAAAGGGAATGGGGTCCATACTTATCCCACCATAAGAAATGTCCACTACCAAAGGGTTATGTTCAGAGTGCATTTTAGGAAGAAGAAGTCCAGATGCACTGATGAAACCATTATTATCATCAATTTGAATGAAGCACCTATCCAGCTTACTGGCCTGCCTCCCATTAAGAGTATATCTTCCCCAGGTAAAATCAGCACCAACCATAGAGACTTCAATGATATTACAAGTATCAATACAATGTGAAAAGTCGGTTGCAGCAGTTCTGTGAAAGAAGGATCCAGTTTTTTCATCCGGTCTCAAAATAGTGTTGAAATCACCAATGATGATCCAGTTAGAAGGAATAGAAGAGGATAAGGTATATATGTCTCTCCATATTTATCTCCTTATCATATATGAATTGGAATCATACACACATGAAACAAATATGTATTTCCTGTTCAAACAAAAAGAAACAGAAACAATTTGTTTCCCTTGAGTGCAAGAAGTTAAACTGATAGAGTCATGCTTGAACACCCATAAACTCTCCACATTTCCTTCATTCAAATTATGCTTAACAAAGGAGTACCCAAGTGATTCCCATTTGAAAGCTTTCCAACTATTGAACCTCATCCTTGGCTCAGCAATACCAATGATGAGGGGCTTATTGGTCATAACTATATGTCTAAGGGCCTTGACTGTGGGAGCATTCCCAAGCCCTTGACAATTCCAGAACAAGAAGTTTCATCAATGCGGTGCAGACATGGCCCTTGTTTGGACCCCACACCTAGTAATATATTTTTTGGACTTTCCATTACCATTATCATTGGTATCCTTATGTAGAAAGTCTGAGTCAGATACTATAACATCATCAGATTCATCCTCATGGACATCCTCATCCCCATCCCCAGTACAATCTGACCAAAACGCCCCAGAGAGTGGACTGAACTTATTAATGGAGGTGTCAATCCCTATTGTAAACTCATTATCATTCTTCCTATTCACAGTTTTATTGGTGGGGACTTGAGTAAAGACCTCCCCAATAGAAGCCTTAGGATCAGGATCTTTCGAACAATGACCTTCAGAATTAGTAACAGGAATCAAATTAGAAGACTTATCCAAAACCAAAGGAGAATTCTCCTGAATAATAGTTGTTGCAGAGTCAGAAGTAGGTATTTTTGGTCCCTTATTCAGATCAGAACCCCCTACAATAATATTAACATGATTCACAGGGGAAGCACCCTGATCTAGTGACATAGTAGGATGTTCTTCAGTAGCAATATGGTCACTAATAGAAGGAGTCGTGCATATAGACTTTTCCTGAACAGCAGCCTGGATGTTATCCTCCAAATTATCAGTATGTAAAGGAAAATCAGGCATACTTATAATATTCAAATCAGTGGAAAGAGCCTCTTTTTCATCCTATTCAAGCTCAATAATACCAACAAGGGATAATAAATCATCTTGTAATACCACTTGCTATGATAGTGAATTGTGAAAGTCAGAAGAGGAAGATTTCTGTCTCAGATCAGATACTTTCCTGCATCCAGCCTCATCATGACCCTTCATCTTGCAGAAGTTATGGTTATTTTGTTCATTAATCCTTATGGTCTTCCTCAAACAGACTCTACTGAAATCGAAGGAAGAATATGGATGTTCTTGTTGTATCTAAAATATAGGTTCTTTTTTTACCTTGGTTTCTTGAATTATTTATACATTTTATTCTTGAAGATAGATCTTCTAGTTTTTAAGTTTCTTTCCACTTCTAATGACCAGGATATTATCAAACAAAACCATCTATTGTGTTGAAGTATGTTTCTTAAAATTTTGAGCATGTTTTGATCATCAGTTTTGATGTATATTTAACTATAAAATAAAGAATGGCATATTGTAAAACATTTTTAGTCTTTCATATATTTCATAAAGTTTATTTCAAAATAACTTTGGGGACCTTCAAGGCTTGAGGATCTTTATAACAATTTATTCCTCTTTTTCTAACTAAATACAAAAAATGGTCAGCATGGGTGAAGATAATACCCAATAAAATATGAATAAACCATAATATGAAGAATTAGTAGTTTAATCTACAAAAACCTCAAATAAACCCAAATTAAACTTAATGATTCAATAAATAACTAAACCCAAAAACTCTTCAACACAATATTGACCAAATTAGAAGGCCCAAAATCAAAAAAACTTGACAAAAAAATAGATCCAAAAATTCATAGAGAATAAAAAAAATCAAGGAGAAAAAATTACAAACCTAAATGAAATGAATCGGCCGGGACATTGCCGGAGGAGAGGGATCCTACAGGGGGAAGGGGCACGTCACTGGATCTGGAGGAAGGGAGGCAGAGGCTGAGACATTCAGGTGGAAATGCAGGCCGGGAGGTCGAGGTCGGGAGTGGATGTGGAGTCCGGAGTGGGGATGAGATGGCCGGGTACCGGAGGTCGGATGGCCAGGAGGCGGAGGTCGGAGAGGGGAGTAGAGGGCTGGGAGGCGGAGGTCGGATAGCCGAGAGGCAGTGGTCGGGGAGGGGGGAGAGGGCCGGAGGCGGAGGTCTGGAACCTAGGGTTCGAGCAGGGGAGCACGAGAGTGAGGAGGAGAACGGGCGAGTGAGAAGACCCCGATAAAATTGTGGATTGAATACCCACGGTTCAAAAAAACCGTGGGTATTCATAAACAAAGAAGGCCTATCCCCAAGGTTTATGAAACCATGGGGATAGAAGTGTGGGGATAGACCCCCTTTCGAGTAGTGTCATTTTTATCCGAGATTGCTTATACGTAAGTATTTACTGGGGTTATATTTTTCATCCATGCCCATAAAATGTTTTTCATAAATTGTTTAATATTCTTCCATGTATGCTTAATTTCATGTTTACACCTCTTTAACTTTTACTTTGTGTTATGGAAGGAATCTTTCTTTTGTTTACCATACGAGGAACTTTTTGACTTTTCCAAAAAAAAGTACGAGAAAAATGTTATTTTTAACTTATACGGCGTGAATGGATTTTTACGGTTTTATAAAGACTTATTTTAATGAAGTTTCATCTAAAACATTTTATGAATATTTTCAACAAAATACATTTCTTTTAAGATTTCATGGCATTTTGTGAAAAGAAAATGATTTTGAAGAAGAAATGATATTTTCCTCAATAATTCATTTCAAGTGTTTTATCAAAACTATTTTCCATCTAAAATGACATTATTTAATATGTTTATGTTTCAAGTATAATTTCTCCACTATTTACATGGTTTTATTCTTCTTATGATGAAATGATATCCATTTTTTATATGTATTATGTTATGATGGCATTATGTTTAAGAATCTCATTCTATTACATGGGTTATGCTATGATGTATGATTTATTATTTTATGGAACATGAAAGAATGATTTAATTATGAGATGGGTGGGACCTATATCTCCCTCCAATGCATTGGGTAAAACTTTATATCTTATGAGATAGACATGGCTGGAACGGTAAGTTAATCTGGTTCAGTAATACAGGACTGGAACGAGGAGTGAACTCGATTCACAAAGGGACTTTGTCCACTAAGATAGTCTTGGAAACAATTCCTTATCTACTATGGAAATCATATCATGCGCCTAATGGTTTCCACAATTACATGCTTTATTCACATTCTATTTTATCATGATTGATGTTTCTTTATGATCTATTCCTTACGTACTGCCATGTTTTATGTCATTGCTCAAGATTTTGATGTTTAAATATTATGTTCATGTTTTGAAGTTCAAATGTATATGGTTTGTTTTATTTTCTCCATGCTTACCCTTAATAAGAATTTGAGCTCACCCTTTATATGTTTTCTTTTCCCCAGGATATAAAGAAAGGTTTTAGGTAAGAAAAAAAGGAATATCTTTATGGGAGATGTTGAAGATCTTTCACCAAGATTAGAAGATTATATTCTGAGTTTCCTAAGACACTAAACTATTACGGTCCGTGTGTGTTTGTTTTTGTTATGTTTTAGATATTCCACAAAAGTAATGTAATGTCCATGTACATCAATCTTTGGGTCTCTACAGTTATATATTTACATATTTAATATATATATATATATATATATATATATATATATATATATTTTTTAAAATGTACTTATTTTAATATATTTATATATATATATTAATATATATTAATATTTATTTACATATTTTATTAGAATATATACAAAATATATATCTATTTATTAATACACACACATATATATATTTATATATATACCATATATATACATCTATTTAGGTTTATATATATATTCATACATTTCTATATAGTAATTAAAATGGTTAGATATTTTTTAAAATAAAATGGATAATATTTATTTCCAAATGGTTTATAAGTTTAAGAATATATTTTATATATAAATATGTCTAAATATTAATTTTTATAATTAATTTTTAATATGTGAATATATATAAATATGTGTATATATATGTATATATCTAATTATAAATAACACCAAAAAAATGATAAAATTTAAAAACCATACTATCTATATGAATGTAAATCATGAGAATAAATTATGTTCCCACTAAAAAGGAAGAAAGTCTCTCTTAAACGAAGCTGAAATTTCATTAGATATTCCAAAATTAGGGTATCCTGACTAAAAATTTAGCTTTGGAGGTCTTCTAAACATTTTTCACCTCTAAAAAATAGTAATAGTGTAACACCAAATATTTTAAAGGAACACTATATCCAATATAATATACAACACACAACCCTGAGCTTAAACAGACCATGATATATTAATATTTAAATTTTATTTTTCTAACCTAGCTGCTAAATTGGTGGGTATGAATATGATTAAATGAATTATAATATATATATATGTATAAGTATTACTCAATAAAAATTAATTTATCATTTCTTAGGAAATAATCACTTTATTTTTCAGTAAATCCATTTTATTCTTCAAAACTATGTTTTCTTCAAAAATAATTTGTATTTCATTTCAGGAAAAGATAATATAATTAATTTTTGGATATTTTAGAAATTATATTTTATAAAAAGTATATCAATTTTTAAATAATTATATCAAAAATATCTTAGGGTTAAATTTTGGTATTTTTCTGAAAAAAAATTATTTTTCAATGAATTCTGAAAATACTAACTTTTAATAAAAACTGTATTTTTATTTCAAGCATTTAAAAAGTTACATTATATTTTAAAATGGTTTCAAAGTTAAATTATTTATAAAATATTATTAATAATCCAATTAATTTCATTAAAATCAATTTTATGCTTGAAATTGATATAAAAATATTTTTATAATTAAAATAAAAAATTTATACTTTAAAAGATATTTTTCTGAAAATTAGTTTTTTGTTTCATTATTTACTTTAATATTAATTTAATTTCTACCACTTCTAGAAATTTAATCTTAAAAAAATATTATATATTTGGAATCAATTGGTATAAATTTGGAAAATATGTCCCTTTAATTTTTTTCATTAGGAATAGTAACCATAGTAAATAATTACCACCATAGTAGGGGTAAGTCGGGTAATTAAGGTTAAAAATAATAATATAAGGACTAAAAAAGATCACAAAACTTGCCTTTATACTATTTTATGGGTTTAGTTCATTCATTTCAATTCAATTTTCAAAAATATGGAAACTTGGTTCCAATTTTATTTTAATTTTAACCTTTATAATATTTAAGTAAAAGATAAATTCAAAAATGTCACTTTCATTATTTTAATATCTATAATATTTTTTCACATCGATAAAAACAACTTATTTTAAGTTATAAATATTAATTTTAAATATAAATGATTCATTTCAATCATTGTAATTTATTTCTAGTTTTTAGTGATGAACTAATTACTGTAAATTCTTACACAATGCTGGTACAATATTTATTCAATTAATAGAAAAATTAAATAAATGATACTAAAAACATTAAAAGTAATATAATTTGAATGAATTTTTATGTCAAATATTTTTTTTAGAAAAATATAATATTATAGGTGTTTTTTAAAAGATTTTTTTTAATCCCTTTTATTTCATGTTGTCTTCAAATTCAACTTAAATGAATAGTTCCCAAAATGAAATTAATGATATTTTATAATAAATAATATTTTATTAAATGATTTAAAATTCCTAAAAATATTAACTAAATCCAAGTGATTGTTATATTGTTTTAAATATAAAACATGTTACATTTATGATCAAGTTTTCCTTTTATTGTAACTATCTTGACCCCTAAATAGTAGAAAACATTGCCATCGTGGTAATCATCCAAAAGGTTTAACACTAGTTAAAACAAAATGATAAGGGTGAAAACATTACCAAAAATTATTAAATTTTTATTTTATGAGATGATTTAGACTCGTCTCCATCAAATATTATAATAAAGTAAATTTTTATCAATTTGAACATGAATATTAATTTATATTAATTTAATACATTAATATATTCCAAGAGTTATCATCTCCTCTATTATAAAAGGAAACCTCCTTTTCTCATTTCTCTACACATAAAAAACCTTTTTGTTTGGAAAATACCTATCCAATATCATACATAAATCCATCACCATTTTCTATCGGTATTTTTTTGATCAAAAATAAAACCTATGAAGGATTTTGGTATAATCCTAAATAGGTTGTCTGAAGAAGAGGTATAGTTCTTAACCAAGCATTTTCAATTAATTTATTCTTCTAATTACTTCAAATATTATTCAACCATACTAAAATAAAAACACCAGAATATCACTTATACTGATATGTTATTATATTAATTTTATAACCTATATCGATATTATCTTCCATAAAATGGGAAATGAATCCATCATTTGTATGTACGGAGGACTACCGCCTTAGTAACTGATGTAATTCATTTTTTATTGCCGCCTCTCATAAATGGTTATAATTATGGATTTAATATATATATATATATATGATATTCATGAAATATTTATCATTCAATAAAAGTAATATATCATATTTTTTGTTACTTATCCATTCATTGAAAAATAACAACGTTGTTCGTGCGTAGATGTGGATTACCACATTCATGAAGCAATTTAATTCATTTTTCATCACTGTGTCACTTATATAGTATATATATAAGTTTATTTAAAGAAATAATATATAATAACCCGGCCTTAAACATTACATAATCTTTAATTAAATGAATAATTCACATTGAGGATATTTTCAGGTTTATATTTTTAGAGAATTAGGTCATAACTATTACATTACATCTCAAAAATTACAAGGTAGACACTTCTACTCAGTTTCCATTTTTTTCATAAAATAAAAAATCTTGAAAAAAAGAGTCATTTCTAGCCCATTTTTTAGATAGCATGACTTTTCCTTGATCTCATCCATGACCCTATTCATCTTTAGGTCCTGTGAAAAACATTTCAAAACTTAGGATAAGCATAAAAAAGCTCAGTAAGGGTTATAAAACAAAGAAAGAAAACATTAGTTCATCATTGCATACATAACATAAGATCGTTAACATACCTCATGAAATCATAAGATTTATGAATAACACATAGAAAACATAAATCATAAAGGTAATTGTGGCATTCATATCATACTTACATTGTAGCTATCACGGCTACATAGGGAGTTACATTTGGAATACCCATCATAGTATATTCCCTAAATATCTTAGGAGAAACATTCACGTTTACCTCTGTCATGTTACCCAATGAATTAAAGAGCTATCTCTGGCTCACCCACCCTAGGTTTATCACAGAACCACCCATATACGTAACAATGCCCAAGAACCATAACATATTCATAACACACAAAACAAACATAAAGGAAAGACAACATTTCCACATTTCAATCACAATAACTAATTTAAATATATTGACATAAAAAAATCCATTATCAAAACCATTTTCAATACCAAAATATATAAATGAGTATATGTTATTTTATTTTCCGTTTAAAAACATTATGGCTTGTTAAGGAATCCAAAGATCAAATAATACTCACGGCGGGGGAAAGGTCATTGTCACTGATTACGTTAAAAAAGAAACTTTATTTTTTCATTTAGTAAAATTATTCATAGAAAATTATTCCCGTCTAATGAAATGAAAATTAAAAGGTGTTTATATATCATATAAAATAAATCTGTGTATTAAAACAAAATATGCCCCAATGAAAGGAGATTGAGATGAAGTCTCTTACCTCGTGTCCGACTTGACTCATTCATTCTTTAATATCTTGAATAATAAACTAAAGTTAATTTATAATTGCTTAAGAACCTTATTAAATTTTATTATTCTTTTTATATCACTTATTACCATGTTATAAACATTATTTAATCATTTAAGTTAATAACGTTCTTTTTTTCGATATTTGGTACTTGAGTCAAAAATGGACTTCTTATAATTACAAGTTGTTCACATGGTCAAAAGTTCATTATATCCAAAATGATATTCATGATTTATTTATCATATATATCCAGTATATACATGTATTTATAATATTACATAACATTAGGAGGTAAGAAATTAGATGAACCGTTCATGGAGACGGTAAGTCGTACGTATGCATGAACGCTACTTTCATTTCTATTTCATATTTTAATGTAACTAAAACATAATGATACATAAATATATTATAATTAAAGTATAATATCATATATAATATAATTAACTCCATCATTTATATGTCCCACATATGGCATTAACGAGTCATATCACTTTGAGAGGGCGGTAGTCCGCACTTCCCTAAATGAAATTATCGTGTTTACCCATAATGGAAACCATAAAGGTATGCTATAAAAGAAAAATACAGAAGAATAAAGAAAGAATAAACATAATATATATCATATATAAATATAGTGTCATCTTAATGGCCACCATGAGAGATGGTATGAGATAATCGAACAATCATCATTTCGTGAGGCGTTAGTTTTCCATTCACAAAAACAGTATGTTCTTCACCCATTATATGGAGGTGTGTGCAAGTGTAGTTCGAATAATTCTAATAACAACATCCTAGTATATTTAGGATACTATTTTTTTTACAAAATAAGGCAATAAAAATATTTTATGGGTTGTATAAGTAAAATAAAATAAAAGAAGTTAAGATAAACTGTTACCGTTAATTTGGGTAACTCCCTTTGGTTTGAACCAAAAGGACTTCTTGAAGTGTCTTTTGCCTAAGTTAAGGATTCTATGAGGAGGATATGGATCTTGAGATATTATTTGGTCTGCATTTGGACGAGGCAAGGGGCTTGAGATGTGTGAGGAATGTGTTAGAAGTAAGTACTTTTATAAGGGTGAGGAGGGGCTCTTTAGAAAAGTTTCCAAATATTGTTTTATTATAAACCTGTCTTTGGTTTCTGAAGATCCAAAACTCATTAAACATGAATATAAGATGACTAATTGTCAAAATAAAATCATTAAAGAAGAATTGGACAAGTTTTGGAAATTTTTTTAATATTTATAATCTTATTTATTTAAATCATTTATTAATGAGGTAAATACTGCATCATTATTTTTTCATAAATAATTTAATTTGTTTGATGTCTAAAAATTATAAAAAAATACCATAATGTAGGAAATAATTTTAAATTTACAAATAATATTTATAGTCGAAAATATAACTTATATAACCCCACATAAAAATTGATTTACTAAAAGATATTTCTTTATGTCATTTTTTCCTTTACTTTGAGTTAACTAAAATAAAGTGTCATTATCACTCCCAAGTGGCTCCATGGGGTCCCAAAATCGACAAAAGGATGTTCATGGTAGTCCATGACTCATATAATAAGGTTAGTACAAGTGTTAAGGTAAATTTTTATTATTATTATATTCTTTTTACCTTGAATTACCCTATTTACCTTTAACCGCGGTAAATAAAAGTCAAAAGTTACTATTCACCAAAAATTATTTTTATCTTATTGAACCACATTTTACTTAATAATAAAATCCATGTATGTCAGATTTTCAAAATTCAACCTACATAAGAGATAAAATTTCATTTAAATGAAAATTTCAGTTTTTAACTACTACTTAGTGGTTTTACTATTCATCAAAAATTGAAGTTTTTCAGAAAACTACCAAAAATTCAGCCTAATATATATTTGATATTTAAAATTAAAAAATGATATCTATTTTACCAAATTAAAAACATAGAAGTTTCATTAATTAATTTAAAATTATTTCCTGTTATCAAAACAAATAGTGTGTTTTTAAAAAATGATAACTATCAAAAGATTCATACTTGTTTATGTCCAATTTCAAAGTGAAATTAATTCCAATGACCAACATTGGATTAAATGGTAAAAACATAACATAATTACACTTTAAAACCAAATAATAAGATAATATAACCATATAAATAAATTAGATCAAAATTCACTTTTGAATTAAAAATACAATATTTTTCACTATTCATAAAAAAATGAATCTGATCAGAAAAATACCAAGAAATTTACCTAATGTAAATTTTGATGTCCCAAATCTAAAAAATAATTTTATTTGGTAAAATAGAACATATAAAAGTGACTATAACTATATTTAAAGAGGGTTCTCCATCAAAAGGCGGTAAATCAACCTTTGCTTAAAATTAGATTCATTAACATTTTAAGCCGTTAAATTTTATTAGATAAATGTAAAAACATTTAGAAAAACATGTATAATCATATTTTAGTTAGTTATATTCATTCCCACCAATACAATGGCTATGCGTTAACTACAATTTAAAATAATATTATTATACTATTAGTGTGCAACGAAATATTTCAAAGAAACTCATTGTTGCGTATCAAGTATGCCATCAAGCATAGAAACCCCTTTAAAGTAAAAATAATATTTAATTCCAAAATATGAATAATTATAGAAAATGTATTATTCTTTATTTATCTGGGATGTTACATCCTTCCCCCCTTTTCGGAATTGCATCCTCACAATTTTATTCACTTATCAAATAAGTGGGGGTATTTATCCCTCGTAGCATTTTCAGATTCCCACGTTGCCTCTTCAAAAATATGGTTTTTCCACAAAACCATTACCTAGGAAATTACCTTGTTCCGCAACACGTGCTCTCTATGGTCAATAATCTGGAATGGTTGTTCCTCATAAGAGAAATTCTCTTCCAAGTGAACTACCTCTGGACTTAAAACATGAGATAAATCTGGCATATAATTTCTTAACATTGAAACATGAAAAACCTTGTGTAACTGGGATAAATTTGGAAGTAAATCCACTATGTATGCAACTGATCCAACTTTCTCAAGGATTTAATAAGGTCCAATGAATCTTGGACTCAACTTTCCCTTCTTACCAAAACGCATCACACTTTTCCATGGAGAAACTTTGAGAAATACATGATCACCTACCTCAAAAGAAAGATCCTTCCTCCGATTATCCGTATGACTTTTCTGCCTGATCTGACCTATTATCATGTGCTTCTGAATCAACTGAACCTTTTATACCATCTCTTCTACCAATTTTGGTCCCATTAGCTTCCTTTCACCTATTTCATCCCCAAAAACCGGAGTTCGACACTGCTTTCCATATAATTCCTCAAATGGAGCCATCTGTATACTGAAATGAAAACTATTATTATAAGAAAATTCAACCAAAGAAATATGTCGGTCCCAAATTCTCTTGAAATGCAGTGAAAACCCACGTATCATATCCTCCAAGGTCTGAATTTTTTGTTCTGACTGCCCATCTGATTGCAGATGAAAAGGTGTACTAAAATTTAATTTAGTACCCAATGACTTCTAAAGTCCTTTACAAAAGTTAGAATTAAACCTGGGATCACGATCAGATGTAATGAAGAGGTGAACACCATGTAACCTTACTATCACATTAACATACAACCGAGAAAGTTGATCTAGAGGCAAAGTATCTCGAATAGGAAGAAAATGAGTAGATTTAGTCAACCGATCAATAATAACCCAGATTGCATTATTACCTCAAGATTTCTTCAGAAATCCTACAATGAAGTCCATGGATATATTTTCCCATTTCCACTCTGGCACCAGTAAAGATTGAAGCATCCAATTCAGTAACTGTCACTCTTCTTTAACCTACTGACATGTCAAACACTTCATAGTAAAATCAGAAATATCTCTTTTCATTCCATCCCACCAGTAATACTCACAAAGATCTTTGTACATCTTAGTACTGCCAGGATGAACTGAAAAAGAAGAACTATGAGCATCACATAACAACTCATTCTTAAACTATGAATCACAAGGCACACATAATCTCATACCAAACCTCAAAACACAATCATTATCAATGTTAACTTTTGGAAACTTACCATTCTGAACCAACTATACCTTTTTCTATAACTCACGATCTTTCTTCTTCACTTGCTTAATTCTATCTTATAGAGATGATTTCATTGACACCTAAAACAAAACAGAATAATTTCCTACACCAACAATTTCTATGCCAAAGTTCATCAAATCAAAAACCAAAGGACCTCGTTCCAAATGTATCATGGTTAATGAAGCATTACTTTTTCGACTCAAAGAATCAACCACTTTATTTGCTTTTCCTGGATGTTAAAGGATCGTACAATCATAATCCTTGATTAATTCCATCCATCTCCTCTGTATCATGTTCAATCCTTTCTGAGTGAATATATTCTTCAAACTTTTGTGTTCAGTATATATTTCACATTTTACTCCATACAAATTATGCCTCTAAATTTTTAAACCAAAAACAACAACAACTAATTAAAAATCATGTGTAGGGTAATTCAACTCATGAGGCTTCAACTGACATAAATCATAAGCAATTATCTGATCATTCTCCATAAGGACACATCCAAGCCCTTTCAACGAAGCATCACTGTAAATAAGAAACTCACAATTTCTGGAAGGTAGTACCAAAACTGGAGTATTCACGAGTCTTCTTTTAAATTCCTAAAAACAATCATCACATTCACTTGTCTAAATGAACTTAACACCTTTTAGAGTGAACTTAGTCATTAGACAAGATAACCTTACAAAATTCTCAACAAACCTCCGGTAATAACCTTATGAACCAAGAAAACTACGAATCTCGGTTATATTTGTCGGTCTTGGCCATTATTTAACAACTTTTTTTAATAGGATAAATAGTTATTTCATTTTTTGAAAAAATTTAACCAAGGAAAGAAAATTTTTTAACCAGAAATCACACTTGTTGAGTTTTCCATACAATTTATTTTCTTTTATGGTTTGAAAGACAATCCTTAAATGACTTTAATGCTCCTCTTTACTTTTAGAAAAAACCAAAATATCATCAATGAACACAACCAAAAACTTATCCAAGAAATCACGGAAAATTCTATTCATAAGATCCATGAATACAGTAGGTGCATTGGTTAATCCAAAAGGCATAACTACAAATTCATAATGACCATATTTAGTATGAAATGTGGACTTTGGAATGTATGCTTACTTTACTTTCAACTGATGGTACCCCAACCTCAATTCAATCTTTGAAAAATATTGAGTAATCTAGATCTGATCATACAAATCATCGATATTAGGCAAAGGATACTTATTCTTAACATTGATGTTATTAAATTCTCTATAATAAATGCAGAGTCTCATTGAACCATCTTTCTTTTTAACAAACAAGATATGAGCACCCCATGATGATGTGCTAGGTCGAATGAAGCCTTTATCTAATAACTTCTACAATTGCTTATTTAACTCTAAAAGTTCAATTTGATCCATTCGATATGGAGGTTTTAAAATTGGCTTAGCATAAGAACTAAGTCAATAGTAAATTCAACTTTTCTATTAGGTATAATACCAGGCAATTCATCAGGAAAAACATCAAGGTACTCATTTACCATTAGCACATCATTAATCTGAATAGTTCCTTTGTTTTCAACAATATATGCAAGGTAAAATTCATTTCCATATTTTACTATTTTCTCAGCTTCTTGGGATGTTATCAAAAGTAAGGGTCCATTTTTGTACACAAACTAAAAATATTTCTGAAAAGAAACCTCTTTAGATCTGCAGTTAGTATTAACATGATAAACTGAAAGCCAATCCATACCCAAAATAACATCAAACTCTACTAAAGGAAAAACAATAAGGTTTGCAGGTAGATTCTTTTCGTACACAAGGATAGGAAGGTTCTTATAATTTCTTTTTGTCACAACATTTCCTCCTGATGTTTTTACCATAAGTTCAGGATTCATATCTTGATATGGAATTCTAAATTTACAAGAAAACTTCTTAGAAATGAAAGAGTGTGTAGAACCTGAATCAAATAACACATTGGCATAATCTGAACAAAAAAACAGTGTACCTGATACTACATCATTTGATGGCCCAACATCTCTTGAAGTAGTTTCAAAGGACTTCAACACTCCTTTCTGCTTGTAGTCCAGATACTTTCCCTGAGTTGAGTTTTTCATTAGACACTCATTTTCATAATGACCCATTTCATTTAAATTAAAACATTTTACTGACTGTAAATCATATTTTGTCTTACCATTAACCTAATCTTTTTCAGTGCAATTATGAGCCTTATGTCCCATTTTACCACATCGGTAGCACTTAACAGAATTCAAAAGACATTCCCCAGTATGCTTTTTACCACAATTTTCACAAACTGAAAACTTAAGTTTCTTACCATCAAATTTTTTTGAAGAGTTCTTCTCTTCTGTCTTCCACCTCGACCTCTTATTTTATTGTTTTTCAAAGAAAACTTTATGATTAGAAAAATAAATTTCTACCTTCTCTGCATAATGAACAAGTTTTCCATAACTTTTTAACTCACGAGAAGCTAAATCCCTTAGATACTTTGGATTTAACCCTGAGTAAAAATGGTTTATTTTACTATCAAGATCTCGTTTGAAATTTGGAGCATACCTTGCCAGTAGAGATAATTTTTCTTCATAAACATCCACTAAGTCATCCTCCTACCTCAATTATATAAAAAAAATTTCCATCCTAAGACAAACCACCTTAGGGAAATATTTCTCAAGAAACATACCTTTGAATTTATCCCAATCCAGAGCATCAATCTCCTCACTATCCCAGAGATTTTTCACCATTGAACACCATTGATCAGCTACACCTTCAAAATGGTAAAGAGCAAGACTGTCCTTTTGATGTTCTGAACACCCCATGACATCAAAAAATTCCTCTAGTGCTTTAATCCACCCTTCTGCTAGCACAGGGTTAGATGATCCTCTGAATGATGGGGGATGTTGCCTCATGAAATGCTCTACTACTGACATGTTCCTATGTGGTTGATATGGCTGATCTTGTGCATGGATACCACCACCATTTATAGCCTGAGTCAATTGATTCATCACTGCAACAAACTGTTCAGTTACGATTCCGACCATCTCAGGTTGCTGATTTGGTAGGTTGTCTTCCTTCTGATGTTATCCCAGCATAGTTTTCCTGTTTCCTTTGCGGAAAACCATTATGAACACAGAAATATCTTAGGTGAAGCAACATAGTAATCTGTAAATACTATATCATTTCAATACTAACATAAATTAATTTATGGATATTAATTTAACAATACCCTAACTCCTAAAGTTATCTAAACCAACCTCTTATACCAACTATATGGACCTAGCCTTACACATTCCATAATCTTGAATTAAATAAATAATTCACATTGAGGATCTTTTTAGGTTTATAGTTTTAGAGAATTAGGCCATAAATATTACATTACATCTCAAAACTTACAAGGTAGACAATTCTACTCAGTTTCCATTTTCTTCATAAAATAAAAACTCTTGAAAAAAAGAGTCATGTCTAGCCCATGTTTTAGATAGCATAACTTTTACTTGATCCCATACTTGACCCTATTTATCTTTAGGTCCTATGAAAAACTTTTCAAAACATGGGATGAGCATAAAAAGCTCAGTAAGGGTTATAAAACAAAGAAAGAAAACATAAGTTCATCATTTCATATATAACATAAGCTCTTTAACATACCTCAAGAAATCATAAGATTTATGAATAACATATAGAAAACATAAATGATAATGGTAACTTGTGGCATTCATATCATACTTACATTGTAGCTATCACAGCTACATAGGGAGTTATATTTGGAATACCAATCACATTATATTCCCTAAATCTTCTAGGAGAATCATTCACGTTTACCTCTATCATGTTACCCAATGCTTTAGAGAGCTATCTCGGTCTCACCCACCCTAGGTTTATCACGAAACCACCTATATACGTAACAATTCCCAAGAACCATAACATATTCGTAACAAATAAAACAAACATAAAGGAAAGATAACATTTCCACATTTCAATCACAATATATCATTTAAATATATTGACATAAAAAAAATTCATTATCAAAACCATTTACAATACCAATATACATAAAATAGTATATGGTATTTTATTTTCCTTTTAAAAACATTATGGATTATTAATTAATCCAAAGATCAAATAATACTTGCGGAAGTGGAAAGTTCATTGTCAACGCTTACATTAAAAAAGAAACATTATTTTTTTTCATTTAGTAAAACGCTTCGTAGAAAAAGATTCCCTTTGAATGAAATGAAAAATCAAAGGTGTTTATATATAATATAAAAAAAAGTTGTGTATTAAAACAAAATATGTCTCAACGAAAGGAGATTGAGACGAAGACCACTACCATGTGTCCGACTTGACTCGTTCATTCTTTAATCTCCTGAATAATAAACTAAAGTTAATTTATAATTTCTTAAGAACATTTTTCAAGTTTATTATTCCTTTTTTATCATTTATTACCATGTTATAATCATTATGTAATCATTTAAGTTAATAACATTCATTTTGTCGATATTTGGTACTTGATTCAAAAATGGACTTCTTATAATTACAAGTTGTTCACTTGGTCAAAATTTTATTATATCCAGAATTATATTAATGATTTATAAATCATATATATCATATATATCCAGTATATACATGTATTTATAATAGTACATAACATTTGGAGGTAAGAAATGAAATGCACCGTTCATGGACACGGTAAGTCGTACGTACGCATGAACGCTACTTTCATTTCAATTTCATATTTTAATGGAATTAAAACATAATGATACATAAATATATTATAATTCCAGTATAATATCATATATAATATCAAAAACACCATCCTTTATACATCTCACATATGGAATTAACGATTCATATCACTTTGAGGGGGCGGTAGTCTGCACTTCCTCAAATGAAATTATCACGTTTACCCACAATGGAAACCATAAAGGTATGTTATAAAATAAAAATACAGAAGCATAAAGAAAAAATAAAAATGATATATATCATATATAAAAATAGTGTCATCTTAAGGGCCACCATGATAGGTGGTAGGAGATAATCGAACAATCATCATTTCATGAGGCGTAATTTTCCATTCACAGAAACAGTATGTTCTTTACCCATTAGATGGAGGTTTCTATAAGTGTAGTTCGAATAATTATCATAACAAAATCTTAGTATATTTAGGATACTGGTGTTGTTATAAAATAAAGGTATAAAAATAGTTTAGGTGTTGTATAAGTAAAATAAAAGAAAAGAAGTTAAGAGAAATGGTTGCCATTAATTTTGGTAACTACCTTTGGTTTGAACCACAAGAACTTCTTGAAGTGACTTCTGCCTAATTTAAGGCTTCTAGGAAGAGTAGAGGGATATTTAGAGATTATTTGGGTAGGGGTTGGACGAGCCAAGGGGCTTGAGAGGTGTGAGTAATGGGTTATAAGTGAGAGATTTTTATAAAGGGGAGGAGGGGCTCTTTAGGAAAGTTTGCAAATATTATTTTATTATAAACCTATCTTCGGTTTCTAAAAATCCAAAACTCATTAGAGATTAAGATAAGACGACTAATGGTTGAAATAAAATCATCCAATAAGAATTATAGAATTTCTGTATATTTCTTTAAAATTTATAATCCTATTTATTTAAATCATTTATTAATGAGGTAAATATTGCATCATTATTGTGTCATAAATAATTAAATTTATTTGATGTCTAAAAATTATAAAAAAATATCATAATGTAGAAAAATCTTTTTATCTTTCTAGAGAATATTTATAGTCAAAAATATAACTTATATAACCCCATGTAAAAATAGATTTACTACAAAATATTTGTTTATGTCATTTTTGCCTTTACTTTAAGTTAATTAGAATAAAGCATCATTATCACTCCCAAGTGGCTCCATGGGTTCCCAAAACCGACACATGGATGTCCATGGTCGTCCATTACTCATCAAATAAGGGTAGGATGAGTGTTAAGGTAATTTTTTATTATTTTGATATTCTTTTTACCTTAAATTACCCTATTTACCTTTAACTGCGGTAAATAAAAGTCAAACGTTACTATTTACAAAAAATTATTTTTATCTTATTGAACCAAATTTTACTTACTAATAACATTCATGTATGTCAGATTTTTGAAATTAAATCCACAGAAGCGATAAAATTTCATTTAAATGAAAATGTCTGTTTTTAACTACTTAGTGGTTTCACTATTCATCAAAAATTGAAGTTTTTCAGAAAACTACCAAAAATTCAGCCTAAGCTATATTTGTTATTTAGAATTAAAAAATGATCTCTATTTTACCAAATTAAAAACATATATGTTTCATTAATTAATTAAAAATTAATTCTTGTTATCAAAACAAATCATGTGCTTTTAAGAAACAATAACTATCAAAAGATTGATACTTGTTTATGTACAATTTCAAAGTGAAATTAATTCCAATGAACAAAATTGGATTAAATGTAAAACCATAATATAATTACACTTTAAAACCAAATAATAAGATAATCTGACCATATAAATAAATTAGATCAAAATGCACTTTTGAATTGAAAATACAATATTTTTCATTATTCATAAAAAATGAATTTGATCAGAAAAATACCAAAAATCTACCCAAATTAAATTTTGATGTCTTGAATCTAAAAAAGAATTTTATTTGGTTAAATATAACATATAAAAGGGACTATAACTAGATTTAAAATGGTTCTCCATCAAAAGGTGATAAATCAGCCTTTTAAGGTAGATTATGCTTAAAATTAGATTCATTAACATTTTAAGCCTCTAAATTTTATTGGATAAATGTAAAAACATTTAAAAAACAAGTATAATCATATTATAGTTAGTTCTATTCATTACCACTAATAAAAAATCTAGGAGTTAACTACAATTTAAAATAATATTTTTATATTATTAGTGTGCAATGAAAGATTTCAAAGAAACTCGCTGTTTCGTATCAGGTACGCCATCGAGCATAGAAACCCCTTTAAAGTAAAATTAATATTTAATTCAAAAATATGAATAATTATGGAAAATGTCTTATTCTTTATTTACTTGGGATGTTACATCTTCCCCCTTTTGTCAATTGCGTCCTCGCAATTTTATTCACTTATCAAATAAGTGGGGTGTATTTATCCCTCATAGAATTTTTAGATTCCCACATTGCCTCTTCAACAATATGGTTTTTCCACAAAACATTTACCTAGTGAATTACCTTATTCCACAACACGTGCTCTCTACGGTCAAGAATTTGGACTGGTTGTTCCTCGTAAGATAGATTCTCTTCCAATTGAACTACCTTTGAACTTAAAACATGATATGGATCTAGCATATACTTTATTAACTTTGAAATATGAAAAACATTGTGTACCTGGTATAAATTTGGAGGTAAATCCACTCTATACGCAACTGATCCAACTTTCTCTAGGATTTCATAAGGTCCAATGAACCTCAGACTCAACTTTACCTTCTTACCAAAACGCATCACAATTTTCCATAGAGAAACTTTGAGAAAGACAAGATCACCTACCTCAAAAGAAAGATCCTTTCTCCGATTATCCGCATAACTTTTCTTCCTACTCTGAGTTGTTATCATGTGCTTTGGAATCAACTAAACCTTTTCTACCATATCTTCTACCAATTTTGGTCCCATCAGCTACCTTTCACCTACTTCATCCCAAAAATATGGAGTTCAACACCGCTTTCCATATAATGACTCAAATAGATCCATCTATATAATAGAATGAAAACTGCTATTATAAGAAAATTCAACCAAAGAAATATGTTGGTCCCAACTTCCTTGGTAATCCAGTGAACAAACACGTATCATATCCTCCAAGGTTTGAATTGTTCATTCTGACTGCCCATCTGATTACGGATGAAAAGTTGTACTAAAATTTAATTCAGTACCCAACAAATTCTGAAGGCCTTTCCAAAAGTTAGAAGTAAACCTGGGATCACGATTAGATACAATGGAGATGGGAACACCATGTAACCTGAATATCTCTTTAACATACAACCGATAAAGTTGATCTAGAGAAAAAATATCTCGAATAGAAAGAAAATGAGTAGATTTAGTTAACTGATCTACAATAACCCAGATTGAATTATTACATCGAGATGTCTTCTGTTGGGCAAAAATCCCTCAAGGTAACATTGCAGTATTTTTGGGTTGATTGTGTTTGTTGACAAAGTAGGTTTTCATGGATATTTGTCGAGTTCCCAAGAATTTGTTGACAATCCTTGTTGACAAAGAATGATGAAAAAGGAAAGGACGATCAGGAGGTGGTACAAAAAGAGCAGTACAAGGTGGCTCCATTTCCCAGTGTTTGCCAAATTTTTGGGGTCCAAAATTTGGAGTTTGGTGAGCATCGCGAAAAGAGGATTTCCATGAAGAGCATAATTTAATATGGCAAAGGCATGAATTTCGCGAAGATAGGATGCATGGTTTGGAAATCGCGAAGACCAGAAGAATGGAGGTGGTGATGCTTCGCGATTACGTCAATCTTCGCGAACGGCAGAGGCTGAAGCGCATCGCGGCGGTGAAGGTCTTTGCGAGGGAGCTTCGCGACAAAGGCGTGAAGGAATGTTGGGCTTCACGAGGGAGCTTCGCGGAGAAGGCACGAAGGTAATTTTACGGTGATTCTTCGCGACTACGTCAAGCTCCGTGAACGGAAAATTTCCGTGGTGCTTCGCGATTTGGACATAATTCCGGCTGAAACTTTGGAGCTTCGCAATTTGAAATGACGTGCCGTTGACTTCGCGGGGAAAGGACGAGGGTCGGTGGAATCGCCTATAAATAGAGGCCGACCCCCTCGAGAGAAGTATAGAGAATTTTCAGAGAATATCATTCACTCTCGATTTGTGAAGGTGGTTCGTGGAGCCAGTGTGCTTCGCGAAAGAGGAGCTTCGTGGCGGCTATTGTAGCTCCGCGATTCCTGTGAGCTCCACGTTGGCTTAGTAAGCTTCGCGAGGGCCATTTATTTGTGACGGCTTGAGCATCGCGAGAGTGCTTCGTGAAAGAGATTCGCGAGAGAGCTTCGCAAAAAGGCAGGATCTTCGTGAGGGCTTGTTTGAGCTTTGCGAAATTGGGATCCTAGCGAAGTAGGGTGCTTTGCGAAGGTCTTTCCAAAGGTAGTTTGCCCAGTGGATAGTGGAAAAGGGGTATTCATCTACGGGTGAAAGTTGAACTTCAACAGAGCATCTACATACAGAGAAAGATGCATTTATTAATGGAAATGAAGATACCTACAGGTCTATAAACTGTGAGTGAATCCCTTCACAGAGCAGTGAGCTTAGGAAGAGGAAGAAGGTGATCCTCTCCACCAGTAGTGAGCCACAGAGAGAGAAACAGGGAGTGACCCTTGGGAAAGCAGTGAGATAACCCTAAAACTTGTATGGGTAGTGAGCCTGGGCATAGAAGTGATCTAGCCCGAACCATTGTATCCACAGCTAGTGAAGTATAGTGGAATTTAGTATGACCGGCAACCTGTCGGCGTATGCTCCTTGGACGTAGCCCTTAGCGGTGAACCAAGTAAAATTGATGTGTTCTGTTCTTGCTTTACCTTATGTTTATATTGTGCAACAGGAAAAGAGAGAAGATTGTTTTGCTTAACAGCGAAACAAGATCAGAACGGGCTTTAATTTTAAATTAGTCATACCCTGATTCACCCCCCCCCCCCTCTCAGGGTATTCAGCCTTGTGGACCTAACATCTTCGGTAATCCCACAACGAAGTACATGGATATATTTTCCCATTTCCACTCTAGAACCGGTAAAGACTGAAGCATCCCTTTCAGTAACTGCCGCTCTTCTTTAACCTGCTAACATGGCAAACACTTCATAGTAAAATCCACAATATCTCTTTTCATTCCATCCCACCAACAATACTCATGAAGATCTCTGTACATATTAGTATTGTCAGGATGAACTGAAAATGGAGAACTATGAACTTCACATAACAACTCATTCTTCAACTGAGAATCACAAGGCACACGTAGTCTCTTCCCAAACCTTAAAACACAATCATTATCAAAGTTAAATTAAGGCAACTTACCATTCTGAACCAACTCTATGTTTTTCTTTAACTCAATATATTTATTCTACTCTTGCTTAATTTTATCTAATAGAGATGATTTCACTAACACCTGAAACAAAACAGAATAATTTCTAGCACCAACAACATCTATTCTAAAGTTTATCAAATCAATAACCAAATGATCTCTTTCCAAACATATCATGGTTAATTAAGCATTACATTTTCGACTCAAAACATCAGCCACTTTATTTGATTTTCCTAGATGGTAAAGGATCATGCAATCATACTCCTTGATTAATTAAAACCATCTCCTCTGTCTCATGTTCAATTCTTTTTGAGTTAATATAAACTTTAAACTTTTTTGGTCAGTATATATTTCTCATTTTACTCCATACAAATGATGCCTCCAAATTTTTAAAGCAAAAACAACAGCAGCTAATTCCAAATCTTGTGTAGGGTAATTTAACTCATGAGGCTTCAACTGACATGAAGCATAAGCAATTACCTGATCATTCTTCATAAGGACACATCCAAGTCCATTCAATAAAGCATCCCTATAAATAACAAACACACCATTTCTGAAAGGTAGTTCCAAAACTGGAGCATTCACCAGTCTTCTTTTCAATTCCTGATAACAATCATCACATTCTCTTGTCCAAATGAACTTAACACCTTTTCGAGTTAACTTAGTCATTGGACTAGATAATCGTGCAAAATTCTCAACAAACCTCCGGTAATAACCTTCCAAAATAAGAAAACTATGAATCTCAGTTATATTTGTGGGTCTTTTCCATTCTTCAACAAATTTTTTTTTAGTAGGATCAATAGTTATGCCATTTCTTGAAACAATATGACCAAGGAAAAACAATTTTGTAACAAAAACTCACACTTTCTGAATTTCCCATAAAGTTTCATTTCTTTTAAGATTTGAAAGACAATCCTTAAATTACTTTAATGTACCTATTTAATTTTAGAAAAAACCAAAATATCATCAATGTACACAACCACAAACTTATCCAAGAACTCATGGAAAATTCAATTCATAAGGAATATAGAAGGTGCATTGGTTAACCCAAAAGGCATAACTACAAGTTCATAATGACTATATCTAGTACGAAATGTGGTCTTAAAAATGTCTTCTTCCTTTACTTTCAACTGATGGTACCCCGACCTCAAATAAATCTTCAAAAAATACTAAGCTCCCTGGAGCTAATCAAATAAATAATCGATATGAGTCAAAGGATACTTGTTCTTAACAGTGATGTTATTCAATGCTCTATAATCAATGAAAAGTCTCATTGAACCATCTTTCTTTTTAACAAACAAGAAAAGAGAACCCCATGGTAATGTTCTAGGTTGAATGAAACCTTTATCAAATAACTCCTGCAATTGCTTCTTTAACTCTAAAAGTTCAATTTGAGCCATTTGATAAGGGGTTTTTGAAATTGGCTTAGCATCAGGAACTAAGTCAATAGTAAATTCAACTTCACTATCAGTTATAATACCATAAAATTTATCTGGAAAACCATCAAGGTACTCATTTACCACTGGCACATCATTAATCTGAACAGTTCCTTTGTTTTCAACAATATGTGCAAGGTAACATTAATTTCCATCTTTTACTAGTTTCTCAGCTTCCTGGAATGTTATCAAAAGTAAGGGTTCATTCTTGTACACATACTAAAAATTTTTCTGAAAAGAGACCTCTTTAGCTCTGCATTCAATCTTAGCATGATAAACAGAAAACCAATCCATACCCAAAATAACATCAAACTCTACTAGAGAAAAAAAAGAATAAGGTTTGCAGTTATATTCTTTATGCACACAAGGACATGAAGGTTCTTATAATTTCTTTTCGTCACAACATTTTCTTCCGGTGTTTTTACCATAAGTTTATGATTCAGATCTTGATATAGAATTCCTAATTTACTAGAAAACTTCTCAAAAATAAAAGAGTGTGTAGACCCTGAATCAAAAAACACATTGGCATAATCTGAACAAACAAATAGTATACCTGATACTACTTTATTTGATGGCCCAACATCTCCTGAAGTAGTTGCAAAGGACTTCACCACTCCTTTCTGCTTGTAGTCTCGCTGTTTTCTCTTAGTTGAGTTCTTCATTGGACACTCATTTGCTTAATGACCCATTTCATTTCACTTAAAACATTTTATTGATTATAAATCATATTTTGTCTTAAAATTAACCGGATCTTTTTCAGTGAAATTATGAGCCTTATGTCCCATTTAACCACATCGGTAGCACTTACCAGAATTTAAAAGACATTCCCCAACATGATTTTTACCACAATTTCCACAAACTAAAAACATAATTTTCTTACCATCAAACTTTTTTGAAGAGTTCTTCCCTTTCTTCTGCCACCTTGACCTATTATTTTGTTATTTTTCAAAGAACACCTGATTATCGGCAAACTCCATTTCCACCTTCTCTACACAATAAACAAGTTTTTCATAACTTTTGAACTCACGAGAAGCTAAATCCCTTCGATACTTTGGATTTAATCCTGAGTAAAAATGGTTTATTTTATTATCAATATCTCGTGTGAAATTTGGATCATAACTTGTCAGTCGAGTGAATTTTGCTTCATAAGCAGCCACTGAGTCATCCTACTACCTCAATTCTAGGAATTTCTTTTTCATCCTAAGATAAACCACCTTAGGATAATATTTCTCATGAAACATACCTCTTAATTCATCCCAATCAAGAGCATAAATCTCCTCACTATCCCTGATATTTTTTACCATTGACCACCACTGATCAGCTTCCCCTTCAAAAGGGTAAACAGAAAGACTAACCTTTTGAGGTTCTGAACACCCCATGACATCAAAAATTTTCTTCAGTGCTTTAGTCCACCATTCTGATAGCATAGGGTCAGATGATCCTCTGGATGATGGAGGATGTTTCCTTAGGAAATTATTCACTACTAACATGTTCCTCTATGGTTTATTTGAATAATCTTGTGCATGGATACCACCACTATTTATGGCCTGATTCACTTGTTCCATCACTGCAACAAACTATTCATTTCTGATTCCGACCATCTTAGGTTGCTGATTTGGAAGGTTGTCTTACTCCTGATGTCGTCCAAACATAGCTGCTATGTTTCCTCTACGAAAAACCATTCTGAACACAGAAATATCTTAGGCGAAGCAACATGGTAATCTGTAAATGCTATATCATTTCAATATTAACATAAATTTATTTATGGATATTAATTTAACAATACCCTAACTCCTAAAGTTATCTAAACCGACCTATGATACCAACTATAAGGACCCAGCCTTAAACATTATATAATCTTGAGTTAAATAAATAATTCACATTGAGAATATTTTTAGGTTCATAGTTTTAGAGAATTAGTCCATAACTATTACATTACATCTCAAAAATTACAAGGTAGAAACTTCTACTCAGTTTCCATTTTTTCATAAAATAAAAAATCTTGAAAAAAAGAGTCATGTCTAGCCTATGTTTTAGATAGAATGACTTTTCCTTGATCCCATCCTTGACCCTATTCATATTTAGGTCCTATGAAAAATATTTCAAAACTTGGGATGATCATAAAAAGCTCAGTAAGGGTTATAAAACAAAGAAATAAAACATTATTTCATCATTGCATATGTAACATAAGCTCTTTAACATACCTCATGAAATCATAAGATTCATGAATAACACATAGAAAACATAAATAATAAAGTTAATTTGTCGCATTCATATCATACTTACATTGTAGCTATCACTACTACGTAGGGATTTACATTTGGAACACCCATCACAGTATATTCCCTAAATCTCTTAGGAGAAAAATTCATGTTTACCTCCGTCACATTACCCAATGCATTAGAGAGCTATCTCAGGCTCACCCACCCTAGGTTTATCATAGAACCATTCGTATACATAACAATTCCCAAGAACCATAACCTATTCAAAATATATAAAACAAACATAAAGGAAAGATAAAATTTCCATATTTCAATCACAATATATCATTTCAATATATTGACATAAAAAATCCATTATCAAAACCATTTTCAATACCAAAATACATAAAAGAGTATATGGTATTTTATTTTCCTTTTAAAAACATTACGGCTTGTTAAGGAAGCCAAAGATCAAATAATACTCGTGGCGGCAGAAAGGTCATTGTCACCGCTTACATTAAAAAAGAAACATTATTTTTTTGTTGTTTATTAAAACACTACGTAGAAAAAGATTACCTTTGAAAGAAATTAAAATTAAAATTTTTTTATACAGCCTATAAAATAAAGTCATGTATTAAAACAAAATATGCCTCAATGAAAGGATATTGAGACGAAGTCCCTTACCTTGTGTCCGACTTGACTCATTTGTTCTTTAATCTCCTGAATAAAAAATAAAGTTAATTTATACTTTCTTAAAAACCTTTTTCAAGTTTATTATTCCTTTTATATCACTTATTACCATGTTATAAACATTATGTTACCATTTTAGTTAATAACATTCATTTTGTTGATAATTGGTACTTGAGTCAAAAATGGACTTCTTATAATTACAAGTTGTTCACATGGTCAAAATTTCATTATATCCAGAATTATATTCATGATTTATATATCATATATATCATATATATCCAGTATATACATGTATTTATAATAGTACATAACATTTGGAGGTAATAATTGAAATGCACCGTTCATGGAGATGGTAAGCTGTACGTACGCATGAACGCTACTTTCATTTCTATTTCATATTTTATTGGAATTAAAAAATAATGACACATAAATATATTATAATTATAGTATAATATCAAATATAATATCATTAACTCCATCCATTATATGTCCCACATATGGCATTAACAAGTCATATCACTTTGAGGGGGTGGTAGTCTTCACTTCCTCAAATGAAATTATTGTGTTTACCCATAATGAAAACCATAAAGGTATGATATGAAAGAAAAATACAGAATCATAAAGAAAAAATAAAAATAATATATATAATATATAAATATAGTTTCATCTTAATGGCCACCATGATAGGCGATAATAGATAATCGAACAATCATTGTTTCGTGAGGCGTTAGTTTTCCATTCACAGAAAAAGTATATTCTTCACCCATTAGATGGAGGTGTGTGTATGTTTAGTTATAATACTTCTCATAAAAATATCCTAGTATATTTACGATACTATTTTTGTTATAAAATAAAGGAATAAAAAGAGTTTAGGGGTTTTATAATTAAAATAAAATAAAAGAAGTTAAGAGAAATCATTACCTTTAATTTGGGTAAATCTCTTTGGTTTGAACCAAAAGGACTTCTTGAAGTGCCTTAAAACTAAGTTAAGGCTTCTAATAAGAGTATAGGGATCTTTAAAGATTATTTAGAAAGGGTTTGGATGAGACAAGGGGCTTGAGAGGTGTGAGGAATGGGTTAGAAGTGAGCACTTTTTATAAGGGGAAGGAGGGGCTCTTTAGGAAAGTTTACAAATATTATTTTATTATAAACCTATATTCGGTTTCTAAAGATCCAAAACTCTTAAAGATTAATATAATATGACTAATGGTAGAAATAAAATCATCCAATAATAATTGGAAAAGTTTTGGATATTGTTTTAATATTTATAATATTATTTATCTAAATCATTTATTAATGAGGTAAATACTGCATCATTATTTTGTCGTAAATAATTTAATTTATTTGATGTCTAAAAATTAAAAAAAAAATACCATAATGTATAAAATATTTCTATCTTTCCAAATAATATTTATAGTCGAAAATATACCTTATATAATCCCACGTAAAAATTGTTTTACTAAAAGATATTTGTTTATGTCATTTTTGCCTTTACTTTAAGTTAATTAAAATAAAGTGTCATTATCACTCCCAAGTGGATCCATGGGGTCCTTAAATCGACCCAAGAATGACCATGGTTGGAAATGACTCATCCAATAATGTTAGGATAAGTTTTATGGTAATTTTGTATTATTATGATATTCTTTTTACCTTGAATTACCCTATTTACCTTTAATTGTGGTAAATAAAAGTCAAAAGTTACGATTCAACAAAAATTATTTTCATCATATTGAACCACATTTTACATACTAATAAAAACCATTTATGTTTTATTTTCTAAATTCAATCCACAAAAATGGTAAAATTTCATTTAAATGAAAATTTCAGTTTTTAACTACTACTTAGTGGTTTCACTATTCATCAAAAAATGAAGTTTTTCAGAAAACTACCAAAAATTCAGCCTAATCTATATTTTATATATGAATTCAAAAATGATGTATATTTTACCAAATTCAAAGCATAAAAGTTTCATTAATTAATTTAAAATTAATTCCTGTTATCAAAACAAATAGCGTGTTTTTAAGAAACAATAACTATCAAAAGATTGATACTTGTTTATGTCCAATTTCCAAGTGAAACTAATTCCAATGACCAAAATTAGATTAAATGGTAAAAACATAATATAATTAAACTTTAAAATAAATTATTGAGATAATATAACCATATAAATAAATTATATTAAAATGAACTTTTGAATTAAAAATACAGTATAATTCACTATTCATAAAAAAATAAATTTTATCAGAAAAATACCAAACATTTACCTAAAGTAAATTTTGATGTCCCAAATCTAAAAAAGAATTTTATTTGGTCAAATAGAACATATAAAAGTGACTATAACTATATTTAAATATGGTTCTCTATCAAAACGTGGTGAATCAACCTTTTAAGGTAAATTATGCTTAAAATTAGATTCATTAATATTTTAAGCCTCTAAATTTTATTGGATAAATAAAAAAACATTTAAAAAACATGTATAATAATATTTTAGTTAGTTCTATTCATTCCCACCAATAAAATGACTAGGAGTTAACTATAGTTTAAAAAATATTATTATATTATTAGTGTGCAATGAAAGATTTCAAAGAAACCAGTTGTTGCGTATCAGGTACGCCATCGAGCATAGCAACCCCTTTAAAGTAAAATTAATATTTAATTAACAAATATGAATAATTATGGAAAATTTATTATTCTTTATTTACCTAGGATGTTACATAATATGGTGTTTATGATGTAATTTTAATTCATTAAAAATAAACTAATACTCATCTTCTTTCCATCATGATCATTGCAAAATGGAAATGTTGTTCATGCATATGTAACAGCCTACCATCTCCATGATTGTAACATAGTTCATTGTCCATAACCATATTTAATGTTTGGTTTTACATTAATAATTAATGTATAAAATGAAAATTATTTCATTATTTTTATTCTAGATATGATGGTATAATTACCCTGTTCACCATAGTTAACCTACCGAAGTCATTTTGGATATATGTTCCAAATATCATCAAAACGCCTGACATGAACTGAAATTATTAAGTAATTTAATGTAATCTGATAATAAATAAAATAAAAAGAATAATAAACTTGAAAAAAATCAAGTAAATAATTAATATAATTTTATTATTCCGGAAGATAAAGAATGTACATGACAAGTCAAACTCGATGTAATGAACACTTTACTTTAAGAACCTTGTTTTAAATATTTTAAAGGTTTACTTTCTAAATATATTTATTCCATGTACATGTTATTAAAATTATTTTATTGATGAATTTATATGAATTATAAATTCAATTTTATATTACTTTTTACATTCATTCAAATGTTTTCAAAATGAATCATTTTACATATTTTATATGGAACGTTTTGACTTTCTTTATAAAAGTCAAAAAAATATTATATTTTAACATATACGATGTCAACGGCTATACCCTCCATCACAGACATTATTTTATATTTGGATTTATTTATAATATTCCCTTTTTTATTCAAATAAAAACCCTCCTTCCTTTTTTCTGGGCATTTAAATTTTTGAAAATGGGTTTTTAAAGGAAATGGTATTTCTATTGGAGTTAGTTCCCTAGAACCAACATGTTTAGTAATTAATTACATTCTTTTCTTATTAAAGAATTTTTCTTGTCACATATTTATTATTATTCTTCATGATATTTTTATATTATAATGTATTTAGAGTATATGCCACTCTGAGATGTCATAACAGTTCCCTTCTATGATGAGAAGGTGCCACAACATTATTCTTGAACCTTGTTATATAACCCAATGATATTGTCTGACAGGACACAAAAAATACAAGCTATCATGGGTATGAGTCCTATAAGACATTAATATTCCTTTTCATGTTGTTTTCCCCTAATAATCTCCAATATAGAATGTTATGAGAATAGTCTTGTCAATAGGAAATCCACATTTCCCTATGTCATCAGATGTTCCCATCTGTGGATGTGTGTATTAATCCTTATAATTCAATATTATCAATAATAGATATATTGAATTGTGTATTTTTATGAATTGATTAAAACTATGATGAATTATGTTCACTATGAAGTAGGATACGTTGGGTGTGTCATGAATGATATAGCATTAATAGATAATGTAAGGAAGGGTTTATCTCTTTCATCTCTTGATGAAAGAAAACATCTCAAGCCCTTTGAATTGAAAGGAACCACTTGAATAAATCCATGTCCATGGTGTTCGATGGGTGAGTTCATTTCCATAAAGTCAAAGAAATAGACATTGAGTGTATAGGTTGATGGCACCATCATGTAACCTATTTGACAAGAGATATTATGATAAAATTAGTATATCGCATGGTAAATTTTCATAGGAGGCTAGACATCATTGCAATATTAACTTCTTTATTTATGTAATCCTAAGTGTGTTGTTTTATACTAACCCTTTAATTTAGGTGGTTATGCCTAATGGTAAAGATAAAGATCCATATAGGGTCACACACAAAGTGTATCCACAACCTCAGACAATTTATAGTTTTGAATTTAACAAGTTTGAATGAATAATATCTATTTGGGTTTGGTTGATCACCATAATTTAATCACAAGTTATTCAAAATAATAAGTGAGTTAAATAATAAAAATACATATTATTTTTAATGTTTGTAAAATATTATATTTATTATATATATTGTAGAATAATTCAATGGAATTTATTTAATTAAATAACTATTATTTGAGGATTGGTAAGTGTCGATGAGGGAAAGTGGAGAAAGTTTAATGGTTTGAATAATATAAATGATATTTATTTATATTTTTAATTTGTCACACATGTCAATAAATTAATAATAATTATATTATTCTTATTATTATTATTATTATTGAACATTGTGTCATTTGAGAATATTAAAATGGTTGTGGGATTGTGTGTGATTTTCCAACCCTAAACTAGATTTAATAATATCTAATTATATCACTTTTCTAATTCAATTTTTGTGTGTACAATGGATAATGAGAGATTGGATCAAGCCCTAGAGTGTAATATATCTTCCTCCTCTCTCAAGACTTCAAGATAACACCAAGGGTTATTCATCCTTCATGAATAATACTGTTGAGATCAACCACGAATAGTGCAAGTAGTTAGGATCAATCATGCTAGCACCCGGTTTTTCTACAGATTTGATTATAGATTGTGGTTCATGTGTGGTTCATTTCTAGATGGATTTTGTACTTAGATAATGTATTTCAATGATGGTGCGATGAATTTTACTCAAAAATTTCATTAATGAAAATAGAATTACAAGTTGAGGTAATTTTATATCTTCTCATAAATTAATTATAAATTATATGTAAAGATCATCTCCCTCTAGTACTAGAATATTAATGTATTCTAGTAATATATTATTTTCATTGTACATGACATTTTGATCATGTAAATAAATGATTACACATAATTTAAGACTAAAATATGAGTTAGGCATACCTTCAAAGGATAATTTTATTGTGCCTAGAACATATAAGTGGTATCAGGGAGATCACATTAATAATTTATAATTATTTATTATTTGTTGATTGATTACATGCATTTGTGATTTATTTTACATAAAATGATTTTTTTTAATAATCTGAAATCAACATTTATTCTTTTGTTCATTCTTGATAACATAACCAGTAACCAGCTAATGATGAAAAATGAAGAATCATCTGGAGATTTCAATCTATATATTCCAAAGGATCTTTCTGGATAAAAAAATTACATGTTGTGTACTCCCATAGTACATGCCATGTATTTTTGTTTCTGCATCGGTATGATGCTCTATCGGGTCAGATTCGACAAAATTTGGTCTAAGATCTGAATATATCATATTGTCATGTGTATCCAGACAAATTTTCACATGGCATGTATAACTATGCACCATGTAAATATCTTACATGTCTTTTTGTCCCTTTCTTATCATGGTTGATAATACAAAGTGTCCCAGTGAGCCGTGTATCAAATATATGACACGTGGACATACATGTCATGAAATTTGAGATTACGCACCATGTATTTCCAATACACATTGTATACCTAAAACACATCCATGATAGGAAACACGTCCAAACCCAATTCATGTTCTACATATATGGGATAAATACAAGTACATTCCATGTACTTTTGTACATGTTGTGTACTTTTTTACATGTCATGTAGTTTATTTCCAGTGGTGTTCTCAAATTTTCATGGAAATAATAGTTGAATGTATAATTAAACATATTGATTATGTGTTTCATGTACCATTCATTTAATAGAACACACCATATCATAGGGCTAACAATTATATATTAAATTAATTTCTATGTTAAATTTTTTAAAAACACATGAGGTTTCCTCTAATTACATTTTAGTACTACATTAGTTTTCAATAAAATTAATTTTGTTTAAAATTATTGATGATGGTGAGTTAAGTATGGTTATATATAATTAAGATAAATTTACTTAATTGGATTAATTCATGTCCTATTATCTAAATTAATGTATGAATCAAATTAATTAATAACAAGATTTCAAATGAATGTTCATTTCTTCATGTGTGATTGATCATGAGATTAAATGATCCTTTTGTGTGATTTGATTATTTTAATTTATTATGGTTAAACTTTTATTAATGTCATGTGTTTCATCCCATCCTCTTTATTATATAATTACCTTTGTGCCCATGGTTTATTTTATATAAAGCTCCTTTATCCAATTTATTGGATCCTCTCACTTACGTATGAGTAAAAGCTTATATAAGGATGAAGCTCCCAAGATATTGGGGGTGGTCTAAGTTAAGGATCTAAGGAAAAACAAATAGAGGTTATGCATAGGATCTAAGGTTGAATACTGTAACATGAACCAAGTTATAGGTCACGGTGTTTTTTCTTAGGGTATAGGGTTAGTTTATCATCTTCTAGATAAGATAACCACTAAAAAAATTTCATCATCATGCCAATTATATTCTATTTATTTTAGTTTCATGGTTTATTATTTTTGTTTTTAAATTCTATTCCATCAATGAATAAATGAATTAACTAGCATGCAAGATGGAATAAAATATAATTGTTTTATGCATAAATGTTTTATCAGACATGGTTAGTCACTTAAGTAAAATCCAATTAATATTAACAAGGAATTTAAAAGGATAAAATGGGATTTAAACATAAGGATAAAAAATCCTACAATTAAAATATTAAGTTAGCTTAGCCTTATACTACTTAAAGTTAGAATCAACCTCATAATTCAAAGTACTTTAAAAACCAAATTTGGGGTGCTTTCAATTATCATAGAAATTATAGCTTAAAATTTTAGGTTTACTTAACTTAGTTTACATCAGAGGTTATCTTCCCAAGTAGGACTCGGTGTAACTAAGATAAAAGGGGTAAGAAAATATTAAAACAATATTTCAGTATTGGGGATTGCACTCAAGAGATCAAGGAACTATGAGTTAATGTATTTGGAAGGTTACACCTACCTAAAACCTTTAAAATAGTTTTTCAATCACAATTATGGGCTATGAGAAGGTAATATGGATCCTTTACACTATAATATCTATGAAACAAGATATAATAAAACTAATTGTGAGGGATATTGGGTTTTAAAAAATAGTGGTAGATTAATAATAATTTAATTAATTTTAAATTTATTAAAGTATTTTTAATCAAAACAAGTAATAATTATCTTCACTTAAATTATAGAAATGGAAAATAAAATGACATTGAAAATATTACTATGATCTATAATAGAGAATGATATCCTTATCACAAGAATGAATTTCCAAGAATGGTATAGGTTCTTACACGTTTTACTACGCCATGAATGGAAATTGTATATGCTAGAAACCACACTTCCTGAGCCACTTTCCAAAGAGAATAGTGAGGAAGATGTGTCTCTCTATCTGATGCATGTGGTTGATGTAATGGATTTACAATATTTTATTTCATCTACCATATAATATGATATTTTAAATCAATATGAAGATATGGATTCATACAATATAGTTTCTCACCTTTGGGATCTCTATCAAGATATTTTGGGATCATAGAGATATGAGATATCCACTGTACAATTTATGTTCAAGCTTGGAGACTTAGAGAAAACTAGGGAACATGTATTCAAGATGATTGGATAAATTGAGTGCCTAGACATATTGGAATTTAATATCCCTTATAAACTGCACACAGATCTCATTCTTTCCTCACTTCCTAAAAACTTCTCTAGTTTTATTATGAATTTTAATATGAGAAATAGCAAGAAGACACTATCAAAACTTCATTACTCTTATCCTTCAAGTTGATAAAGGCATGGAGTGTGAAAAAACCCAAATATGATGAATGAGTAAAAGGGTTCAAAGACTCATTCCAAGTCTAAATCTCTAGAGCACCATCCCTCTAAGATGTATAATATATAGATGCAAGGAAAGAAACAGGATGTGGTGTGTTTTTCATGTGGTAAGAAGGGCCACTGGAAGAGAAATTTTACCCATCCAAAGAAGTAAGGGGAAGATTCATGTGTGTTCATTATCAAGTGTAATATTTCTATATCTATAAGTTGGGTATTAGATACTATATTTGGTGCTCACATTTTTACCCAAATATAGGAATCAAGTAGATTTTTGAGGGTTAAAAGAGGCAATATGGATTTATGGGTTGTCAATGGAGAAAGGTTGGATGCTCTATCCATTGGAGAATACCATATCACATTACCAATAGGATTAATTTTGGTTTTGAAGAATTTTCATTATGTTCCTAGTTTTACCAAAAACATTTTTTTCATTTCCTCCTTAGATATGGATGGATTTTTTTCAACTTTATAAAAAATGGTTGTTAATTTTATAAAGATATCATATGTTATGGTATTTCATAACTAAATAAAAATCTTTATATATTAAATTAAAAAAACATACATATAAATTTATAAGGAAACTAATATGCATGACTCATATGACACTCAATTTTTTCATCACCATATCAGTCATGTAAATGAGAAACATTTGAAAAATCCCTATCAAGATGGTTATTTAAAATATTTTAAGGTAAATTCACTTAAAATATGTCATGATTTTTTATAAGGAAAAATGACCAAACAACCATTCATTAGTTAATGATAAAGGGCCAAAAATCTTCTAGAATTAGTACACACTAATGTGTATAGACCTTTCCAAGTAGAATCCATAGTTGGATACTCATAATTTACTACTTTTTTCAATGACTTGAATAGGTATGAATATATCTACATGTTGAGGAATAACCCTGAATACTTTGAGAATTTCAAAGAGTTAAAGAGTGGGGTTGAGAATCATCTTTTTGAGAAGATAAATTAACTTCGATCAGATTGACGTGGTGAATATATTAACCAATACTTTATAAAATTTATATAGGAGTATAAGATCTTATCTCAACTCAATCCACATTATACACCACAGTGGAGTAGTTTTAATGTAAGTAGGGATCGTACCTTATTGAAAATTTTAAGGTTGATGAGGATTCATGCAAGTATTCCATTGTACTTTTAGAGATATTCATTATAAACAATACTATACTTACTAAATTGAGTTCTAACTAAAGTAAAAAACGGTATTCCCTTCAAGTTATAGAGTGGAAAGAAACATATTTTATTACATATTCATGAATGGGGTTGAGAGGAATTAGTTAATGCTAGATCAAGAAACAAACTAGAACCCCAAGGCATGAAGTGTATCTTTATAGGTTATCCAAAAGAAACAAAGGGGATACTATCTATACAAAACTTTAGAAAAGAAAGTAATTTTCACAAGACATGATGTATTTATTTAGAGGGAGAACATATTCAAGGAGTATATTGAGAAAAATGTTGACTTTAATGAATTTGATACTCAAGATATACAAGATTTGGTATAGGAACCAATTCCATAGGTCCCCATATAAGAAGGTGTTACTAAAGAACAAGTTATGTATATGAGTACAAGAGAGGTAAGAGAACTATATAGATATGGTTTTCTAGTCAAAATGATGGTGAATCATTATTTGTTTACAATGATGATCATATATTCTACAAGGAGGTAGTACAGACCTCAGAGATTGCAAGATGGAAAGAGGCCATGAATTCTAAGATGGATTCCATATATCAAAACCAAGTTTGGATTCTAATCTATCTTCTAGTTTATGTAAAGAATGTTGGGTGTAAATGGGTATTCAGGAGAAAAATAGACATGTAAGGTAAAATAAATACTAATAAATCATGTCTAGTGGCCAAAGGGTTTAGAAAATGTCAATGAATTAACTAGGATAAAACATTTTCTCCAATTGACATGTTCAAATACATCATAATCCTTCTTTCCATAGTAGTATACCATTACTATGATATTTATAAAATGGATGTTAAAACTAATTTACTTAATGGTAAACTTAAATAGGATGTTTATATAACATAACCAGAAGTTTTTGGGACTCCAATAAATTCCAAAAAAGGTATGAAAGTTACAAAGATCCATTTATGGATCAAATTAAGTATCTTGGTCATGGAACATTCAATTCGATGAACCCATAAAATAATTTGGTTTCATAAATAAATAATGTGATACATGTTTTCATAAGTGTTTTAGTGGTATTAATTTTTTTTCATAATATTCTATGTTGGTGAAATATTACTAATTGAAGATGATATATCATCCTCACAAGAGGTTAAGGCATGGTTGAGAAAGTGCTTCTCCATAAAAGACTTAATTGAATGATAGAGCATTATTTTACATGTATATGTTAATATAAAATACATTTTTTTTATAAATTAAATCAATTAAAATTTCCAATATTTAGTTATTTTATTTTTTATTACAAGATATAGTAAATGTCCATAAACAAGCTTAAAAATACTAAATTCATCAAGAAAAGGATGTCTGGTAATAAAGGGAAAGTCAAAGACCAAGACTGGAACTAAAAAAATTAAAAATCAAGATGAAATGGAGCTATATCTAAAAGAAAATAATTATTTTCATTTTTAATCATTCGTTTATGAAATAAGATACTTCAAATAAGAAAGTAATAAGCAAGACGTGATGAAAAAGAGTAAACTAGGCAAAGATCACATGTGTCACGGTGTGGAACATAACCATCACACCATGACCCACCCTTTGATTTTATTTCAGCTATAATTTCATGCCACAAGCACTCCCATTGTTATGGATTGATGATTTTATAGTATAGAACACATATTTGTGACATAAAAGGATTGGTTGGGAACCAAAAATGTTTGGTTTGACAAATTTAAGACATAAACACCCATTTATGACTCCATCATGACATGAGACCATGGTAGACTCATTTATCGGGAAATTATAATTCCTTGGTGGTGGATTAAATCCTATAAAAAAGAGTCCATGGTGGGTTGTGAGGGATCAATGATACATTGGGGATTCTTTACATTCTGTTACACTAGGATGAGGCTATTTTATCTTTTCTTTTATTTTTATTTTCTTTTCTTTTCCAATGTAATGTGCATTCATATTTTACTAAAGTGTTTAAGTATTCTTTCATCTACCTTTATTTTTTACCACTAATTTCTTTCTCTCTCTCTTCTATTCCACTGTGATCTCTTTCACTTCACATTGTAAAGTGAATAACCCAAGTCTTGAACTTGGGGAGGTTTCGTGATGTTCTTAATTATTGTAATTTAAATTATTGATTTTTTAATCATGTTTGTGATGAAAGAGAGATAACTGCATAGGTGTAGTGGTCTTCCACAAATACATGGATCTCAAATTCATCCCTTTTATTTTAGTTATTTATTTTCCCTACCTTTTCTAGGGTAAACTCTTCATACGGTGGAGTTGAGGATACCCGAAGGGATGAAACAATATATAGTGGAGCTAGGTCTTCTAGGAATTGAATTCTAGATTAATTTTTTATCCAATTTGGATATTAGAGGAGGCGATATTTTGTGTTCCAAAGAGGTTTCCTAGGCTTTTTGTGTTTCCAAACCCTAGTATCAAACCTTTCTTCCTAACCTTTATTCTATCAGCACCTATATTTATATTTTTAATTAATTTTTTTCCCAAAAAACCATTACTTTGACAAAATAATAGAAACAACAAAAATAAATATTTTAGGTGAATTATAATTAAGGGATTAATAATATTTAATGCTCTTCAGGTGATATGATCATGTTAAACCTCTATGTTATATTAGAAAAATAAATAATTTTTTTACTTCCCTATGATAGGTGTGTCAAAACTGGTGCCATTATTGAGGTGATAGTAGTATTTATTTCACTTTTTATTCTATCGTGTTTTTTATAAATATTTATTTTCATTTATATCAATTAAAAAATTATAAAAAACTATTTTCCATAATGTATTCAAATTATGATTATTCATCATGGACTAACTACTCACAGGTGAAATATCAAGAACAAGAAGTTGATGATAGTAATTTAAATGTTTGAGTACGAAAGATAAGTGATACACTAGATTACATGGGGAGAAAACTGGATTGGATAACTTAATATTTACATGAATCCTAGGAGAAACCCAAACATGAACTAAATGCCAAGTAATAAGTATCATTGAATATTCCTTATTTTTCTAAAGATGTCAAAGAGTTTGAGCCCACACTTGAAGACTACCCACAACCCAACCATCTAAGGATCCAAATTAAAAAATACCATGAAGAGATAGAGAGTGAATATGAAGACTCACATGATGATGTGAATATGGGAAAATATTTGAATCAATTTTGGATTGAATGGGAAGACGATGAAATGAAATGAGATCTCCCTATCTACATGATAGAATAATTAGAACTTGGCTACCTATTACTATCCATGGAAGATGAAGACACCACCCCTATTGTAGAATTTTAAGAAAGGATAGAGGATCCTGAAAAACTACATCCATCCACTACTATAAATAAACTCCAATAGGTGATTTACATTGAATAATATATTCAATATGTACTAACTCAAAGAGTTATTCCTAACATAAACTCAATATCATTTAATTTTGTTGAAGTTTATTTGAGTATCACTCCCCACTATTTTTGATTTTTCATATTCAGATAAATCATGTTATTATTTGGAGTGATATAATGAAAAAAATGCACCATTTGAGTAACATATGGATCTACCTAAAGATATTAAAAATTTATTGGAGGATACTCATGAAGAAATCTAAGTGGATCTTCCTAAAGAACCAGATATGCAAGTTGATTACACTAAAAGGAAGAATTATACTTTTAATTCTTTTTGTTTGAAATTATTTCAAGTTAAATTACATTCTAAAATTCCCTTTGAATATTATTTTGATGAAACATATCTTGAACAACCATTGTAAAGTGAATAAAAGGTTGCACAAGTAGCAACCAAAGAGGATGAGGTCCCATACTTTATCATACCCTGTCATGCGTGATATACCTAATTACGAAGGGGGTGGATCTAGTGTAATTTGTCCATAGATTCCTCCTCAACAAAGAAGAATAAATCCAATCTAGGAAAACGATCATGTGGTGGTTCAAGTACAAGAAAATCCACCTTCTATTAAAATTTCGATGACAACTGGTTTTTCCCATTTATAGGCAATCAAAACCCAGGGCCCACTTGGGGGATTAAACCAATATTTATCTATTATTTTATTTATTTTCCTTCTAAGTATTTATTTTTCAATTTTAATTGTAATTCTTAGTTTATGAATATATTAGGATTCATACATATTTACCTCTATCATTTTGATCTTACTTTGTCATGGTCCTAAACTTATAGAATTTTTATTTTGTAGATCCATAATATTAATGGCACAAATAAGTTGTAGAAGAAACTGAGTTTTTATATAGGTGATTCACACTATAAAAGGAAACTTATTCTGTAAATGAGAACTTACACCATAAAAGATAATTTACATCATAAAAATGTTATAAAACATAATTTTTTAAACAGAACCTACACAATTGAGAATAATCCTTAATTATAAAGGTAGAATGTGTTTAAATTATTTATTTTATATTAATCTCATAATTTTAATTCATTTTATATTTTTAAAATATAAATTTCATGGCCCACTTGAACTCTTGAACTCTAGTGTAAATCTAGGATACAAAAGTTTCTTAGTATAATCATTATTCCATGTTTTAATTTTCAATGTTGACATTATTAAATGAGTGAAATGGTAAAATTAAAGAGTAAGGTTAATCAATAGTGGATGAATTTTAAAAATAATGATTTTTTTAGATGATTTGATATTTGTAAATGAAATTATTCTTATATCTGGAATGTTTTGAATTTCATAAATTAATATTGATTGGTTTATTATTTTTGTGCATTTCCATGTGTAATTGTCCCAAACCATATGTTCTTATCCTAAGAAAATTTATAAAAAAAATATTTCCTATTTCTTTCTATAGTATATTAATTGAGAGACCCAATAAGTTATTTCTTCTAAAACTTTCTTGGAATCTTATCAAATCTATGACTGTACAGAATTAATATTAGCATGATTATTCCATTATTTTTTTATCCCTATTATCCTTGTACCCACCTTGACATCAATCCTCTTTTTCCCGTAGGATCCATTAATGACCTTGATAGGAAATGATCCATGCTATAATCCTATTATATCCATTACAACCCTACTCATAGTATATAGCATGTTATTTAAAAGACTAAGTATGGGGGTGGTTTTCCATTATAGTTGGGGATATAATTCATTTTATTTGGGGTTTTCATGAGATTTTGGGAGGGGGCATGTTTTCATTGTACTTAATTATTCACCCCTTGTGCTAAAAAAATAAAAAAAAATGGATTGTGTCTTTTGAGGCCAAAAATCACCATTTTCAGACTAATGATCTTAGGATTATATGAGGTTATGTGGTGGATGTGAGATTTTTCTGAAGCATAATTTTTGAAAAAATAAAAAAATGATAAAAGTAAGAGATGTTGATTCATTAATTATTATTACATGTATCATGTGCCTACTTTAAGATTTTAGGAACAGGAGATGAGATTTGCAGGATCATTTAATTAGGATTATCTTTTGATATCATGTATTATGCTAAAGATTAAAACCTCATTTTTTAGATTTATTTTTAATCATTTATCTTACCAAACTTAAGCCTCAGATACATTTGAACCATAATGAAAATCCCACATCATTAATTTTTATTTCTTTCCTTACATGGTGTATATGTTAGATTCCTTGCAAGTCTATGGTAAGTGACATGTTCTGAAGTATGAGAAAAGATGCATTAAATTTCTTACCTTGAGAGATAGATAAAAATAATTTGAGGTATATTACAATTGGAATGCTCATTAATAATGAATTGAGATATAAAAATTTAAGGATGGAATAGAATTTTTATTTTGAAAGAGGAAAAGTAAAATACATGATTAAATTTATTTCTTTAAAAGTGAGGAGTTTGAGAAATTTTTTTGTACAAAATTTGAAATTTATTTTCCATTTTAAAACATTTGATTATGTTTCTTTTTAAATTTAAATATTTTTAGAATTAAAATACTTTATAATGTTGTTGAATATACATACTTGAGGACAAGTAATTTCTAATTTTGGGGGAATTGGTAGAGAAAAATTTTACATGTATATTTTAATATAAAGAAATTGTTTTTATAAAGTAAATTAATTAAACTTGATGATATTTAATTGTTTTTATGTTTTATTTTAGAATATAGGAAATGTTTTAAAACAAGATTAAGAATTATGAAATCATCAAGAAAAAGATTTCCAATAATAGAGGGAAAGTCAAAGACTAATATCAGAGCTCAAAAATGAATAATATAGCTAAAAAATAGCTGAATGTGTTAGAAATTTATGAATTACATCATAAATTAGTCATTTAAAATGTAATATATATTAGATAAGTAAGGTAGAAGTAATACGGGGGAAAAATATCAAACTGGGAAAAGATCACATGTGTCATATAGTGACACAAAACTGTTACACTGTGACATGCCCTTCAATTTTCTTATATCCATAATTTTAGGCTATAAGCACTCTCAGGGTTATAGATCTATGATTTTATGGTTGCATTGCAATAAAGCTTGGTTAAGTCCTAGAAAAATCTGTTTTAATTAATTTAAAACTCATACACTCCTTTATGACTCCATTATGACTCAAGACCATGGGAGAATCATTTATTTGGAAATTATGATGCCTTGGGGTGGATTGAATCCTATAAAAAGGAGTTTAGGGTATATTTATAGGGATAAGTGAGGCATTTGAGTGTTATCTTATTACATTGTTCTAGGATTGAGATTCTTTAGCTTTTCTTTTATTTTTATTTTCATTTTAAATGTAATGTAAATTTATTTTTATTAATGTGCTTCCATATTATTAAATATCTCTTTTTTCAAACCCTAATTTAACTCTTTCTCTATCTTTTATTCTATCATGGTCTCTTTAACTTCACAATGGCAAGTGATTAACCTGAGGCTTGGATTTGAGGGAGGTTTTACATCATTCTTAATTAGTGAACTTTAATTTCTTAATGTCAGAATCACATTTGTGGTGAATGAGATAGAATTTCATGGGTGCTTCAGTCATCCACCATGGAATATATCTCAAATTCATTCCTTTTTTTCTGATTCATTTATTTTCCCTCCCTTCTCTAGGGTAAATTCTTTATATGATGGAGTTGTGGATACACAAAGATATGAAATGACATACTATAGATTTAGGTATTTTAGGAAATACATTCTAGATTAAGGTGTTATCCTATTAGACTATTTTAGGAGGTTATATTTGGTGTTCCAAAGAGGTTTCCTAGGCATGATAAAATCACATACTCAATAAATCAAAGGAAATTAATTAATTAATGAGGTTTCATAAATAGAACATTCAAATTGAATTTAAACAAAAAATATATATAAAGAAGGATCCCACATTACCAAACCCTGGGACCAAACCTTTCTTTCTAACCATGATTTTTTCAATATATATATATATATATATATATATATATATATATATATATTAAATTTTTTTCCCAAAAAATATTGCTTCTAAAAAATAAAAATAAAAAATAGTTTAGGTGAATTCAAATTAAGTGATTGATTGACTGCGATGCTCCTCAAGTGTGATAGCCATGGTCATCCTTTGTGCTACATTAGGAAAATAAATAATATTTCATTCTGCCCAATGATAGGTGTGTCAGTGAAGCATACCACATTCTAGAGATCAATATCATGCATGATATATCCAAGACACTACTCAAACTATGTAATGGGACAAACATTGACTAGGTATTAAAGATATTCAGTATGGAATAATCCATGATAGCATTGTTTCTAGTGTCATATGGTATACATCTTTCCAAGAAACTTTTTCCTCAAAAACAATTGTAAATAGATATAATGAGTAAGATCTCATATTATTCTACATTAGGATCCATCATGTATTTCATGTTATATACCAGGCTTGATTTTTTATATTCTTTGAGAATGGTAGGTAAGATATCATGCAAATCTAGGTGAATAGAATTATACTATTGTTAAGACTATACTTAAGTATCTAAGGTGATTTAAGGATATGTTCCTCGTGTATAGAAGATATGGAGATATACTCATCATGAGTTATACAAATTCTATATTTTATATTGATCAAATTTATCTGAAGTCATATTCTATATATATATTTGGTCCCAAAGGAGGATCTATTAGCTGGAAAAGTTTAGAGAATCTAGTTTTCACTGATTCTACAACAGATTATGAGTATTGAAGATTTTGATGGATATAAGGAAGAATTTTGAATTCACATCATTTTCCAAGAGCTTTATATGGTACCTAGCAGTAAATATCCTATCACAATTTACTATGATAACACTATAGTGGTGCCTCTCTCCAAATATATAAGGTTACACCAAAGGAAAAAGAACATACCTCAGAAGTTTAATTACTTGAGGTATTTTTCTCAATGAGGTGAAGTTTTAGTGAGCATATTATCCATGGAAGAAAACATAGAGGAACCCTTAATGAAGGATTTGTCTCAATAGAATCATGAGTATCATGTGATATCTAGTGGAATGAAAGCTATTATCAGTTGTCTCTAGTGAAAGTGGGAGTATGATGGAGTTATTTCCCTAGAACCCACTTGTTTAGTACTTAATTACATGATTTTATTATTAAATAAGTTTTCTTTTTACATCTTTATTATTATTATTCATGATATTTGTATGTGAAAATGTCCTTAAAATATATATCATATTGAAAGGTCATAGAAGTTCCCCACTATGATGAGAACCTAGAGGTTCCACAACATTATTATGGAACCTTAATTTATGGCTAGATGATATTTTTTGAAAATTCATAGACAATATAGGTTATTAGGGTTTGTATTCTCATAAGACATTGATACACCTTCTCATGGTGTTTTCCCTTATTAGTATTCAAGATATGAGGTTATTAGAATAGTCTCATCAATAGGAAATCCACATTTCCATGTGTCTTTGGAAGTTCCTATTTACATACATGTGTATTGATCCTTAGAATTTAAGAATTATTATTAATGGATATCATGACTCCTATACTTTGATGTATTGAAGAAAACTTTTATGAAATATATTCATGATGAAGTAGGATATGTTGGGTGTGTCACGAATGGCATAGCATTAGAAGATAATACAAGAAAGGATTTAACCATTTTGTCTCTTAAAAATTTTTAATATTGCATTCCCTTTGATGGGAATGGAACCACTTAAATAAATCAATGTCCATGTTGTTAAATGAGTGAGTTAATTTCTAGAAATTCAAATAAAGATACGTTGAGCATACAATTTGATGGAACCAATGTGAAAGCTACTTGATTAGAGACATTATGGTAAAATAATTATAGTATATGGTAAATGTTCATAGAAGGTTGGATGTAATTGCAATGTTAAATTCATTATATATGAAAGCCTTATCTTATTCCTAGATGTAAACCTTGGACTTTAGGTAGTTATGCCTAATTTCACTGAGAAATAGGACTTTTGGGTCACACATTGGGTGTATCCACAATCTCAGTCAAATTATAGTATTGAATTTAACAAGTTATAATAAATAATATTAATTCATGTTTGGTTGATCACCAAACTTTAATCACAAGTTATTATAAATAATAAGTGAATTACATAATAATAATAAATATTATTTTTCAAGTTTATAAAATATAACATGTATTATATTTATCATATAATAATTAGGTGAGATTAATTTAATTAAATGGCCATTATTTGAGGATCGATAAATTTCAATGAGGGAAAACGAACCAAGTCTAATGGTCTGAATAATATAAATGATATTTATTTATATTCTTAATGTGTCTTACATGTAAAGAAATTAATATTATTATTATTATTATTATTGGGAATGGGGTCATTTAAGACTATTAAATATGGATTGGGGCTTGTCTATGATTTTCAAACCCTAAACCAGATATAATAAATATCTTATTACATCGCTTTCATAATTCAATTTGGTTGTTCACAATGAATAAGGAGATATTGGATCAATCACTAGAGTTCTCCCTCTTTTCTTCCACTCTCAAGACTTTGAGACAACACTAAGGTTTCTTCATCCTTCCCCACAAACAACTCAAGCAATCAGGATCGGTCATGCTAGCACTCGAAAATTATACAGTGTTGATCAGAGATTGTGGTTCACATTTGGATCACCATTAGAGGTATTATGCACTTGAATATTGTAGTGAAATGAAGGTGTGATGAATTATACTTCATCAGATCATCAATTAAAGTGGAATTAAAAGTTTAGGTAATTATATATCTTCTCATAAATTAATTATGAATTATATGTAAAGGTCATCTCCCTCTAGTTACAGTATATTAATATAGTCTATTAATCTATTTTTTTCATTTGAAATGATATTTTGATCATGTAAGAAACAATTACACTTGATTGAAGACTAAAATTTTAGTTGTTCATACCTTCAAAGGATGCTTCTGCTACACCAGGAACTGATAATTTCGATATCTAAAAGTGTTAATCATGGGGGTTTAAAATAGTTTTTAAAGGGTTTTATGATTAAAAGGTGAAATATTAAAAAAAAATCAGGATATTCCCCTTTTACATTGTTTATGATGATGGGTGGTTCCATTATAAACCAATGACGGGTAGTTTTTTTATAAACCAAATACAGGGGGTTACATTATAAACCAAGGATGGGTGGGTCTGTAATATCCCTCTAAAGCATTGGGTAATGATTATGTTCTCTGGATAATTATATTGGTATTCGACCATATGGTCATACCCAACATGTCATAGATCATAAACATGATATGTGGCATAAAGATTTATAGTTTATAAGACATAAATCGTAAGGGAATCAAATAACGTGATCTATGAGAGCATAAAATTAGCATAAAACATAGATTTGTGGAATACATATTATTTTATAACATTGTGAACATGTATTAATAGAAACAGGTTCACTCATTAAGTTAAGGACATGAAATCAAGACCTCACATAAACTTGTGGACATATAACTAATTCAACGCATAATGTTATGGACATGAAAGAGAGGTCCATGAATAACATCATGAACATGTAATAAGGTTCATTTATAACATTATGAACATGTAATCAGGTTCACGCATAATATTATGGACATGATAGATAGGACCACGTATAACATCATAGTAGTCAAGGTTCACCCACAAGACTATCAATGTGGAAAAATTCCCTTACTGAACTGGGTTCACACTCCTTCATGAGATATAAATATTTACCCAATGCATTGGAGGGATATATAGGTCCCACACATATTTGGTTATAACATAACCACCATAATTGGAAATAAAATAACCACCATATCATAATTAAAACCATACATATGTGTTCCACAAGATCATAAAACATTCATCATATCATAACCCATGAAATGAAATAGGTTTTGTAAGAACCTAGGTTTTTGTACAAGGTATGGGTCCTTTTATTTTGTTTTAAATGTTTAATTGTGGCCTAATGTGAATACACTTTGAGGTCACGGGTGTATTAGAGGTTTTTGGGTCTTTTTTGGAGCTCGAAATCTAACTTTTTGGGTGAAAAAATCCTATCATATGGTTAGTAGAAACCATGAGGGGTAGGTCGCACGATCTGAATAACCATGCAATAATTGGGTAGTGAGCTGGATGAGCTCGCATGGTTTTGATAAAATAAGTGATTTGGGAACACGGTTTTTTGAAAAAATTTAGACTTTTGATAGAGTATTTTCACATAGTTTGTGCACGATGAGTCAAACTGTGCACACTAACCGTGTAAGGTTCCCCTTTCCTATAGCAAATGGTGTACGGTTGTGGCACGGTTTGGCCAATTGTGTGGCCAAACCATGTGACCCATAAATTATTGTGAAATTAACAAAATGGAACTAATTAATCCTTATTTCAAATATAATTTATCACTTATCCTCACATTGGATATCCAAGAGGTTTTGAGAGCTATTTTGATGCCAAAAGAAGATTTTGATCCCTCTCCTCCATCTAATATCGGAATCGAGTGTCAAACGTCTTGTTGGATCTACATCGAGGAGTACTCAATTACTTTTTAGTCATATGTTGTTATTCTTAGTATCATTTATGCTATTTATATGTGATTTAATATGCTCTAATTTCAAGTTATTCTTTTTTTCTTCATTTTTATTCTAATAAGATTCAAATCACGAGTTGATACTAGATGAGAACTCTACTATAAAGCTATAATAGGTGTTCTATACTTTTCCCATTTAATTTGGTGCTTTATCGAACTAGAATCCATTGTTCTATCCAAGAGACTTTCCAAAACAGCCTCAAAATTGAAATGATAAATTTAATTAAATGGAATTAGACATATTAGGGATTCCCTTAGGTTTCTTTTTGATGAGTTGGAGGTTTTTTCCCCAACTAAGGCCACCCATGGGGTGTGCCATGTAAACTGTCTATGATTTTTCCTTAATTGAACCACATAAGGGGTGATTTGGTGCTTTCCAAGTTAGAGGAAGCCTATTAATAAATGAATTTAATAAAATTGATTGAATAGGATATGGGTTTCCTCCTTTTCAAGTTGATACTTCAATTAAATTATTTATATGGAACTTTAATTTCTTAAACAGATTAGTTAGCAATTATATAAATGAGTGGGTAAACTCAAGAAATGTGTCGTTTGTGATTTTTAAAATGATTGGGTACACTCATTGATTGTGTTTGGATTTGAATGGTTATATGATTTGGTAAACTCATATGGTAATAATGTTAAATAGATCTAATGATGAATGATTCCATTAGACACCATAAAAATTTTTCCTATGGGTCTTGAATGCGATAGTGGATGCCTTGGATAGAGATTACTCTTTGGGTCTTGATTTTGTGGGATTCCTTGGGCCATGATACACCTTGGATATAGTTTATCGTGGGCCCTCAATAGACATGGTCGATAGACATTCTCCTTGGGCCCCATCTCAAGCCTAGCTGAGTTTCCATCAAGATTCTACTTGGACTTGACGAGCATACCTTGGTCTTCTACACTTTGGATTCAGCCCTTTGTGGTTTGAAACTTTCATTATATAGAATGGACATGGTAAATTTTGATATGATTGGTTGAATGAATCGGACATGGTTGTTCTGACACTTCTAGTTATTCAGAAAGGTTATGGTTAACATGATATGTTTCTATGTATGGAGAGGTTGTGGTATTTATTTCTGCATTGTCTATAGTTTCCTTGTTATAGAAGATTGAACAAAATTTTGTAGGGTGCCTTGTTGGGTTGTGAAGGATAACTTTCTTAGTAACAGATATTCCATGGAAACGTTACATTTATTTACTACTTACCTATTATACTTGAACACAGTTTAGATTATATTGCACATTTATGACTTGATATAGATCTTTATGTGGTTACCTAATGGGATTGTATCTCACACCCCATATGGGCCACCATGGGGTACCCAGAAAGACTTTATGGATTCACGTAGATATTGAGGAAATAGAGAACAATTTTATGCTTGATTTTGTGTGATGCTTAGGAAAAGGGGAGAACAGGATCGGGTTGAGGTTCATGATGCTATTAGAGGATAGTTATTTTGGTTTTTTTTTATTTTTTATATTTTTTGACAGGTATTGTATTGAACTATTGTGTACCTATTTTTAATTTTTTGTAGACACATGACATGTTCATCATTATATATGATATATTTTTTGAATTATTATTTATTCCTACTATTTTTCTATTATCTGACCATTATAATGCTTCTATTATTTTATGTTATTGATATTCCATTATGTTACACTCTTGTAATGAGGTTATAGTCTCCCCATATACACACCATGGGACCTTGATGCTAGTCGGAAACCTCTAGTATTTGCGGCGATGTTCATAAGTCCATGTGTCCAACCGGGCTCGGGGAACTGTTGAGTGGAATGTGAGTCTGGGACATTACAAAGTGGTATCAGAGTGTTTTATATTTTCTATTTTATGATTTGGTGACAATATAAATGGGATTATGAGGAATTGTGATTTAGTAGTGAGTTGTTCCTGGTCATATTTAACCCACATATAAGAAAAATCCAAATTTCCTTGAATGGAAATTACTATTTTCAGATTTTGACTATTATAGTTGATTTGATTCCATCATTGGGTGATGAACTTGAATTGTGGTGTTATTATTGATATGATCATGGGTTCTATTTTGCTAAAACCTGATGATATGAGGGTATTACATCTTATTGATCATATAAAAACTTGTTAAAAATCACTTTCCATGTATTATTCCATGCCATATAGGATAATTTCCTATTTTCATGAAGTTGTGATAGATTTTGTGATAGATTTACCTGTTGTTGTGATATAATTCTAGGTCAGGATTTGAGAAACATGGTTGGTACTCAGAATTCCTATCATAACCTAAGTATTGTTTTCTTAATTAGGGTATAGAAAACACCCTAAGCAGCCAATTCTGGCACGTTGAGTCATGGACCATGAGTTGTATGGACTGGAATTTGTTATGGTGTGAATTAGGTGGATGTTATTATTTAGTTCATAAGGATTATGGGACCTTATGGATCAGAATATGGTGAATCATTTGGTTCAACCATTTATAATGAATGTGAAATAAGTATAAAATCCAAATGGAAAATTGAAATGATAAATAGATAAATTCAACTAGGCTTGGATTTTGAGTGGGAAAGAGTAGTTTCTCTATTTAATTTTTGTTACTGTTACTTTCTATAGATTTCTAGATTTAGGATCAGGCTATGGGGTATGACTTGGTTATAGGAAGTTTTTAACTTGTCTTGTGATTTTGAGCTATGAACTTTGATATTTTTTTGAGGTGTGTGTTTGGAATTGTAGAGACATGCTGCCACCACGACATCTAGTTGAACGCCAGGATGGTGGAGATGACCATGCTCCAAAGGAATTGGGGAATAGTATACTAGTGGATCCTCCTTTAGTATCATCTAAAAAACTAGCTATTTTACCAAACACGGGTGTTGAGGCATAGTTCTGTGAGGGGTTTTATCACTTCATGCATACTTTTTAGGGAACATTGTATCCTGTTGTGTCTATGGATGAGCTGATTCATGTGTTCCAGTAGTAGTGTCCTCACATGTTTTCAGGGGATGGCGGTCCACATGATACTGAGCTATGGATTGAGACTATTTTGGAAATATTTGATCATTTGTAGACTCCTTGTGAGAGGAGAGTGAATCTCTCAACTTATATGCTACGAGGGCAGCAAAGCGCTTGTGGGATGTACTGAACTAGGATAATAGTTTGTGATACATGGTTTGGGTTGATTTTCAAACCAGTTTCTATGAATAATTTTACCCCAAGAATCTAAGGGAAGAGAAGGCTAGTGATTTCATGCATCTGGAGTAGGGTGTTATGACGGTTATGGAGTACTCGACATGCTTTATAGAGTTGTAGTGTTTTACAATGATGTACCTTACTGACGAGTTATCAAGGGAGAGACACTTTGAAAAAGGTATTTCACATGTCGTTTGATCTCATATTAATGTGTTCAAATAGACCTTTATTACTAAAATTGTAAATCATGCACTGATTATAAAGAATAACCTAGGGGAAGATGGGGGTGCAGAGTAGAGCAGTGCAGTCTCTCGACCTAGTGGTTTAGCATCTTCAGGAAGGAAGTTTCATTTTGTGGATTCCCATGATATAATCACTAACCCGGCCACCAATGTGGGTAGTGTGGTTTTCTATCATCAGTATGGAAGATGAGGTCACATGAAGAATCATTGCGACTGTGACCCAATTGAGTTCTGAGCTTTCAATATGATAGCACATGTGCATCCTTTTTGTAGGACCTTACCTCTAATGATAATTGGTAGGGTTTCACCTCTAACACTAGGTTTTGGAGTATGTTTCTCATCTCCACATTAGGCAGGTAGATGAAGCAGTACCATTTGATCGGGACAAGGTGGCGGTGGTTGTGGTTGAGGCAAACAGACACTAGTTACATTGAGAGGACAGAGTGGGCGTACTCTGGGTAGTGAGGTTTTGTCACAGAGCTACAATTTAGGCTAGATATATTTTTGTATAGCCTACCCCAAAGGAGTAGGGAACCGTAACATCTACAATTATAGTTACAATTTTAGTAGCCTTAACACTTGTATCTACTCTTTTTGACATGGGTGCATCACATATTTTAATATTTGTGTCTGTTGTGGAAAGCCTTGGTCTCATGATATAGTTTTATGAGGGATTCATTACACTTGATACTCCATTAGGGATCATAAAAAAAGTTGTACACCAGTGAAAGGAGTTCTCCTTAAGATTTATGGGCATCACTTTGTCTAGAATATTTATTTCCTCAAGATGAAAGGGTATGACATCATACTCAAGATGGATTGGGTAGTATCTTATTGAGATTATATAGATTTTTTCCATTAGAGGGTGGATTTCACATCACCATAGAGAAACTTTTATACTCATAAGGGTGAATGGGATGTCCGGGTGAGCTGACATGGACCACGACATCGTGGACTAGGTGGGATGATAGCTCAAATTGCTAGTTTGTATCTAGATAATTAGGGAGCATGCCAGGCCGACTAGCCTCTAGTGGTTGAATGTTTTAGGGTTGTATTCATAGATGAATTTTATATTTTAACCCTAGATATGGGTGTAATTATTCATCAATACAGTTCTAGGAGTTGCATCAATATCCATTCCTCCTTACAGGATGGCTATGATGGAGTTGCAGGAGCTCAATAGGCAGCTAGAGGATTTGGAGGCAAATGGGTTTATTCGACTCAGTACTTCTCTATGGGGTTTGCTGGTCCTTTTGAGAAAATGGATGATAGTGCCCTTAGAATATGTGTGGATTAACAGAAATTGAAACAATTTACAGTTAATAACTGATATCCCTTTCCATGAATAGATGACATGTTTGATCAGCTTTGAGGAGCTTGGGTGTTCTCAAAAATTGATTTGAGTTCAGGATATCACTAGGTATATGTTCAAACTACAGACATACCTCATATATATTTTCATATTAGGTATGTTCTATATGATTATATGGTTATGATGTTCAGTCTCATGAAAACACCAGTAGTTTTTATGGAACTGGCAAACCGAGTCTCCCATCCTTATCTAGATTCATTTGTGGTGATTTTCATGGATGATATCTTGGTGTATTCTCACAACTAACATGACCATTCCAAGTATCTTGATATTATTTTGGATACCCTAATAGTGCATTAGTTATATGATAAGCTCAAAAGGTGCCACTTATGGATGGATAAAATTCAATTCCTAGGTCGTATAATCTCAAAGATAGGAATATCAACTGACCTATAGAAGGTGAGAGCTATAGTTTCCTGGGAGTATCCTAAGAATTTCTTTGAAATATAAAGTTTCATGGGGATAGTTTTATATTAAAATCAATTCAAGAGAACAGTAGTGAGTTCTATCTTATGGATTTGTTATATGAGATGAACTTGGAGGTGCAAGACAGTCAGGAGAAGACTTATCTTTCATCCTTATATGTGACCTCTACCCTACTAGATAGAGTGAGGATGAGGTAACTATTATATCTGGATGGCCCAGCCCTACAGGTGAGTGTGGTAGGTGAGGACCCACCTCCTGTTTGGACCGTAGGCGAGGATGAAATCCTGTGTATCCATAGTCATGTATGGGTTCCAGAAGACATACACGAGAAGATGATGTGGGAGTTTCATGCATTAGTTTGGGAAGTACATACTAGATTCACCATGATGTATCATGAATTATTCCATTAGTACTGGTGTATGGGTATGAAATGGGAGGTATCTAGTTTTGTTATGAGGTGTTACACCTATCATCAGGTGAAGGTGGAACATCAAAAACCATATGAAATTTTATAGAAGTTACCTATTCCTAAGTGGAAATGGGATGGTGTTGTGATAGATTTCATAACTGGTTTACTGAGGTCTCCCCGAGGTAGCGAAGTTGTGTGGGTTGTTGTTGACAGACTCACGAAGTTTGAACATTTCTTTCTAATCAAGAAAACCTTCAATGTTGATGGGATTGGGTGGTTATATATATATGAGATAGTATGACCCCACATGGTCCCTCTCACTATCATTTTAGATAGAGTTTACGAAGGGAGATAGGTATATAGGTGATTTTGAGCATAGCATACCACCCTTATACTTATAGCCAGTTAGAGCATATGATATAGGTTCTTGAGGAAATGTTGCAAGCATGTGTCCTGGATTTTGGGGGATCCTGGGAGAGGCATATACCCCTAGTTTATTTCACCTAAAATAATAGTCATTGGGAGACTATATAGATGGAATATTTTGATTATTTATATAGTAGGTCATGACGATCACCCCTGAGCTAGTTAGAGGTAGGTGAGGAAACTTTACTAGGTCTGTGTCTCATGAAGGAGACTTCTGAGCAGGTCCAGTTGATCAAAAAGTGGATGGATACTGAACAATATTGATAGAAATCTTACACTAATCGTTATTGATTGCATTTAGAGTTTGAGATTTAGTATTGGGTATTTTTTTCATGTTTCACCAAGGATGGGACATAAAAAGTTTTTGAGATAAGATAAGATTTACCCATGATATGTCTGGCCATTCGAGATTATAGATAGAGTTGATTCGATATCCTATCAGTTGTAGTTACCTTAGAGGTACCAAGACATGCATGAAATCTTTCACATAGCTCAGCTATGCTATTATCATTTGGACTCATCTCTTTCTTGTTATCCTGAGAAGTTTGAGTTATAGGTTGATGAGTCCTTTGAGGAGCATCTGATTCATATTGTTGACATGATCACAAAGGCTCTCCAAGACTGGTCAGTTCCTCTAGTATGTGTGTTATGGTAATATGACCATTTATAGAATTGGATATGGGATCAGGAGGTTGATATACGTACTCAGTGGCCAGAGTTTTTCTCAATAGAATCTTGACCTCCCTTTAAAGGGTAATTCGAGGATGAATTGCTTTAAGGGGGAGATTATAAGAGCCTAAATTTTCATATGAGGTATGAATCATTTTTATTTTGGTTTAAAAGTTTAATTATGACCTAATGTGAAAACTCTTTGAGGTAACGGGTGTATTGAAGGTGTATGGGGATTATTCAGATCTTAGAACCCAATTTTTGGGGTGAAAAAGGCACTCACATGGTTAGTAAAAACTGTACGGGGCAGGCCGCTTGGTCTGACTAACCGTGCGATACTTGGGAAGTGAGTAGGAGGATCTCACATGGTTTTATAAACCATGTGATTTGGGGTGCATAGTCTTGTAAAAAACTATAGACTTTTGACATAGGAGTTTCACATGGTTTGCATGTGGTTAGTCAAACTATGCCCACTAACTAAGTGAGGTACCCTTTTCCTATAGAAAAGGGTGCATGGTTAGCGCACAATTTGTCTAAACATGTATTAAAATTGTATGACCCATGAATTCATGGGAAATTAAAAAAAATCCCCTAATTAATCCTTATTTCAAACCTAATTTCTCACTTCTCATCATATTGGAAAACTGAGAAGTTTTTAGATCTCTTTTGATGCCTAAAGTATATTTTGATCCCTCTCTTCCATCTGATATCATAATCGAGCACAAAATGTCATGTTAGATCCTCATAGGTGAGTAATTAATTCCTTTTTATCCATTTCTCATTCTTATTCATATCATCTATGATATTTAAATGTGATCCAATATACCCTAATTTTAGGTTCTTCATTATTTCATTATTTTTATTTTGAGATGGGTTGAATCGGGAGCTGATAATATATAAGCACTCTAATACCGATCTAAAATAGGTGGTATATAGTTTTCCCATTTGGTTTGGTGATTTATAGATCTAGTTATCATTTTAACACCCACCGATCTTTCCAAAATGGCCCCAAAATTGAAATGATAAATTTAATTACATAGAATTTCATCTATTATGGATGCCCATAGATTATTTTATAATGAGTTGGATGTTGTTTCCCAAACCAAGTCCCCCCATGGAGTGTTCCTTGAAAACTGCCTATGTATATGCCTTCATTGAACCACCCAACGGGTAATTTGGTTCTTTCCTAGTTAGTGTAAGCCTATTAATAAATGGATTGAATTAAATTGGTTGAATATGAGATTGGTTTACCCCTTTTCATGTTGATTCTTTCAATTGAATGATTTATATGGAACTTAAATTGCTTAAATGGATTAGTTAAAAAATTTATAAATTAGTGGGTAAACTCATGAAATGTGTTGTTTGTGATTTTTAAAATGAGTATATATACTCATTGATTGTGTTTGGATGTGAATGGATATATTAGTGGATAAACTCATATGGTATGAATGTTAAATGGATCAAATGATGAATGATTCTATTAGATTCCATATATGTTTCTCCTATGGGTCTTGAACATGGTAGTGTATGCCTTATATAGATATTTCTCCTTGGGTATTGATTCCATGGGATTCCTTGGGCCTTGCTGCCCCTTGGATCCAGTTTTTCTTAGTCTCATAGTGGACAACGTCAGTAAACATTCTTCTTGTGCCCCATCTCAAACCTAACCAAGTTTCCATTGTGATCCTCATAGGAATCGATGAGGATTCCTTGGTCTTCTACACTTTAAATCCAGTATTTTATGGTCTAACACTTTCATTATACGACACGACAATGATAAATTGTAATATGATTGGTTGAACAGCTCAGTCGTGGTTGTTATGAAACTTCTGGTTATATGGAAGGGTCATGGCTAACATGTTATATATGTATGTACAATGAAGTTGTGGTATTTATTTCTACATTGTCTATAGTTTCCTTGTTATAGGAGCATGACTCATCTTTTGTAGGGATCCTTATTGGTTTTTATAGGATTTCTTGCTTAGTAGTAGATATTCCATGGGAAATTTACATTTATTTACTGCTTAATTTCTATATTTTCACACTATTTAGCTTATATTTCATAGCCATGACTTGATATAGATCTTTGGGAGGTTACCAACTAGGATTGTATCTCACACCCTATCTAGGCTATCATAGGGTACCTGTACAAACTTTATGGATTCATGTAGGGACTGGGGAAAGTACCAATAGTTCAATTCTTGATATTGTATCATGATTAGGAGTAGGGGGCACGAGATTGGGATAAGGCTTGTGATGCTATTGTAGGATAGTTCTTTTGGTCTTTTTGGTATTTTGGTACATGTATTTTATTATATTGTTGTGTACCTATTTTTATTTTTTTGTAGACACATGACATGTTCATCATTGTATATGAGATATTTTTGGAATTGTTATATATTCCTGCTATTTTTCTATTTTATGACTATTATAATGCTTCCTCTATTTATTATTGTTGATATTTCATTGTGTTACACTATGGTAATGAGGGCATAGTATTTCTATGGACACACCCTAGGCCCTCACTTCTAGTCGACAATGTTTGGTGTTTGGGGATATGCGCTTAAGTCCATGTGGCCAATTGGGCTTGGGGCACTGTTGAGTGGCATCTAGGTCTGATATGTTATTGTTTTCATAAAACATTTCATTATATTATAATTTGTATAAAAGATATAGCTTTTATAATCATTTCATTATCTCATCAAATCTTAACCTGTGGAAAAAGAAATGGGTTTCCTAAGAATTCTATCATGGTATAACCCATGGAAGAGAGATGAGTTTCAAAAACATTTTTTCATAATAAACCATTTATATAAAGAGTAATAATGTTATACTTGGTTCATATACCAAGTAAAGAATTGGTAACATCAATGGATGTAATCTTATATGGAAAATAATTTTGAAATATTACTTGATACATTTATTGAGGAAAATATATTTTCTTTGAAAATAAATTTTAAAACTTAAAACATTTTGAAAATTCTTTTTTTTAAATAACCATGAAAACATAAAAAGGAAGATTTAAAATCATTTAAAAAAATTCTTGAAAAAAACCCTTCCACTTTAAAAACCCCTTTTTAAAACATAAAAATTTTAAAAATCTTTTTATTTTAAAATAACCTTGAAAACTTTAAAATCATTTAAAACGTTTCTTGAGGATTATATACTTTCTGCTTTGAAAAATGATTTTAAAAACATAAAACATTTTAAAAACATTTTTATTTAAAAATAAACTTGAAATATTATAAACTAATATTTTAAAAATCATTTAAAACATTTCTTGAGGAAAATATTCTTTCCTCTTTGAAAAATTATTTTTTAAAAACAAAAAACACTTTCAAAATCCTTTTTACTTTAAAATAATTTATATAAAAAATAAATTTTCCCAAATATTAAGGAAATAAATTTCTTTTAAAATAAATTTCAAAACTTGTAACTTAATCTTGAAATCATTGATTAGTCATGATAGTGGGAAATATTATTCATGTTCTTCATGTTAAAAACAAATATTCTTTTCATATTTTCGGTAAAAGCCAAACGGTGATTGTTTTCGAAAATGACATGAAGATTAATTTTAAAACATTTTTGTAAAAAGTAAAAACTGGGTAAAATGTATTTTAAAAATCATATTATAATAATAAAACATTTTTTAATACATTTTTATAAAACATGGTTTTGGAAGAAAATAGATTTCTGACTGAAAAGAGAAATAAATTCATATTTTACTATAAACATCTCCTCGATTATTTTAAGAATAAATGAATGATAATGGTGTTATTAATTGAAAATATCATCAATAAACATATGAGAATAAAATTCATGATTTTATTGAAATATTAATCATAATATTTTATCATCAAAAACATAATCATAAAAAATCTCGACAAACAATGAGATTTAACATGAAATCTTTACCACTTTGGTAACTTTGAATCATAAGCCCTGTGAAGTAACAACATAAAATTAAACATAAAATATCATTAAAATGAATAAATTCATTATATTACATTTCAAAGGGTATTTATATACACCTCGTGAAATAATATATTTGCATAACATAATGTACGTCTCAAAGAAGGCAATTGAGACAAAAATATCTTACTGATGTGTTAACTTCTAAACTGTAAACCCCATGAAAAAGAGATACTAAAACAGATATATAAAACCAAATATTTTTTATTATAATAATAATATACATTCATCATCGTTATATACACCACATAAAATAAATTGGTGGTGAATATGACATGTGTCTCACATAAGTAAAAAGTGAGACGAAAATCCCTTACCTTAAGTTTTGACTTCCTTAATACTCATTAAAAATTCCTTTATAATAAATATAAGTTTATTATAAATATATTAAATAACCATATTCATATATATCATACCATATATTATTTTATTATTCCTTTTATTACTCATTTATTAACAATTCTATGTTAAAGTTGTGTTTTGGGTAATAACTGCTTTATTTTTCGTATATGTTTTGATTTGTTATATTTTTGTCCTTAATATGATCATGGTTTCATATTATAAAATTTATAACCATGATATAAATATCATATATATTAATTATATATGTATTTAGAGTAATCAATAATATTTAGAGATAGAAAATGAAATGCACCGTTTATGGAGATGATAAGTCTTACGTACCCATGAACACTATTTCCATTTTATTGTCGAATTGAAAGAAAGAAATGTGAATGATATATTATCATTAAATAATAATTTTTAGGTAATATATATCAAAATTTTTCATTAAATCCAACCTTAATTCATTCCAGGTAAAGCGTGAATGGATCACATCACTTCGCGAGGCAGTAGTCCACCGTACACATGAGTGACATTATAGTATTCCCAAAAAATGGAATGCATGAAGGTATGTGTGATATAAAAATTAAATGATCATAATAACATCATAAATATAATATATATATATATACCATAACTCCATCATTATTATCAACCTTGAAAGGTGTTGATGGAAAAATGAATGACATTGGTTCGCGTGGTGGTTGTCCGCTGTACACACGAACAATGATTTCATAAACCTTTTGATGGAAGTGAATATGGTATTAGGTCATTAAATTGACATAAAAATATCTCATTATATTAAAGATATTTATTTTATTATATAATCATGATATAATAATAATTTAAGTGGGTTCATGAAGAAGTAAAACAAAAACACTCCTTGGTGAATTTTACCTCTTCTTCAGGTATCCTCTTTTGGTTTGTGCGAAAAGCCTTCCTAGGTTGGATTTATGAAAAAAATAAGTCTTCTATTATGAGTTTATGGAAGTTGGAAAGTTATTTGTGAAGTTATTTTCTGAACCAAATATTTTTAAAGGTGTGAATAAGGGATGGAAGTGGTGGCCTTTTATAAGTGGGGGAGAGGATGCACTTGGTATTTTTGAAAATAATTGAGAGCTCCTGTGTTTTTAAAATGTAAAAAAGGGTAAAAAATGGACCATTGTATAAAATTAGATGTTTAACGATTGAAATATATCCATCCAATAGTTTTTATACAATTTTACCCTTATCTTTTTTTAACCCCCTAATAAACCTATTTTTACCTTAATCATGGTAATAAATTTTTACTCCACTCACTATTCATTTTGGTCAAAAATTAAGTTGAAATTATTATATAAAATAAATTATTATGATTCTAAATATGGAGTCCATTTTTTCAAATTCCATTCAAATAATTTGAAACTTTCAATTTAAAATATTTCCTGCAGACGTGATGAGAAAACGGGGTTTTAAAGAAAAAATATTCAAAAAATTTACAAAGTTTTTCTATCAAAATTAAATATGAAATTTATTACAATGATATAAATTGGGTCAATGGACTTATAATTGCACAAATTAACTTTAAAAAAAATTTAAAATATAATTTAACTTTATAAATAAATTAAATAAAAATGCAATTCCCAATTAAAATTCAGTATTTTTTCACTATTCATAAAAAATGAAACTTTTCAAAAAAAATCCCAAACATTCACCCTAAAATAATTATGATATTAAGATTTAAAAAATATTTTATAAAATTAATTTTCTAAAAGTTCAAAATTTTAGTTTTAAAAAAATTGTTCCATAAAAAGGTGACAAAAGTACTTTTTAGAAAAATAGAGTATTTAAGCATAAAATTAGATTTATTCTTATTTATTGTTTATAAAACCCATAATATGAATATTAAATAGTTTATTTAATATATATATATTATGTAAATTAAATTAAAATCATTCAGCAAAAGTAGTTTGTTTATTTATTAAGGTAGAACACATTTTTTTGCATAAAAATAGTTTTTTAGAAAAATAATCCCATTATTTTCAAATAGTTTTTATTTTCATTTATAATTAATAGGTTTCCAAATAATTAAATATGTATGTATGTTTAAAAAATATTTTCATAATTTAGTTAATCTTTTTCATACTCTCCATTCCAACAGCTAGGTGACAATTATCATATTAAATAATAATATTTAAATTGTATGACATGTTTTGTTTAAACTCATTGTTCCATGTAAAACAAGATAAACTCAGTATTGTGTATAAGAAAATAAAAAATTATCATTTCATGTAACATAATATAAACTCAATGTTACTTTTAACTCAAGCCAAAATTAGTGTTTTGTCACATAAAAAATGGAAATGATTAAATCTATTTGAAAAAATAATAATTTTACAAAATCTCAGGGTTTTACATATGAGGTCACATGAAATGTTAAAAAAATTATTTAAAGGGTTTTAACTTGAAAAAATATTTAAAATAAGTAATTAATTAAAATATAAAAATTACATTACATCAAGATTCTATCAATTATTACAATCATCCAATAGGATGAATTCTCATTCTTAAATATTTGGTGTTGTTAGAAATTTATGTCCATGAATCTAAGTGTGTTATGTATATTAAAAATTTTCCAATTTTCATAATTCAAAAAATTTAATATAAAATTATTTAATACCATTCCTCTTGTGGATTTATAATTCATATTAAGTAGTTCTTCATAATCACATTCCCTCAAAATAGGGTGATTGCTATAAAATATTATAATGTGTACCTATGATTCAAACATAAAATTAAATCACCTAAATGTTAGAATCATACTAGAATTTTTCTTGACATTTCTCACATATATGATGTTATATGGGAATGGATAATATAATTCATCAATTAATTAAAGAATAATATAAGAAATAGTGTTCATTTCCACATTCCTTGAAACATTATTAAAAAACAAAAGATGAAATAAAATATAAGAATGTGTATCATATTTTATCAGAATGAAAATCATTTGGAAAATAAAAAGGTGTGGATGATAATAAAATGTCCAAAAAATCCAAAAAAGTAGCACATAAGGCCGAAGAATGGAACACCAACAAGATACCAGCAACAGAAGCATATGATATGGCATTGTTTTCGGCACAAAATAGATTCACATACAATATTAAGCATCATTGATAAACATTACAAAACCAAAATAATAATAATATGTATACCCCATGATATATATTATAGAAATGTTAATTTCAATGCTTAAAATGAAAGAGTAATCACACGGTAACAACATAAATCAGCAAGTAACTTGAAATTTTCATCTAGTTGAGGGAACATAAGAAATGGATTTAATTAATATTTAAATTGTTTTTTCACACCCAAATTTTTGTTTTTATACTTTTTTATTCTTATCTTTTGGCTCTTGGTTTTTCTCCCGAGTTCTAGGTGTTCTAGATTTAAATTTTAAGACTTTGAGGTTTTTTGTGGTTTTTGGACCAATTCTTGGTTAGAGTGAAAGGTATAAGGAGGTGGTGGCTTGTAAAATTAGTTTTTAACACCCTTTGTGGCACCTTTTTATAGGGAATGTTTGTTTGATGGTTTTTTCCCTTGATTTAGATGAGTTTTGGGTTGAAAGGGGGGAGTTTTGGGGACTTTTTCCAAGTCGCATGGTTCAGGTGCACTGTTAGTTTGATCAGCCAGCTAAGTGTGTAGGGGTCACATGATTTGGTCACATAGTTTAACTAACCATGCATCCAAAGTGTGCATCTCTTGAATTACTAGACATTGTAAAATCACATAGTTTGTGTATGGTTTTTTAAACTATAAGAGCTAACTATGTGACCCACTCAAGAAAGGGTATTTTGGGATTTTCTCATTATTTTTAATTGGGGTTTCTTCCCTTAGCCTACCCCATTTGAACCCTATAGCTAAAACACCTCCCATGGTGTTTTTTGGCTTTTTTAATCCCCTCTAAGTGGATTTAAATGTGTTTTATTAGTGAATCTTCACCCGGTTTGAAAGGTTAGGGGTCCCCTCTCTTTCTCCTTTGGTTTTCTTCCATTTCCCCTTTCTTATCTAACCCTAGTGGCCTTGTTTTGATGATTTTCATACCTAGGTTGGTGTGAAATTGGTTTTTTCCCTTCTTAATCTTTCCCTTGGATTTTCTTTCTCCTTCAGACCATCATGGAGTTGTTTCAGGTGTGTGTTGTTGAAGCATCATGATTTGAGGTAGGTTTCCCTTTGAACTTGCCTTTATGATTTAAGATTCATTGGTTTCATGATTTTGTACCTTCCTTACATGATAAATAATTATTTATGATATTTTTATTGATTTTTTGGGGTGAAAAGTGATGATTTCATTATAGTTTTAGAGTATATTTCCTTGTTTTGTTAAATATTACACACCAAGTATTCGATGAAATTCTTAGTTGACTTTTGTGAGTAATTTTTGGCATGTAAATCATGGTTTGGATTTTTTAATAAATATATGTCATGTGAAATTATGAATTTGGTTTTTTTTAAAGAGTTTAAAGTGGTTTTAATCTTAAAATAAGTGTGTATTCTGATTTTAAAAGTGGTTTGAAATGTGACGATGGATTGTGGCCCATTTGAAATTTTAATAAAAATTGATTTGGTTTTTAAATGTGGTATGTGTTAATTAAATGAATTGTTTTAAAAATGGTTTTTAAATGGAAAGTTTTGTGTTTACACATTTTGGAAATATGGTTTATTTCTTCTAGAAATTAAGGTTTTGGAAAAGGATCTTGAGGACCATTTGGAACTTTTTTTAAAGTGGTGAAAGTATTTATTATAAAAACCTCCATTTAATGATTCTATTGCCTTTTTATGTTTAATGGATTGGATATCCTCACTGTATAATCCTTGAGATCCATTATTAGAATGGGAGATCCTTGGTATAGACTTCTTCAAGATCTATTTGTTTCGTGGCATGATATTGATCCTTAGGGTGATTGGAATGATGCATGTTTATGAATTATTATTATATGTGCATGTGATTGGATGCTCATTTGTAATTAGTTGTCTCACCCCATTATACGTGATTTATGGGAACCTGTCATAGTGAGAGAATTTTCTGAGTATTATTGATGTACTAGTTATATTACACACTAGCTAATGGCCCATAGCACAGGGATATATTGAGTTTTATTTTTATGGTATTGTCCCTCGGTCTAACCTGAGTTAGGGTGTCTAGGTATATTTTGGGTTATTTGATTTCATCTTATGAGGCATGCTTCCAGGTATGGGTATCATGTATTAGTATGTTCTAGATTATTCATGATCTCTTAGGTTCACCCATGTCTATTGGTACTTAGTTACTTGCAGTGATGGTATAGATACATGGTTACTCTTGTGTGATTTTTCTAATACCCTTATATTTTGATTATTGAGGTGTAAAAATGAATCTGGATTTGGAATGAAAATGGGGAAATGGAACGAGTTTTGTTTTTATATAGAAAATTTTTTTCCAGACATTATTTTCATATGTTGTATTTCAAACTTGAAGTTGATGTTTATTTTATCTCAAAGGAAGTGCATTGGGAATAGATTATTTGGTTATGCCTACTAATTTATACTACTCATGCCTATAGTTATTTCTTGTTATTATCATTTGGTGTAGGTTTTAGCTCAGTATGAATCTCTATGGGTGATGTTTATTCTTAATATTGGAGATTGACCCTCAAGGTAACATGGAGATATCATTGTGGTGTTCAGGTTTTGTTTGGTTTTAGTTGTATTCCGGTTTTGTGTAAAAGATGTTCAATTTGTATATTGTAACTATTTTATTTATATTTTTGATGGTCTATTTAGTATTCACTGTTTTATTTATTTATTTATTTATCTTGGGAAAAAAATTTCCCTCATGTATCTTTGTTGATACCTGACACTAATTGATAGCCCATGGGGATTGGGAATGCCCTTCGGGCCATGTCATGGATCGACTTGGGTGACCGGTTTGGGGTCAACCCCAGTTGGTTCATGACAAAATGTTATCAAAGGTAGTTTTCTTATTAAAACCGTGCATTCAGAGTCCCCTATGTTATTTGAGGATGTCAAGGTATATTGAAGATTAGGACTGTCAGGACTCAAGAGGTAGGAACGGGAAGGTCTTCATGCACCCATTATTGTTCGGATCCTTGTGTTTCCATGGGAAGTCTAGTTTTATTTGGTTTATATGGTTCTTATTGTTGTTAGGTATTTGGGACACTAAAATAGAGTTATACTAGTGGTCTCAGTGAGCTCACAGAGCCTGGAAAACTACGTGTAGTTGGGGTCATGGTCCAAGAATACTCTTTGTGGTTCTGGTGTGACTGGCATGTGGTCACCAACCACATATCCAAGTCACCCACTGACACTAGTTCCATCTTGTGATTTGTTTTGGGTCTTCCCTGATTCTAAAAATTTATTTTGAAAACTCTTGTTTTAGAATTTTGAAATCACGATTTTTAGTGATAATGGTGGTATTTTTGGAATGTGGAAAATATATTTTCATAATTAACTTTGAGAAAAGGCTTTAAAAAAATATATTTTTTTAAAAGGATCCTTTTGGGGTGAAACTAAAATGGTTTAACGGGTTTGAATTTTTATAATAAAAACCTAGTGTTTGTTGAAATTTTTTGTTTAGAAATAAGAAATTTATTCTTAAAGAGAGTTTTAAAATTTGTTTTCAATGATAAAGAATGGGTTTTTAACAAAATGATTTTGATGGAATGGGTTTGTTGAGCTCCTGAAAATGTTTTGAATGGTATGATTCGGTATTTTAAATGTATTGAAATGGATTGATGTTTCATGTTTGAAAATGATTTTTTTATTAGTGTTTGTTGATATTTTGAAAATATTTATGAATTTTGAAATGTAAATTGGATTGAAAGTTTTAAAATATTTGGTTGTATGTTTGTTTTCGAAAATGGGAATGTTCTGTTTTGACATTTGGTATTTTCCATGGGTGATTATATGCATGGATATGTGTCGAAAGTTGATGGATGGTGATGTGGGCTGATGAGTTCCCAGATTGTCATGGTTTATGGGTTCACAGGGTGTCATGGTAATGTTCATGTGAGTGAGACTTCATGAAATACCATTAGTGAGTGTGAAAATACACCAAGTTTTTTTTCTTTAAAAAATGTTTTCAAGAGTAAAAATGTGTTTTTTTGAAAAAAAAATGTTGTATGGTGTGTTTTTTCATGATTTGGAAGTGTTTTTCATGTTTGTTTATGAGTTTGAAATCATGTTGGTGGTATAGTTTCTAAGTGGTGTTTAGTGGGCTTCTTGAAAATTTTTGGGAATCTTTGATCCAATTTTCCTTTGTGTTGGAATTTGTTTCAGTGAGTTTTAGTTAATGGGTAGGTTTTTATAGAGCTCTTGGTTTTCTTGTTACTTAGAATTAACTCCCATAAATATTCGATGGATATTTGATGTGTGACCATGGGTGGTATATTGTTGGAAGACCCTCCATTTGATCAACCTAAGTATTTCATTCATGAATTTTAGAAGTTAAATCCACCTCTATTTTATGGTTAAGCGGATCCTCTTGAAGTAGAAGAGTGTAAGCAAAAAATATAAAGGATATTCAGTCTCCTTGAGTTTCTTGAGTAATTAAATGTTATGTTCATCACCTTTATTTTTGGGCTCAGTTTAATGTCCCTTTCTATTGTAGTGTTTATTTTTGTTGTGGTTGTTGTACCTGGTGGTGTCCTCTCTTTTTTTAATGTAAGGGGAATTTGTGGATCTCCTAAGAAATGTTTTTCCAATGGAAGTATGTTTCACTTTATGAAACTCTAAATCCTTCCCTTCTAAGTGAAGTGATTCCTTTGGTGCATCGTGTTCTATTGGTTTTTCCTAGGATATTGTGTGGTCACTTGTGTCACCAAAAAAAAGGAATTATAATTAGGGATCATTAGCTTATAACTAAAAGGAAGTATATGTATCAAAAATTAGGCTCCCGCCATAGGCCTCGGATTGAATCTCATGTGTAGTCAGAAATCCCCTGGGTGTGGGAAACCTTCGTATGAATTTTATCTCTAGTGTTGGATGGAGGGCAGTTTAAGTTTTTCTATTTGTTTATCCTCATGTATGGTAGTCCTTTAATTTTGGTTTTAGTTTTTTTTATGTTAATATATATGTTATTGTATCTAATCAAGATGATGAATCTTGGTTTGGTTCATTATTTGTTTTGGAGTTTCTTTCGTTGAATTTCCCCCCCTATGGTGGGGTTTATTGTCCTATGTTTGTTGGCGTCTGTAGAGAGTTTCAGGTTGTCCCATGTTGGGTTTCTTGTGTCAGTATAATCTTTTTGGTTTCTAAATAGTGGGGAGACCCACCATGGGTCCCCATTATGATTTATTCTCTTTTGATCAGTGCTATTTCATTTCAAATGGCGGGGAGTCCGTTTGAGCCTCCCTATGTTGGTAATCCAGTGTTGTTTCTGATGTTTACTTGACAATGTGTGGTTTCATTTGATATTATCTAATCTTGAGTTCCTCTCCACTTGGGGAAATATTGGGCTTTTGGATCACACCCAGAATTTTCTTCTGTAGCTGGGTTGTGCGGGTTGTAGTTTGAGTTTTATGATATTTCTCAAGAAGTGGTTTTAGTCTTTTGGTTTGTTTCAAGTAATAGGTGTGAGTTTCATTTGGTGGTGGTTAAGGTGTTATTGATTTGAGAGGTTGGAATCATTAATTTTGGAAATATTTTTCCTTGATCAATCAATTGGAAAATGTTGTGTCTTTTTGGGGGAGGAAAGCGTTATGGTGGGGAGAATTGTTGCACCTAAATTTTTGTTTTCATCCTATATTCCATCTTATCTTTTGGATCTTTGTTTTTCTCCCGATTTTTGGATGTTCCAAATTTAAATTTTAAGTTTTGGAGGTTTTGGGTTGTTTTTGGACATAGTCTTAGTTAGCTTGAAAGGTATGAGGATGAGGTGTCTTGGAAAATGAGTTTGTAACACCCCTAGTGGAACCTTTTTATTGGGTATGTTTTTTGGATTGTTTATCCCCTTGATTTAGATGTGTTTCCGGGAGAAAAGGGTGGTTTTTTGGTATATTTTCTAGTTTTCAAGGTTAAGGATAACAGTTAGTTTAATCATGCATCTAAGTGTTCCTGGGGAACATGGTTTGGTCACACTGTTTAACTAACCATGTAGCCAAAGTGTGCAGCCTTTGTAGCACTAGATAGTGGGTAATTGCATGGTTTTTTAAACCGTTCAAGCTAACCATGAAACCCACTCAGGAAATGGTATTTTGGGATTTTCACCATCTTTTTAATTTTTTATTCCCTTATCCTCCCCCATTTGAACCCTATGACTAAAATTCTTCCTATGGTGGTTTTTGGCTCCTCTAAGCCCCTCCAATTGGATTTTAAGGTGGTTTTTGGTGGATCTTCACCCGGTTTGAAAGTTTGGGGATCCCCTATATTTCTCCTTTAGTTTTCTTCCATTTTCCATTTCTCCTCTAACCCTAGTGGCCATGTTTTTCCAATTTTCATACCAAGGGTGGGGTAAATTTGGGATTTTTTTCCTTCTTAAGTTTTCTCTTGGATATTATTTCTCCATCATACCTTCATGGAGTTGTTTCAGGTGTGCATTGTTGAGGCATCATGAGTTTGTGGTAGATTTACCTTTAAACATGCCTTTATGATTTAATATTCAATGGTTTCATTCTTTTAAACCTTCCTTAAATTCTAAATAATTATGTATGATCTTTCTATTTATTTTTTAGTGTGAAAAGCGATAATTTTATTATTATTTTAAAGTATATTTCCTTGTTTTGTTAAATATGGAACACCAAGTAATTTTTGAAAAATATTAATCAAGCTCTTGAAATAATTATTCTTTGAAAGTGCATTAAAAATAGTCAAGTAATTTTTGAAAAATATTAATCAAGCTCTTGAAATAAAAGAACATGAGGCCACTTTAAACATGGAAGGTTATTTGGACATAACCACTTTCTTGAGGGATGGGTTCACTCCCCACTCTCTATCATGTTTACCATGTCCAAACACTAATATTTTATAAAAACCTTTTCATCTTGACTTACATATTAATATATACTTTTTCAACTGGAGTTTTTATTTTAAAAATATAATCATTCATTAATCACACATACACACTTATATTTATATATAATTATATAAATAATAACCTTCATTGGAAATCAATTGTTAGAATTGGTACATCCAAATCTCATGATAAATGGACTTTACATAATTACATGGAAGGTTAATAAACATACATATACTCAAAGATTTATTCTTAAACTCATAAAAAATTATTTTTTAGGTAGCTCCAATAAATTAAAAAGTTTATTCAATGCTTATGCATGTGTTTATATACATATATATATATATATATATTGATAATAAACTTAAAAATTCAATATATACATAAATCATAAATTGAAATTATAACTTGGAGATAAATTCTGTATAATACATGGTATTTGAAAATAAATATATATAATAGTTTCAAAAATAAATTCACCTTGTAAATAAAACTTGATCATAATAGCATAAAATAAAATTTTATACTTTAATGAAAATAACTAAATAGGAAAACTGATCCCTCACAGAATTTAGTATAATAAAGAACCAAAATATAAAAATAAAATTAACAAATCCCCTACTATAAATTTTGAAATATTTTAAATAAAAAAATCTCATACTCGAAATGATGATAGAGGTTGAAGACCTACTGCTTCGAACATGCTCCCAGTCTCTCTTGATACTAGCAGGTTGGTTTGGAAATTTTTCCATGTTCACACTGATATGATACTTTTATTACCATATTTCATATGGTGATACATATAAATAGTTCAACATTTCATAGACATCCAAGAATAGAGACACAGACATCCAACAAGATATATATAAATTTTATATTCAATCAATCGCTAAATCATATTCATCCGAACATAAAAAATGTTGACAGATTTCAAGCTTGTGGTGTAATATCAATGAATAGATGCAAATGAACAAGTGAATATAGAAAATATACATTCATTCTCAGTATGAAAACATTGAAAAAAATATAAAATTGCATTCTAATAGAAATTTTCATATCAAAATCAAAGAGTTCTATTCATATTCCAAAAGTAAAACAATAATCAATCCACAAGTGTATAGGTAACCAAAGAATATAAAAATTCAACAACTATCTAGGAATAAGAAAACAAATATGATGGAAAGGTCTGGAAACAATGGACAAAGAAAAAGAAAAAAAGGAGAAATAGAAAAAAAAAATACAACCATGACTAAATCAAACCCAGATTCGACACCTAAAATAAAGAACAAAACACCTACCTTAATAGGTTGAATAAAATTTAAACCCTCGGATCTGGATCTCAGTAGAACCCAAAATCTCTCTAAACTCTATTGACATCACTAGGATATTCAATGGCACTCATTCCTCTTCCTCAACTGTGTTTGAGGCCTCACAACAGACTCCTTTCCAGCCTTGATCAGACATCGGCGACTCAGTCTCCTCGGTCGAAACCTCCATGGCGACTCGACCTCAACACTCCCTTGAATCTCTCTCCCTTGGTCAAACGTGACCCCTTAACCGAAAAACCTACTGCCTATTGAATCACTCACGGACCCCTAAAACCATATTTTAAGTTTTCATTTCCATTTTTTTATTATAGATTTATCATTCTTTTATACAAAACATATTCATTCAAAATTTTATAAAACCTAAACATTATAATTTTAATATATTTATGTAATAGTAATAATTTTATCAAAATAATATAATCAAAATTTATAATCCTAAATTAATAATTATAATATCATAAACATATATATATATGTATATATATATAACATATTTTCATATATTAAATTTTATAAAACCAAATTAATTATATTAATATAATTATTCATTATTTCAGTTTTTTTATAAATGAAATAATTATGATCATATTTAGTATATTGGAAATACTAAAATATTTATATATACTAGAATAAATTAGTTTTAAATCAAAATAATTATAATATTCATTATGAAATATAGAGTTTTTATTAATTTAAAATTAAATTGAAAATTATAAACTCTTCATATAAACATAATTTTTTTTATGATTATTATATAATTTTAAATATTTAAAATAAATTATAAACAAATTTTATTTTTTGATTAATCAAAACAAATAAATTTCAATTATTAATTTTTTATAACATAATTTCTTATAAAACAAATTACTTGGATGTTACATGAATATCCTCTATAACATCAAATAAAATGGTTATGATAATGTGTGCTTGGGAACACAAATATTATTAGTAGGGATCCTCAATTCATTATTTTTTAACATAAAATATACCTCATATTCTCCAACATACATTTCAATAAATTTGATATGATAATGTTTTCTTGTGGATATAAATATTATTATCTAACTCCATATTGGATAGAAAACTAGAAACATGTTGGGAATGTAATTAACAAACAGTATTATAACAATAAAATTAGCCCTTATAGATTTATCATTAAAGATATCTTAACAAAGTTATGTTTTTTGGAAAATGGAGGATATGAAATATTTAACCTTTGAATGACAGGTGCACCAACCCTAATTAGTTTTTTATGTGAAGTTCCAGAAGGATTTCTCGGAATATTATATATTGTGGAAAATTATGATAATTCTGAATTTTTTTAGTGTCCCACCCCAGATGCCACTTAAAGGTACCCAGATAGGGTGGTCACTAGACCTCAAGTGTGTCTCCCAAAACATTAGAGGCTTCCGATTAGCAGCAAGGGACTTGGGTGTGTTTGAGGGGAGAATATTACCTCATTGATCAGAGTGGAGTATAGAAATATATATATATGTGTGTGTGTGTGTGTGTGTGTTTGTGTGTGTGTGTGTATATGTGTGTATATATATATATATAATTATATGAAATATGATAAGAAACAACAGAAGTAGTAATAACCATAGATGTTAACAGAACAATTATAATAAAACATGAAAGTTGAATAATAATAATATATAATATGATGATGGTCGTAATTTAGATATACAAAAGTGAATGCATGGGAAGGGGATACAAGCATATACCATGTGCTGAAAAAATTTAAAAAAGGCCAAAAACTGTTATAACAAGCATATTGAGCATAGGCTCGGTCCTCTACTCCCAAACTCTATCTTAAAATTTTCAATCGAGAATTGGAATTTGGATGCTTATCTTTATCTATACCCATAATCATAAAGTTGGTTTGGGTATCAATGGCATCCCAAGAAAGGTGTGAGATACAATCTCATTAGGTAACCACCAACAATGTCTAAATCAATCCAGTACATGCATTATAAAATAAAAAGTGTTCCATGATTAATAAATGAAAAACATAAATAAATAAATAAATACATTCATTGGGTTTCACTTGGGGACCCGTCCAATTTACCTACTTCAGCTTGATCCTATGTGTCTAAACTAGGAGATCCTATAAAGGCAAAGTGAGTGGGGTAATATCAGTGAAGGTGGACTATCCCCAAGATTTTTATTGGGCTTGGATTACACATCCCTACATTTCCAAAACTAAATTTTAATTCCTCATTGAAAAAATTAATTTATCCTTTTAATTCAATTAATAAATCTTTTTATAAATTATAGAGAGTCACCCTGATCTTGTACATGGAAATCCAAAGATAATTTCCAATTATTGATTGAGGGGATCGAAATAAGTCCAATGCCAAATATTCAGTCCAAGGTGACCCAAGAATGAAGTCCCTTGTGTCACTCTAGGCATGGTGTAATAATTTCAAGAAATAACCTCTAAGCCTATACCTAGTATCGTACATAGGGGCTGAGTCTCTCTGATGGTATGGTACAACCAATGTTTCATCGTGCCCGTACAAGGGGTCTACCCTAGGGAATCAGTGTCACTCATCTAAAGGAAAAATATAAAACACAAGGAGATCTCATCCCAGGCATAGCTAATGTCACCCCTAGTGTGTTTACAAAGATTTAGTAAAATATAACTAAGGCACAATGATCCTGTCTAAGGGGTCCTTAATTGTAACCCCTTGTATCGCCCTTAACACCAAGGTGAAAGTGTTAAACAAGAAATGTAATTTTATGACATGTCTAGAAATAGGGTCTACTTCATTAGTTCAAGAATTAATTTTGTAATATGCATATCAGTCAAGGAATTTCCACTAGGTGATTCATTTATATCATAAGGAATAAGGCTCATACCCTAAGCTCTTGTCTTATTAAATTAAATCTAATAATTCCATTTATGGCATGAATATTAGGGGTCTAACCCATGGTTTAGGGTCATTCTCAAATTAATTAATTATATCAAGGCATTAATCATAAGGCGACACACCTCAAGTGGTGTTTTAAAAATTAAGGATAATAGGAAAAAGGAACTATATGGTATTATCCACCCATTTGGTGGAATAAGTCAAGGTAATCACCTAATGGGTTAATTTGCTACTAGATTTGGTTGCAAATGGTATGGTATAGCTTTAAATTTAATTTAATTAACAATTTTGTGGTCGAGATGGAAGGTTCTGGCTCGTGACACAATAATGGATTTTATAAAGTGAAATGAAATGAGGGGAAAGAGGCTATACCACCTACCTTATCCTTGTAGATCTTCCCTCATCCACCTTTTATTCAATCTAGGTTTTAGGAAATCTAAGAAATCATCAAATGTCTTGAAAACAGGTGAAATGATATTTCATCGAGATAGTAAAATATATGGGAATAATAACTTGAAATAAAGGGGATAGAATTAAAGATCTCACATCTAGGTTATCTATGGATCCTATGAAGAGAAATTCAGAGTTTGTATGAAGGAGTTACCTCAAAATCTACAAAGGAGGAGGAGGAGAAGCTCGTATGTGGGAGGGATAAGATCCCACTGGAGAAGAAGGAGAAAAGTAAAAACAAAGGGATTAAATCATTTAAGGGGGTGAAAATGTAAATTCACCCTCAAACACAAGGGAACATGTTTTGGCTGCATGGTTGGCCAAACTATTTTCCAAATATGCGCCATGTTCTACTTCAAAGGGGCACCCCATAAGGTTAGTCACACAGTTTATTTAACTATATTAAAACCATGAAAAATTGCTATGTTTAATATGTCTGCAGCAGCGTACGTCCACGCACCTAGGGTCAAAATTTTGTAGACAAACTATACAGCCCCCAAGTCCTCACAGTCTACAACCACACATTTAGGGAAACCATGTAGTCTGGACTACACAATTTCTACTAACCATGCGTCCCAGTCTACCTCTTCCAATTTTGGGGCTCTGGGATCCAAACAAGCCCCAGACACACCCAAGACATCCTTTACTTTAGTAGGAATCACTATTATGTCCAAAAAAAATGAACCAAAAATAAATGGTCCATACCTTTGGTAAAATTCAAGATGTTACAACCTTCCGTCCTTAATATAACACATCCCTAAGTTTCCCTTCTGAGGGTGATATAACTTCATCAAAGAAAAGATTTGACCACTACACACATACATTGGCTTCATATTCGTAGGTCTCATAATGTACAAGGTCGTGCTTCTATAGAACTAGACCATAAGAACTGACATTCCTTAGATAGCCTTCGTGCTTGGATCAATAATACATATTGAATGCTCCTTAAATAATACATCCACCTCCAACTCGATATCCTTGGGTTCAAATGAATGATATGGTTCTGGATGATACTATCGAACATGAGATACGTGGAAGACATAATTCATGGAACATTACCTATGAGGTAACGAAAACTAATAGGATATCATCCCGACTCTCTCCACTATCTTGAAATGCCTCACATATTGAGGTGAAAACTTGCCCTTTATTCAAATTCATCTATGACCCAATCTAGAAAATACTTGTAGAAAGACCTGATGTCCCACCTCAAACTTCATAGGTATATGGTGATGATCAGTATAAGACTTATTATTAGACTATGTTTTAGCCATACACTTCTAAATCAGCTGGATTTTTTCTAAAGTATCCTAAAAAATATGAGGACCTAATAGAGCTGCCTCACTTACCTCAAGATAGTATAGAGGTTAACAACATGGTCTACTATAGAGGGACTCATACGAATCTATATGAATCATTTCCTAAAAACTATTATTGTAGGAAAACTCAACTATAGGAATATTATTTTCCCGTGAACCTCTGAAATCAAGGATTCGGGCCCGAAGCATATCCTCTAACACCCGTATCATCTACTCAGACTGCCCTTTAGTCCGAGGGTGATAAACTGTACTCAAGAGAACCTATGAACCTAGTTCCTCTTTAAACCTTGAAAAAACTATGAAGTAAACCAAGAATATTGATTTTAAATGATATAACTGGGTACACCATAAAGTCACACTATATCTCGGATGTAAAGCCTTCCAAGCTCATCAACAGAGAAGGTCTCCTATATTGGTAGGAAGTGTATGACCTTGGTAAACCTATCAATTATCACTCATACAGCATAGCTTCCTTAAGGGGATCTTGGAAATCCCTTCAAGAAATCCATGGTGACTTCATTCCATTTCCACTCAGAAATAGATAGGTATTGTAGAACTAGGTCACTAGTCATCTTCCTTCATCTACTGATAGGTGGATAACTGAGTGATGAATCCTGCTATCTACCTCTTTATACCTAGCCAACTATACTGACGCTGGATGTCTTAGTACATCTTGGTGAGACCATGGTAAACTTCCCTGATAGAGGCATGATATTCCCTCATCACATCTTCTCATATATTAGAAGGCACCCATACACTACTATAGAAGATTATAGTTTCATTTCCATCAATAACCCATCGTGGAGGTGGTTTCTCTTCGACGGCGCTCTCCCTCAATATGAGGCCCTCTGAATCTAAAAAATTCTTCATTCATACCTTCTCTAGAAGAGAGGACTTCGTTGTTATAGCTACTAGAACTGGTTACTCGTGATATTCCCAAACCTCCAGATGCATCTTAGAAAACAGAGTCACCAGCTACCACTCACTGCTAGCCTACTTGATGAATTTTTTCTAAGATTTCTAACTCAAGGCATTAGCTATGGCATTAACCTTTTCATGTGTGTAATAAAACTCAAATTAAAATGATTACAAGTATTCTACCCATCTATGTTGCCTCATATTCAAGTCTCACTGAGTGGAGATGTAGTTGAGACTTTTGTGATCCATGTAAATGATGAATCACTCACCCAATAGGTTGTGACTTCAACACCCTAGATCTTGAACAAATACTGTTATCTCAAGGTAATGTGTACGATAATTCAACTCATGAGGTCTCATATGGTAGGACCCGTATGCTATAACCTGATCTCCCTACATCAGAACTTCCCCCATCTTGATACCTGAAGTATTGTAGTAAATAGTATAGCCTCTACCTAGATCAGGTACAATCAGGATTGGTGATGAAGTTATTCATGACTTTAACTCCTGTTAATATTTCTCACAAGCATGATACCAGTTGAATTTTACCCCTTTCTTGGTCAGAACCCTAATGGGAGATACCAAATGTGAATAGTCTTGGATGAAACTCCTGTAATAGCCATCCAATACTAAGAATATGTGTATATCAAACACATTATTGGGCTGATCCTAGGAAACCATGGCACTCACCTTCTCTATGTCAACTGATATGCCAACTTCATATATGATATGACTCATGAAGTGAACCTTGTTGATCAAAAGTGGAATTTAATAAGCTTCAAATATAGTTGGTCCTCTCTTAGTGTACTCATCACAATCTCAAGATGATGGGAGTGGTCATGTCTAGTGTGAGAATACACTAAGATGTCGTATATAAAGACTACCATAAAGGAATCAAGGTGTGGCTGGAAAAACCAATTCATCATAGCTATGAAGACTATCGGTGTGTTTGTTAGACTAAAAGGCATAACCAAGTACTCATACAAGATATACCCACTTTAGAACATTGTACATGGTATGTCTGATGTTCTCACGTGCATTTGATGATGGTTTGGTCTCAAGTCGATCTTAGTGAAAACTATTGATCCTCATAGCTGGTCAAAGAAGTCATCAATATGAGGTAGTGGATACCAGTTATTCGACATGATTTGATTAAAATGGTGGTAATCCATTCACAATATGAGGTTACCATCTTCATTTTTTGGTGAAAAGGACAAGTGAACCCCATGGAGATGTGTTGGGTCAGGTAAAACCCTTATCCTCTATATCTTCAAGATTATTCTTAAGTTCTGATATCTCTTTAGGTTATATCTTGTATAGAGGAATGGACATAGGTGATGCACCTGGGAAAAGATTGATGGTGAACTCAATCTTACTCTTTAGTGGTAATCTAGAGAAATTGTTAATGAAGACATCCTTGAAATGATCCACCACTAGAGGAAAAACCACGAGCTGCATCCCATGACCGCTCATGAAGAGACTGGCTATCTAGGCAGTTACTACACCTAACCTGGTACTCTTGGTTCCATCTCAACTATCATGTAGATCTCTTTAGACCTTGTAGATATATGTACTACCCTTAGGTGATGTGAAAGATACCCGATGGTGATATAAATCCACCAAGGATCGATAAGGCACAAGTCAATTCATACTGAGAATAATGTCGAAACCGGTCATCTTAGGGATGAAGAAACTCCACATAAAATAGTACCCATCTATTTCAAGGGGGAACTACTTGCACTATCATATACCCTCTACTCAAACTCCCAATGGTATTTCAAGATTCATAACACCACTAGAGCTCAGACTTCCCATAGTTGCAGAAGATAGGAAAGAGTGTGATGATCCTATATCAAAAAAGGGATAAAACTAGAGTGGAGGCTATCATAATAGTACCTATAACTATAGATGGCCCTATAATATTCCCCTTTGGCATAGTATTCACAAAATATACGTGGCCTGAACTAAGTCCTTGAAAAGATGCTTGAGAAGTCATAGTAGGTCAACTCAACTAACACTAAAACTCTGAGCCCTGACCACCTTGTCCATGACCACCTGCTCAACCCAAACGACATGTAGAATATCATCTTTATGTATGATAATGAGTCGCTAATCCTTCACCTAAAAGTGGTGCTAGTATAGAACTCACTCACATGGAACTGGAGGAAAGGATCAACAGAAACATGATAGGTTACCCATCCTACTGTAATCCCGGCACTCAATCGAGTTCCTCATAGACTGGAGATTTTTTTGGCCTAGCCTGCCACACTGGTGACACACCACAAAGACATTAGTTAATGTCACCTAGATAGTACTACCCCCATATGTAACCTCAAAAAATTACTTCATATTTTTTGATAAACTACTACTCTGCCTGGAAGCTGAACATACTTACTTCACATTGCCTAATTCCCTCAGGTTTTGCTCAGTGACGAGGGCCTAGTTCACAATCTCTAAAATGGTATTCAACCTAAATAAGTTCACCTGTGATTGGATGGCATATTCTATCCCATCCTTGAATGACCTCATAGTAGTTAGCTCATAATCGGACAAGGTTGCTGTGAAATGCTGAAATTTAGTAAAGAAATCTAAATATTTCATCACCAACATGTCACCTTGTTGAAGGTTCATGAATTATCATGAACAATATGTTCTCAATTTTTTAGGGAAGAATGAGTCAAAGAAGTTTGTATGGAAGTCTACCCATACCATACCCTGGTGTTGACTAACCTGATTCATAATTTCTCACCAATTCTTGGCAAAGTAACATAGCATATAGGTCTTGAGTTTGACCCTCCACTCTAGAGGTATCTTGATGTTCTATAAGATATGTAGAATGGAATATAGCCATGATTCATTAGTTTTAGGTCTTCCATCCCCTGAGAAGGTGGTAGGATACTGCTGCTGAAACTTCATGGTCAGCTCTTCCATAGAAGGTGCAGTCCAGGGAGCTCCCTGTACTGATTTCATAAAGCAGAATAAGTTGTACCAGAATTAGGCATCATCACCTAGTGGAAGATCTGTAGGAAGTACCTCAGGTGGCATGATAGGAGGTATCATAGGTGGATCAGGTCCAACCACCTCAGGAATATGATAATCACTACTCTCCTGGAGTACAACATGAGAATTTAGTGGTGGAAGATCTCTACAATTTCTAACTAAATGCCTTAGATAGGATTTATAACAGATAGAAAAAGTGATAAGAAAGGATAGTCATAAGTTTATCCTACTAAATAAACACACCCCTATGCCTTCTCCAAGAGTAAGATCTAGGTGTTAGGATCAAGTCACATAAAATCACCGGAGACACAACCTACTTCCCACTACTAAGGTCAGGTCAGGTTAAGATCTCATGTTACATACATAAGGGGGTCCATTTCATTTTAAGGATCATGCTCATTTTTCTTGATTTGTGAATTTGAATTTCCTTTCAGTGGTTGAATTATACGAATCACCATATCCAATTTATAAGGGCCCACACACCTTATAAATTGGATGGTGGTGCCCATTTAATCCTACCCACAACACGTTCCATCCCATGAAATTGATGTTACATGGCTCAATATTCCATGATTGGCTACCTGAGCCATATTCTTTAACCAATGTAGAAAAAACTATTAAGTTAAGTCATATGTTTTAAGTTTCAATTGTTTTTTTCAGTTCTGCAAGGAAACATCACACATTTCTATATAAAAAAACAAAGCACTACAAGGTATAACAAGCAAGGTGAACACAAAAATCACATGAAAAATATTCAATGCATGCAGAAAAGAAAATATGGAATGGAATAATTCATGAAATTTTAATCATAAGGTTCCTATTATGATACATGCTTTCATTTCTCCCTCATATCATTGGGCTAGGGCTAAAAAACCCTTTCTAGCAATGCCAAAATTTAATAATAGAAAAAAGTAAGGGTGTCACCCAATGGTGAAATCTAATCAACTATAATAATGTAATCAATAATAGAATTTACCCATCCTAAGTAATTTGGGTTTCCCCTATATGCAGGGTAGCTACTCCTAGCATCCCACACCATATTCCACTTAAAGGTGCCCTGAGATGGTGTCTACAAGACCTCAAGAGTGCCTCCCCAAATTCTAGAGGCTACCTATTAGTAGTGAGGCACTAGGGTGTGTCTGAGGGGAGACTATACCCTCATTGTTCAGAGTGGAGTGTAGCAATATATATAATTACATACAATATGATAAGAAATAACTGAATTAATAATAACCATAGATAGTAGTGGAAAAATTATAATAATTCATGCAATCTAAATAAATAATAATCAAAATCTGAATAATAATAAGATATAATATTATGATGGTCATAATGTAGCTATAAAAAATTAAATGAAGGTTCTGGGGATACAAGCATATACCACGAGCTCAAAAAATATAAAAAAAGGATAAAAAATGTTATGACTAGCATCTCAAGTATAGGCTCAGACCTCTGATCCCAAACTCTATCCTAGAATTATCAATCAAGAATTGGAAGTTTCATTCTTGCCTTTATCTATACCTTCAATCATAAAGTCTACTCAGGTACCAAAGGTGGCCCATGTAAGGTGTGAGATACAATTTCAGTAGGCCACCACCAATGGTGTCTAGATCAATCCAATACACACATTGAAAAATTAATATTTTTCCATAATTAATAAATGAAAAATAGAAATAAATAAATGCATACATTGGACTAGGTTACACTTGGTGACTCGTACAATTTCCTACTTTGGCTTGAACCGATGTGTTTAAACCAGGATATCCTATAAAGGCAAAGTGAGTGGAGTAATATGAGTGAAGGTGGACTTTCCCTAAGCTTGTGATTGGACTTGGAGGACATTTCCCTATGTTTCTAAAAATAAAGGTTCATTTCTCATTAAAAATATTCATTTATCCTTTTAATTCAATTGAAAAATAAATTTATAAATTATATAGATTCACCCTGATCCCATCAATGTAAATCTAGAGATACTTTCCAAGTATTTCTCGAGGGGCTCGGTATATGTCCAATACCAAAGATTCCATCCAAGGTGACCCAAGGATGAAGTCCCTTATTTCACTCCAGGCATAGTGTGATAATATCAAGAATAAACCTTTGAGTCTATACCTAGTATCTCATATAGGGTCTTGAGTCTCTCTCATGGCATGGTATAACCAATGTGTCATCAAGCCCATCCAAGGGGTCTCCCATAAGGAACTGGTTTCACTCATCTAGAGGTAAAACTAAAAATTCATAGTGAGCTCATCTCAGGCATAGATAGTGTCTTCCCCATCATGTTTACAAATCTTTAGTAAAATATAACTGAGGCATGATGATCCCATCCAAGGGGTACTTAAGTCTGAACCCCTTGTATCGCCTTAAACACCAAGGTGAAAACATTAAACTTGTAATGTACTTTTATAACATGTTTAGAAAGAGTGACCATTTCCTTTTTTCAAGCATTCATATCATAATAGGAATATTGGTCAAGGAATTTCCATTGGGAAATTAATTTATGCAATAAACCATAAGGATCGTACCCTAAGCTCTTGGCCCATTCAATGAAATCCAACAATTTCATTTATGATATGAATTTTAGGGGAATAACCCATGGTTCAGTGTCATTATAAACTTAATTAACTATATCAAGGAATTGATCATAAGGTGACACACCTCAAGGGGCATTAGATAGATTTAGTAAAATTAGAAAAATGGTATCTACAGTATAACACACCCATTGGGTATAATGAGTCAAGTCGATCAACCCAAGGGGTTGATTCAATGCTATCTTGGGTCACAAATGGAATGGTATAGCTTTAAATTCAATTTAATTGATAATTTAGAGGTAGATCTAGAAGGTTTAAAATCGTTTCATGATGGCACATTTTATAAAGTGCAATGAAATGAGGGTAAATATCCTAGACCACCTACCTTATCCTCATAGATCTTTCCTTTTCTAGCGTTGACCTTTGATTCGATCTAGGTTGGAAGAAATTGAAGAAACCATCAAACACCTTGAAAATGGGGAAAATTATATTTCATCAAAATATTGAAATATATGGGAATAAAAACTTGAAATAGAGGGGAGAGGATTCAATATATCACTTATAGCTTCCTGATGGATCTGACAGTGAGCAATTCAGAGTCTGTATGAAGGAGTTACCTCAAAACCTACGAAGGAGGAGGAGGCGAAGATCGTACATGGGAGGGAGATAATCATGATAGAGAAGAATGATAAAGGGAAAAAATAAAGGATTTAAATCATTTAAGAGGGAAGAAATAATAAATTCAACCACAAACAAATGGTCACATAGTTTGGCTACACAGTTGGCCAAATCGTGTTCCAAAAGTGCTATATGATCTACTTCAAAGGGTAACCCCGCATAGTTAGGTGCACAATTTATCTAACCATGAAAAACCACTCTGTTCAATATGTCTACAGCACCGCACAGCCTTATTCCTGGGGGTCACCACTATATCCAACCTCATGGTTAGGGAAATTGTACAAGCTAGGCAACATGATTTCTACTAATCGTACAACCCAGTCTTCATCTTCCCATTTCAGGGATCTGGGCTTCAAACGATCCCCAAAAACACTCAAGACCTCCTTGAATTAATTAGTAATCACTATTAGGGAAAAATAAAATAAAATTGAATAAAAAATTAATGGCCCATACCATTTGAAAATTTTGGGATGTTTCACATTTATTCTGACTTTAATGAAAAAATTCCATTAAGTAATTTTTGGAAAGTTAATAAAATAAGATTTTTTAGCAATTAAAAAATTGTAACTGTCTAATAACAAAGAAACTAACTTTCAAATAACATATATATAACAAACTTTAAATACTAAGATAAACTATGATCCATTAACTTGAAATATTGGTAGTTTATAATCACATAAATATATCATTGTGATTTTCAAAATATAAATTAAATTCAATATAGATATAAATTTTTATCCAAATTTCAACTATTTAATCTTTGAACATTAGTAATTAATTTTAAAAACTCTTATAATTATATACTTTCAATATCAAATTCAATATTATACTAAATAATTAATGTAAAAAATGAATATAATTCATTCTCACATCACAGAGAATGTGAATCATGCATTAATCAAGAAAATATACAACATTATGTCATTCCACACACCAAATCAAAAAATAAATTATAATCAGATACAAAATTGAGAATCATTAAGAATTAATGAATCCAATTCAAATTATATTATTTAGGGTGTATTCATGTTTTAAAAATTCAATCTCTACTAATTTAGGTGTAAAATTTCAATATTTATTTTATGTTCTACTATAATTTATATAATAAAAACATTTTAGTTCATTTAAAATGAATTCATACTTAGAATGATCTTACAATGGTTCTTGTTCAATTTATATTTCAATAAAGAACCCATTCATCTTTGTGGGGTTATTACCCCAATTCAATATCAAAGACTTTTTGCAACAAGTAATTTTCATGTGTAAAAAGATATGTTATTTTCAAAGTGACCAATTTATTAGAATTAAAGATACTATTTATAAGGGTTTCATCATTTTTATGATGAATAGAATTGTTTTTTATCTATGAGTGATGAAATATATAATGAAGGCATTCACTAAACATTTACAACCCAAAATTGGGAAATCATGATAGAAATTTCACATTTTTTCACTTCTAATATGTTCACCAAATTTAACTCTTTCACTTGTTTCATCAGGTTAATTGAAAATTTTGATTGAGTATAAAGTTCCATGTTAACAAACACATGGTATAATTATACCATACAACCATAGAAAACTTCATTTGAGAGCCCAAACCAAAAATTAACCATAAGGTATACCTCTACTGCTTATTATTTGATTAATCATGAAGAGTTACAGGTATATCATGTCACCATAAAGATATTGTACATTATCATTGTCAAGATTAACTTCAGTTATTCCATAATTAAGCGATATGGTTATTGTGTTTTAATATTGATGATATTAAAATTAATATTACTTCCTAATTATCTTAATGTTATTACCCATCAAGGAATGGAAAAAATCAGCACCCAATATCTGTATTTGATAATATCTCATATATATATGAAACTCTAAGAGTAGTTTTCATATATTTTAGAGCCGTTGAAATGAATTCTAAATCTATAATCTTATAAAAACCAGTGGTCTCATTTTGAATAAAAATCATGTGTAAATAGATATTTAAATAGTTAATATAGTTATTCAATTGAAATCATCTTTATTTAAATAAAGAAAGATAGAAATATAAATTTACTTACATAGAAAACAACTACAACATAGGTACACTGATCTCATAAAATGTAACCAGATCCATGATATCTTTTTTGAATATTCTCAAAGGATGGTCTCTTCCACATATATCAGACATCATCCAAAACTCATAAATATTATCCAAGGAAGAAGAAACTTAGGATAATAATTTTAGACCATCATAAATCTCAGAAGTATTCTGAAGTTGTTGGTGTTGGCACCTTTTGTTTCTTCTATACTAATTCTTTTGATTTTAGGTACTTTTATATGAATTAAATGTTAGAAAACATTATAAGTAATTTTTAATCAAATTTAAATAATTTTTAAAAAACAATGCATACCTCGTGTGTTAGATAACGAAGAAGGTCAGCAGGAAAAAGAAAAAAATGGCTCATATAATTTCTAACTATGGTAACCTCCTTAATAGGAGATAGAAATATATTAGTTGGATCGATAATATCATGTAATGATATTCTTACATGACCCAACTGTATAGACTGGTGATATACAAAATCTCAAAAATTATGTATGAATTAATATGCTATAATGCATAAATGTAGATCTACAACATAAAACACAAAATATATGGTCAGGTCCAAATAAGGAGGTGGAGAATCTGAGAAGGCAGGCTGTACAGGATAGGCAAGTTGTGTAGGCTCTGAAAGATTTATAGGTCATGAAAAATAAATAGGTTGTGATTGTCTCATAAATTGTTCAAACATAGCCTACACAGATGAATAAACTTTATCATCCATGGATTTTTTAAGGTATTTTATCTTATATTTTAAGGAATCTATTTCTCAGTCTCTTGATTTCTTACTTTTATGACCAAAAACTTTCCTAGCAGTAACACCAGCCTCATTTCATCTTACGTGGATAGGGTATTCTGGATTTCCTAAATAAGTAGCTTGGATTTCTATCCTACCCTTAGGAATAAAAGTACCCTATGTCACTCCACCTGGGCCAAGACCGTCTCTACTAGCCCAGCCCGCTCAAATGCGGGCCATTTGGGTCGTTGCACATAGCCTGCTTAGTCACATCCTCTACTCCATGTGGTTTCCCAACTATGGTGTGAGGACACCTCACCGCATCCCACATCCTCACCGAGTCCTCATATTTGTCGCCTCTATGTCCCACAACTCCTCTCTACCGTATCCCCTACGGCCTACTTCATCGTCGCTTCTATCATCCATGGTTGTTACACCGCCTCACACTGCCTCGATGTACCATTGTGCCAGACCCACACCGATGGTCCCTTTCACAAACCACTGCTTGTAAATCCCTGAACCCGCACTTCTAGATTTAGTACTAAAACATGTAGTGTATTTTTTTTATAAATGATAACAGAGAAATACACAATACATTATACAATCAAGGACATTTTCCGATCTAGGTTTTGGAGAATTAAACAACTACTTACATACATTGAATCAAAGTTTAAAAAAATAATTAAAAATTAACTAATTATATTTATATGCACTTTCACCTTAAATATCCTTTTAAATTCTAATGAATCCTATGAAAAACACTTTAAAAACAAGGGATGAGAATAAAAAAACTCAATAAGATATATAAAGAAAGAAATCGTTAGTCAAGTCATAACATAAAAACAAATAAAAACCCATTTCATAAGACTCATTATCATGTATATAAACAACATGTAATTGTCTTGTTACATATTTACCATATTACTCTTACAATCACCCTTACACATGTAATAACCATTTAGACAACTTCTATCTATGGAGTACCCAATGCATTGGAGAGCTATAATGTGGATCACCCATCATATCTTGAGCTATAATGGTCTCAACCCAATATATCTTGAGCTATAATGGGCTCAACACAACATAAATATGTCCAAGGAAAAAATAATGAATAAAACACTTGATAACTCATATAAACCCTTGAGAAAAACACGTTCATGTTTTTTAAATACCCTTTTTCCTAAAACAAATTACTTTTAAAATATAAAAATTGTGAGCATAATAATGAAATAATATTCATCAAAAATTAATATTTCAATATATAATGGAAACACCATAGTAATAAATCATCATTAAATCAGAATAAACCACTCATTCCATATATAAAAAATAAATCTTTTTGAATTTCATTAAATAGAGTTTTAAAGGATTTTAAAAGGAAAGTCCCTTACAAATATAATTGGAGAGAGAATTAATAGAATGGAATTAATATGTTTATACACTATAAATACACATAATAAAAAATAATATAAACAAAAATTCATCACACAAATAATCTTAATACCACATAATGAAAGAAGTATAAGGTTACCCCAAAGAATAGAAATTGGGTTAAGAATTCCCTTACCTCGAGTTCGCCTTACTTCAAACAGGTTTAAACCTCCTGTATAATGGTTAAAAGAGTGTTATTAATAATTTATAAAAGCATAATAATTTTTATAACATATTATATGATCATTTTATAACATAATTCCACACATTTATTAATAATATTTTGTTATTTACATTGTTTCGGGTGCATTCTTTACATGGTTTCCATGGTGGGTTCGTAATGGATTTTATTGTCGATTGAAAGAGAAAATCCAGAAGTAAAATTAGATGTTATTAATATTTTTAAAGAATATTAAATTACAACATTAATCATTTTTTATCATATATTATTATTAATCACTAGATAAAACATTAATGATGTTTAGATCATTTTGGTGGTTCTTTGATAATCAGGAACTTGTTTCATCATATACCTTTAATATTATGCATATAAGTTAATTAAAGAAGATAATCTAGGTTGTATCATCCACTTTAAAATATTTTTCAACCATTAAAATGTATTTACATTCATATTTTAAGGAATTAAAGGAAATTGAAGACACATCGTCCATGATGTTGGTAAATCTACACATCATGGACAGTGTTTTTATTTTTAGAATATAAGGAGTATAATGATGAATTGTTCCATAAACATGATAAAAATATAGAATATATAATATAATAGATCTTCCATTCCTCTTGGATAAGGGTATGTGAAGAGATTATAAGAAAAGAAAAAGAATTGAAAAGAAAATACAAGAAAATGAAAGAGGATTTTTACCTCTTGATCTCTTCTCCTTGAGAATCTCCTTAAGGCCTTTGGTTTTGGCCTTTTGGTGAGACTAGAAATTATTGGATGTGGGGAATAGAATTTGGAAGGGGTTTGGTCAGAATTTAGACAATTCTCAAATCTTGATAGGTGTGAGAGGAAGAGGGGGTGAGGGTGGTATTTATAGTGGAGGAGAGGAGGGGTTTTCCATTATTTTAATCATTAGTTTAATATTTTTTCTCAAGACTATGAATAGTCTTGATTCATAAGACCCAAAATATTAAAGAGAGAATTAGAGTTCGAACCAAGGGTGCTTACATCATCCATTATGCTAGTAATATTGTATTTAACATATAATGTATATATAGAGAAAATTATTGTATTTCATTATCCATTAAAAATTCAAGCATTTCAGAAAAATCCCAAAAATTCACCCTAACCATTTTTCTACATGTAGAATTAAAAAATGAAATCTATTTTATCAAAATATTTTTATAAATATTTTTAATCTAATTTTTAAATAAAATCATAATTTATTTGAAAAATAAAAATTTTAAAACTATAACTCATTTTATAACACCTTGAAAAATTAATCAAGGTCTCGTAAAATTATCTTATAACCATAAGACAATAAAATATTAATTTATGATTACATTTTATGAAAATAAATTTTCATTTAAATTATTAAATTAATCATAAAATTGTAATTAAATATTTATGACTTACAAAAATACTAGTAATTATACTATGGTCATATTGTCACTTAAAAGATTCCTATATTTTATTTATAAATTTATAGGTGAGGTTACTATTCATTTTTCCAATATACTATTAATAAGGGTACATTAATATTCATAAGGGAACATTACTATTCATATGGTAATTTAATATTCACCAAAAATTATGTTGGTCCTATCAGACTCTAAATAACATACATATCATAACCGTGTATGTCTTTTTTTCAAAATCCAAAACAGAGAAGTGGAAAAATTATTTTTAATGTCTAGGCTATAAAGGTCACAAAGTATTTAGTAGTTCATTTAAGGATGATGTGGAATTGCGTTTCCTTTTTTTAAAAAATGGGATGTTACATTCTTCCCCCCTTAAAAGAATTTTTCCCTTGAAATTCGATCATTATACTTATAATTTTGAATATACATATCGATAATTAAGAAAAACTATTTTATTATGTGTACATAATTAAATATATGTTCAAAAGTAAATTATGTCACTATTTTTTTCAAAAAAAATGACAACGTCAAATCTCAAAAGTCGTCTTGACCATTAATTTGATACCAACTATAAATCCCTAAACCTACACTTCTGGATTCGCTACTAAAACATGTTGTGTGTTTTTTTATAAAGGATAACATAAAAATACATAGTACATTATACAATCGAGGACCTTTTCCAATCTAGGTTATGGAAAATTAGACAAAAACTTACATACATAGAATAAGATTTTATAAAAATAATTACAAAATAACTAATTGTATTTATCTACACTTTCACCTTAACTATCCTTTTAACTTCTATGAAATCATGAGAAAAATATTTTAAAAACATGGGATAAACATAAAAAAACTCAGTAAGGGAAAGAAATCGTTAGTAAAGTGATAACATGAAAACCAATAAAAATAATTTCATAAAACTTGTTAGTATGAATAGAAACATAATGTAATTTCCTTGGTACATGTTTACCATATCACTCTTACAGTCACCCTTACACATGGAATAGTTATTTGGCCAACTTCTATCTTTGGAGTACCTAATGCATTGGAAAACTATATTGGGGCTCACCCGTCATATCTTGAGCTATAATGGGTTAAACCCAACATATCATGAGATATAATGGGCTCAAATAAACGTAATTGTGTCCAATTAATATATGAGGAATAAAACACTTGATAACTCATTTAAACCTTTGAGAAAAACACATTCATGTTCTCAAAATACCCTTTTTCGTAAAAAAATTACTTTTAAAATATAAAAATTGTGCACATAAGAATGAAAAAATATTAATAAAAAATTATTATGTCAAAATATAATGAAAAAATCATATTAATAAAACATCATGAAATTAGGAAAAACCACTCATTCCATATATAAAAAAACAAAATTTTAAAATTTCATTAAAGAGACTTTTAAAAGGATTTTAAAAGGAAAGTCCCTTATGAATATAATTAGAGTGAGAATTAATAGAATGGAATTAATATGTGTATAAACTATAAATAAACATAATAAAACATAATATAAACAAAAATTAATCACACAAATAATCTTAATACCACATAATGAAATAAGTATAAGGTTAACCTAAAGAATGGAAATTGGGTAAAGAATTCCCTTACCTCTAGTTAATCTTAATTAAATAGTGTTTAAACCTAATATATAATGGTTAAAAGAGTGTTATTAATACTTTATATAAGAAAAAATCATTTTTATAACACCTTATATTGTCATTTTTTAACCTCATTCCACACATTTATTAATAAAATTTCGTTATTTACATTGTTTTGGGTGCATTTTTTACATGGTTTCCATGGTGGGTTCATAGTGGATTTTATTTTCGAATGAAAGTGAAACTCCAGAAGTGAAATGAGATGTTATTAATATGTTTCCATAATATTAAAGTATACCATTAATTATTTTTATCATATATGATGATGAATTCTTAGATAACACATTAATGATGTTTAGATCATTTTGACGGTTCTTTGATAATCACGAACTTGTTTCATCATATATCTTTAATATTATGGATATAAGTTAATTAAATAAGATAAGATAGGACATGTCATACAATTTGAAATCTATTTCAACCATTAAAATGGTTTTACAACCAGATTTGAAGGAATTAAAGGAAATTGAAGACACATCGTCCACAATTTCGGTAAATCGACACATCACAGACGGTGCTTTTATTTTTAGAATAAGAGGGAGAAGAGAAGAAGTATAATGATGAATTGTTCCATAAATATGATAAAAATCTAGAATATATAAGATAATAGTGCTTACATGCCTCTTGGATAAGGGGAGGTGAAGATATTATATGAAAAGAAAATGAATTGAAAAGAAAATACAAGAAAATGAAAGAGGATTTTTACCTCTTGATCTCTTCTCCTCGAGATCATCCTTAAAGCCTTTAGTTTTAGAGTTTTTGGTGAGACAAGAAGGTTTTGGATGTGGGGAAGATCCTTGGGAATTTTTTTGGTCGGAATTTAGACATTTCTCAAAGCTTGAGAGACGTGAGAGGAAGAGGGGGTGAGGGTGGTATTTATAGTGGAGGAGAGGAGGGGTTTTCCATTATTTTAATCATTAGTTTTTTTTATCAAGACTACGAATAGTCTTGATTCATGTGACCTAAAATAGTGAATATAGTATGTGAGTTCAAAACAAGGGTGCTTACATCATCCATTATTCTAAGAATAGTGTATTTAACATATAATATATATATATATATGGTAAATCATTGTATTTTGTTATTCATTAAAAATTCATGTATTTCAGAAAAAAAAAACATGTGTAGAATTCAAAAATGAAATCTATTTTATCAAAATAATTTTCTAAATATGTTTAATTCAATTTTTAAATAAACTCATAATTTATTTGAAAAATAACAATTTTAAAACTATAACTCATTTTATAACACCTTGAAAAATAAATCAAGGTCTCATAAAATTATCTTATAACCATAAGAAAATAAAATAATAATTTATGTTTACATTTTATGAAAATAAATTTTTATTTAAATTATTAAATTAATCATAAAATTTTAATTAAATATTTATGACATACAAAAATACCAATACTTATACTATGGTAATATTGTCACTTATAAGATTCTTATATTTTATTTATACATTCTTGGGTGAGGTTACTATTCATTTGGCCAATTTACTATTCATAAGGGTACATTAGTATTCATAAGGGTATATTACTATTCATAAGGGTAAGTTACTATTCATTGAAAATTATGTTGGTCCTATCAGAATCTAAAGAACATATTGATCGCAATGATGTATGTAGTTTTTTTAAATCAAAACAACGAAGTAGAAAATTATGTTTAATCACTAGGATATAATGGTCACATAGTATTTAGTAGTTCATTTAAGCATGATGTGGCATTATTTTTCCTTTTAAAAAAATTAAGATGTTACATTCTCCCCTTTAAATGAATTGAACTCTGAAAATTCATTCATTGTACTTATATGCTCAATATACATATCAATAGTTAAGAAAAGATATTTTATTATATGTACATAATTAACTATATGTAAAAAAGTAAATTATATCACTATTTTTTTCTAAAAAAATGAAAACTTCTAATCTCCAAAGTTGTCTTGACCATTCCTCTGATACCAACTATAAATCCCTGAACCCCCACTTCTAGATTCAGTACTAAAACATACTGTTTATTTTTTTTATAAAGGATAACAAAAAAATACATAGTACATTATACAATCTAGGACCTTTTCCAGTCTAGATTCTGTAGAATTAGACAAAACATAAATGTATTAAATTAGAGTTTACAAAAATAATTACAAAATAACTAATTGTATTTATCTACACTTACACCTTAACTGTCCATTGAACTTCTAAGGAATCCCCTAAAAAACATTTAAAAACATGGGCTGATAAAAAAAAACTCAGTAAGGGATATAAATAAAGAAATCATTCGGTAAGTGATAACATAAAAACCAATAAAACTCATTTCATAAAACTCATTAGCATACATAGAAAAATAATGTAGTCGGATTGGGTATTATTTACAATATCAGTCTTACAATCACCCTTACACATGGAATAACCATTCAGTCAACTTCTATATCTGGGGTACCCAATGCATTGGAGAGAAATAATTGGGCTCACCCAACATATATTGATCTATAATTGGCTTAACCCAACATATCTTGATCTTTAATGTTCTCAATACAACATAACTATGTCCAAGTAACATATCTAGAATAAAACACTTGATAAATCATTCAAATCCTTGATCAAAACACATTCATGTTTTCAAAATACACTTTTTTTCGTAAAACAAATAACTTTTAAAGTATAAAAATGGTGTGTATAATAATGAAATAATATTCATAAAAAAATTACTATTTCAACATAAAATGGAAAAATCAAAGTAATAATCATCATTAAATTAGGATAAACCAATCATTCCATATATAAAAAGACAATCTTATTGATTTTCATTAAAGATACTTTTAAAAGGATTTTAAAAGGAAAGTCCCTTATAAATATAATTAGAGTGAGAATTAATAGAATGGAATTAATATGTGTATAAACTATAAATAAACATAATAAAACATAATATAGACAAAAATTCATGACACAAATAATCTTAATACCACATAATGAAAGAAGTAGACGGTTAACCCAAAGAATGTAAATTGGGTTAAGAATTCCATTACCCAGAGTTTTTGTTACTTAAAAAGTTTTTAAATCTCCTATATAATGGTTAAAAGAGTGATATTAATACTTTATAGAGGCATAATAATTTTTATAACACCTTATGTGGTCATTTTATAACATAATTCCACACATTTCTTAATAATATTTTGTTATTTACATTGTTTTGGGTGCGTTCTTTACATGGTTTCCATGGTGGGTTCGTAATGTATTTTATTGTAGAATAATAAAGAAACTCCATAATTGAAATGAGATGTTATTAATATGTTTGAATAATATTAAATTATATCACTAATCATTTTTACCATGTATTATGATGAATTATTAGATAAAACATTAATGATGTTCAGATCATTTTGGTGATTCTTCGATAATCACAAACTTGTTTCATCATATACCTTTAATATTATGCATATAAATTAATTACCGAATATAAAAGTGGTTATATCATGCACTTTAAATTATTTTTCAACCATTAAAATTATTTTACAACCATATTTAAATGAATTAAAGGAAATTGAAGACACATCATCCACGATGTTGGCAAATCGACACATCACGGATGGTGTTTTTATTTTTAGAATAAAAGGGAGAGGAAAAGTAGTATGATGAATAATTGTTCCAAAAACATGATAAAAATATATAATATATAAGATATTGGAGGTACCATGACTCTTGGATAATGGGATGTGAAGAGAGTATAAAAAAATAAAAATAACTGAAAAGAAAATACAAGAAAATGAAAGAGGATTTTTACCTCTTAATCTCTTCTCCTTGAGATCCTCCTTAAGGCCTTTGGTTTTTTCCTTTTGATGAGACCAGTAGGTCTTGTACATGGTGAATATCCTTGGTAATGGGTTTTTTAATAATTTAAACAATTATTTTTTAGAGGTGTGAGAGGAATAGGGGGTGAGGGAGGTATTTATAATGGAGGAGATGAGGGGTTTTACATTATTTTAATGATTAGTTTAATATTTTTACTCAAGAATATGAATAGTATTGATTCATGTGACCCTAAATAGTAAATAGATCATGTGATTTTGAACCAAATTTTCTTACATCATCCATGATGATAGGAATTGTGTATTTAACATACAATGTGTTGGTCAGAGTATGACACTCAAGAGGGGGTGAATTGAGTTCCTATAAAAAAAATTGTTAAATATTTATTGAAAAGATTATCCAAATCAAAGCTAAAGTAGGCCAGTTAATCAAGGTAAGAAAATTATAATAATTTGAATATTCAAATATTTTCTTAGAATATTTATTAACTCTTTGTTATAACAAAATAGAATATTGATACAAATTTTAAAACTATTCTAATAAGTAAAAACAATTATAACTATTATCCAAGACTAATTATAAAAGAAAAATTTAGTTCTCTAAAAAATGAATTAAAATAGAGAAATACTAAATTGAAAAACACAGTGGATAAAACAAGTGGTTCAGTCTCAAGCTGAGATCTAATCCACTCCACTTGGAGATCACCTGCTTCCAAGAAATATATATAAAGCTTTGATACACACCTTGGATCAGGATAAACAACATTACACAGGATTTTCTAGGTCACAAGACCTCTTCCACTATTCTACGTGGGAAAACTAGCAATCATGTCACACAAGACCTCTTCCGTAGTTATACATGGTTGAAACAAAGTGTAGAAATATATTTTAGTGATAATATATTGTATCCTCTAGTTTCATGTCGAAGACAGAGTTTGTTTTAATACAGACACACACACTGCTCAAGAAATAATAAAATCAGTACACATTAGAGCCAAGATAATGAGAAAGGATTATAAATTATTCGAGTGTTGTTCTATGAAGCTCTAGACTTGTAGGATGTAGTAGATGTGATTCTCAAGTCCTCTTGTGGAAACAGAGTATCATGAGTCTCATGTTTTAGTTTCCAGTTTGATGAGATGTTCTTGTAGCTCTAGTTCTTCTTATAGATGCTACTATAAGGATGTTTGAGGTTCTGATCTACAGTAGTTTAGTCACCAGGAATCGTGAGTTCTTCATGTGTTCTTTAGTGTATGTGTTCTTCTCTATTCACATGCATTTAACTTCTCCTTCTGTATAATTCTCCGGTGCCACACTTTTCTTTTTATTTTAGGTTCATGTGTTAGAGATGACAGGAAGCATGATTTCTACACCTTGTACCTCGTACTGTCAGGTGACATGTCTACAAAAGATCATTAATTTGTCAGTGTCATTAAATGACTCAAATATGACTATTAGAAATAAATTTTAAATTTAATTGAAAAATATATAAAGTGGTTAAGTATGGAACAGTGTCACATTTTCGGTGAGATAGTCACAGTGAGATAGTCACGGTGCTATAGTTTCATTGAGATCTAAAACCGGTAGCACAATAATGGTGGAAAGATTGCAGTAGCATATCCTTTGAGAAATTTTGAAACTGATAGCATGGTCATGGTGTCTAGTCCTTTACAAATTCTGGAATCAGTAGCAAGACTACGGTGTCAGGAAAGTGGTGTCGCATGTGATGGTGTCTAGTCCATTGTTAAAATTCTGAACGGTTTCTTTTTACAGTGTCTTGAAAATAGTAGCAAGGAAACGATGCCAGGTCCTTTTCAAAAATTTGGAACCAGTAGCAATCTTATGGTGTCACAGACTTTGTGAAACTCTGGAACTGATATCATGGTTATAGTGTCTGGGTTACGGTGTCAGGGTTATGGTGGCAGGGACTTGGCTATTTTTCACACTAACGGTGAGACAGTGATCATAGAAGTGGTGTCTCGTACTTAGGAAAATATCTATAAATTTTTTTTAAGAATAAATACTCATAGAATGAATTATACTTAAGAATTATTATAATAAAACATAATAGAATAAGATAAATCATAGTTTACAAGATCCATACATGATTTGTAAAATGTTAAACATGATTTGTGATCATTAAAACATGAGTTCAACTATCTCCATACATGATTTGTGGGCATTAAAAACTAACGATTTAAACAATCTCCCCCTTTTTGATGATCAAAATTCATGGAATTTATAAGACATATATTTTAATAAGGAAAATATATTAAGAATATATTTGATAAGCTGTATATATAAAAAAATATCTTCTTTCAAGAATATTTTTTGTCTATAAATGCTTTTTATTATTTCTCCCCCTTTTGGGATTATCAAAAAGAGAATAAGAAAAATAAAATAAATACTGAATAAAGTTAATTAAGAAAATAAACAACAATAGTTCACATTTTATTGAAGATAATGAGATGGTTTGGTATAAGAAGAATGAAAAATACAACACATCCCTATCAAAAACACATCATTCACTTCCATTATCAAAAACATCAAGAGGAGACATAGTAGTAAAATTAGAAGTGGTAGAATGGATTGATCTAGCTGTGAGAGAAGGAAGAGGCACTCATTCAAAGATATAAGGGGAAAGATATAGACTGGTGGATGATCTATTTAAGTATTTCTCAATAATAATAGGTCTGATCTGGCTCAGAGCTTGAGATACAGACATGGAAGCAGGACAAAAGGCAGTGGATGAGGAAGGAGTAGAACCAAGCCACAAAGGGGTAGTTGCAGGAGCCACAATGGCAATACTTTTCACCTAGATATAAGGCTTTATCAACTAAATGAAATCAATGATGATATCACCACCATATTGCATAGCCTTCTCAAAGTCATATTTTTTTCCAAAAACTTGTCCAATAGAGGAGTGAAATCTTTCATCTTTTGAACATGAGTCTTTAAGGCTTGAGTAACAAGAGTCATTTTCAAATTCTCTACAAGATGGTTGAAGTGATTTTTCAAATCATGTTTATAATAAATTTTATTAAAGTAGAAATCCACTTTATTAGTGATTTATTCTTGGTAATCATTGGAAATCTTCAAATGGATCCCCACCAAATCAAGGACCCAGATGCCATTCTTGATGACAGTAGAGAAACTTTCTTTATCAACACTACTCAAAACTGATTGAAGATATTCTTTGAAAACAATTCTGATTAAATCACAATCTATAGGATGAGATGGTTGTCCAGAGGTAGTTGAAGTTGTAACAGCTAATGTCAGAGACTTAAGCTAATTTAGAAATTTTTGTAAACATCCCTTATATTCATCAGTCAGCTTATTAAGTCCAACAAAAAGTGCGCACATCTCACTAATTATCTTGGTGTTTCCCTCAGCCACTTTTTCATATACTATAGCCATATTTTGTCAAATAAAAGATACAAACTTATGTGGGATTTGATCACCGACATCCTCAATAGGATGAGAAATAGGATCTTGACCAGTTTTTAAGACTTTCTTCATATCTTCAACCTTAGATATGAGAGACTTCACCTCATCACTCAACTATTTTTTTCTCAATACTAACTTCATGTACTTCATGAATCATCTTTAGTTGAATCTTCCATATAATTTTCTATATCAGCAAGGCAGAATCTCTTTCACTGAGATTATTCATTGGGCCAGGTTGTGACTTCATAATCTTTTCAAATCCAGATAACAAAGTGTTTCCAAAATCTTTCAGATCACTGTGACTCATAAAATCATAATATTCTTGAGTAGGTTCGGGAACAGGAACTGAAACGGTTTCAAACTCCTTAGCAGAGGTTACTTATATAGAAAAAATTGGTTTCAATTGAAACACAGTGGAAAGATATATATCTTTTACCGAGGCCTCTTAGGTATTATCCACATCAAAATAACTAGGAAACTTGTACCAGGTATCTACAGAGCTTTAGTCAGCAGGATTGCGAACTTGAACACTTTCTAAATTGGGATGATGCTCCCCCTTAACAGGTGCATCTCTTCTGCTACTAAGAGATTTAGTCTCTTTATTCATTTCAAAATTTTCATCTCTATCAGTCTCACACATCTCTTTTCTAGATAATAGAAAAGCTTGTTCCATTATTTCCTTAATAGATAAAAATATTTCAGTTTCAACTTGTTTCCCTCACTATTCCATAGCAGCAGGCTCTTCCTCGACAACAATCTCTTCTTCAGCAGCAGGCTCTTTATCTATACCAACACTTCTATTAGCAGCAGCTACATTTTTTGCAACTTCTTTTTGTGGAACAGGTAGGTCACTATTTTCTTTATGAATCTTCTACCTCTTCACTTGAGTATTCAACTAATTCATATGGTTCCAAACCAGGGTTAGATTTGTTCTTAGGTCTTGAAGGATTCTCAATTGGATTGAACTTATCATACAATATTTCATTTTCTTCCACCCAAGACTTTTTTCAAGTATTCCAGCTAATTTTAATCCTTCTGATTGTATCCTTTGAGATAAAAAAAACTCATAACCTTAAATTACTTCTTCATTTGGACCAACTACTCCCTTAGAAATCAACATTACAGAAATTAACCTTGAATAAAGTAGAGAAATTGATTTAGAAGTTGTCTTGATCATTTCACACATGTGAAGAAAAATATTCTTACACAGATTGATCTTGTGACCATTATTCATAAGATGTATTAAGAACACATCTTGATACTTAATGGTGGAAAAAACTATTTTCCTTGGATAAATAATATTTTGAATAAACTTAAATAACAGCCTTCTCTCACCATCAATCTTAGCTGCAATTTCTCTTCTCATTTTCTTATTTCCATTCAAACTTCCAAGAGGCTCTTCTAGGATAAACATGTCAATGGGTAGAGGAGGACCTCTGTGGTAATCCTTAAAACAAATCATGAGGTATTCCTAGGTAGGCATCCCATATCCTCAAATAAAAGGTGCATCTTTTACCTTTTACCCATCTTCTTATAAAAAATCATCTTTAGAGTTGAATGAGAACTGAACATACTGATAAAACTGAGAAACAAGCTTTAGATAAAACAGTCTTTTCTCTTTTGTGAACCAGTCCATCTATCCCTATTCTTCTAATACTGTCAAAAAAAGAGACATACTTGTTAGAAACCACTTCGTACAGACTTCTTTCTCTGGCACTATTGTTCTATTAGCATGGCCTAGATTCAGTGGTCCCTCAGGCACTGTTTTTGGAGCCTTTTTCAATTTCTTTTGAGACCTACACTTCTCAAGATTCAATGAATATGGATGCTTCATTCTGGGAATCCAATGTGGGTTTGAGAAATATGAAGGGTTGAAAGGGGCTAATAGTTTGAAAGATAAGGGTTTCGGTTTTAATAGAAGATATCTCGAGTAAAGAGAAGAGTGGAAAATATTGGGTTTTTATCATTTAGGGATTTCAAACATCGCAAACACAAATACATGGGATAAAAACAATAAAATAATTGATACATTGATATGGGAAATAAAATTCTAAAAATATAATTTTGAGTCACAGTGTTAGTATTACAGTATGACTCCAAATGGTCTGACTGTATCATTGAGACAGAAAGTGTGAAACCATAACTAAGAGATAGTAACTTGTGAATCCATGAATCATGAAATCATAAACTATTAAACAATAAACTATTCACTTGAGGATTATCATTCCTAACTCATGTATGATGTATTTTATTCTTTCATAATTTAATGTCTTAGTGAATATATCATCAAGATGATGTTTAGTGCCATGAATTCCAAAGTAATATCATCTTTTTGATAATAATCTATCAAAAATTGATTCCTTACATCAATATGTTTTGTCTTGGAATGTCAAATAGGATTCTATAAAATGTTAATAACACTTTTATTATAAAAATTTATAGGTACATTTTTAAATTGATACCCACAATCTAATAGAGTGTGTTTCATCCAAAAAATTTATGCACAACAACTACCAGCAGCTCTGTATTCAGCCTCGACAGTAGATAATACAACAAAATTTTGTTTCTTACTACACCATGATACTAGATACTTTCCTAAAATATGACATTTTCTAGAGGTACTTTTTCTATCTAACTTACAACCACCAAAATCAGCATCTTAATAGCTAACTAAATTAAATGATTGTCCTCTAGGATAAAATAGTCCTAAATTGGTTGTATGTTTGAGGAATTTTAAAATCTTTTTAACATTATTTAAATGAGAATCTTTGGGGTTTTCTTGAAAATGTGTACACATGAAAACACTAAACATAATAACAATCCAACTAGAAGTTAAGTAGAGTAAACTTCCAATCATTCCTCTATAAGTGGTTTCATCAACAAATTTACCATTTTTATCAAGATCCAACTTATAGGTTGTACTCATTAGAGTATCTATACTTTTTGTGTTATTAAATACAAAATGTTTTAGAATATATTTTTTAAATTTTCTTTGATTTAAGAAAATACCTTCTTTGTCTTAAAAATTTTGAAATCCAAGAAAGAATTTTAGTTCACCCATTAAACTTATTTCAAATTCATTTTGCATCATTTTTGAAAAATCAATACATAAAGAATTTATTGAATATCCAAAAACATATCATCAACATATATTTGAACAACTAAAACATCTTTATAATTTTTTTTATAAAAAGAGTAGGATCATCTATACCTTTTTAAAACCTTTGTAAATAATAAAATTACTTAATCTATCATACCAAGCTCTTGGATCTTGATTTAAACCATATAAAGCCTTAGTTAATTTAAAAAATGATTTATAAAGTGAGGGTTTGTAAAACCAGGGGGTTGTTCAATAAAAACATCCTCAAATATATAACAACTTAAGAATTCAATCTTGACATCCACTTGATATAGTGTGAAATTTAGATGTGCTGTATAATCAAGAAAGATTCTAATGGATTAATGTCTAGTAACTAGTGTAAAGGTTTCTTTATAGTCAATTCCCTCTTCTTGACTATATCCTTAGGCAACCAATCTAGTTTTGTTTCTAAATATGTTACCATATTCATCTACTTTGTTCTTTAACACCCATTTAGTGCCTATGATTAAGGTGTATTTGGGTCTATCTACAAGTTTCCAAACTTTATTCCTTTCAAAATGATTTAATTCCTCTTGCATAGCCATCACCCAAAATTCATTATTTATTGCCGAATTGATTTTTTTAGGTTAAATATGTGATAGAAAGGCTTGATGTTCAACCTGATTTCTTAAAGAAGCTCTAGTTTGTGTTTCTTTATCTAAATCTCCAACAACAGCATCTAAAGGATGGTTCCTAAGGGTTCTAATAGCTCTAGAAAACGAAGGACTAATAATTTTAGGTTCTTCAATAGGTTTGGGTTCATTATGGATTGAATTTAGAGAATTTCTAGAACTGTAATTTTTAATAGATTCCTTCATAGGATGGTTAGAATATTTAGCATTGATGTCTTGATTTGACATATCATCCTCAAGATTCTCTAGAGAGGTATTTAGTTCATATGGATCTGTAGCATCAAATCTGACATGTACAGATTTTTCCACACATTTAGTTCTTTTGTTAAAGACTTTATAGGCTTTACTAGAGATTGAATAACCTAAAAATATTTATTCACCACTCTTGGATGAAAACTTGTCCAGATTATCCTTAGTATTAAGAATATAAACTTTGAAACCAAAAAAATGAGGTAATTAACCTTGGTATTTCTATTGTTCCACAACTCATAGGGGGTTATTTTAAGAATTAATCTAATTAACACTCTGTTAATAATATATCATGTTTTATTGATGGCATCAACACAAAAATATATAATTAGGTCATAATCACTAAGCATTGTTCTATCAATTTCTTGTAGGGTTCTATTTCTTCTTTCTACAACTCCATTTTTTTGAGGTGTCCTAAGAGCAGAGAAGTTATGATTATATCCATTTTATGAGAAAAATGATTCAAACTCTTGGTCTTAAAAATCACATCCATGTTCACTTCTTATAGATTTTATCTTAAGACAATTAATATTTTCTACAGTCTTAGCATACTTGGTGAAATGAGAGTAGGATTCACTTTTTTGAGGCAAGAAGAAGGTCCAAGTATACCTATAATAGTCATCTACAATAATATATACATAGTGATTCCCATTTAAACTAGAAACTCTATACGATCCAAAAAAATACATGTGAACCAACTCGAGATATCGAGAAGTTGAGACTTTTTTTTGTTTGAAAGAGATTTTGTGTTGTTTACCCTTTTGACAAGGATTGCAGACTTTATCATTTGAAAACTCAAGTTTGGGTAGATCATTGACTAAACCTTTTATAGTAATATTTTTAAGGGAGTGTATATTTTAGTGTCCTGGTCTTCTATGCCAAATCCAAGACTCTTTGTGGAATAAAATTAAGCATGAAACACTTTGAGAAACTGAATAATCTAGATTAACAACATAAAAATTTTCATTTCTAAAATCAGAAAATATTAGTTCATTTTTAGAGTTAAAAACATTAAAAGAATAATTTTAAAATTTAACATCAAATCCATCATCACATAATTATTAAATACTAAGCATATTATATTTTAATCCATTAACAAAAGGTACTTCAGAAATTAAAACTGAGTTAGAGTTACCAATCTGGATGAGGCCAATTATTTTTCCTTTAGCATTGTCACCAAAGCTGACATGCCCACCATCAATATTTATCATGTTCTTGAAGAATGGGTAATATACTATCATGTATCTTGAACATCCATTATCCAAGTACCATAATCTTTTAGAGGATCTCTTCAAACAGCTTTCCTCAGATGTGTTTTTCATAAAACACATATTGGATTTGTCATCCTTTTCATCATGTGAAGGCTCTGAGTCACTTGAGATATCCTCAAAATCACTCCATGTTGCCTTAATTTCATTTGTATACCTTCTATATTTTTCCTCATACCTCTTATTATATTTTAACTTGGGTTATTCAGCCTTTACATGTTCCTTTCTCTTGCATTCATAACAGACTATTTCATCAGATTTGTCACTTCTTTTCCAATCCTTCTTCAAGTTTCCCTTGTGAAAATATATTCCTTTAATGTTGGGATTTATGAAAATTTTCTTACTTTTATAGAACTACTTAAATCATCTAGCTAATTGATCCATTTCCTCATCACTATTTAGTGATGATTGTTCATTACTGGAGCTTTCTGCGGGGTCTTTTAATTTATCCTTTTCCTTTTCTTTAGTTTAAGAAGTAGTGGTTTTGAAGGCCACTGACTTTATATTAAGTTTATCCTCTTCTTCCTTGTTGAATTTTAATTATTCCTCATACATCATTAACTTTACTATTGGTTCCTTGATTGGAAGCTTTCTAGTATCACAATATTCTCTAATTGATACAGAAGTTCCTCTCTATCCATCTGGTAAGCATCTGAATATTCTCATAATTTGCTCCTTGGTTGTAACATCTCTTCCTAGAGAGATCATAGTTTTCACAATTTTATTAAACCTGAGATACATGTTATAAATAGGCTCATTAAGTTTTATTTTAAAGTTATTATATTTAATATTATAAGTGTTAAGTCTCATTTCCTTAACACTAGAGGTTCCTTCATGTGAAATAGATAAAGTATCCCAAATTTCATGGGTTTTTTTACATGAAAAAATTCTATTAAACTCTTCATATCCTAAAGAACAGTATAGTGAATTCATGTATTTTCAGTTATTATTATAATCAGCCTTATTTGGTTCATCCCAAGTATTCCTATCAGTAGCAATAACATTGTATTCATTTATAATTGAAGGCCAAATCTCAAAACCAATACTTTCTGAGTGAATTTTCATTTTAAACTTCCATTTTGCATAATTTTTTCCATTAAATAATGGAGTTCTATTGGTAGAAATAACTTCCAATCTATTATACATGATAAAGAAATAAATTTTTAAAGAAATATAAATTTTTAACTAATAAAAATTGAAATATCTTTAAAATACACAACTAAAATCACAGTTGAAAAAGATTTTAAACATATTAAAATTTCAAATTTTGAAAATAGGGATTTTAAAAAAATCCTTTGATACCAAATTTTGGTCAAAATAGGAAACTCAAGAGGGTGAATTGAGTTCCTATAAAAAAAATTGTTAAAATTTTATTTAAAAGATTCCCCCAATTAAAGCTAAAACAAGCCAGTTAATCAAGGTAATAAAATTATAATAGTTTGACTGTTCAAATAATTTCTAAGAAGATTTATTAATTATTAGTTATAATAATATATAATATTGATACAACTTTTGAAACTAATCTAATAAGTAAAAATAGTTATAACTACTATCCAAGACTAACTATCAAAGTAAAATTTAGTTTTCAGAAAAATTAATTAAAACAGAAAAAGACTAAATTGAAAAACATAGAAGATAAAACAAGTGGTTCAGTCTTAATCTGAGACCTAATCCAATACAATTGGTTATCACCTTCCACAAAGCAAAATATATACAAATCTTTGATCCACATCCTGTATTGTGGTTAACAATAGTACACAAGACTATCTAGGTCACTAGACATCTTCCACTATTCTACATAGGAAAACTAACAACTAGGTCACACCGGACCTCTTATATAGTTATACGTGTGTGAAACAAAGAATAGAAAGCTATTTGAGTGAGCATATATTGTATCCTCCAATTAGATGTAGTAAAAAGAGTTTTTTTTAATATATACACACACACTTCTCAAGAAGTAATAAAATTAGTATACAGTAGTTAAAAGATAATGAGAAAGAATTGGAAATTCTTTGAGTGATGTTATATGTAGCTCTATACTTTTAGGATGTAGTAGATGTGATTTTAGATTCCTCTTGTATAAATAGAGTTTCATGAGTCTCGTGTTCTGGTTTCTAGTTTTATGAGATGTGCTTTATAGCTCTTGTTCTTCTTAGAGTTGCTACTGCAAGGATGTTTGAGGTTCTGATCTACAGCAGTTGAGTCACTAGTAATCATGAGTTATTCATGTATTCCTTAGTGTATGTGTTCTTCTATATTCACATGCATCCAACTTATCATTCTCTCTCCTGATCCAGTTCCACATTTTCTTTTTATTTCGGATTCATGTGTTGGAGCTGTCAGGAATCACGATTTCTACACCTCATACCTTGTACTATTAGGTGACATGTCTACAAAATATCATTAATTATCTCAGTGTCATTAAATGAATCAAATATTATTGTTATAAATAACTTTTAAATTAAATTGAAAAATATAGAAAAATGGTTAAGTATGTAATGGTGTTTCAGTTGTGATGAGACAGTCACGGAGTCGTAGTTGTGTTGAGAACTGAAACCGGTAGCACGATTATGGTGGCAAGATTATAGTAGCATATCCTTTGAGAAATTTTGAAACTTATATCATGGTCATGGTGTTTGGTCTTTTGCGAATTCTGGAATCAGTAGCAAGACTACGGTGTCAGGAAAGTGGTGTCTTGGGTGACGGTGTTTAGTCTTTTGTCCAAATTCTGAATGGTTTCTTGTTACGGTTTCTTGGAAACAGTAGCACGAAAACGGTGCCGGGTCCTTTGAGAAAATTTAAAAATGGTAGAAATCTTACGGTGTCACAGACTTTGTGAAAATATGGAACTTTTTTCAAGGTCACGGTGTCTGGGTTACAGTGTTAGGGAATTAGCCAATTTTTCACACCAACATTGAGACAGTGATCATAGAAGCAGTGTCTCATACTTAGGAAAATATCTGAAAATTGTTTTAAGAAGAAATATTCATAGAATGGATTAGACTTAAGAATTAGTATAATAAAACATAATAGAACTAGATAAAGCTTAGTTTATAATATCCATACATGATCTGTAAGATGTTAAACATGATTTGTGAGCATTAAAACATGAGGAGTTCAACAATCACCAAACATGATTTGTGAGCATTAAAACATGAGGAGTTCAACATAATGTATATATATGGTAAATCACTGTATTTTGTTATTCATTAAAAATTCAAGTATTTAATAAAAATACAAAAAATCACCCTAACAATTTTACTACGTGTAGAATTCAAAAATGAAATCTATTTTATCAAAATAATTTTCTAAATATGTTTAATTTAATTTTTAAATAAAATCATAATTTATTTTCAAAATAAAAAATTTAAAACTATAACTCATTTTATAACACCTTGAAAAATTAATCAGGGTCTCATAAAATTATATTATAACCATAAGACAATAAAATAATAATTTATGATTACATTTTATGAAAATAAATTATCATTTAAATTATTAAATTAATCATAAAATTGTGATTAAATATTTATGACTTACAAAAATTACAATACTTATAATATGGTCATATTTTCACTTATAATGTTCCTATATTTTATTTATACATTCATGGTTGAAGTTAATATTAATTTGGCCATTTTACTATTCATAAGGGTGCATTACTATTCATAACGGTACATTACTATTCATAAGGGTAAGTTACTATTCTTCAAAAATTATGTTGGTCCTATCAGACACTAAATAACATACTGATCACAACCACATATGTCTGTTTTTCAAAATTCAAAACACAAAAGTGGAAAATTTTTGTTTAATGGCTAGGCTATAATGGTCAAATAGTATTTAGTAGTTCATTTAAGCATGATGTGGCATTGTTTTTCCTTTTTTTTTAAATTACAATGTTACATTCTCCCCCCCCCTAAATGAATTGCGCTCTCACAATTCATTCATTGTACTTATAATTCTGAATATACATATCAATAATTAAGAAACACTATTTTATTATGTGTACATAATTAACAATATGTCAAAAGTAAATTCTATTGCTATTTTTTTCTAAAAAAATGACAACGTCTAATCTCCAAAGTTGTATTGATTGTTCCTCTGATACCAACAATAAATCCTTGAACCCACACTTCTAAATTCTGTACTAAAACGTGTTGTGTATTTTTTTATAACGGATAATAGAAAAATACATAGAACGTTATACAATCGGGGAACTTTTCTAGTCTAGATTTTAGAGAATTAGACAAAAACTTACATACATTGAATTGAAGTTTACAAAAATAATTACAAAATAACTAATTGCATTTATCTGCACTTTCACCTTAAATGTCCTTTAAACTTCTAAGGAATCCTATGAAATACATTTTAAAAACTTGGGTTGAGCATAAAAAAACAGTAAGGGATATAAAAAAATAAATCGTTAGTGAAGTGATAACAAAAAAACCAACAAAACCCATTTCATAAAACTTGTTATCATTCATAGAAACGTCATGTAGTTTCCTTGGGACATATTTAACATATCACTCTTACAATCACCCTTATACTTGGAATAACTATTCGGTCAACCTCTATTTCTGAAGTACCAAATTCATTAGAGAGTAATAATTGGGCTCAACCATCATATCTTGAGCTATAATGGGCTCAACACAACATATCATGAGCTATAATGGGATCAACACAACATATCATGAGCTATAATGGGCTCAACCAAACATAAATTTGTTCAAGGAACATATAATGAATAAAACACTAGATAGATCATTTAAACCCTTGAGAAAAACACATTCATGTTTTCAAAATACCCTTTTTTGTAAAACAAATTACTTTTAAAATATAAAAATCGTGCACATAATAATGAAATAATATTCATAAAAAATTATTATTTCAACATATAATGGAAACATAATAGTAATAAAGCATCATGAAATCATGAGAAACCACTCATGCCATATATAAAAAAAAATCTTTATGAATTTCATTAAAGTCACTTTTAAAAGGATTTTAAAAGGAAAGTCCCTTACATATATAATTGGAGCGAGAATTAATAGAATGGAATGAATATGTGTATAAACTATAAATAAACATAATAAAACATAATATAAACAAAAATTCATCAGAAAAATAATCTTAATACCACATAATGAAAGAAGTATAAGGTTAACCCAAAGAATGGAAATTGGGTCAAGAATTCACTTACCTCAATTTTGTCTTACTTAAAACATTTTTAAATCACCTATATAATGGTTAAAAAAGTATTATTAATACTTTATATATGAAAAATAATTTTTATAACACATTATATGGTCATTTTATAACATCATTCCACACATTTATTAATAATATTTTGTTATTTACATTGTTGCAGGTGTGTTCTTTACATGGATTCCATGGTAGGTTCGTAATGGATTTTATTGTTGAATAAAACAAACACCTCAGAAGTGAAATGAGATGTTATTAATATGTTTCTAGAATATTAAATGATTCCATTAATCATTTTTTATCATGTATGATGGTGAATCATTAGATAAAACATTAATGATGTTTAGATCATTTTGGCGGTTCTTCGTCAATCACAAACTTGTTTCATCATATACATTTAATATTATGCCTAGAATTTAATTATAGAACATAATAGAGGTCATAGAATACACTTTATAATATTTTTCAACCATTAAAATGGTTTTTAAAATGCATGGCCGATTTTAGCCTATCGACCGGTCAAATTTCTGGTGCTCTGCTAATGTGTATAGCAGCACTCGGGTCGAATCCTTAGCGATGATACTTTGTAATAGTTGTTTGTTTTTAGTTGATTGTATTTTGATTAGTGGGGTTTGTTTACAGAGCTTAATTTAAATGATTGATTGACTATAATTGATTTAACAAATTGATAAATATTGGGGTGATTTCATTATTAGGGAGTTAAGCTTGTGATATCCCTGAGCCTTGCTTTATATTTCATTTAAATTAACACCCACTTCAAAAGTTGACATCGATTATAATTCCTAAGTATTAAAGCTTTAATCCAAGCCTTAACTTAATTAGGATTTTAATCTCAATCAGTACATGTTTATGGTAGTGTATTTTTAGTTCCAATAATCCATGGAAACCACATGCTAAACAAAATGTCATTAATCCATGACAAATTAAGTCCAACATACACAATGTTAAATTAACGAATACTCATCGAGCAAATACTCTCAATAACTTAACATACCTAAATTATAACTCACCCCAATGAGATATTTACTAATCCATTTGAGTGTTTAATATTCTGGTTATAATAATTATGATGATAAATTAAGGATAGAAGAAAAAGAAAGGGATTAGAAAAGAGCGGTATGTTGACACACACACACGAATGATGATGATAATTAAAAATGGATTTTCGATTGAATGAGGAAGCAAAATAAGGGAAAGGGATTCAACTGAATTTAAACTATTTTAAGAACATAAATATTAAACTACAGAAGGTGGATGAGAATAAGAAATATTGAACAAGAAACTTGCATTAAAACAGAATTACAAAAGAAAGGACTTACAAAATTATAAAAACGAAGAACATGAAAGTAAGTGAAAACAGAGAGAGGAGGAAAAGTCTCTCAAGTAAAAACTTGAGTATGGAAGATCCTCCCAAGCCTTTTTAAAGGCCTTGGTCATGCCAATATGTTCTCCTCTCTTCTGAAATTCCAACCCCTCTCAAGGAGATAAGGGGATAGTATTTATAGCCCAAGGAGTGGACTGTTTACATTCCAGCAATACCCCTCCACTAGGATCGCAGGTATGGACATCATGACAGCCAAATATAGAGACATCTCCTTCTTCAAAGTTGTATATCATAAAGTTTTCCGACTACTTTCAATATTTGGAGTCATTTGGACTTTAGGATCAAAAGTTATGGCCAGTTGATTAAACAAAGTTAAACTGTCCATTTCAATCCAGTCTTTTTGAAGTCCATAATTTGAAAGGGTTTTTGAATATAAATATGCCTTCAAATACGAATGGTTTATTCAACAAATTCGGCCGTATATATCTCCTCTTTTACACTGAAAAATATAAGCTCTATTTGATGCTTACATCATGAGATATGTCATGCATACTATACTGATTTTAATTCTCATCCAGAATGGTGGGCTGGAATTCAAAGCTTCATTTGGGCCCATTGTACTTAAATTTGGGTCTTGAAATTTTTATCCAATATTAAATGTAGTGTCCCCCAAATTATGGTGGATATTTAATGTTTTTGGACTTCTGGATTGAGCCTAGTAAATCAATCTTCAAGGCTGGTCCAGTTTGTTCACAGATTCTTTGGTCTTGTTTGTGAGGACCATATGACCCTTCAAATGGCATAATTGGATCATGGTACCTTCTTATGAAATTTTTATATTGAAAGTAGAATACTAAAAAACAATAACCACACAATTTGGATCAGTATATTGATAGTTATTATTAAAACATTAAACTAACTCAATTGGACTACTTCTAAAAATGCTCAAAAATTATACTTAATATTAAAACATTAATATTTCACACAAATTATGAAAATTTCATATAAAATAAGTAAAGAGGGAATATAATAAGTCATGAAAATATTAATAACATCAACTCCCCCACACTTATCTTTGTGCATGTCCTCATGTGCAACAAATATAAAAACATGACAAAATCATTTTTACTCACCAACAGATATTAAAATTTTGTTTTCCCCAATCAGGGGAGGTTTAGACTATTTCACTCATCCATTTTAAATTCCACCACAAGTTGTTACAGAAACAATGTTCCAAAACTAATTCATTTTTTCATTCTCAAATTTAGAAATGGAAAATGTGGATACTCAAAACTCACACCTCTCAAGATGATAAAATTCATTTGTGGAGGTTCACTCTTTCACCAACCAAAAGTGAAAATCTTAGAGTTTGAAAAGAGATCTCAGCTTCCAATCCCTGTCCAAAGTGAACAAGAATCAAGAGGTCTTTTTAAGGGGTTTTTCTGTGGCTATGGGATGGTAGGAATATAATTTCCAAGATAGATAAGAAGAGGGTTAAAATACCAACATAGAAAAAGCAATGCACATTTTTTTTTGAAATAAAACATGGAAGGAAATGAAAGCACATATTTACAAGGGAATGATTGTGTGAAGAAAGACACAATAGAGGAATAAATTATGAAGTTAATGAGAAGATGGAATATTTACCAAACAAAAAAATTCTCCCAATAAGAATATAATGCAAGTGTTCTTTTTTTTCTTTTCCTTTTTTTTCTTTGTTTTAAAAGTTGACCTTGAAACAGATCTCACACTCATATCCCAACCCATGTTTGATCTCCTCATGACACTAATTGTAATAGTTATAATAAGATCAAATATTGAGGAAGAGTTATTTTTGACCTACCCAAGACACAACCCATTTTTTTCATTTTTTTTTTATTTTTTTTTTTTATTTTGAATTTTTTTTGAATTTTTTTTGAACAATTTTAAATATCATTTGTACAATACATTATCAAATCCTACTGAATGAAAACCTCCCCCCCCCCAAACTAAAATGGATGCTTGCCCTCAATCATATGATAACACACTAGAAAGTAAGGAAATGATACCCAAAAATGAAATCCATTCCCCCACACACATAAATTTCAAAAAATTATGCAATGAAAATCCATGTTGATATTGGGTGGGAAAAAGGTATTAGGCTTGTAATGTGGCTGTCAAAGAAAAGGTTTTCATAGGGTCGAAGGGGATTTCAAAATGAGGATTAATGTAAGGGAAATGGGAGGCTATTTGGCTATTGTGATTCTCATGTGTTTCAGAAAATGCCTCTATCATATTAATACACAATGAGGTAGGAAATTCAGCTCGAAGGTCCACAAACTCAAGACTCACAAATGGGGGTGAAAACACACATTTTGAAAAGATGGCCATAGGTGGCCTTGGCATGAAAGAAAATGTTTATTCTCACGGTTGGGGAAAATCATTTTCCAAATCAAAAATTGAACATTCAAAATGTGTTGGGTTTGACACAAAATTCTTTATCCAAAGTCATAATGAAAATACAAAATTTTTGAGATGAAAACATGTCTGTTAACTCCCCAAAATGGTTGGACAAAATTTCAAAACTCGATGGTGAGTAAGCATGACTCTTTTTTTATTTTTTAAGTGATTGTTTTTTTTTTGGTTTTTTTTGTTAGTTTTTAAGTTTTTTTTAAAATACACACCCTCAACATAAAGAGAAAAAAAGGGTTTGAAAAAAAATGGTAAAAAAATGAAGGAGAGAAGAAGAAGAAGAAAGAGGTAGAGAGATGAAGAGATAGAGAGAGAGAGTTAAAGGTAAAGAGGTGCCCCCTGGTTTGGATTTGGTGGGTCACCGTCTCCATCTAGTGGTTGGTCGATTAGAGAAGTTGGAGATCCAGGGTAAGTCGATGTTGATCCAGGATTGTGCATCCTCTCATGGTGATGCTTTAACAGATGTCCATTAACCGTGAATGTCCTTTTGGAAGAGGGGTGTTGGACTTGCACTGCACCAAATGGGTAAACGTTAGTAATAAAAAAATGACCTTCCCAACGAGAATTAATCTTACCTGGGTGAAGCCGAAATCGAGAATTGAAAAGAATTACCTTTTCACCTTCATGAAATACCTTTCTCAGGATGTGTTTATCATGGAGTGCCTTGGATTTTTCTTTGTAGAGATTAGAATTCTAAAAAGAATCAAGTCGAAGCTCCTCCAGTTCAGCCAATTGCAACAGTCTTTCTTCACTATATTTTTCACAATCAAAATTACAGGTTTTCACAGCCCAAAAAGACTTATGTTGGATTTCAACTGGTAAGTGACACGCTTTACCAAAAACTAGCCTAAAAGGAGACATCCCAATGGGTGTTTTATAGGCAGTTCGATAAGCCCAAAGGGCTTCACCAAGTCTCTCAGGCCAGTATTTTATGGTGGTCTTAACAATTCTCTCAAGTACCCTTTTCACTTCTCTATTAGAGATTTTAGCTATTCCATTTGTTTGAGGGTGATATGCAGTTGAAGTTTTATGTACAACCCCATTCTTTTTTAGAAGAACTTCCATGGTTATATTACAAAAATGGGTTCCTAAGTCACTGATCAAGTCACGTGGTGTGCCAAATCTTTGGAAGATGTGGGTCTTTAGGAACACACTAACAGTATGATCATCATCCTTACTAGTGGTTTTGGCCTCAACCCACCTTAAAACATAATCGACCGCAAGAAGAATTTATGAGAATCCATTGGAAGGGGTAAATGGTCCCATGAAATCGATGCCGCAAACATCGAAGATTTCACAAAATATTAAGGGATTTTGGGGCATTTCATTTCTTTTGAATATTGTGCCAAACTTTTGGCAAGTGGGACATGATTGAAAGAACTCATATGAGTCCTTGAAGAGTGAAGGCCATAAAAATCCAGAGTCTTGGACCTTTCGGGAGGTCCTTTGTGGTCCAAAGTAGCCACCTCCAGGAAGTGAGTGACAGAATTCTAAGATGGAAGAATGCTTATTTTCTTCAACACATCTCCTAATTACCATGTCAGCCCCATTTTTCCAAAGTTTATTTTCTTCCGAAAAATATTATTTTGAATCACTTTTCAACTTCTTTTTTTGTTCTTTTGAAAACTTTTTAGGAAAAACACCAGAACCCAAATAATTTACAATTGGGGCATACCATGGTAACTTTAGAGTGAGAGACAAAAGGTTCTCAATGGGGAATTCAAGATCAATGATTTCTGAATAAGAAGAATTAGAAATTCTACTCAAGTGATCAGCCACAGGGTTTTCTTTTCCTGGTCTATCTTTTATTTCAAGGTCAAATTCTTGGAGCATTAGGATCCATCTTATTAGCCTCGGTTTGGAATCACTTTTCTTGAGTAAGAACTTAATAGCAGAATGGTCTGGGAAGATGATGATTTTGGAACCTAAGAGATAGGACTGGAATTTATCTAAGGAAAAAACCACTTCTAAAAGTTCTTTTTCTGTGACAGTGTAGTTATATTGAGTTTCATCCAATATTTTTGAGGCATAATAGATGACATGAGGAATTCTTTCTCTTCTTTGACCAAGAACAGCCCCAACAGCTCTATTAGAAGCATCACACATCAACTCAAAGGGTAATGACCAATCTGGGGGTTGGATTATTGGGGCAGATGTTAGAGCAGTTTTGAGTTCAACAAAGGATCTCTTGCAAACCTCATAGAAATGGAAAGTGACATCATTTTGGAGGAAACGAGTGAGTGGGAGGGAAATTTTACTGAAGTTATGGATGAATCTCCGATAGAAACCAGCATGACCAAGAAATGAACAGATGTCTCGAACAGAGTTGGGTTCAGGAAGTGATTGGATTACTTCAATTTTGGCAGGATCGACTTCAATACCATCTTTTGAAACTATGTTCCCTAGAACAATCCCATTTGCAACCATAAAGTGATATTTTTCAAAATTTAACACAAGGTTACAATTGACACACTTTTGAAGGACTGGAGAGAGTGAATGCAAACAAGATTCAAATGACTCACCATAAAATGGTGAAGTCATCCATGAAGACTTCCATGTAGTGTTCAATGAATTCTGAAAAGATACTCATCATACACCTTTGTAATGTTGCAGGAGCATTGCAAAGTCCAAAAGGCATTCTTCTATATGCATATGTTCCAAAGGGGCATGTGAAAGTAGTCTTTTCTTGGTCTTGAGGTGAGATTGGGATTTGAAAATAGCCGGTGTATCCATCAAGAAAGAAATAGTGTGACTTTCCAGCCAATATTTCTATCATTTGATCAAGGAATGGAAGAGGGTAGTGATCTTTTTGGGTTTCAACATTCAATTTCCTATAGTCGATGCACACACGCCATTTGTTCTTCACTCGAGTTGTAACTACCTCTCCATGTTCATTTGTGACAACAGTTATCCCACCCTTCTTAGGTACAACTTGAATTGGACTAACCCGTTCACTATCAGAAATTGGGTAGATAATACCATCTTGAAGAATCTTGGTGATCTATTCCCTAACTACCTCAAGGATGAGTGGATTGAGTCTTCTTTGTGGTTGTCTAATTGGTTTGGATGACTCCTCAAGATGGATGTGATGCATGTAAAGGGCAGGGTTGATTCCTGGTATGTCATCTAGGGTCCAACCTAAGGCCTTTTTGTTTTCCTCTAATACTTGAACAAGTTTGGGCTCCTCAGTTTCAGTAAGTGTGGTAGAGATAATGACAGGATATGAGTGATCACGGAAGAGGAATGCATATTTCAGGTGTGCAGGAAGAGGTTTCAAATCAGTATCATCTTTCACTTTTGGGATAGACAACTCAGGAATAGAATAAGGGACTTCAATTGCTTCAGATTCATTTTCCTTAATACTTTCAAGGTGGAGCATTAGATATCAGAATTGATGTGGAATTCAAGAGAGTTTTCAAGTTCCTCTAGATTGATGGAGTCTATGAATGAAAGGTCCACATCAACTTCACCATTTATGACTTGGTTAATCCTAGTGCAGATTTCACAACATCCTATATCTTCAGAACAGGATGAACATGATGTAATGGGGTTCAATTGACTCTTAGAAGTGTCCTCGGAAGCATGGATTGAGAATGCAGAGTGATCCTCAGATGGGTATCGCATGGCTTGGAAAATGTTGAATTTGACCAGTTGGTCACCGAATTCCATGGATAAGATGCCAGAATGGACATCAATCTTGGTTCTCGCAGTCATGAGGAATGGTCTTCCAAGAATTAGGGGAGATCGAGAAGAGTTCGTCTCACCTTCCATGTCAAGGACATAGAAATCAGCAGGGAAGATAAGATCATTGACTCGGACAAGGACATCCTCAATTATTCCCTCAGGACTAGTTGTGCTTTGATTGGCTAACTAAATGAAAACACTCGTTGGGTGAAATAAACCTAGACCAAGGTTGGAGAATATGGATTTGGGCATGACATTAATTGAGGCTCATAGGTCTATGAGTGCATCATCAAAGTTGGAACTTCCAATTTGGCATGGAACCGTAAAGGTCCCTGGATCTTTTCACTTTATGGGAATAGACTGCTGGGTGGAAACATTTTCGAAGGTCCTAAGTTGCCTCTTATGGGTACACAACTCCTTGAGAAACTTGGCATACTTAGGAATTTGTTTTATGGCATCTAAGAGGGGAATGTTGACTTCAACACGTCTAAACATGTCGAGCATTTCAGGATCAGGTTCAAAGGAATTCCTTGGTTTAGAAACAGCTTGTGGAAAAGGAATTGGATTCCTAAGTGGAATGGAAGGAGGTGAGGAAATGGATTCAGGTTCTTTTTCAAGTTTCTTTTTCTTTTCGTTTTCTAGGTCAACATTCAAAGGAGGGTTTGAGGATTTATCTTGAGGCACAATAATTTTCTTTCCCGATCTAAGTGAAATTACACTTACATTATCCTTGGGGTTGGGTAATGGTTGAGCTGGGAGTTGGGAAGAATTTGATTGTTGTTGCTGGCTCAGGTGGGATGCAAGTTGACCTATTTTAGTTTCAATGTTTTTAAGGCTAGAATGGGTGAAGGAGGCAAGATCTTCCACTGCACTTTCCCATGGTTGCTTGGAAGAAGAGGCTTGTCCCGGATTGGGATTAACTTGATTTTGGTTCTTGGTAAAGCGATTTTATTGGGTTGGGAATTGGGAAGTCACATTCGGATAGTGGAATCCAGAAGGAGGATTGTTCCTTTGATGTTGAGGAACAAAAGGATAAGGTTGATGGAAGTTACCACCACCTTGACCATATTAGAATTGGTTTGGATTTTGAGGAGGGAATTGAGGGGGATGAGAGATGGTATTAACATACCTCAAGCTTGGGTTAAAGGTAGAGGAGAAAGGCTCAGAGTGAGGTTGGTTGAAGTTTCTAACAAACTGACCTGATTGTTGAGGGTTGGGGTTCCGCTGAGCATATGCTGCATTGAGCTCCATTGGTCTGGATGAATCGGATTTATCCTCTTGAATTTGTAGACATGTGTCTGTTGGATGAGCTGGGGAGCTACAGATTCCACAATTCCCGATAGGTCCAGGTAATAGTTATTGTGGAGAAGATGAGTTTGGGGCTTTGGTAGCCACCACTAGTTGACGAAAAAGACCTATAAGTTCACTCATCCACTCAGTCATCTTGTTAAACTCTATGGATTGATTATCTTGGGCTTGTTTGACTTGAGCATGTGCTCGAGTATGGAATTGTTGTGTGTTTACAGCCATGTTACTTATGAGATCTCTTACAGCTACTGGAGTTTTGTAAATAAGAGCACCACCACTTGTGGCATCAATGAGGGTTCACTCCATATCCAATAACCCCTCATAGAAGTATTGGATCCAGAGTTGGTCATGGATTTGGTGGTGTGGGCAGGTTGCCACAAGCTTTTTGAACCTCTCCTAGTACTCATGGAGTGATTCATTTGGGAATTGACGGATACCACTTATTTCCTTTCGGATGGAAGCGGTACGAGAAGCAGGAAATAATTTTTCTAGAAAGAGACGCTTCATGTCATTCCATGTAGTTATGGAACAAGGAGGGAGGTAGTAGATCCATGAATTGGCAGAGTCAGCTAAGGAGAAAGGGAATGCTCAGAGTTTGATTTGTTCTTCAGAAACCCCTTGAGGCTTCATGGTAGAGCACACCACATGGAACTCTTTGAGATGTAGATGCGGATCCTCACCGACTAGCCCATGGAAATGAGGTAGAAGATGAATCAAACCCGATTTGAGTTCAAAGTCAGCCTTTATGTTTGGATATTGAATACGAAGGGGTTGGTAATTCATATCAGGGGCAGTAAGTTCTTTCAATGTTTGTTCCCTAGGATTGGTCATATCGAATTCAGTTGGTAGGGCAATGATTGGTTCTTGGGTGATTTGGTTATCCCTAATGGTCCTCCTAAGTCGACGAAGAGTTCTATCAATTTCTGGGTCAAAAAAATCTGAGGGATTTTTTGGGAGGCTACGGGGCATTCAGAGATATTTAGAAAGGATGAGGAAGGCGAGTTTTTCTCGGTGTTTTTTTCATTTTTTTTTAATTTTGATTTTTTTGTTGTTTTTTTACAAAAACTAAAAACTACCGACTACTTAAAGAACCATCCATAGAAACGGAGCCATTTGAAATGCCCAGCCGATTGTCGCCTATCGACCGGTCAAAGTTCCGGTGCTCTGCTAATGTGTATAGCATCACTCGGGTCGAATCCTCGGCAATGATACTTTGTAATAGTCGTTTGTTTTTAGTTGATTGTATTTTTATTAGGGGGTTTGTTTGCAGAGCTTAATTGTAATGATTGATTGACTATAATTTATTTAACAAATTGATAAATATTGGGGTGAGTTCATTATTAGGGATTTAAGCTTGTGATATCCTTGAGCCTTTCTTTATATTGCATTTAAATTAACACCCACTTCACAAGTTGACATCGATTAGAATTCCTAAGTGTTAAAGCTTTAATCCAAGCCTTAACTTAATTAGGATTTTAATCTCAATCAGTACATGTTTATAGTAGTGTATTTTTAGTTCCAATAATCCATGGAAACCACATGCTAAACAAAATATGTCATTAATCCATGACAAATTAAGTCCAACATACACAATGTTAAATTAACGAATACTCATCGAGAAAATACTCTCAATCACTTAACATACCTAAATTATAACTCACCCCAATGAGATATTTACTCATCCATTTGGGTGTTTAATATTCTGGTTATAATAATTATGATGATAATTTAAGAATAAAAGAAAAAGAAAGGGATTAGAAAAGAGTGGTACGTCGACACACACACGAACGATGATGATAATTAAAAACGGATTTTCGATTGAATGAGGAAGCAAAAGAAGGGAAGGTGGTTCAACTTAATTTAAACTATTTTAAGAACATAAATATTAAACTAAAGAAGGTGGATGAGAATAATAAATATTGAATAATAAACTTGCATTAAAACAGAATTACAAAAGAAAGGACTTACAAAATTACAAAAACGAAGAACATGAAAGTAAGTGAAAAAAAAGAGAGGAGGAAAAGTATCTCAAGTGAAAACTTTAGTATGGAAGATCCTCCCAAGCCTTTTTCAAGGCCTTGGTCGTGCCAATATATTCTCTTCTCTTCTGAAATGCCAACCCCTTTCAAGGAGATAAGGGGAGAGTATTTATAGCCCAAGGAGTGGACTGTTTACATTCAAGCAATACCCCTCCACTTGGCTCGCAGGTATGGACATCATGAAAGCCGAATATCGAGACATCTCCTTCTTCAAAGTTGTATATCAAAAAGTTTTCCGACTACTCTCAAAATTTGGAGTCATTTGTACTTTAGGATCAAAATTTATGGCCGGTTGATTAAACAAAGTTAAACTATCCATTTCAATCCAGTATTTTTGAAGTCCATAATGTGAAAGGGTTTTTTAATATAAAGATGCCTTCAAATCCGAATGGTTTCTTCAACAGAATCAGCCACCTATATCTCCTCTTTCATTCTGAAAAATATCATCTCGATTTGATGCTTACATAATGAGATATGTCATGCATACTATACTGATTTTAATTCTCGTCCAGAATGGTGGGCTGGACTTCAAAGCTTCATTTGGGCCCCTTTTACTTGAATTTGGGACCTGAAATTTTTATCCAATATGTCATGTAGTGTCACCAGAATTATGGTGGAGAGTTAATGTTTTTGGACTTTTGGATTGAGTCCATTAAATCAATCTTCACGGCTGGTCTAGTTTGTTCACAGATTCTTTGGTCTTGTTTGTGAGGACCATATGACCCTTCAAATGGAAGAATTGGATCATGGTACCTTCTAATGAAATGTTTTATATTGAAAGGAGAATCCTAAAAAAAAGAACCACACAATTTTTATCAGTATAGTGATAGTTATTATTAAAACATTAAACTTACTCAATTGGACTACTTCTAAAAATGCTCAAAAATTATACTTAATATTAAAACATTAATATTTCACACAAATTATGAAAATTTCATATAAAATCAGTAAAGAGGGAATATAATAAGTCATGAAAATATTAATAACATCAGTTTTACAACCATTTTTAAATAAATTAAAGTAAACTGAAGACACATCCTCCACGATGTCGGTAAATCAACACATCACAGACGGTGTTTTTAGTTTTAGAATCAGAGGGAGAGGAGAAGAAGTATGATGATTAATTTTTCCATAAACATGATAATAATATAGAATATATAATATAGTTAAGATTCCACTCCTCTTGGATAAGGGGAGGTGAAGGGATTATAAGAAAATAAAAATAATTGAAAAGAAAATACAAGAAAATGAAAGAGGATTTTTACCTCTTAATCTCTTCTCCATGAGATCCTTCTTAAGGCCTTTGGTTTTGTCCTTTTGATGAGACAAGAAAGTCTTGTACATGTGGAAGAACCTTGGTAATGGTTTTGTTCAGAATTTAGACAATTCTCAAAGCTTGAGAGGTTTGAGAGGAAGATGGGGTGAGGGTTGTATTTATAGTGGAGGAGAGGAGGGGTTTTCCATTATTTAAATCATTAGTTTAATATTTTTGCTCAAGACTTTGAATAGTCTTGATTCATATGACCCAAAATAGAAAAGAGATAATGTGTGTTTAAACCTTTTTTTTACATCATCCATGATGCTAAGAATAGTATATTTAACATATAATGTATATGGTAAATCATTGTATTTCACTATTCATTAAAAATTCAAGTATTTCAGAAAAATCCCAAAAATCCACCCTAACCATTTTTTTATGTGTATAATTCAAAAATTAACTCTATTTTGTAAAAATAGTTCTATAAATATTTTTAATTTATTTTTTAAATAAAATCATAATTTATTCGAAAAATAACAATTTTAAAGCTATTACTCATTTTATAACACCTTGAAAATTTAATCAAGGTCTCATAAAATTATATTATAACCATAAGACAACAAAATAATAATTTATGATTATATTTTATGAAAAAAAATCATTTATATTAATAAATTAATCATAAAATTGTAATTAAATATTTATGACTTACAAAAATTCCAATACTTATACTATAGTCATATTATCACTTATAAGATTCATATATTTTATTTATACATTCATGGGTGAGGTTAATATTCATTTGGATGATTTACTATTCATAAGGGTACATTACTATTCATAAGGGTACATTACTATTCACAAGTGTAAATTACTATTCGCCGAAAATTATGTTGGTCCTATCAGACTCTAAATAATATATTGATCACAACTGGGTATGTTTGTTTTTCAAAATTCAAAATAGAGAAGTGGAAAAATTATGTTTAATAGTTAGGCTAAAAAGGTCACATAGTATTTAGTAGATCATTTAATAATGATGTGGCATAGTGTTTCATTTTAAAAAATTGTGATGTTACATTCTCTCCCCCCCCTAAAGTAATTGTGCCTTTGAAATTCATTTATAATTCTGAATATACATATCGATAATTAAGAAAAAATATTTTATTATCTGTACATAATTAACTGTATGTTCAAAAGTAAATTCTATTGCTATTTTTTCTAAATAAAATGGAAATGTATAATCTCCAAAGTTGTCTTGACCATTCCCCTGATACCAACTGTAAATCCTTGAACACGTACTTTTGGATTCAGTACTAAAACAAGATCTGTAATTTTTTATATATTATAATAGAAAAAATATATAGTACATTATACAATCGAGGACCTTTTCTGGTCTAGGTTCTGTAGAATTAGACAAAAAATTACAAACATTGAATCAGATTTTAAAAAAAATAATTACAAAATAACTAATTGTATTTATCTTCACTTGCATCTTAACTATCCTTTGAACTTCTAATGAATCCTGTGAAAAAACATTTTAAAAACTTGGGATGATCATAAAAAACTCAATAAATGGTATAAAGAAAGAAATCGTTAGTCAAGTGAAAACATAAAAACCAATAAAACCCATTTCATAAAACTTGTTAGCATGCATAGAAATCTCAAGTATTTTCCTTGTGACATATTTATTATATCACTCTTATAATCACCCTTACACATGGAATAACCATTTGGTCAACTTCCATCTTTGGAGTACCTAATGCATTGGAGAGCTATAATGGGTCTCACCCATTATATCTTGATATATAATGGGTTAAACCCAACATATATTGAGATTTCATTGGCTCAAACCAACATAACTATGTCCAAGGAACATATCATGAATAAAATACTTCATAACTCATTTAAAATCTTGAGTAAAACACATTCATGTTTTAAAAATACCCTTTTTTGTAAAACAAATTGCTTTTAAAATATAAAATCTGTGCACATAATAATGAAATAATATTCATAAAAAATTACTATGTAAACATATAATGTAAACATCATAGTAATAAAGCATCATGAAATCATAAGAAACCATTAATTCCATATATAAAAAACAATATTTTTTAATTTCATTAAAGAGACTTTTAAAAGGATTTTAAAAGGAAAGTCTCTTACAAATATAATTGGAGTGAGAATTAATATAATGGAATGAATATGTTCATACACTAAAAATACACATAATAAAACATAATATATACAAAAATTCATCACACAAATAATCTTAATACCACATAATTAAAGAAGTAGAAGGTTAACCCAAAGAATGAAAATTGGGTTAAGAATTCTCTCACCTCAAGTTCTTCTTACATAAAACGTGTTTAAACCTCCTATATAGTGGTTAAAAGAGTGTGATTAATACTTTAAAGAAGCATAATAGTTTTTATAACACCTTATATGACCATTTTACAACTTCATTCTGCACATTTATTAATAATATTTTGTTATTTAGATTATTTCGGGTTTGTTCTTTACTTGGTTTCCACGGTGGGTTCGTAATAAATTTTATTGTCGAATGAAAGAGAAACTCTAAAATTAAATTGAGATGTTATTAATATGTTTATATAATATTAAATTATACCATTAATCATTTTTTATCATATATGATGATGAATCATTAGATAAAACATTAATGATGTTTAGATCATTTTGGCATTTCTTCGATAATCATGAAATTATTTCATCATATAACTTTAATATTATGCATATAAGTTAATTACATAACATAAGAGAGGTAATATCATACACTTTACAATCATTTTCAACCATTAAAATGGTTTTACAACCATCTTTGAAGTAATTAAAGGAAATTGAAGACACATCGTCCACGATGTCGGTAAATCGACACATCACAGATGGGGTTTTTATTTTTAGAATAAGAGGGAGAGGATAAGAAGTATGATGGTGAATTTTTTCAAAAACATGACAAAAATATATAATATATAATATAATTTAGCTTCAATTACTCTTGGATAAGGGTAGGTTAATAGATTATAAGGAAAGAAAATACAAGAAAATGAAAGAGGATTTTTACCTCTTGAGCTCTTCTCCTTGAAATCCTCTTTAAGGACTTTGGTTTTGGCCTTTTGATGAGACTAGTAGGTATTGGAAATGGGGAAGATCCTTGAGAAGGGGTTTTTTCAGAATTTATACAATTATCAAATCTTGATAGGTGTGATAGGAAGAGGGGGTGAGGGTGGTATTTATAGTGGAGGAGAGGAGGGGTTTTCCATTATTTTAAACATTAGTTTAATATTTTTGCTCAAGAATATGCATAGTATTGATTCATGTGACCCAAAACATTAAATAGAGAATGTGATATAGAACCAAGGGTGATTACATTATCCATGATTCTTGTAATATTGTATTTAACATATAATGTATATATACGGTAAATCAATGTATTTCACTATTCATTAAAAATTCAAATATTTCAAAAAAATCCCAAAAATTCACCCAAACCATTTTTCTAAGTGAAGAATTAAAAAGTGATCTCTATTTTATCCAAATAATTTTATAAATATGTTTAATTTAATTTTTAAATAAAATCATAATTTATTCGACAAATAACAATTTTAAAACTATAACTCATTTTATATCACCTTAAAAAATTAATCAAGGTCTCATAAAATTATATTATAATCATAAGATGATAAAATAATAATTTATGATTACATTTTATGAAAATAAATGTTCATTTAAATTATTAAATTAATCATAAAATGTTAATTAAATATCTATGACTTACAAAAATACCAATACTTATACTATGGTCATATTGTCACTTATAAGATTCCTATATTTTATTTATAAATTCATGGGTGTGGTTACTATTCATTTGGACAATTTACTATTCATAAGGGTGCATTACTATTCATAAGGTTACATTACTATTCATAAGGGTAAGTTACTATTCACTTAAATTATGTTGGTCCTATTAGACTCTAAATAACATACTAATTGCAACCATGCATGCCTGTTTTTCGAAATTCAAAACACAGAAGAGAAAAAAATATATTTAACAGTTATTCTATAAAGGTCATATAGTATTTTTTAGTTCATTTAATCATAATTTGGCATTGTGTTTCCTTTTATAAAAAAAATGGGTTATTACACCGTGCCACCTTCGATGCCCGGATTTCAAAGTAGTCGCAGATATGCACTCCTTAGGTCACGATCTAAATAGACTCGGCCTTCATTGTTAGTTTGCCTCCAATCTAAGGGTTCAATCACTTTTGGATCCACATGGTAAGTTGAACTGTGGCCACGAGTTTCCAACAACGATGAATGCAATGAATGTTGGATAAGGGAAGCAAAAAAGAACGTCCAAGGAATAAATATCGACCTTTGTTCATGTCAGCCTCAATTTGTTATCATTAGAATAAATAATTAAGAAGAATCTTAAACAAACTCCTGTTAATTAACCCCACAATGATCAAACTGTAGATCAATATGTTCGTGGATTGACCCACGTTCATCGTGAAAATCAAGAATGAATAAAAGGATCAAGAAATCAACTTCCCTACTTGTAGTTTGGATTGATTGTTGATAAATAATGTTTGCGTTGTTGTTGTTAATGAGATCCTCCAACTCTATTGGCGTGATAATCCACGATCTAAACTTCAATATGTTGTCGTTCGCCAGAAAAAATCTCCAACAGTTGTCTGAATCTCCAGGGTTTGATTGAACATCCCTAATAAAATTTTTATAATTGTAAATTTAAAGGAGAAACAGTCATTGTGTCAATAAAATAATTTATCTTTAAATTATTTCATGACGATTAAATCCTTTTCAGGTTTTTCCACAGAAGACTCATGTCAACTAAGGTTAAGTCGCACCTAGGAAAAACACCACATTATGAACTCAACAGTGGTCTTGGATTTCCAATCTAAGTCACCATTAATGATTTATTAGGATTTTAAAATAAAATGAAATAATTTAAATATTTTATTTATAGTTACGTCCTTTGTGACTTTTTCTTCATATGACATGCACTGACCAAAGTTAGATCACTCCTAGGGTAAAGCCTCTATTCTGAGGTCAATGGTGCCCTAGAATGTTTGATCTAGGAACCCATTTAAAAGATATTCTACTTTTTACGTAAATTTTTATGTGTGTACTTTTAAAAACTTAACATTATTCAAAGAATTGTTCTAGGTACACCGGGCCTCGAAATCACACGTCGTCTCAGCACCTGGTCTCGTAATTTTCCAAAATAGTTTCTAAAAATAAAATTAGGAAAATATGAGTCATTTAATTATCCCCAACTTAGGGATTTATGTCCTTGAAAATCTAAAAAAGGATAGTCAAACAAATGAGGGTAATGAGCATGAATCTGAGCCTCCCGCTCCCATTTTCTCTCCTAGAGATTTTTTTTCTACCATCGAACATGCACCAAATGAATCGACCACCCATGAAGTATCCTCTCCTACCAATCCTCAATCTCCATCGAGTACTCTATAAAAGTCTCTCTTCCTCGATATCCATCTCATCCCAGTCAATGTTGTGCGATGGGTCATACACATTCCTCGTGGATTGCGATATATGGAAGATGTTGTGTACCCATTCTAACTGTGGAGGTATAACTAAGAGGTATTCCACCTCGCCAACTCTATATAGTATCAGGAAAGGTCCGATGAACCTCATATATAGCTTATTGCCCCGACCAAATCTCCATAATATGCATCGAGGTGATACCTAAAGGAACACGTGGTATCCTTACTTTGACTCCAAAGGCCTCTTTCATCTGTCATCATAAAACTTATGACAGCTATGTGTAGTCTTCATCTTCTCCCGGATGATCTTTAACTTCTCTGTAGTCACCTGCACCAACTTCATGCCCATCAATGTTGACTCTCCTCGGTCTGTCCAGCAAAGTGGTGACCTATAGGTTCATCCGTAAAAGGACTCTAATGGTTCCATAATGATGGTGGAATGGTATATGTTGTTGTACACAAAATCTGCTAGGGTTAGGTGATCCTCCCAACTGTCGCCAAAAATTTAACATACAATCCCATAGCATGTCCTCCGGAACCTATATGGTCCACTCTGTCTGGATATCTGTTTGTGGATGAAACATTACACTCATGCGTAACTGAGTCCCAAATAACTCCTACAATCCCTTACACAACTGTGATGTAAAAAGAGCATCACAATCTGATACTATCATTGATGGAACTCCATGGAGTCCAACTATATCCAACATGAAGAGGCATCCCAAAATCTTTATTTAACTCTTCTCTCGAATAGCTAAGAAGTGTTCCAACTTTGTGGGTTGATCAATGATCACATAGATGGTATCATGTCCCCTAGACATACATGGTAAATATTTCATGAAGTCAATAGATATCTCATCCCACTTCCATTACGGAACCTCAAGGGGTTGAGTCAAACCTACTAGAACATGGTTCTTGACCTTCATCTACAGACAAGTGAGACATCGAGAAACAAACTCTGTAACTACCTTATTTATCCCTAGCCACCAAAACTGATGTCGAAGGTCCTTGTACATCTTCACCACACCTAGATGTACCACAAAAGGGGATGTATGTAACTCCCTCAAGACATTCTTCTACAATGCCACAGGTATTACTATATATCCTATAAAAAGAACAATGTGATCCGCACCTTTCAAATATCCACCAGGGGCATGTCCAATGGACATCTAAGCATGTGAAGTCTCATATTCAGTATCCCAAAGTTGTGCCTCCCTAACTCACTATAAGAGTGGAGGGGTAACAATCATCGACTTGAGGTAAGATACTCTATCCTCATCCACAAATGATATCTGTAATGAGGTCAACTACTCTGATGCCTCATTCAACAATTGTGAATTGGATCTTCTGCTAAGAGCATCTACCACTACATTCCCTTTCCCAAAAGTATAGAAAATATCAAAGTCATAGTCCTAGAGGAACTCTAGTCATTGCCTATGTATCAAGTTCAGATCCTTATGAGAGAATATATACTTGAGACTCTTGTAGACATTGTAGATGATAAATCGGTCACCTATAAGGTAGTTTCACCGCATCTTCAAAGTGAATACTATCACTTCTAACTCAAGATCATCGGTCATGCAGTTATTCTCATTTGGTATCAACTATGATGAACCATAGGCAATCACTGCTTTACTATGCATAAGGACACAACCAAACCCAGATCCTGATGTATCATTAAACACTACATACTTGGTACCCTCCTCTAGAAATCTCAATATGGGAGTGCCCGTCAATCTCTGCCTCAACTGTTGAAAACCCTCCTGGCACTTCTCTATCCAGACGAAAGGCTATCACTTTCATGTAAAATCTGTCAAGGATGCTAATAATCTAGAAAAGTAGGGAACAAACCTTTGATAGTACCCATCCAAACCAAGGAAACTCTTCACATTGATAACTCTCTTATGTGACTCCCAAGATAGAACTACCTCAATCTTCATTGGATCCACTAAAATTCCAGCCTTTGAAATGACATGTCTTAAAAAATGGACCTCTTGAATCCAAAACTAACACTTCAAGATAGTCCCATAAATATGGAGATCTCATAGTGTGTCTAGGACCATTCTCAAGTGTCTTGTGTGCTCCTCTTCACACTTAGAGTACACTAGGATGTCATCAATGAAGACCACCATGAACTGGTCTAAGTAAGGATGAAAGATATGGTTCATGAGTCTCATGAACACTGCTGGGGAATTCATCACACTAAATGGAATCACCAAGTAATCATAGTGGTTGTAATGAAATTTTAAGGTCATCTTTGTTATATCCTCATCTTTCACTCATAGCTCGTGGTAGCCAGATTTGAGGTCAATCTTCGAGAACCATCACACCACTTTCAACTGATCGAAGAGGTCATCGATATTAAATAGTGGATAATTATTCTTCACAATCATTTGGTTTAGGAACCATAAGTTCACACATAACCTCAATATCTTTTCTACCTTCTTGGAAAACAAAATTGGGGCTTCCCAGGGTGAAACACTAGGTCTCACAAAGTCCTTCCTCTGCAAGTCCTCCAACTGCACCATTATCTCACGAATATCTAAAGGATCCATCTGATATGAAAGTGTAGATATCGATACCATTTTAGGGTATAGATCAATGAATAAGTATAACTTCCTATGGGGAGGTAATCCTAGAACATCCTCAGGAAAGATGTCCTCATACTCTACCACCACTATAGAAAACTATGGACTCAAACCATCCACTAAACTGAGGGTTGGGATAGACAACTGATGAGTGATCGGTTGTAACCTCCTATGTGTGATTCAATACTGCACTGTCTACATTTCCTTTTCACCAAAAAGGGAAAACTAGTTCCCATCACTATGGACACAATGCACTCTATGTCTAAAACAGTCAATCTGAGCATGAACTATTGACAACCAGTCTATACCAATAATGACATTTTAATGCCTTGATACTTCTACCAAGAGACCCCAAATGAAACTCTCACCTCCAAGAGTCAGGTCAAACTATTGGAACCAATGTGTGATCATCAAATATTCTCTTGTAGGAGTCTATAAGCATAAGGGTCGAGTCAATGGTTTAATCAGAATCTTCGAATCCCAAAAAATGTTTGTGGAAAGAAAGGAATGAATAGAACTAGTGTCTATCAAAACTATATTTAATGTGGAAAAGACACATATTGTATCTAGAATCATCCCTAGATCCCATGGGTCATAAGACTCCATCACCTACAGCTGGCCTCATCCCTATCCACCAACTCTCTAAGCCTGGCATGGACCACCTAGGGGTGGTGGTGGTAATAGCTCGAACGTCCAACCACCTTATGTCACCCTGCCTACTCCCCTACCATGTATACCACCCTTTGGAACACCCTTCTCCTGCCTCCACCTCTACCTCGGTGGCCCCTATACCATCTCCTAATAAGTCATATGATGGGTTGAGAAATCTTGTTCCAGATGTCCCCAACCACCGCTTGAGTAACACAACATGTCCCTTAGCTGACTCGAACTTACCTAGGAGCCCCACACCACTGATCCTGTATCCTAGGATCATCTCCCAAAGTTCCTAACCTGATTGGTTCCTTACAACTATCGTCATCTACCTACTTATGAGGTCTCAGTTACATGGTTCCTACTGGTAGTTCCCACTAACGGTGTTTGCTTCGCTATAAATCTATTCACTAGCAGGGCTCTCTCAAGTACCTCAGCATAAGTATGAGTGTTATGGGATATCATGGATTCCCTAATCTCATAGCATAATGCCTTCTCAAAGGTATGATCCCTAAAGAATGGGTCTCATACCATATCTGTGGAGTAGCATGAAAGATCGATAAATCTCGTTGAATACTCCACCACAGTCTGACTGCCCTACTACAGATGCAGAAGCTCATGTATGCGCATTGACCACAACATGGCCAGAAATAACTCCTCTCTGAAGAGATGCTCAAAGTATGCCTGAGATATATTCATCTCATAGTGTGTTTGGGTCACTAAGCTCCACCATCTCCATACAGTGCCCTAAAAAAGACTCGCGACAAGGACTTCCATCTGGTCGGAAGACATCCTCACAAGGTGGAAGGCACGAGTAACTACCACCATCCAATCCTCAACTGCCTGGGGGTCTAGATCACCCCAAATCCTGAGAGGTTTCTACCTGTGAAACTCATGCAATGCACTCATTCTATATGTATCCTCAGCTATTAGTACTGGTAGTAGCTATTTCTCGACAGGTGGTGGTATAGTTAGTAAACCACCCAGAGGTGCTATCTCCTGTATAGGCCCATATACCGATGCCTCGTCTCTAGGTGGATCATCCTTGTGATCACACAATGGAATCCTGGCTTGATATATGTGTAGAGGCATCATATAATATAACAATATGTATAATGGTAAATAGAGTATATCTGGAGAGTTGACCCAAGAAGGAAATTGAATACACGTCACATTCTTATATGATGTATGTACCATTATTTTCCCTATAACCAGTTTTTTCATGTACAGAGTCGAAAAGAAGGTGCTCAAAGTTCTGATGTATGGATATGTCTGCCACCACACCAACAATAGATTTCCTAGCCTAAAAGGTGAAATCAAAACACTTAACACTATTGCCCCAAACTAACCTCACACACTTCCGACCCTAAAGTAGAACTAACCTCATCTGATACCAATCTATCATGACCCATCCCAGAGGGGCTTGTTCCATGACTACCCCAAGCCCGCCTCCAATAGTCTAGGGGATAGTGACTAGCACTGAGTGGGCATATCCTAGAAATAGGAGGCATTTTCTTAAGTACTTATATGCACACACACATATCCAATCCACAAATGATAAAATGTAAAATAACTAAGTAAAAAAATGCATGAAAACCACTATATCCCACAACCATAGTAAAATAGTGAAAGTATCAGAAAGTAAACAGGGCCAAAACAATACCACCAAAAAAAGAGTATGTAGCCACAAGTCCAACCTGTAAAGTAAGAGGTATTGGGACTCTCATCGAAAAAGCTACCGGAACACACCTCAGCATGTCTGGTCTCACAAGGAACCACCTATTCATAGTATTCCTAGAACTCCATTTAATATTCGATCATCTTCAAAAGACACAACACGTGCGGGAAAAGCCTATGCAGGGGTGAGTAAAACAATACTCACACACCCCAAAATCATAAAGGAATATCAAAAAGGAAATATCACAAAGTAAATACCATGAAGGAATACCGCAAAGTAATACCAAAAAAGAAATACCAATAAAAAATACTATAAAGGAAAAACCATGAAGGTATACCACGAAGGAATACCTCTAAGGAATACCACAAAGGAATGCCATAAAGGAATTCATAGTCAGATCCACACAAATATATTCCTATAGAAAATATATCAAGAACATCCAGATATAATCAATGAAATAAGACACACACACTCAAAAAAACATATTTTCCCCATAAGACACACAGTATATATAAGACACCTAGTCCCCATAAGACACAGAGTCTCTATAAGACACATAGTCTCTATAAGACACATAGTCTCTAGGTAAAATCCAGCCACAAAAAGTTTTTCTCGAAGTACACTCATTCTGAGAAAATTAACTCCTCAATTCATTATTTCATATGCAAACTCTCACAAAAACCCACTTAGGATATCTAAAAATGATTGTCTTGTCATAAGGGTCCAAACACCGTAGACAACTCATCAAACAGGCATCTAGTTTGAAAGTTATGGTTGTTTGAAAATTTCATAACGGAGTTCACTGGGTTATGGACTGACTGCGGCGGTCGACTGTTATACCACACTTGACCACACCACAATAGCTCAAGATGTGGTTTTATTCGACTATGAGACCGCACCAGGTCAATTTGAGGTCTGACCTGGATCTGGTCCGGTCAGCTAGGTTGACCCGGCCCGCTCCATCTAGGCTGACCCAACCCACTTTGCTTGGGACCGACCTACTCCACCTGAGCATGACCCGTCTCCCCTGGCCTAGCCCACTCGAGTTTGGGCCATCTGGGCCATCACATGTGGCTAGACTAGTTGTGTCCTCTTCTCCATGCTATCACCCATGGAAATTGTCACCGCTCTACATGGTCACCCCGCCTCATCATGCGGTCACCTCACCACATCCCTAGATCTGTTGCCTTTGTGTCCCATGGATCCACTTCACCATGTCCCATGTGTCCCACTCCTCTATCATCCCTATCATATGTGGACACTGCCACAGTCATTGCCTCTAATCGCGGCACCGCCTCACGTCGCCTCGTGCCTGTTGGGGGAGAATCCCGACCTCGAGATAAAAAACACTTTCAAAAAAAATTGTGAGAAACCTGAAAAAAAATATGGAAGCGATATAATTAGAATAAATAAATCATCATGTAGGATTTTTTAACATGGAAAAACCCTACCATGAACAAGATTAAAAAAACACAGGGAAATTCTCAAAAATATCCACTATAAATCATAGAATACAAAGAATCCAAGTAATTCCCAAACTTGAATTAGAATGATGGCATAGAAAAACCTATTTAAAAAACACACCTTGATAATCCTCCTTCTTCTCTGAAAATCATCTCACAAATTCCATGTATCAAAAGATCAATATGTGACAAAACGTCACCCTTCTGTCGACAAAACGTCACTACCTTGGAGATCTTCATCTGAACATGCATTTTTCTCACACCATATTCTAACACCCTAAGGGTTTCTCTCTCAAGATCCTTCCATCATGTTGTACCACTGATCATAAACTTGTACATGCCACCTAATCACTGCTATCAGGGAGACCTTCAGTACAAGGTCCTGATCATCAATTTCAATGCCGATTCTCTACACCTATTAAATGTTGACGCATCGCACATGTTACCACATATGCGGTATCCCCTTCTTACTCTCAGTGGAATACATATTGAATATATTTCCAAGAATCTCTCCACAGATACAAGATAATTGCATCGTCCTCATTTCACACGAGCGACCGTAAACACGGAAACCCCCTTTATGGTTCTCTCTTGTTAGCTACATCATGCTGGAACTCCTCCTGAAATATATAGACACCAAGTCCATAATCACCAATTAATGCAGTCAAAATCCTTTTCCTATCCATTAATGTTTATTATTAAATTTCTATTAATGTTGGGAGAAAATACTCAATTAATGTTGCCATAAATCTCTCTATTAATATAATTTTCTCTCTCATCAATAAATGTGATGAATACCAACATCTCCCCCTTCAACACATTAATGAATGGAAACATCCAAAAAACCTAGTTAGAAAGAAAATAGGTTGGTATCATACCAACCATCATTATTTGCAGAACATATGATGACGCCCTTTTGAAATTCTGAAAAAAAACATCTCCTCCCCCTGAAAAAACAATCCAAACACCAAAGTCTTCATCACATTTGTATCTGAACCATCTTTATAAACAAGACCAAAACCAGAAACATCTATAACCCCCATAATAGTGATTACCACATAATCTGTAGCACTTTCCAAAATTAACTACCCCACTTCTCAACATCTCCTGATCAGACATGTGCATCACCTCTCTTAACCTGCTTTAATTTCCATACCTTATTCTACTTCATGCATGCATCATCGATCCTCTCAAAAACATTCAAAATTCTCACCATAAATTTCAAGTCTGAACCATCACCTTTGATGCCACTTGTTGACGGAGAATCCTGACCTCAGGATAAAAATTTCTTGTGAAACAATTTGTGAGAAACCTGAAGAAATATGGAAGTGATATAAGAAGAATAAATAAATCATCATGTAGGGTTTTTTAACATGGAAAAACCCTCCCATGTGGAGGATTAAAGAACCATGGGTCAATTACTAAAAATATCCACTATGAATCAGAGAATCAGTTAATACAAATAATCCAAGTAATTCCCAAACATAAATTACAATTATGGAGTAGAAAAACTTGTGTAAAAATCAAACCTCAATACGCATTAGTCTTCTCTGAAAATCATCTCACCAAATCCATGTATCAAAATATCAATCTGTGACAAAACATCACCCTTCTGTCAACAAAACTTCACTAACTCAAAGATCTTCATCCGAATATGCATCAGCCTCACACCATCTTGGAACACCTGAAGGGTTTCTCTATCATGATCTCACCATCATGATGTATCACTAATCATAAAGTGGGACATGCCACCTAATCACCACTATTATGGAGACTTTCGATACATGGTTTTGATCATCAATTTCTTCATTGCTGCTCTACACCTGTTAAATGCCAACGCGTCACACATGATACCACTGAAGCGATATCCCCTTCTTTCTCCCAGTGGATGACATCTTTAACATCTTTTCAAGAACCTCTCCACAAGTACAAGATAATTTTGTCGTCATCATCATGTCACATGAGCCACTAAAAACATGGAAACCCCCTTTCTATTTCTCTCTTGTCGTCTACATCGTGTTGGCACTCCTCCTGAAATATGTTATCTCATCCTCTTATATAGACACCAAGTCCATAATCACTAATTATTGTAGTAAAAATCCATTTTCAATCCATTAATATTTAGAATTAAATCTCTATTAATGTTGTGATAAAATACTCAATTAATGTTTCCATAAATCTCTCCAATAATATAATTTTATCTCTAATCAATAAATGTGATGAATCCCAACAGCGTCGCCTTGTCAGACCACCACACCAGACCCGCACCGGTGGTCTCTTCCATGAACCATCGCATCACCTCTGATGCACGGATTTCAAAACAGCCGTAGATACATGCTCTTTGGGCTTTGATCTACATAGAACTATCTTTCATTGTCAGTTTTCCTTGAATTAGGGGGGTCCAACCATGCTCGAATCCACCCGATAAGTCGAACCATGGCAACGGGGGTCCAACGACGATGAATATAAAGAATAGGGGGTAAGGGTAGCACAAAAAATGCCCAAGTAATGAAAATTGGATTTTTTTTTGGGTCATCCTCAATTTTTTCTCGTTAGAACGAAGAATGAAGAATAATCTAAAATAAACTCCTATTAATTAACCCCACAATTTAATAACCATCCTGAAATGATCGAACTACAGATCAATCTATTCATGGATTGTCCCACGTTCATCATGAAAATCAAGAACGGAGAAAAGGAACAAAAAATAAAATAACCTATCTAGAGTTTGGATTGATTTTGGATGAAGAACGATTTCATTTCCATCATTGACAAGATCCCCTAACTCTATCAGCTTGACAATCCATGATATGAACGTCGATCCATCATCATTCATCGGAAAAGATCTCTAACAGTTGTCTGAATCTCCAAAGTTTTAGTGGAAAACCATGAGGAAATTGTATAATCATGCATTTAAAGGAAAAATAAACACTATGTTAATAAAATAAGTTATCTTTAAATTATTTAATGACGATTATGTCCTTTTTGGGTTTTTTCACAGAAGACTTGCACCGACTAGGGTTAAGTTGCACCTAGGAAAAACATCACATTAGGAACTCAATGGTGGTCTTGGATTTCCAATCTGAGTCACTATTCATGAGTTATTAGGAATTTAAAATAAAATAATTTTATTAAATTACTTTATTTATGGTTACATCCTTGGTGACTTTTTCTTCAGATGACCCGCACCAACCAAAGTTAGGTCAAACTTAGGGTAAATTCATTATTCTGAGCTCATTGGTACCCTCATATTTCTAGTCTGGGTACCCATTTAAAAGATATTCCCTTTTTAATGAAATTCGCACGTGTGTGCTATTAAAAACTTAACAGTTTTCAATGAATTTTTCCCAGCACACTGAGCATCGGAATCACATGTTGTCTTAGTGCTAAGTATCAAAAATTTCTCAAATAGTTTCTAAAAATAAAATTGGAAAAATAAGTCATTACACAAAATCAACTGATTTCATGAAAAAAAATAAAACTTAGAAATTAAAGGGAAGAAAGACTTTGAACACCCTCTTGACACCTCCACCACTACAAAACATGCTTTTAACACCACTATAAAGAGGTTTTATCAGTGCTAAAAAGTGATGAATACCTAAGAAATGTTAAAATATGACCTTTATTACTACTAAAAAAGTACCGAAAAAGGCACCATTTATCAGCGATTTTCTTTAGTGCCGATAAAGGGGGGATTTATCAATGCATTTTCCTAGAACTAATAAAATTTGAATTTTTTATGCGACTCCCCCCCCCCCTTTTCAACACTATCCATTCTCCCTAACCACCCCTCACCCACTATCACGCACCCCCACCCCTTTAATAGTGCTCACAACCCCCCTTTATTAGCACTAGATATATTATCACCCATCTGTATATACCTAGACTCGAACCCAAGACCCGACTTCTACAATGTGATGCCCTCATCACTGCCCTACCTTGTTTTATTTTTCATTTTATGATATTTCTATTTATTTATGCATATTTTAATACAAATTTTTCAGAAGTGTGTGATATATATACACAATTATAATTATTTAAATATATCATATATTAATATTCATTTATATGTATTAGAATATAAATATAAATATGTGTGTGTGTGTTTATATAAACATTATATATAAATATTAATTCATTTTTATATATTGGGTGTAGGTTGTGATGCCCCAGGATTTACTAACATGACTAAGTGAACAATGTTATGTTTTATAATGATGTTCTTGTTTTACATGGCTTGTTTTTGGTACCAATAAAGGGATTGAAACTAAATAGATGAAAAGCAAGGGGAATAAAGAGAAATGGTATACAATAAAATGTTACATTAATACAAAGACCCAAACTAACCAAGAACACCATGTGTAAGACTTAATATGGCCACAACAAGACTTCTAAGAATCACAACTCGAGTAATTGGATAGTATTCATCTTCTGGGTCCGTCAGTGTGAAAAACATAATATCCAGAACCACAGAACACGTAATCGGCACCAATGGAATGAGGAGAGCCATCCTCCCTGGTTCAAGTGTCTTGAAAATGTGAAACGCCCCCTATTTTTATAATGGTCCTTTAAGAAATTATGACCGTATATTTTGACCGCTGGGTTTAAATTGATAAAAAAAATTGTATATATAAATTTGTTTGTCTTTTTAATGCTCTAATAATCTTATGGTATTTCAAATATTTTAATATGTTTAAAATATTTGAATTATATCTTCGAGTATCTTAAACTTTAAAATAAAAGAATATTCTTGAAAATGAATCTATTTTTACAAAATCCCGATGGATACCGATATGGTTGAAAAATTAGTATTTTAACAACTTATAAATGTTTTAAACAGTCATGTTTAAAGGGTATCTTCTAACCATATACCTTTAATGGTTATTGAAGAATATATTTTATTAAAACCTTAAAGATAGGTATTTTTAATTAGGAAAACTATTTATCTTTTAAATCAAATAAAAGAGTGTATTATAAATTGTATTTTAGTTTTTAAAGTAATAAGTTCCTAATGTTTAAAAAGGTGTAGTATGTTAATCTTTTAAAAGAGTTATATCCAACAGTAAAGTATTTTACATAAATTTAGAATGGATTATAAATTTGGAATTTTTAAGTTTAAGTATTTAGGTTATTCAATTTATGAATATTCATGTCTCCTTTTTTTTAGAGAAGTATATTGTTTCATTTTATATATAACTAAGTATTTTTTTAATAAAAATTTAGTAGGGATCCAGCCAGCCGAGGGAAGCCCTTGGGGAAAAGCCCTCAAGGAAAAGGTAGAGCCCCTAGGGACCTGAGGTACCGACCATTGGGAGCCCGATTGTATAGAGGGTGTCAACCAGGTTCGATCCGAGTAGAGTTTTGGCCAGGTCGTGCGTGGGCTCGTGTCTAAGGCTCACGGCGCACGTTGCATGAGGGTGGGCCAAGGCCCGTGGGGGGGCCATGTATAAGGCCCTGGTGTGCGTGTGTTTGTGTTATTTCTCTGAGGTTAGAGTGCTAAGGCTTATAAACAGTGCCTTGTCTTCCTTTAGTTTCGATGTGGGGCACGTACCGCGTGATCCAAACCGTTCGATTGAATCCCGCATTAATCTCATCCGTCAGATTCCTTAGCAGCGCGATCTCCCCCGCGTTTAATCTCGGCCCTCGATTTCTTTTAAACCACTCAACCCATCTCCCTCTCTTCCTCCAACCGTCCGATCTCACTTTTTCTAATTTGGGTCGTCTGTTCCATCTCCACATCGCACCCCTGCGTCGTCTTCTTCCTCACGTCGGTGTCCCGCACCAGAAGGCCAGCACACCTGAGGACGCCTTGGTCATCTCCTTTTGTACTGCTCCCTTGGCTCTCACACACTCCATCACCTAGGGAACTATTTTCTCGTCTTCCTCATGCCATCCTACCCTTGGTTTGAGTCACCTTGTTGCATTGGAGCTTCTATAAAACCCCCCTCCTGCCTCATGAAACCCCGGCGGCTCCTTCTCCACTTTCTCTCCCTCAGACTCCCAGCAATCCAGCAAGCATACCCTAGTCTGAGCTTCCTCCTCAAAGAAAAGTAAGGGTGTTATATGTTTCGTTTCTATTAAGAACATCCTTTTCTTTTATGTTTTGTTATATACAGTTTGAACATATAAAAATGTACAATGCCAACCCTCCTGTTTTTAAGTTATTTTAAGGGTAATTCCCTATGATTTACAAGGAGGCATGCATGTTTATGGGTCTGCATGTGTTCTTTTTTTTTAAACGGTTCTATTTTACAAAACTTATATAATGGTGTTCTATGTATACAGTTTTATAAATATATATAAATATATATAAATATATATATATATATATTGTATCAATCTGTTGGGTATTAAATGTTTTAAAATAAGATTATTGAATATTTTCTGTGTTGGGGATTAACTTCTTTGAGTTTATTTCTATAAAACCTATATATTTGTATATATCCTATAAACTTATATATATAGGTATGTAGTCTGAATACGAATCAAAATTTTGATTTTTGTTTTAAAAGGATGGATATCAATCTTTAAACAATTCCTTATATGCGAACTATGTTTTTGGTTTAAATGGAATTACGTTTATAAAAACTCAATGTTTATATATTTAGGTACATATGGTTATGAATAGATGTATTTATAAGTATAACTTCCAAAACCTAGTATTTTTAGTAATAATTATCAGGAATTAATTTATATTTGATACATGTAAAAAAAATTAATAATTTTGGGATTTGAAAAACCAACATGTATTTTGTATACGAGTACACACAAACGAGCATGTTTAATTAAAGAAGTTTATTTGAAATTACCCGTGATGTATTTTATGATGAAGTGTGTACTTTGGCTTGATTTAAAATTTAGGAGGATTCAGGATTCATGGGATCATGTTATCATGTTGTGTTCATTTATTATCTTATTACAACAAATAACCTACTTTGGTAAATATTATTAGTTAATTCATTTAGGGTTTAATTTATTCACAAGTTCAATGACCTGTTTATCATCATAACTGATGTAAAGTGTTTTTTTAAGTATTCCATTTCCATGAAATAATAATTTTAAAGATTTATCATTTGTTATCTCATGTGAAGAACCCTAGTCACCTATCATTTTATGTGCTTTAGTAATTAGCTTGTGTGCAAAGAATGTTCACTAAACTATGTGTGCCTTTGATTAGTTATGGACCTTTGCAATTTTATCTGTCATATCATGTGTTTGAAAAATGTGTAATGGTCCATTTCTTTTAATTTTATATTTTTTACATAATGCATTCTTATGATTTATCACGACAATGAACTAAGAAATTTAATTACCCAAAGTGGTATGGGACACCTTGTGTAATATGAAAAATTGTGATTTTTCAAGGTGTTATGGGACATATTGAATATAAAATGCCAATGAAGTAAAATATGATCTATGTGGCTCACATGATAATAAATAAAAATTAAGGGTTCCCCTGATAGCGCTCCAATGCATTGGGTAAAGACTTAATCTCTAGAGATGACTTTTTAACGATACCTTGGTGAATAACCTTGGTAATTTTATTACACCTTGGGGATGGACCTTGGTGATATGGAAATGATTTTCTAAGTTAAATGTTGATTCCACATAATTAAAGTTATGTTATAAGTTCTTTTTTAAGATGATATGCCCATTCTTTCATGACCATTACCTTTATGTTGTCATAAAGTTCTTATTTCGCAAGTATAAGTTTAGAGCATGATTTGTGTTTATCACTCAGTAAAATAGTAACCAACATATGAAATTTAAGTTGTTTCCTCCACGCACAACTCTGATTATGTATTACTTTAAACTATTTAATTTGTGCTTAAATAATCATATGTCATACTTATTTATGATAAATTTTACTACTCCTTTGAAATTTATGTATTCCTTGAAAATCCTGACTGAGCATTTTTTTTATGTTAGGTTACAAGTGATATAATTTTCCATGAATAGTTTTAAAGAATGCTTTTAAAAGTTACTTTGGGTTTATTTTTTTTAAAAACCCCTTACTGAGCATCTTTATGCTCACCCTGCATTTTGATTTAAAATTTTCAGGTAACAGATTTTTATCAGATAGAACATCCTGGAAGTTTCCAGTTTCCCAGAGCCTGAACCGCACTCTTTCCTATATATAGGACATGATGTGTGTTTATAAATGCATGTTTTTATTTCAAGACACACATCATATTCAGAAGGCATCGGATCCTGGGTTTCTGGAGCCGGGTCCTCACAGTTGGTATCAGAGGGTTCGGTTTGGATAAATCTGGAAAACCATAACTAAAACAAAGAATATATATATATATATATATATTTATATATATATATACTTCAGTATTACTAAAAAATGAGTTTTCTTAATTTTCAGATGGAAAACGAAGGTACTAATCTTTTGTCTCTCCACACTGAGGCCCTAGAGACCATTGTGTCTTTAGCTAGCCGTGAGGATTTTCTAAACTATGCCCATATACTCATGACATGAAAAAACCTTTATGATGTGTCCAACTCACCACGGGTGCTTCAGTTACACTAGGGGTTAGGAATGGATTACCTCCTTATGATGATGACCCAGTTTCCCTCCTATGTACGTCTGGGAAGGTACCATGAGGGACTTTTCCGAGTGTTCACGGAAGGTAAGGAATTTGGATTTATGACCCTCAATGATTTTCAAGAGGCTACTGCTGTCGGTGACCTTCGAGCAGCCTACCTATGTAAAATATTGAACTACGGCTTCTGGGGCAAGTTGTTGAACTTTGGAATGTTAGAAGATGGGTCCACCCGACTGTCTTGTAGACAACAAGTGTATTCTGACGTCTCCCAAATCCATACCCCTCATACTAAACTCGGGAGACATCACAGGTGCCCCCATGAGTTTAACCCTGAATGCTCATCCTGTGTTTGGTTTGAGGAGATAGGGAGTTTTTCCTCTTTGTGTGGAGTTCATTTAGTAAGTCATTAGGGGAAACTCAAGCACTAATGTTTATTAATAAACTTATGTTTATTGAAATTTTTCCTTTCCATTTTCTGTCTTAGCTTTGTTTATACCTTTGAATGGCTTTCAAGTGATTAAACTCTCATCTTAAACTTTTATATGGAAGGAAAAACTCACATGCTATCTCTTCTTACTAAGATATTGGAGATAATTATGATCAAAACATGTGAAGATGAGTATTTTCCCTTCTCAAACCTATGAGGAATGTGAAAACAGTTGTTTGAGGTGACAAATTGTCCGGAGATTCTTCGCACCTATCAAGGTAATGCCTCCATCTTCTACCACATAGGCTCAGCACAATTGGCTGAGCGTGAGCATAGGGGGAAGTACCACGAAGGGATCTTCCTGTGTTTCACCCTAGGCCGGAACTACACGTCCAGAGTAAAATTTCAAGAGGGTGCCTTAGAGGGAAATGTCTGTGCGACCTATATGTACCAACTCCTTAGAATTAGCCTGTATGACAATGTATATGATTTAGATATTCTCGAACGGGACATAATTCAGCGAGTTCTCTATACATTGGTCCATATGGACATTTCCAAACTCTGTACTATTCGAACCTCCCTCTGTAAGCCCAAGTGTTCGGTGCATGAGTTCAACCCCTCCTGCCCTAAGTGTATCTGGATCAGAGAACTTGAGGAGCTGAGCATAAATGTGGGCCTTCTGCTGAGCACACCTGATGATTTCCCGCAATGAGGGATATGGTAGAATCAACTGAGAGATTCCTCTTAGTAAGTTTATATGAAAGGAATTGCGAGAATGAAATTCTTTTAAGAGGGGGATAATGTGACGCCCCAGGATTTATGAACTTGAATAAGTGAACAATGTTATGTTTTATAATGATGCTCTTGTTTTACATGGCTTGTTTTTTGTATCAATAAAGGGATTGAAACTAAATAGATGAAAAACAAGGGGAATAAAGAGAACCGGTATACATTAAAATGTTACATTACTACAAAGATCCAAACTAACCAAGAACACAATGTTTAAGACTTAACATGGCCACAGCAAGACTTCTAAGAATCACAACTCGAGTAATTGAATAGTATTCATCTTCTGGGTTCGTTAGTGTGAAAAACATAATATCCAGAACCACAGTATATGTACTCAACACCAATGGAATGAGGATATCCAACCTCCCTGGTTCAAGTGTCTTGAAAATGTGAAACTCCCCCTTGTTTTTATAATGTTCCTTTAAGAAATTATGACCGTTATATTTTTACTGTTGGGTTTAAATTGATAAAGTTTATTTTATATAAATTTGTTTTTATTTTTAATGCTCTAATAATCTTATGGTATTTCAAATATTTTAATATGTTCAAAGGATTTGAATTATATCTTCGAGTATCTTAAACTTTAAAATAAAATAATATTCTTGAAAATGAATCTATTTTTACAAAATCCTGATGGATACCAATATGGTTGAAAAATTAGTATTTTAACAACTTCTAAATGTTTTAAAAAGTCATGTTTAAAGGGTATCTTATAACCATATACCTTTAATGATTATTGAAGAATATATTTTATTAAAACTTTAAAGATAGGTATTTTTAATTAGGAAAACTATTTATCTTTTAAATCAAATAAAATAGTGTATTATAAATTGTATTTTAGTTTTAAAAGTTATAAGTTCCTAATGTTTAAAAAGGTGTAGTATGTTAATCTTTTAAAATAGTTATATCCAATAGTAAAGTATTGTACATAAATTTAGAATGGATTTTAAATTTGTAATTTTTAAGTTAAATTATTTATGTTATTCAATTTATGAATATTCATGTATCCTTTTTTTTAGAGAAGTATACTATTTATTTTTATATATAACTAAGTATTTGTTTTAAGAAAAATTTAGTAGGGACCTGGCCAGCCGAGGGCAGCCCTTGGGGACAAGCCCTCAAGGCTAAGGTCGAGCCCCTAGGGACCCGAGGTACGGACCATCGGGATCCCAAGCGTGTAGAGGGTGTCAACTAGGTTCAAGCTGAGTAGGGTTTCGGCCAGGTCACGCGCGGGCTCGTGTCTAAGGCCTGCGGCGCGCATTGCATGAGGGTAGGCCAAGGCCAACGGGGGGCCTGTGTATAAGGCCCCGGTGTACGTGTGTTTGTGTTATTGCTCTAAGGGTAGAGCGCCAAGGCTTATAAACTGCACCTCATCTTCCTTTTATTTGGATATGGGACGCGTACCGTGCAATCTAAACCATTCGATCGAATCCCGCGTCAATCTCATCCGTCCGATTCCTTAGCAGCGCAATCTCCCCCGCGTTTAATCTCAGCCCTCGATTTCTTTTAAACTGCTCAACCCATCTCCTGCTCTTCCTCCAACCATCTGATCTCACCTATTCTAATATGGTTCGTTCATTCCATCTCCACGTCGCACCCCTCCGTCGTCTTCTTCCTCACGTCGGGGTCCTGCACCAGTAGGCATGAACACCCGAGGATGCCTCGACCATATCATTTTGCACTTCTTCCTTGAATCTCGCACACTCCATCACCTAGGGAACTGATTTCTTGTCTTCCTCACATCGTCCTACCCTTGGGTCAAGTCACCTTATTGTATCGGAGCTTCTACAAAACCCCCCTCCTGCCTCATGAAACCCCGGCGGCTCCTTCTCCTCTTTCTCTCCCTCAGACTCCCAGCAATCCAGCAAGTATACCCTAGTCCAAGCTTCCTCCTCAAAGCAAAGTAAGGTTGTTCTATGTTTCTTTTCTTTTAAGAACATCTTGTTCTTTTACATTTTGTTATATACATTTTGAACATATAAAAATGTACAATGCCAACCCTCCTGTTTTTAAGTTATTTTAAGGGTAATTCCCTACGATTTACAAGGAGGCCTGCATGTTTATGGGTCTTCATGTGTTCTTTTAAAAAAAATGGTTATGTGTTACAAAAATTATATAATTTTGTTATATGTATATAGTTTTATAAATATATATATATATTGTATCAATCTATTAGGTATTAAATGTTTTAAAAGAATATTATTGAAGATTTTCTGTGTAGGGGATTAACTTCTTTCAGTTTATTTCTATAAAACCTATATATTTGTATATACCCTATAAACTTATATATATAGGTATGTAGTCTGAATACAAATAAAAATTTTGATTTTTGTTTTAAAAGGATGGATATCAATATTTAAACAATTCCTTATATGCGAACTATTTTTTTGGTTTAAATGGAATTACGTTTATAAAAACTCAATGTTTATATATTTAGGTACATATGGTTATGCGTAGACCTTGGTGATATGGAAATGATTGTCTAAGTTAAATGTTGATGCCACATAATTCAAGTTATGTTAGAAGTTCTTTTTTAAGATGATATGCCCATTATTTCATGACCATTGCCTTTATGTTGTCATAAAGTTCTTATTTTGAAAGTATAAGTTTGGAGCATGATTTGTGTTTATCACTCAGTAAAATAGTAACCAGCATATGAAATTTAAGTTGTTTCCTCCGCGCACAACTCTAATTATGTATTACTTTAAACTATTTAATTTGTGCTTAAATAATCATTTGTCATACTTCTTTATGATAACCTTTACTACTCCTTTGAAAAATGTCTTAATTGATATATGTATTCCTTGAAAATCCTGAATGAGCATTTTTTTATGTTAGGTTACAAGTGATACAGTTTTCCATGCACAGTTTTAAATAATTCTTTTAAAAGTTACTTTGGGTTTATTTTATTTTTTTAAAACCCCTTACTGGTCATCTTTATGCTTACCCTCCATTTTGATTTAAAATTTTCAGGTAACAGCTTTTTATCAGATAGAACATCCTGGAAGTTTCCAGTTTCCAAGAGCCCTAACCGCACTCATTCCTCTGTATGGGACATGATGTGTGTTTATCAATGCATGTTTTTATTTCAATACACACATCATGTTCATAAGGCACCGGTTCCTAGGTTTCTAGAGCTGGGTCCTCATACATGTATTGTAACACTACTATAGCGGACTGTAGCAGTGGTGGCACTGTAGAAACGGTGGACACTGTAGTGATGGCAGGGTACTGTAGCAGCGGAAGAGCACTGTAGTAGTGGTGGGTACTGTGCAGTACTGTAGCAGCACGAGTACTGTAGCATTACTATTCACAGAATGGTTTTTGGGCCAAAAAATGGGTTTACGGGCCATGTAATGGGCTAAATGCCCACTGGGCCTTTAAGCTATGTAATGGGTCTCCCTTTACCCAATTAAAGAGGTCTTTGATTTTCTTTAATAATAAATGAGGCTTCATCCCCAACTTTAAAAAAAATGAAATAAATAATAAATATTTATTTCCATATGGTTTACACATTTAAAAATATATTTTTATGTAAATATTTATTTATACAATTGATTTATTATAAGTTTATATAAGAAAATATGAATATATTTAATTATAAATAAAAATTAATTATGAAAAAACTAAATTTTCAAAACCATAATATCTATATAAATTTAATTCTTGTGAATAAATTTAGTCCCCAATGAAAACAAATAAGAAGACTCTCTTGAACGAAGCTGAAATACTATCAAATATTAAAAAAAAACAGGATATCCCAACTAAAAACTTAGTTTTGGAGGCATTCTGAGAATTTTTTGGCCTCAAGAAAAAGGTTACTAGGATTCCCCTGGGTCTCCATGGTGTATATCTCTTCACAGGCTTCAATTTGACAAGTTTTAGAGCACAAATGGGCACCTGAATCAAAAGTTATGGTTGTTTGATGTTTAAATCATTTTTTCAACTTATCTTTGATTCTTCATTAATTCATTTTATTTTTATGTCATCTAATTGTTATTAAATTACTATCACTTGATAATATTTAGTAAATTATTAATTAATAATACTTTCTAATTATTTTATAAGTCATTTTCACTAAATACCGTATATATTAAGTGTAAATGTGTATTTAGTCTTATCTAAATCATATTTTAAAAAATATATTATATTTAATGAAATATGTTTTTTTATGAAATATAGCATTTATCAGTGCTAGTAAAAAAGTGCTGATAAAGACCCCTCTTTATCAGCATTTTTTTTACTAGCACTAAAAAAAGGGCCCCTTTATCCGTGTTTTTTTGTGTTGAAAAAGGGTCCCCTTTATGAGTGCTTTTTTATTGATGCTGATAAATAGCCTCCATTATTAGTTATTTTTTATTAGTTCTAATAAATGGACTGTTTTATCAGCATTTTTTAGTATTGATAAAGTCTCCCTTTATCGATTCTTTTTTTAGTGCTAATAAAACCTAACGCTGGATAAACCCAGATTTGTAGTAGTGCTCCAAACCTTGAAAAACACAGAGATGAGTTTCATAAATCTAGGACCTTACAATTCCATGATTTTTTATAATATATCCATTTTTGGTGTGACAAATAGATGATACGTATAACAAAACTGTATTTGTTTTGTTGTCTTTTTTGAGTTCTTGGCATGTTTCATGACATGGTCATGACTCATGTATTATTACATGTTTTTCTTCAGTTCTCCAAAATGTTCTCAAAAGGTCCTTTAATGCTTTGATTTGATCTGGTCCCCTTTGAATTCCTCTAATATTGTCACATTCCAATTCAATAATGTATTTCAACAGATAATATAATGTGTGATAGGCATCAAAATGAATTTATAAAACAGAATAAACTTATTAAAAATTATTGACTTTTGTTTGAGATAGTATTTTAAATATGGAATGGATGCACCATAAATATTTTGATGACTTTTACTGACTTTTCTTTGTGATAATATTTATTGACTTTTATTGACTTTTGTTTGACTTTTGTTTTCCACTGCACAAATGTTGTTGTTTCGTAGTGGTGTTCCCCCTCCAAAACACAATATGCAAGAAAATTAAGGCAGGATTAGCGGAGCGGACGTGGGTTCCTTGTAGTTGGGGAAACTTCTTCTCACCTTTCTTATCACTTATTTCGTATTGGATTCAAAAATCAATCCCCAATCAGTTTCCCTATCCTGACATCCTCTTCCAACCACAACCTGATTCTCTAACTTTCTTTGGTTTAATGCGAGCATATCAATTTCAATCAGGCAATTCATTATTCAATCAATCGATTTTGAGCCTCCATTTCGGTTTTTTCATGTTTTCCTAAACCTCTCGTGGTATTCCATCCATTATTATTTTGTTCCTAATCATTAGAATAATTGTTTTAGTCAGGGTAGGAAGGATTCATTGAACGTTAATGTTATTCGGATGCTTGAAATTTGAAGAGAGTGATTGAGTCAGGGGTCATGCCATGATAAGAAACTCCTTCATACTCGAAAAACCCCTTGGTTCTGAGATAGAATGAGATGAAAAATGTGTTGGAGTTCATCCCATGTATCCTGGGTGGTTTTTTCTCTAGATTTGAAGATATGTTTTCAAATGGTGGTGGCCTCTCTTATCTACACATCGAGATCCTTTTTTTAAGATAATGTTGGAAATACTCGATTGATCAACACAAAAACACAAGAAAAAAAACTTATAAGGATGAAGGAAAAATCTTGAACACAAAGGATGTTTTGCACCATCAAATTGGGATGCTTTACTAGAGAGGTTTCCATTTATTTATATACATACATAAAAGAAATATGTATTTACAATGCAATTAAAACCACACTATAGATTTAATGAGGTCAAAACGTATTGACCCATAAATGAGGAGAAAATAATAATGTTGGAGGGAAATAATATAGTCTAATTGAATATCAATAAATGAAATTAGTTAGAAATCACCCCCTAATTTCTATTAAGTTTACTGGATCTCAATGATCCCAATATTTTCATGCTACTTCTAAACCTAGCGCACCCAAGTGACTTCGTGAGAATGTTTGCAGGATTTTATTTCTCCCTTGAAACCTTCTCCTTACTTTTCACTAGATTCTTTACAATGAATGTGCCATGTAGGTGGGCAGACATGGATCTTTGGACATAATGAAGTTCAAATCACCAGGGTCGAGCTCACATCATGCAAACCCAGGTGGTGGTGTCGGCCTGATAATGTTGCTGATGGTGTGAAACCAAAACATGGCATTTCTGTGATCAATGTCAAGTGATTCTTCCATATTGGATGGTGATGAAGTGAAATCCACTACGGCCGATGGAACGAGCATAACCTTGAACATGTCTGGTGTTGTAGTGTCTACAGAGAGTGTGCTAGTGGGTGTGAGTGATGATCTCTGATATCCGACAGTGTTTCAAGTCTCTGTCGTCCTTGGTATACATGCCTTTGTGTGTTTGATGGTGAATGGATCTTTACTACTCAACACACCTTGTTCATCATGAGAACTCTAATCCCACTGATATGCCTCATCAAAGATTACATCACACATTATATTCACATGCTTGCTGACAGTGTCATACACATTGTATTCCTTGGACCCAAACTCGTACCCTATGAAGATCATCATTGTACTATGATCATCCATCTTCTTCAAGTCAAGATTCACGTTCTTGACATGTGTGATGTTGTCGATGGTGAATTTAAAGTGCACCGTCAGTCTTTTTCCATGACATGCCTCATACGGCTTCATCCTGTCAACGTTGTGTGTCAGCTATCGATTAAGGATGAAGATAGTGGTGAAGATAGCCTCACCCCAGAACATCCCAGGAAGACCCTTATCCTTTAGCATGCTTTGATCCATGGACACCATAGTTTGGTTGTATTGTTCAATGACCCCATCCTGCTATTGTGAATAGGGTGCCTTGAGTTTTTGTTGTATGCCATGCTCGGTACAGTATTCGCTGAATTCAACTGAAGTAAACTCATCATCATAGTTAGTGTGGAGGAACTTCAACTTGCACCATGTATCTACCTTTATTGTGTCTTGAAAGCATCTAGTTGTTACCAGTTCCTAGTCCTTGCTTGTGATAAGATTGATCCACATGTAGCACCTCATTTCATCCACAAGTAGCATAAATTAGCGATTCTCTCTTGGCATCGTCGGTATGAACGGCCCACTAAGGTCACCGTGTACAAGGTTGAGGAATTTTTCTGCATTATGATTCACTTTATTAGGGAAATACACTCGTCGCTGCTTCCCAGTGAGGTAGTCGTTCCATACTTGATCCACTTGATCAATCCGTGGAAGCCCTCACACTATATGACATTGAGTGAGCTTATATAGATCCTGGAAATTCAATTGGTTTTACCTTGAGTGCTGGTGTCATTCCACCTCCGACCTCCTTGCAGAAAATCATGTAGGTTGTGTAATGTTAATCCTTAGCTTTTACAACTGATTAGGGAAGCGATGCGCCCTAGCCAGCAGGCATCGTCACTTGTCTCAGATCTTCATGGTTCCTCCATCGATTAGTATCTGACAACCATTCTCATAATTATGTCTGATACTGATGATGTTGGTGGTGAGTCTTGGGATGAAGTACACCCCCATGAGATTGTGGTGTTCACCAATATTATAGGTCAACAGGATCACTTGATATTGATGACAGACCCATCACTAAACTTGATAGTATTGTAGATCCCAGAGTCAAGCTCAGAGAAGATAGTGCAAGAACCAGTCATGTGGTTTGGGGTACCAGTGTTGAGGTACCATAGGTCATCATCACACGACTCCTTCTAAGCGTGTTGTGAAAAGACCTTATCCTCGACCACCTGGAGAGGACTGCAATGTGGCGGCGGGGAAGTGCCAGATAGTGGTGGCGGTGTATCGGGCATCGTGGAGCACGCCCTTACGTAAGAAGTGTTGGCTCGTCATCATCACCATATGTAATAAGGTCCTTAGCTTATTTCATCCTTTTGTGGAAATATTTGTCCCAGTGAACCATTTTTTGCAATAGCGACATTGGTCTCTTGAAACATCATGAACATTGTCGGATCCCCTACCATCCCTTTGTGGTTATCGATAATGTCGATTGCTGTTCTTGGAATAATTGTAAGGTACCCCCCCCCCCCCCCCATATTTCACTCCTTCATCCATGCAACCCAATCCTCCTCAATGAGGAACAAATTCCCTCCATAGTCGGTGGTGGGTGCCGGCTCAAAATGGTCCTCTGCCACATTGAGTCTCCCTATTACATTCTCCATAGAGAGAATTGAGATATCGAGAAGTGTCTCAATTGAAAGAGAAATTTGGGAGAACCAAGAGGGGAAGACATGTAGGTACTTCTAAATGACCATATCTTGAGGCTTCGAATCACTGAGGATCATGAGTTGGTTGACCAAACTAGTGAGCTGCATTGTGACGTCATCCATTGATTCACCGTTGTGAAAAGAAATGCTTTCATACTCCTTGTGGAGATTCTAAGAATTGGCCTTGTGAACACAGTCAATGTCGATGTACATGGTCTTCACAGTGCCCCACACATCCTTGGTAGTTGCCTTTATGTAGAGTATGGAGATCATCTCAAGAGGGACAACACAGAGGACGGCCTCCAGCACCATCCGATCTTCCTGGAGTTCAGCACCACCAGTGTCGACGGTATCCCAAAGTCCATGTGCTTGAAGCATAAACTTAATCATCAAGGACCATTAATTATAGTTCATCTTCATGAGGATTAGATACTTTTTCAATCCCCTAATATCCTTCACCACCTGATGTACCACTAGAGGGCCTCTACCGCTGTCGACGAGTGCTCTGGGACGTGCTGATGATGTCTGGGAGAGTCGGGGTGATAAGGGCTCAGAGTGTGGCATCATTGATCAAGTCAACCTCCTCTGATAACAAATGTTGGAAATACCCAACCAATCAACAAAAAAACACAAGTGAAAAAACTTATAAGGATGAAGGAAAATTATTGAACATAAAGGATGTCTGTGAACCGCCAAATTGGGATGCTTTTCTAGAGAGGTATCCATTGCTTTATATACACACATAAAAGAAAGATGTACTTACAACATAATTAAAACCATGCAACAGACTTAATGAGGTCAAACTGTATTGAGCCATAAATGAGGGGAAAATAATGAGGTGGGAGGGAAATAAAATGGTGGAATTAATTTCCAATAAATGAAATTAGTTAAAAATTATTATATCTTTTTGAGATTTACTTGAGGGATTCTATGGGACTTTTAAAAGGTGTATGTAGCACTACTTCGGGGAGTGAAAGGGAGACCTAGGGAGAGGTACCATCCAAGGAGATTGGGGTAAAATGTGATATAGGATTTCTAATAGTCATGTATTTTGGTGGAAAACATTTCTAGGGTTTTGAAAGTAGTGATCAACAACAATATCGGGTTGTGCAATAAGGTGTTGCAACAATGCCACAAGTTCAATTTTGATACCTGAAGGGTGAAATCATGTCATAGAATATTATCAAAGGTGATAAAGATGTATCGAGTTTTGGTTTTTCACATAGGTTTTTCTACACTGTATTTTCAAATTCAAGTCTCAAACTTTACTTGAATTTTTTTACTCTTTGATTTATAGTGATTTTTATCAAAGTTACTCCATGGTTTTTTAATCCACCATAAAGAGATTTTTTTCTAAATGGCCCAAAGGACTTCATTTTTTATTGATTTTTTTGATAATACCTCTTTCATGGGATAAGGGGGAACCCTTACATGGCCTGAAGGATTTAAGTGACATTATATGACATGAAGGTCTTAGGAAATCAACCCAAACAAGAAAACTTGGAACTACCCCTCCCCAAAAAATGTTGTGATGTTATCACTCCACCTTCACATGATTGGTTGAATAGTTTTCCTATACAGAGCTACATAGGCCCGGTACCAATGGTAATACCATACCCTCTCAATCTTCCAAGTCCGATTATCTCTGTTTTGGTGAATGTGACTACTCTAAATCCTCATATGGATCCTTTTTCCTTGTAATTATTCTAGTACATCTGCATTTTTAGGGGGCCCAAAGTCCTTGAGGTGGCCCGAAGGCCTTGAGATGGATTTAAGGCCTTGTGGTGGCCCAAATACCTTAAGGTGGCCCGAAATCCTGACTATCTTGAAGGCCTTGGGTGGCCCGAAGGCCTTGGGTGGCTCTAAGGCCTTAAAGCACTCGAGGACCAAACCAGTAGCCCAAATGGATGAATAGTTCTAGATTATATAGTACCTGTTATAATACTTCTATAGTAACCCGAAAAAATGCCTCCACCCAGATTTGATCTCGGGTATCTTGGATGCACTTTCTGATTCCTCACCAACTGGGCTAAGGATCATGTGCATAAAGAGGGTTTTCCACATTAAAATTTGTGTCCATATTTATTATTCTGCTATTTGGTTTTACAGTTCATTTACGTTAGTGATTATTACAATTATTATTATCACAAATGGGATTTATTCTAGAGTCAATCCACTTCTGACCCAATATCTAGTATCAAAGGAGGTTATTTGTGTTTTCTTGGTGATGAAATATGATTGATTCATGCAATGTGATTTTTGATCACATTGAACTATTTAATAGCCAAAATGATTTAACATTTTGGCCAAAAAGAGTTAAAAATATTCTAGTCCATGAGAAGACAATGAATCCATTGAAGAAAAAATCAGATAAACCAAATATGATGAGTGATGTTGATTGGAAGGATATGAGAGAGTTGATGACAAGCATGAATCAAATGTATTTGGGTGAAAATACACTATGGGGAGTGATGAATCTGAAAAATCTGGAGGAGATCTGGGTGAAGCTTGAAATAAGGTATAAATCAAAATCCATTACAAATCGTTTATATCTAAAAAATGGTTTTATCATTTGTGAATGTCAGAGAATGAAGATTTAGGTAACTATATAGATGAGTTCACCAAAATTTTGATGGAACTATCTTCATTGGTGGTCAAGATCTATGATAAAGGTAATGTGGTACCTATTGAAATGGAAGAAGAAGACAAAGTGTTTCTTATTTTAGGTTCTTTCTCTGATTCATATGATAATTTCATCACCACATTTTTGTTTGGGAAATACACACTGAAGTTGGATGATGTGATTTCATCATTGTTGATGAACAAAACTTAGAAAAATACCAATGATGGTGAATCTTCAGGTAATAGTGCTACTCTGGGTGTGATATATGGATGTGGTAATCAAATATGTCCGTCAAAGAAAATAATAAAGTTAAAGTGATTCTTTTGTGACAAGGAGGGTCGTGTGTAGAAAAACTGATATGAATTGAAAAGACTTAAAGAAGAAAATAATGCACACAACATTTATTCTAAGGATATTGGTGTAAGTATTATTAAGGGTGTGGGAAATTTACTTTCAGTTGGAATTGATTATTACAGGTCAAATCTATACACCAAATGGGTGGTTTATTCAGCATCATCGTGTCATATTACACAGAAGAAGGATTTATTTTCTTTATATAAAGAAGGAGTATTTTGTATATTGAATATGGGAAAAAAGGTTCTATTGATGTAATTTGTGTTAGTGATATTTTTATCACTACAAATGTAGATTGTATGATGATTCTAAGGGATGCGTGACATGTTTCAGGTATATTCCATAATTTTTTATCTAATTATACTCTTGATAATGATTGATTCAGGAGTTTATTTGGCTGTGAAATATAGGCCTTGGCTAGGGGATTCATGGTTTATGTGTGAGACAAAATGGATGAAACACTTTATAGGATAGATGTAAAGGTGTGCGATGATGTGATGAATTCAATTGTGAAGAGGAATTCATCTGATTTGTGGCACAAACAATCATAACGCGTGAGTCTAAAACCATCAACTAATATGAAGAAGGTTTGGAAGTAGAAGTATGTTAGGTTAGGTGATTTAGGTCTTACACCTAATTCTTTTTGTTTAGGTAGTACCACTAGTGAAGGAATAATTAAAATCAAAGATCAGGGTGATGCACTGAGAGTTGTAGACTGCTCAGAGAATGTTGAGTAGAGAGAGGATTTAATTCCTGCAGGTGCTCTAGATCATGTAGTGAACACAATTATAGAGGAGTCATATGTTGATGATTCTGGTATTGGTAGTGTAGACATAGATATGATGAAGAATTCTTCATTTGGATTTCTTTTCCAGGGGGATCTTTCAAGTTTTCTTCAGAGATGAAAAAGATTTATGTCATATTTTCTATAGAGGATGAAGGTTGGTGTGATACCAACTGATCTTCTTTCCAACTGAGTTTGTTAAATGTGATCTTCTTCTTCGATGGGATGAAGGGAGAGATTGTTGGAGTTCATACCATGTATTATGGGCAGTTTTTTCTCTAGATTTGAAGATATGATTTCAAATGGTGGCCGACTCTCTTATCTATATGATGAGATCTTTCTTTAAGATATTATTATATCTTTTTGAGATTCACATGAGGCCTTATGTGGGAATTTTAAAATATGTGTTCAATGATACTTCAAGGAGGGTGAGGGTAGCCCAAGGAGAGGGACCATCCAAGGATATTGGGGCATAATGTGATATAGAAGCTCTGAAAGACATGTCACTTGCATCAGATACATGTGAAACATTTCTATGGTGTGGGAAGTAATGAGAAGTGACAATATGGGGTTGTGTAACAAGGTGTCGCAACGGTGCCATGAGTTCAATTTTGATCTCTAAAGGGTGACATCATGTTAGAATATTATCAGAGAGGTGATGGAGGTGTATCAGGGTGTGGTTTTCACATAGGTTTTTCTACACTATATTTTCAAATTCAATTCATGGTCTTTACTTGGATTTTTTTCACTCTCTGATTCATAGTGAATTTTCTTGAAGTTTCCTAGTGATTTTTTAATCCTGTGAAATGAGGGTTTCACCATAGTAAAATATGTTTCTCCATTTATTATTCTGCTATTTGGTTTTACACTTCATTTAAATTGGCAATTCTCACTGTTATTATTTTCTCAACTGAGTTTTATTATGGATATGATCTACTTCCAACATAACAAAATGATCGTTATTTCTTTAAGAACAAAGGTTTACAAAACCAACTTCCATTAGAAACTCTCCCCCCTTCAATTAAAGATCTATAACTCATTTGGGATGATCAATATGATTCAGTTGGCCTCTTTATATAACCAAGGGATGAGGATTACAAGTTTGTCACATCTTCACCAAAAACCCACCCATGTCTCACCTACACCCACTCATACCAAGACTCCAACCATAAAGTAGTTTATTGAAATTTTCACCATATTTTCTCAATTTTAAAAGATTATGTAGAGGAATGATAACCAATTTGGATCCACCCATGTTGAATCGCTTTAAAACACTTTCAAAATATTTCTTTTGAGATAGACATAACCACTTCATATTCCTATCGCATATGATTTTCATCCACATAATCTGTTGATATAATCTCAAGCCTAATGTAATTAAGTAACAAAGTTATCATCCTAAAAATTATATAAGTAAATACATTGGTTTTACCATGTCTATCAGTATCCATTATTCACCATGAATGAGTCAAAGTTATTGTACCACTGTCTGAGAGCTAGTTTTGAACAGTACAAGTTCTTCTTCAAGTTGCACATGAGACTTGCTTTCCCTAATATCTTGAAGACTTCAGGTTATTTCATATATATCTCCTCTATGAGGCTACCATGAATATCCATCTTCTCAATATATAGGTCCAAGATAGTCACCAATATGAAAATGACTTGGATTTTCACTGTTAAAAAAATCTCATCAAAGTCAACTACTTTTTTAAATAATTTTTTAACTATTAATTAAGCTTTGTGTTTGATCTCCCTTATTTCATATTATTTTTTGAGTTTGAACACTCATTTTTTAGTTAGTATCTTTTTACATTTAGTTAGTTCCATTAAATTGTGTGTTTAGTTCTTCATCAATGAATTAATATCATTCTTTATGGCATGTAACCACTTGAGTTTTTCAGGATGAGACACTGCTTATTAATATATTTTTTGTTTCCCTTCATCCATCCAATGGCCCGAAGGCATTCATTTTTTATTGATTTTTATAATACACCTTTTAAGGGGTGAGTTGGAATCCTTACAAGGCCCGTAGGCGTAAGTATTACATGGCTCGTAGGCCTTAGAGTAATTCATTGTCCATAGACTTTAAACATTACATACAACCCAGACTAAATACTTGGAACTAATCCTCCCCAGCATCTTCATTGAGAAATCATCTCTCCACCTTCGCATGGATGATTTTCTAGGTTATCCCATGTATGCACAAGCTTTTCTCGATGGCGGGTGTCATACCCTCTCATTCTTGAAATACGTGTAGCTTCTACGGTGGTGAAAGCTCCTTGCTCATCCTCTTATAGAGCTTTTTCCTTGTAGGTTGTCTAGTTTTCATCTGCACTTAAGGTGGCCTGAAGGCCTTGAGGTGGCCCGAAGGCCTTACTGGCCCAAAGGCTTGGGTGGCCCGAAGGCCTTAAAAAACTCGGGGACCAAATCGGTGGCCTGAAGGCCCAAATGCAGGCAAATTCCTGGCTGCTACAGTGACAAACAGTGCCTACTACAGTACTACATAGTTCCCGCTACATTACCTATTATAGTACCAGCTACAGTACTACTACAGTAACCCGGAAATTATGCCTCCACCTGGATTTGATCCCGCATCACCAGGATGCACTTAAGAGTCCTCACCAACCAGGTTGAGGCTCATGTGATTTTGTTTCCCTTCATCAGTTCGTAATAAGTTCTCTTATTTTGAATATATTTTTAATGATACCCTTTATCATACAGATCTTCAAACTTGAGAAATGTTAGGATTATGGGATACACCATCACTAGGTTCTTGTGATGGTTATGTAACTTTTATTGGGGAGGTTTTTGTCTCCCCTACTCAATATCCTCCTTCATTTCCTTCTACTCTATCGATGATGGTTTTTCTAACACCTTTTCATCAATAATGATAGGTTTTTTTGGTACAAGTGTTGGATCAAGAATTTATTCAACCACTACTTCACTGATTCATCATAGTTAATATTTTTTGCCCATGTTAGCATAATATTACTTTTGGTTTCCTATTGAATATGGTATTATTCCATGAACATTAAAAAATTTTGGATGAATTATATCCATAAAGCGATCCAAATCTCTATCCCTGGAATAAAAAATTCTATATAAGAAATTATATTCAAGCGCCCTCTTCACAGAGGGAGACAGTGCATGACCAGGATCTATTGGTCCCAAAAGGGGCTTAGATACCCTGAGAGGGAGGTGAATCAGGGTATAGATATTCTTTTCAAAATTCTTCCTACACCACTAGATATTGAAATATTTATTATGAAATTGGCTTCTTTTTCTCTTTAGTGTTTAGGTTGATCTTATCTTTTCTAACTTTACCTGATGATGATGCATAGAAAATAAATTAAGAAAGTAAGAACAAAGACATACAAATTTTTACTTCGTTATTCCTCATTGGGATACATCCAATGAGTATATAAAGACAATGTACCAATGTATGAAATCCACTAAAGAATATTATTGTTGGTTTAGGCTAGGTCACTCATGTCTGGGCTCACTACCCATACAATGTTTGGTGTTGATGCACTATCTCCCCAAGATCACTTCCCCCACACTCCCCTCTGATGATCACTGCTTTAGAAGGAAAAACAATTGGAATTCAGTCCACAAAACAATATCTTCTATTGTTGAGAGTTTCACCAAATTTATGATAGGTGCCTTTGAACTTCACGTGCATGACTTCCCAGACATGGATGCCACTTATTAGGTGCCCCGAGCCCGGTGGGCCACATGGCCTCAATAACATCTCCCTGAATTCCAAAGTCTACCGACTAGTAGTGAGGGCCTAGGGTGTGTCCTTGGGGAGACTATTACCTCATTACCAGAGTGTAGCACAACAGATAATTATAAATATAGGTAAATAGAAGAAGTAGTATAAATGATTAGAATGCACAGCGGATGGATATAAATCAATAATAACTAAAACAACTAGAATAACATACAATAGCTGATGATGATATATGTAATGTAACTATAAATATAGAAAACATGGATATAAAGTAGAATAAATACATGAAAACCCCAATTTGGTAAAGGAAACACATAAACTATCCCAAGAATTCTGGGCTACAGCTCACTCATCTGCTACCAGTTTCATCCTAGCATATAAAGCAATCAAGTGTCTGAAGCATTATGCTTCCCTCTATCAACATCTGCATACATGTAATCAACCTCGGATACCAAATGGTGTTCATTGAGGGTGTGAGATAAATCTCAGTGATCCACCACCAACGGTGTCTATAACATTCATCCCATGTAATGGAAAAGTAATAGTGTGTAGACATGAATATATAAATAAAGAAATACAATGTAACTAAATACCCAATTACCTACTCCATCCCTCAGCTGGTTTCTGAACATGTAACCAATTCATCAATTAATTAAGTTCTAGTTTATATAAACAAGTCACATGAGGCATATCCATCACTGACATCACCACGTGATAGTATAAATAGTGAAGGTTCCAAGATGTAATAAGGAAACCATAATTGATAATTAATATGAAGTGGTTCCATGGTATTCACCAAGGAAACCTATACCTCAGGGGATTCTAACTCAGTAGTAACTGGGTCTAACTAAGGGGTAAGAGTGTAATCCTAGGATAATCATCCAAGGCATTACCACAATAATGTTTCTAACTGAGTCCATGGAATACATCCAAGGTAAAATGGGTGATAAGTAGTGTTCGGGCCCAAGGATGTAACCAAGGAACCTCATGCCACACTGTATCCAAGGAGTGTATCCAAGGCATCCTGTAATAATAATTAAGGGGTCATACAGTGTCATACTGGGCATCCAAAGGTAGATAAGGATTCGGTTCCTAGGAAGGTCTCATCTAAGGCAACTCCCATCATTGAATTGGAATGATGTCCTCAAGTACCCAAGGCATCCCCTCAAGAATCCAAGAGCTAACATGACTCAAGCCTTACTATAAATATTTCAAGTTCTATGTGCATAAATAGGCACCTTAAATTTAATTCCTTAAAATTAATTTTTTTATATGATAACTATGAAATTAAAAACTTCACTTGGTCCAAGCCTTTCATTTCATTAGTTTGACAAGGCTAAGTAGCATGAAACCTTTTAATTAAAACCATGTAATTCAAGTTTAGTTAATAAGGTTCACTCCAATGACTTCCATGAACATGGAAAGTTTTTCTACAGACATGAAACCATACATTCATTTACATTTAATAAGGCCAAGTCATATATACTTAATTATGCTTTACATAATATCATTTAATTCAATCACTTACATTTAATTGCTTACCTTAGGCAGTTCAAGTGGAAGTGAAAAAGCAAAATCTATTCAAAATTTCATGATTCAATAGGAAATTAAAATAAGGAGGCTTACAATTGGCGTGTTAAAGCTTGAACACACCCGAACGGTGGCTTAAAAGTGTCAAAACACCAAAAACCCAATTATGGCATATCACCCTACATGGGGTGTTAGTATTTTTAGGGATAACTACTAATAACCAATCACATTTATGGAAATATAATAACCATATGATTATAATGACTATAATAAAGGTATATAAATTCAATAAATAGAACCCAATGAAATTTGCGGGGCCCACATATCAATTCCAAAATCAACGAACTTGAGGGATTAGTTATATACCACCCACTTAGTAATTGTCTGACTCTTATCCTCTAGAATCATGCTCTAATTTGGCCTGGATCAGAGTAGATCTGAAAAAAGGGCATAAAATCCTAAACCTCAATAACTAGTTCAGGAGAAATAGAAATGAAGAATGACTTAAGAAGACTCGAGTACTTACCATTGTGCATCCAATGTAACAAACGGAAGATCCATCAGATCCTAGATGAAGGAGATCTCTCAATCCCTATATTAGGCCTTCAAAGAGATCTAAAATGGTAGAAATGGAGGTTCATCCTGATGGAATTTTGATTAGTGATAAGGGTTAAGTTAATTAGATCATTAAGGGAAAAAATGTAAAATTACCCCACTACTATAATTTTTCTCTATACCAACACCCATATCCCAATGGTTCTTTGAAACCATTTGGAAAGGGTATATATTTTTATGGTTTCCCAATGGTTTTATCATTGGGAAAGGGTCAGTCTATGCCAACAATTTTTATTAACTGTTGGTATAGAAGATATCCCCCAAAAAATTTTAAAACATGTTGGGATACATTTCCCCCAAATACAGCATGACCCCCCTCCCCATTCTATATCCAAATTTTTTTCCCTAACAATGCATAGATCTCTCCCAACATGCGACCACTCTTCCAACAGGTAATCCATCATTGTTTTAATTCAGTTTCTTCCACCTCAAATTGGTTTCTTCTACTTGAAATTGGTTTCTACCTAAATTTATCTTCAAATTGGTGAGTTGTTTTCTTCTATTTAATTTTGGCTTCCCCATTGGTATGAAATCTTTCATCATTTAGATGTATTGATTATGTTTCATATACTATATTTGTATACACATAGATTCACTAATTATTTCACATATATGACATCTGTATACTCATAGATACACTAATTTTGTATAAATACATTATATTTCATCTGTATATATACGCTGCATCTTTATACACATAGATGCTGATTCTTTTGCATATATTGCATTTTTATACATACATTACATTTATTTTGTATACATATATTTCATCTATATAAAGAAATTATACTTTTTATATGTATCCTGCATTTTTATTATTATTATATTTTGAAGTAAAAATTTAATGCAATATGAAACATACACTGTGCAATATGTAATCTGTTTTTCTATTACATTGTGCATATGTAATATGTTTTAATATGAATCATAAATTCTAGTATGTAATCAATTCATACACTATAAAATATGTAATATGTTTTTCTATTATACCATCTAATAGTAATTTGTTTCAATATGCATCATACCTTATGAAATAAGTAATATGTTTCATTATGAATTATACAATTTTCAATAGTAATCTATGCATAAAGTATCATTAATCGTGTAATAGTAATTTATTAAAATATGAATTGGTATACTATTTTTTCTATATTACAACATACAACATAAATTGTGAAATGGTAATCTGTTTTTCAGTACACAATGTAATAGTAATCTCTAATGAGTGTCTTCAATACACTATTATCAGATACCCTACTATATGAAATAGTAATTCAATATGTAATTTTTTTTCTATTATATATTGAATTGATATTTCATATAATAGTGTATTTAATCTATTTTTGATATATACAGTACACTATGTATAAAATATTATTGTATAAACTATATGCAATATACTAATATTACATACAATAAAAAATGAAATAGTAGTTCAATATGTTACCTGTATGAGGCTTGTTGGTGAAGTGATCTGTGGGATGCACTTGGGAGAAGTGACCTATGTGAGGCACTTGGTAATCATTAATGATTTTCCAAATTCATGTCCAAGGATTCACAACCCACTTGAGATGGAATTAACCCAACTTTGACCCATGATATCCTTTACTCAATGTTACATTAAAATAATTTCATTGGTACTAATAAAATCTTGTATTCCTACTTCCATAATTCCAATCTATTAGAAAAATATTTATGTTTTATATGAATATGTTGATGCATGTATCTATGAGATATTGAATATTTTTATACCATGATATTGCCTATTATATGACCCCACACTTCTAAACCATGTAAATCATTTGAAGAAGTTCCATTTTTTTATCCTAAGGGAGAACAATTAATTTTATATGACCACAGAGTTAGAATAAAGTTATCATCCTAAAGTGGTGTTTCCCTTGAAATTAATGGCATGTATTGGAGTAAGGTAAATATAACACATTGGAGTATACCTTGAAGTCTGTCAACCCTTCAATAATTCATCTTTCTAAATTTATATCATTTTTGTTGAGTACCTAAATGTTTCTAGTTTATGACACCAAGATGGATACCTTTTAAAAACATAGACTATAAAAACTATCATTGATCACTAATACTACAATGACACCATTGATTAGAAATATATCATTAATTATGAAATACAATGATCTATAAATTTATACTTAATACCAACTGTTATCTCATAATTTTACTAGATAGATCATTCTTTATACAATGATTTTATATCAAATCCACCATATTTCAATTCAATATCACTATTTTATATTTATAGTATTTTATATATATATAGTATAGTATTTTTTTGTTTTTTATATTATGATTCTAATATAGAGTAGTGTTTTAGTTATGGTTTTATATAAACTAAAAAATTCTTTCTTACTTAAATATATTTCCAATTTCACTTAAATCTTATTGAATTGCTTTAATAAAATGACTTATTACAATTTTTTTACATAATGGATAGAATTTTTATGTATGAAACTAATCAGATCTCAAGATATTTTCAACATAATTTGGAGAGATTTTTAGATTTTTCATTTGACAATGCTTTAAATAATGGTCACATACACTACCCATGTTATAATTATATTGGAATACCTTGGTTGAGATATAAAGAAGTTAGCTACCATATAACCAAATATGGTTTTCAAACAAACTATTATGTGTGGTATCATAATGGGGAGAAAATGGAATCTCAAAATGTTGATGATCCAAATGAGAGGACTGGATTAGAGAATTCATTATATGACCAGTTTTTGTTTATTCGTTATCATGAGAAGGAAAGTATTCTAACCCAAGAAGACTTAGATTCAAGAAAACTTGATGAATCTAATGAAAATGATGATGTTGATAGGGTGAAAAAAAATCAATATGTTTCCACAACTCTAGTATATCAGCAATGTGGTAAAATAAAAGAGCTGAAATTTTTAATCTAATTGTTTCATAGGAAAACCATGTATGGGATTTCTAATACTTCCTTTGACTACATTATTAACTTCTTGAAGGAATTACTTCCAGATGATACAAATATTCCCTCAAACCACTATATATCATTAAAATTAGTTGAAGAACTTGAATTTTCAAAAAAAATCATGCTTTCTTGAAATATTGTAGCTTATTATAGGAGGAAAGTTCTAAAATAAATGATTGTATAAAATGTAGAACATCCTGATGGAAGCCAAAAGATTATGGAACACCATCCCATGTGCCACAGAAAGTAATGTGGCACTTTCCATTGATCCCCAGACTCCAGAATCTTTTCATGTCTAACGAAATATCAATAAAAATGTGATGGCATGATACCAAGATAAAGAATAAGAATGAAGAGTTGGTTCATCCGATAGATGGATTTACATGGTAGATATTTGATGCTTGATATCCTGATTTCACAGCTGACATGTGTAATGTGAGGCTTGATCTTTAATGTAATAGTTTTAATCTATTTGGGAGGATTCTTACTTAGCAAAACACATGGCTAGTTTTCATATACATTTATAACCTTCCCACATGGTTGTTTATGAAAAATCCTTTCAATTTCATGAGTATACTCATTATCTGGCCTTTTGGTTCCAGTAATGATATAGACATATACATGAAACCTTTAATAAAATATTTGAAACTTCTTTGAGATGTGGTTGTACGCACATATGATGCATGTTTGAAAGAGATATTTCAGATTTTTGTTGCGCTTATTTGGATGATCATTGATTTTTCTACTTATGAAATTATGTATGGATGGAGCATGAAGGGAAAATTGTCATGTCTTATTTGTATAAATAATACACAATGTAGAAGACTGAAATATCATCATAGTTTTAGTTTTATGGGATATTGATGATTCTTTCCAATGGACCATCCATATAGAAATAATCGTTGAAGATTTGACAATACTATGGAGACCAATGATCCACCTCAGTGTTGTCTGGAACAAATATACTTCATGAATTTAAAGATTTCAGTTTTTCATTCAGGGAGGTTCAAATGAAATCTAGAAAGAGGGAAAACGTTTCCAATGAAACTTATTACAATTAGAATAAGAGGAGTATCTTCTTTGAGTTGCCTTATTGTTCAACCAATTTTTTATGTCATTTCTTAGACATCATGCACATTGAAAATAATATATGTGAAATTTTTATTTTGATTCTTCTAAATGTCAAGGGAAAGACAAAAGATGATTTAAGATCTCAATGTGACTTGGTGGATTGGGGGATCATACCAGAATTACATCCTATGTGTATCAATGAAAATAAATGGTATGTTCCATGTTCTTCTTATGTGATAAAACCTACAGAAAGAAATCAATTTCTAGAATTACTAGAGACTATTAAATTTCCTGATGGTTATTTAAGAAATATATGAAAACGGGTCAACAAAAGAGAGTTGAAGTTGAAATATTTGAAGACTCGTGATTATCACTTCCTTCTACATGAGTTTATTCCAATAAAAATCCATCATATTTTTTACAATAATTTAAGTGTGTCAATTATTATTTTGTTCCATTTGTTTAGAGATATTTGGGATAATAATTTTTACAAGTATTTCTTGCAAAAAATGTTGGCAGAGACACCATTAATTTTGTGTGATCTAGAGAAAATATTTCCTCCATTATTTTTCACATGCATGTTGCATTTGACTATGCACCTTCCAACCAAAATACTTTTGGTAGGACCTGTTGCTTTTCATTAGATGTATCCAACTAAAATAAATATGTACACATTGAAATATTATGTCTGGAATAGGAATCATCTCAAAGGTTTTATCCTGAATGGTTGCTTGGCTCAAGAATGTATGGATTTCTACTCAATGTATTTTTCTGATATTACTACGAGAATAAACAGACTAATGAGAGATAAAGAAGAATATTATGATCAAATTGAACCCAGTTTTCTATCACATCCTCAAACAGGAGGAATTATCATATCATATACATTGAATACATTAATCCTTAAAGAGAGAGAGATGGAACATCGCACAGTGTTGTTCAACTGTGGTTTGTTCAATGACTACATCAAGTAAGTAAATGGAACATGTATATCTTATCTCGTATTTTGTAATTTTACATATCTGTTAAAATATTTCTATTTTTATCTATAGGGAACATAAATAAATGATAAATATAAAGCATAGTTATTTTTATTTGAGAAGAAGAGAAACTTTTCATGACAAAGAGTTTTCTACTTTGTTGAAATTAAAGGTAGAAATATTATTGTAATAAATAAATAAAATCAATATTTAATTATGTTTAATATTCATTTATATTTCAGGTATCAATTTTTCCTGCTAACATTATCTTTGAGAAAATAAGAGCTTTGGATTTTGGTCCTAAAATCATGGTTTGTGAATATAAATCAATTGTAATCAATCGGTATAGATTTATTATCACTAAAAGAGAAAATAATATGAGAACACAACATGACGGTATATTTCTAAGTGCCACAACAGACTGTTATTCTAGTGCATTAGATAATAGAACTCATTTTGAATATGTATCTTATTATGGAGTCATTGAGATAATTATAATATTGGATTATTACTCTCATGGTTGAGTCACTATGATGAAATGCTAGTGGTTTGATTTGATGGTGTGGAAGGTCACCTTTATTGATGATTGTGGATTTCAAGTTATTTCCATGACTCATACTCTTTCTACCGATGAACCATGTGAATTGTAATCAATTTAGAAACAAGTTTTTTATGTCAAAGATCATTTTCGACCTAAATTTGGTGTCATTATTAAAGTAATCCCAAGACATGTTTTTGATGATGGTGATGATGGAATTGACACCATCCCCACTCCCATTGTTCCCAATCCATTTATTACTTATGATGACTCCAATAATTCAATTTTTAGATTTGATTATTGTAAGAACCCGGTTCTTTCCTTGAGGTTTGGGTCTTTTTTTTCTTTTTTCCTTTTGGGTTGTTTTTGGAAAAATAGGGGAAAACTGGATAAGTACTGGAATCGGACTGTCACATGGCCTGAATTGGGGTTACATATCATGTAATCCCAGGTACACTCTATGTACTCTATGGCCATGTAAGGGGTATACATGGAATGTAGGTATGTCGGTAGGGGATTAGAGGACCAAACCTTGTACATGTCATGTACTACCTAGTGCATGTCGTATAGTCAATTCGGAAAGACCTCGACATGATTCGGTCATTAGATCCATTGGAACCCAAACAGTAAGCCCTTAATTAATCTTGATCCATTATTCATGATTTCTTATCTCATCCAAGTTATCAAGGTTTGATCATTTTTTATCGTTTTTTAGATATACTCTGTTCTAGGTAGAATTAGAGACTGACGATGGATGAGTAAAATCGTACGAGTACGAGGTAGGTGGTGCATACCTTGTTTTGTGTTTTCATAGACATTTGGGGGTTGTTTATTTTTAGAACAATGATGGGTATTGAGAGAGACCCCTATTTCTTTATATTTAATTGACTATATGCCTTTTGGGAATCCGTTGGGCATTCCCTTGCCTTGATTATGCAAGCGAGGTCGGGTTAGAGGTTGTCGCTCCATGGGACATTTTGGTCGGGGGTGCCAAAATGGTTATAATTGTTTTTTTTTTTTGGTTTAAACTATTTATTTTATATTGTTAAATCTTGATTACACTATTTAGAGGCATTCAAGACCTCCTTACTATTGTTTTATTGTTGATATCTAGTGTAATTCAATCTTATTAAATTGAATTACTTGTTTAAAGTGCTTAAATGTGTTTTATGTTTATGTAATGATGGATATTACATATGATGTGACCCTTGGGGTTATGACAGCCATGGACTAAGGTTGGGATAACATGAGCATCGGAATTGAGTGATGATGATCATAGGTTGGGCTAGTCCTAGATTTGTTTGGGTGGTTTTGACCATGGGATTGGGTGTCATAGACATCAGTATGAGGCAGTGTGACTGTCAGGTTGGGCATATCTCGGGATACTTGGATGGAATGTCCATCAGACTTGAGAGACATGGTCGTAGGGGCACGAGGTTCTAGAGATGTTGTATATTAGGATACTTTTTGGTGATTTTTGCTCACCCATGATGGTCAAAGCACTGATTGAGTTATGTGTACACAGGTAGATTATGTGATGAGGTGGTTTTGACCACTCATGTGGGTAGAGGCCCCTGATAGTTGTAGTTTAGGTATTTTTGGTTTGGGGTGATTTCCATAGAAAGCCAGTGGAAGGTGATGAGCCTTCAGTTGATAATGATAAAGCTATCATGTTTGGGGCTAAGGCTCACCGTGATTGAGGTTGTGATCCTATATATTTATTTTAGGGAAGACATCGTTGTTCCTACAGTTATTATTTGTGGACATACATCATTTTTCCTCTGGTTGTCATGCCATGGGCCTACGTTTGCTTATGATTAGGGGTCCTTGGGACTAAGATACTATTATTTGTGTATGCCTTTGAGATGTCGGTACTTTGAGACACACGGTGTCAGGAGGCACATGGTGTCGGGAAATATGATTGTGGTGGATCTTGAGGGTTCACCAATACATTTTGACTATAGGAGTACCTTAGTCCATGGTCCAAGGACTCTCCATGCTTATGAGATTTCGGTGTTGGTCGAAGCAGGTGACACTCCCTGGTGGATGTTGAGCACCAATAGAGGTGGTATTTATTATTATATTGAACTATTTACCTTTATTTGTGTTATTGTATACTTAAACACTTATACTAGGTATTCATCATTGGGTGGTATCCTAATGAGATTTGTCTCACACCGTACACAGACCCTTCAAGATACATGTAGACTTTATAGTTTTACGTATAGGTAAAGGATCATCCTCAGGATCTGGATCATAGTGTTGTTTGGAATAGAGATTGGTATGGACCTTGAGGTCATGCCTAGCTAGAGTTTTACATTTGTTTAGATTTCATTCCAATATCATAATGTTCATTCTTATATGTAGCTGCAGTGGTTAGCCATGGGAACCCTTTTTATATTAACATGTATGACCTGTTAGGGATGCATGTCTTGTTTGTTTCAGTAGTAGTTACAAGTGGTGTTTAACATACTTCTCTGTTTACTTTATGCTACAGTTGTTTCTATATTGATATGATATTTATTTATAATTGGATATTATTCCACTCTGTGGGTCTGGTTCAAGTCTACTTAGTCATTTTATTTCTGTTTTATGTTATATTATTATGCTCGGATCAGTATCATTTCATATTCCCAGAGGGTATAGCCTCCCCACTATACCTGATTACACCCTCGCTGCTAGTCAACATCCTTTGTCATTTGGGGAGGTGTGCCTAAGGTTAGTGACACCTGTCCCATTTAGCACTATTGTGGTGGTTATTTGGATTGGGATGTTACAATTGTGAACCTGAATTTGTGGTGGGAAATATATAGAATGATTTTTCTATGTTCTCAGTTCTTTTGGTTTAGCTCAACTTGAGTTGTAGAGGTTTTTTCTATACAAATTGATTTACTATTGATTACAAATATTTTGTATCTAACTAGACTTTCATGTGAATTTTAAATACTTACTGGTTGTAGTTTTCTTTGAGTTGAATTTTATAATATTGAATTAAATTGTATTCAAACCTATCAAACCAAAAAAACTGAAACAATTAAATTGTGACAAAAAACAAGATGAATTTAATTGGACATATTAAATTAATTGATATGAAAATAAAAACCAATGAAAATAATAACCTAGCCAAAAAATAGCTAAATAACCTAATCAAAAATATAAACCAAATAACCTAAAACAAATAATTCATGTTTCATGTTTTTTGTTTTTTGGGTTACACAATAGTTATCCTTTTCTAATTACTTATATATTCGTTTTAAAATGAAGGAAATGAAACCTATTGAGGAGTAGTGAAGAAAAAGGATAATAGACAATAATCACTGAATGACTGATATGGGAATTCCTATATTATTTACTCTTGTGAGTATTTTATTTCAAATATATATATCAATAACATATAAGGTCATGTGATTAAATTTTTTTAAAACTTTTATACATGATCCACCACTTAGGCGCCAGTTATTTGAAGAGCATCCTAGTAGTGGTCTGAGTACTCAGGCTGGTGGTATGAGGGGGGTGGTACGAGAGCTAGGAGCTCTAGTCGATGTACCCGTTTAGACCCTACCCCTCCCACAGATGTACCATCTTCCAAATATTTTGATCCCGCTGTGTCATTAGGGAAACACCAGATATTTAGGCCTCCCATGTTTTCACCAGCATTTAAATTTAATCCTCCTCATGTAAATCCCTGACCCTAGTTACCCAGAGTCAATTCATTATTACATAACATTGCTATGATCATAAGAGATCAAGTCCGGAAAGACCGATTATTTTAGTATCCTTGGAAGTAATAGATACATACATAAGTTTTATATTACATTATGAAATGAAAATTAAAAAACATTGTGTCTCCTTTGAACAAACTCATATCCCTTAGCCTATCCCTACTAGTCAATCATAATATACTTCTTCGCATCATGGGAAAAATAAAACATAAGAATGGGGTGAGCTTAGATGCTCAGTAAGGATAAAAATATAGCATAAAATTTCATAAATAATCATAAACATTTAAGGTAATGTATAAGACTAAAACACAATCCTTTTAAACTTAAAATTCAGCATAATGTGGAAAATATAAATCAAATAATTCCATTTACTTATTCACATGGATATTTTACTAGTTGAATAATCACATGTAATATCAATATCTAATTTCATAATGATGGAATGCATAATGTCAGACATCATAACCACATAGTCAAGGCCTCATGCCAAGACTACAAATGAAAAAAATTCAAGGCCTTTTTCCAAGACAATAATTTGTCTCATGAGACCTACCCATGCATCGAGGGGCTATAGGGGGACCTACCCGTCACTTACTAAGTCCAATGCATTCCTCGCATGAAAAGGTTGAAACATAACATAAAAATTCGTATTAAAACTAGAATATGAAATGTTAATGCTTTAACCATAAACCATGAATGGTATAAAAATAGAAAATCCATATTCAAACATATCACAAAACCTTTAATACAATATGGAAAATTGTATCATAATAAATCAACTTCAAACAAGAGTAAAATCCAACAAGTATGTTGACATAGATGAAATCAAAACTATTTGAGATAAATATCTATTTCTATATTAAAATAATTTAAAAGTCATGTAATTATAAAAGAAAACATTTATTTTGAATATATTATTATAATATTGTAAGGTAATCTTTTAAGGTGTTATAATGGTGGAAAATATTTACACCCACTATATAAGTTAAAAAAACATTATTTCCTTAATTTGTCGAAAAGGTCAAAAAGTACCTTGTTTGAAAAATGATGGAAAGATTACTTTAAAAAGATTTTATAAAAATTAAAACAAGGTTATAAATTACTTGAAACCATATTCTATGAAATAGTAAAAATATTTTTGAAATATACACATATGTGGATGAGAAAGAAGTCCTAGTAGATACTTACGTAAAAAAACCTCGGATAATAAAGAGATTGTAAAATTAACCCTTACCTTGTACTTTTCCTTAGTCAAGGGTAGATTAACCTCATTTATAATGGTTAAATTATTTTTATTAAATTATAAAAGAACCACATATATAAATATGATATCATATATGATCCTATAATATTGTTTTGTTAATAATATTTCAGTAGTATCATTGTTTCGGGTGTTAACTGATTAATGTTAATTTATATTTTTTGTTACATAAGTCATGTTTGTTATGGATAGGGTGTATTTGATTCATATCTAGAATGATATTGAGTTCTTTAAAAATTATTTTTAATCATCAAATGAAAATTATTCTTGAATGGTTACGATGGGGAACGAAATCTCATCACATCGTGGAGACGGTAAGTTGTACGTACGCACGAGCGACAATATCATTCTATTAATGGTGAAATCATATGTAATTGGATGTTATATTATATATAAATAATAATTTACATGTTATATTTATTATTTACATCAATTATACTCATTATTATACCCATACAAATAATTAAGTGTTGAATAAAATACTACACCACGACGTGGAGACGATAAGTCGTACATACACATGTATGGTGACTTTATCATTCATAAGATGGATAGAATAATGAATATTGTTGTACCATATTTATAATAAAATAATAGTATTTATAAGTTACTAGATTTATTATTTTTTTATGGAAACAACAAAGAAAGAGGAAGTGGAATAAGAAAAGAACTTTGAAAGAGGTGATGAAATAATTACCTCTTCTTCGGGTGTTTCCTTTTGATTTGAAAAAAAAAGGGCTCCTTAGGTTGGATTTAAGATAAAATTAAGGCCTCTAGGATTAATTTAGGGAAGTTGGGAGGATATTTGAGCAGTTTTTGGCCGATCCAAATGTCATTTGAGGTGTGAATTTGAGAGAAGGGGAAGTTCCCTTTTATAAGAGAGGTGAGGGGCACTTTAGGAAAATCTTGAAATATTAATTTATTATAAAATCATTTTCAGTTTATAATAGATGAATATGTATTTATTTCGAGGATAAGGTGGTTATGGGTCGAAATAATCTCAACCAATAGGTTTTATACAAGTTTATGTGACTATATTTACCTTATCTTTTAGATTTAACTCTTGGTTAAACAGTTTAACATTTACCATGTCTTCTTGTATTTTTATATTACATGGTTAATAAACTTACTATAAATTACCAAGATAACCTCAAGTGGTTAATTAATAAAATATATAACCTCATCTAATTCCTTTCGCCAAATATTATATTTTTAGGAGTATTATATCATTTAATAAAATAGTATTTTTTTTAAACTCATTTATGTCAATTTTGACACTATTTAGTATTTGGTTTTTGTGAAAGTCATAAAAAATTTATTACTTCAAAAAAAATACATTTAATCAACCCTAACATGTCATGTTAAACTAGAAAATTCTTTTATGGCCTAAAAAGTTTCAATTTACATTTATTTTAATATTTATAACATCAATTATTTTAATATTTTACTAATAAGGTAATTACTGCATCATCATTGTGTCATAAATAAATTTAATTATTTAATATCTAAAAATTATGAATAAAATACCATGATATATTAAATATTTTTATATTTTTAATTAATATTTATAGTCTAATTTATCTTAAGTATAACCCTATATTAAAAATGGTGTAGTTATTAAAATTTGAATTTAAGACTTTTAACTCTTCTTTAAATAAAATATAATAAATGGTATAATCTAATACAAGTGGATCAAAAATGATCATATTTTTTTCCTAAGGTTTATTTTGGTCTAAATACACTTATCCAATAGAATTAGGACATGTTTTAGGGTAATTATAATATCATTTTTATCTTTAATTACCCTATTTACTTTTAACCGTGGTAAATAAAATTCAAAAGTTTCTATTCACCAAAAATTATTTTCATCCTATTGAACCACATTTTACTTACTAAATTCAACCGTGTCTCTAAGTTTTTTTAAATTCAATTCACATAAGTGGTAAAATTACGTTTTATGCACATTTTCAAATGTGCCTAGAAGGTGGGTAAAAGACGGTAAAAAGTTCAATAAAATTTTATATATCTAATATTATTTTAAAATGACTTAAATGAATTACATTGGAATAATATTGGAATTATGTATCTATTATGACTTTAAAATAAATTTAAATTAAAAATATTTATTTAAATAAAAATTTGGTTTTAAACAATAACGCAGTGTTTTTCACTATTCATCAAAAATTAAAAGTTTTCAGAAAAATAATAAAAATTTACCCTAAGCTAATTTCGATATTATGAATCCAAAAATGAAGTCCATTTTGAAAAATAAAATTTATAAAATTTCAAAAAAAATGGGTATTATTATTCATAACTGCTTTTTAAACGACTAGTTTGATTGGTCGTGGTGTTCTAAAACTCGAAGTTGCGTATGGCGTAAGCTATTTTATTATTCAAAGAGAAAAGAACCATGGAATCTTGGGGTGTTACATTATTTCCTCCTTCAAATTACTTCATCCTCTAAATTTATAGAATATTACTGCATAAAAAGATTCAGGTGGTTCTTCATCCTAAGTTTTTTAGTTTCTCACGTTGCCTCTTCCATTTTATGGTTTCTAAAAAGAACTTTTACTAGATGAGTCATTCAGTTTCTCAACACTTGTTCTCTGGTATCAAGAATCTTGATAGGATCTTCGCAATAAGATAGATCAGGTTCTAGTTCTATTTCTTCATAGGTGAGTACATACGTTGGGTCAGACTTGTATTTTCTCAATAGTGGTACGTGAAACACATCATGAACTTTGGAGAGACTTGGCAGCATTGCCAAATAGTAATCTACAACTCCAATTCGTTCTATAATTTTTAAAGTTCTGATGCACATGGGACATAATTTACCCTTATTACTGAGTCGTATAACACCCTTTTATGGTGATACTTTCAAGAAAATATGATCTCCTACTTGAAATTCCAAATCCTTCCTTCAGTTATTGGCATATCTCGTTTGCCTACCTTGAGCTGGTTTGATGTGGGTTTGGATAATCTTCACCTTTTCCATTATTTCCACAATAAGTTCTAGTCCTACGAGTTTTCTTTCACCAACATCATCCCAACAAGTTGGTGTGTGATATCTCTTTCCATATAACGCTTCATATGGTGTCATTTGAATACTTGAATGGAAGCTTGTTATAGGAAAATTCTACCAGAGGTAAATACTGATCCCACATACCTTGAAATTCAAGTGAGAAAGATCTCAGCATGTCTTCTATGGTTTGAATAGTCTGTTCTGATTTTTCATCAGTTTGAGGGTGGTAGGTAGTGCTCAAAAGAAGTTCAGTATCTAGGGATTTCTGAATACTTTTCTAGAATCCTGATGTAAAACAGGGATCACGATCAGAAACAATCGATAGGGGTACACCATGAAGTATTACAACTTCATTAATATATAGTCTTGCTAAACGTTCAAGTGGTAAATCTTCTCTTATATCAAGAAATTATGCTCACTTGGTAAGACTGTCAACAATGACCCATATTGTATCATTACTCATATGATTCTTTGGTATCCCCATGAAAAATTCCATCATAATATCATCCCATTTCCACTCAGGTATGGGAATAGGTTTCATGAATCCTCCAGGATTTTGTCTTCCAGCCTTCACCTATTAAAAAACCATATATCTTGACACATAATCAGCAGTCTCACTCTTCATGTTGTCCCACCAAAAATGTTTCTTCAAATATCTATACATCTTAGTGCTACTATGGTGTATAGAGAAATTAGAGTGATGAGCATCATCCAACAATTCTCTTTTTATATCAGGTATATCAGGAACACAAAGTCTCTTCCCAAATTTCAAAATTCCATCTTCATATACAAAGTCAATCAATATCCCATCATTCATAGCTTTAATCTTCTTTTGAAACTCCTCATCATCTATCTGGGAATTTTTTATCCTTTCCAGTAAATATGGTTTAGCAACCATTTGAAAAAGTATTGATGTTTCACCTTCAATTATTATCCCCATATCCATCTTTACAAGATCCATGACCATAGGATACCTATCAACTCTCATCTTGTTCATAACTCCATGATCATTTCTTCCCAATGAAGTTTTCACCTTATTTTCCTTCCCTAGGTGGTAGTGTATAGTGAAATCATAATCCTTGAGTAGTTCAAGCCATCGTATTTGCCTCATGTTGAGTTCTTTCTATGAGAAAATATACTTCAAACTCTTTTTATCAGTATATATCTCACATTTTTTACCATAGAGATGGTGTCTCTATATTTTCAGAGCAAAGATTACAGATACTAACTCAAGATCATGAGTAAGATAGTTTTGTTCATGAATTTTTAACTGACGTGACACATAGGCAATAACTCTATCATTCTGCATAAGGACACAACCAATTACTTTATTTGAAGCATCTCTTAAATAACAAACCCATCATTCCCCAATGGTAGATTCAAGATAAGAGAATTGAATAATCTTTTTTCAATTCTTCAAAACATTCTTTACACTCTTTTTTCAAAACAAATTTAACCCCTTTACGTGTGAGCTTGGTTAATGGGTTATCCAATTGGGCAAAATTCTGGACGAAACACCAATAATAACCTGCTAAACCAATAAAACTGTGTACCTTAGTTATACTTGTTGGTTCTGGCCATTCTTGTATTTCCATTGTATTTGAAGGATCAATAGATATTCCATCCTTAGATACAATAAGTCCAAGAAAAGAAATCTCTTGAATCCAGAATTCACACTTTCTAAACTTCCCATATAATTCATTTCTTCTAAGAGTTTTCAGAATAGTGTGCAAGTGATTTTCATGATCTTCATAGTTTTTGGAATATACCAATATATCATCAATAAATTACACTAAAAATTCATCAAGATATTACTTGAAAACTTTATTCATTAGATCCATGAAAATAGAGGGTGCATTAGTTAGTCCAAAAGGCATTACTGTAAACTCATAATGCTCATACCTGGTACGAAATGTTATCTTTAGAATGTCTTCCTTATTCACACACAATTGATGATATCCAAATTGAAGTTTAATCTTTGAAAAATATTTATCTCTATGAATTTGATCGAATAAATCATAAATGGGAGGTAGGGGATACTTGTTCTTTATTTTTATAGCATTGATCTTCCTATAGTCAATGCACAACCTCATAGATCCATATTTCTTCTTAATAAAAAGAATAGGGGATCCCAATAGAGAAACAATAGGGAAAATAAATCCTTTATTAATAAATTCATCTAGTTGTTTCTTTAGTTCCACTAATTCCACAATGTCCATTCTATAAAGGGTCTTTGATATGGGCCTTGAACTAGGAATTAAGTCGATGGAAAACTCAATTTCTCGTTTTGAAGGATATCTAGGTAAATCCTATGGTAACACATCAACATATTCTTTTACTATAGGTACATCCTCTATTTGAATATTCCTTTCCTCATATATAGTTATTTAACTCCCTTCCTCCCCAATAATTGAATTTATTAGAACTACTGGGGGTGGATCTAGATGAGAATCAGATGGTGATGTTTCTGCTCTAAAGATAAGGGATTCCTTATCATCATTAAAAATTGTAACCTCCTTCTTCTGATAATAAATTTTCACATCATGGTCTGAAATCCAATCAATACTGAGGATTATATCAAATTCAATCATGGGTATGACAATAAGATCAATAGGTAATGCACATTTATATTCCATAATGATAACCGATTCACAAAACTTTGTTGCAATGATGCTTCCCTTAGAAGTTTTGACTGAAAACTTCCTTATTAAGTCAAATTGGAAATATCTAATTTTCTTGGAAAAATGGGAAGATATGAAAGAATGTGATGATATAGAATCAAATAAAGCATTGGCTAAATTTTAGGAAACTATTAATGTACCTTCCACCACATCATTCGGAATTTAAACCTCTGTAGTTGTGATTGCATAAGCTTGGCCTTTCTCCCTTGGCCTTTTCTGAGTTAGGTTTCCTTGATTCTTAGGACATTAATTTTCATAATGCCCCATTTATTTACAACTATATCATTCAACATTGATAGCCTATTTCTTCCCCTTGTAATCACGAGCTTAGTGGATTTTTTCTCTACACTTGTAACAGACTCTCATTCCCTTCAGGAAAGTACTGGGGTGTTTCTTCACACATTTACTGCAGGATGAAAATTCAACTTTTATCTTACCCTTATTTCCATTTCTAGAGTGTTCAACAGATCTTTTCTTCTCTTTCTTTGATTTAAAGTCATAAGACTTAGATATTTCCCTTTATATCTTGATAGCACATGAGACTATATCTTCATACGATAAGAAGGATTATGAGACTAATGCTCAATGGGAAAATGGTTTTAACCCATAAAATAATCGATCAATCTTACTTCTTGGGTTATGTATATAATCTGCAGTATGACTTGCTAACCTTGTAAATTTCACCTCATACTTTGCGACATTCTCATCCTCCTTTTTCCTTAGACTCAGAAATTTCCTTTCTATATCCGCTCGATGTTCACGAGGAAATTATTATTCTAATAAAATATCTTTAAACTCCCTCTATTCCATATTTGATTATTCTTCATCATTTTTTGTGTTTTTAATTAATGACCACCATTGATCTTCATCTCCTGTGAGGCGCTAAACTTCCATGAAAACTTTTTATCTTTCGATACTCCTCAAAGCATGAAATATTTTCTATAAGGAACTTATCTATAGCTCAGATACAAATGGATTTGTAGTCCCATTGAATGTTGGTTGTTGTTACCTCATGAATCAGTCTAACATTGATCCTCCACATTGTGGATTAGGGTGCTTCATATGGGTAAGGTTATTATTCATAACCTGAGTGAGTTATCCCAGTATGGTTATAAGCTGTTCAGCATCAGTTGCATCACCAGCTCATCTATAATTATCCTGAGTATGAGTGAAATACATACATGAATTATGTGCATTTATATGGTTTCCATACCTTCCAATAGGTGTTATTTCTAAACAATGGTATACACTAGGTTAGTTTATGAATCACAATGCATAATTCCAAACTTGTAAAATACTTAATATAAATTGATCAATTTATGCATATAATATATAATCATAAAAAAATCTTTGGGGAAGTATTTACTCATAAATCCTTCATAATGGTTTGTAAATAAAATGTGAATTATCCTAAGCATATCCCCCGAGAGTGTCAAACCAGGAGCACAGTAAGGCCTGTTGTCATGTACCAGGATACCCCGGGTCAATCCCGAAACTCCTTATCAGATTTTTCACTCCTAGGTACATCTGTTCCAGAACCACATCCACTTGTAGTATCCAAATAGGGATGTATTTCTTGGAAAATCCACATAGTATCTACATTACCAAAATTCTAGGAAGTTCTTCTATACTAATCCTCAAAGACTATCTTAGGGTAATGTTATCTAATCAAAGTTTTTCTAAATCCAATTTCTAAAGTTTGTACTAAAATTCCTCTGATACCAACTATAAATCCCTGACCCTAGTTACCCAGAGTCGGTTCATTATTACATAACATTGGCATGATCACAAGAGATCATGTTCCGAAAGACCGACTAGTTTATTAGCCTTATAAGTACTAGATACATACATAAGTTTTACATTATATTATGAAATGAAAAATAAAAAACATTTTGTCTTCATTGAACACACTAATATACCTTATCCTATCTCTATAGGTTAATCATAATATACTTATTCACATCCTGGTAAAAATAAAACATAAGAAAGGGTTGAGCTCAGATGCTCAGTAAGGATAACAATATAGCGTAAACTTTCATAAATAAGCATAAACATTTAAGGCAATGTATAAGACTAAAACACAAGACTTTTAAACTTAAACCTCAACATAATATGGAAAAGATAAATCAAATTATTCTATTTACTTATCCACATGGATATTCTACTAGTCGAATAATCACATGTAATATCAATAGCTAATTTCATAATGATGGAATGCATAATGTTGGACATCATAACCACATAGTCAAGGCCTCGTGACAAGACTACAAATAAAAAAAATTCAAGGCCTTATTCCAAGACACTAATTTGTCTCATGAGACCTACCGATGCATCAAGGGGATATAGCAGGACATATCTATCACTTACAAAGTCCAAGGCATTCCTCATATGAAAAGTTTGAAACATAACATAAACATTCGTATTAAAACTAGCATACGAAATGTTAATAATTTAACCATAAAACATGAATGGTATAAAAATAACACATACACAGTCAAACATATCACAAAGCCTTTAATAAAATATGGAATATTTTATCATAATAAATCAACTTTAAACAAGCATAAAATCCAACAAGGATGTTAACATAGATGAAATCAAAACTATTTGAGAGAAATATCTCTTTCTATTTTGAAATCATTTAAAAGTCGTGTAATTATAAAATAAAACATTTATTTAGAAAATATTATTATAATCTGGCAATGGAATCTTCAAAGGTGTTATAATGGTTTAAAATAGTCGCACCCACCATATAAGTTAAAAAAGCATTCTTTCCTTGATTTGTCGAAAAGGTCATAAAGTACCTTATTTGGAAAACGACAAAAAGATTCCTTTCAAAACATTTTATAAAAATTAAAACAAGGTTATAAATTAATTTAACCCATAGTCTAGGAAATAATAAAAATGTTTTGAAATAAATTTTTAAGAAACACATATGTGGATGAGAAAGAAGTCCCAATAGATACTTACGTAAAAACAACCTCAAATAATAAAGATATTGCAAAATTAACCCTTACCTTGTACTTTTCCTTATTCAAGGGTAGGTTAACCTCATGTATAATGGTTAAATATTTTTTATTAAATTATACAAGAACTACATAAATAAATATGATATTATATATGATCCTCTAATATTTATTTTCTAATAATATTTCAGTAGTATCATTGTTTCGGGTGTTAACTGATTCATTTTCCTTTATATGTTTAGTTATGTAAATCATGTTTGTTATGTATAGGATGTATTTGATTCATATCCATAATAATATTAATTTATTTAAACATTATTTTAATCATCAAATGAAAATTATTCATGAATGTTTACGATGGGGAACAAAATCTCATCACATCATGGAGACGGTAAATCGTACGCACGCACGAGCGACAATATCATTCTATTGATGGTAAAATCATATGTAATTGGATGGTATATTATATATAAAAAAATAATTTACATATTGTATTTATTATTTAAATCAAATATACTCATTATTATACCCATCCAAATAATGAAGTGTTGAATAAAAAACTACACCACGATGTGGAGACGGTAAGTCATACGTACGCATGTATAGTGACTTTGTCATTCATAGGATGGCTAGAATAATGAATATGGTTGTACCATATTTATAATAACATTACATTATGTATAAGGTACTGGATATATTATTTTGTTATGGAAAAAAAATAAAGAATAAGTGGAAGAAGAAAATAACTTTGAAAAAGGTGACGAAATAATTACCTCTTCTTCGGGTGTTTCCTTTTGATTTGAAAAAAATGGATCCTTAGGTTGGATTTATGATCAAATTAAGGCCTATAGGATGAATTTAAGGTAGGGAGTAGATTTGAGCAGGGGTTGTCCGAGCCAAATGGCATTGGAGTTGTGAATTTGAGAGAAGGGTAAGTGCCCTTTTATAAGAGAGGTGAGGGGTACTTTAGGAAAATATTGAAATATTAATTTATTATAAAATAATTTTTGGTTTCTAATAGCTCCAAATGGTTTAATTTAGTTTATAAGGTGGGTATGGGTCGCAATACTCTCAAAAAATAGGTTTTATACAAGTTTATGTCTCCATATTAACCTTATCTTTTAGATTTAACTCTTGGTTAAATAGTTTAACATTTATCATGTCTTCTTATATTTTTATATTACATGGTTAATAAACTTACTATAAAATTACAAGAGAACCTAAAGTGGTTCATTAATGACATATATAACCTTATATAAGTCCTTTATATTAATATTATATTTTTAAGAGTATTATGTCATTTAATAAAATAGTATTTGTTTTATAAACTCATTTATGTCAATTTTGACAATATTTAGTATTTGGTTTTTTTGAAAGTCATAAAAACTTAATTACTTAAAAAAATACATTTAATCAACCCTAACATGTCATATTAAACTATAAAATTAGTTTATAGCATAAAAATTTTCAAATTACATTTATTTTAATATTTATAACATCAATTATTTTAATCTTACATTAATAAGGTAATTACTGCATCATCATTGTGTCATAAATAATTTTAATTATTTAATGTCTAAAAATTATAAATAAAATACCATGATATAGTAAATATTTTAATATTTCTAATGAATATTTATACTCTAATTTATCTTAAGTATAACCCTATATTAAAAATTGTTTAGTTATTAAAATTTGAATTTAACACTTTTAACTCTTCTTTAAATAAAATATAATAAATGTCCTAATCTAATCCAAGTGGATCAAAATGGATCATATTTTTTTCCTAAGGTTTATTTTGGTCTAAATACACTTATCCAATAAAATTATAACATGTGTTAGGGTAATTATAATATCTTTTTAACCTTTAATTACCTTATTTACTTTTAACTGTGGTAAATAAAATTCAAAAGTTACTATTCACCAAAAATTATTTTCATCCTATTGAACCACATTTTACTTAATGATGTCAACCATGTCTCACAGATTTTTGAAATTAAATTCACAGAAGCGATAAAATTACATTTTATGCAAATTTACAAATGTGCCTAGAAGGTGGGTAAAAAACGATAAAAAGTTCAATAAAATTATATATATATATAATATTATTATAAAATGACTTCAATGAATTATATTGGAATAATTCAAGTATTATTTATCTATTTTTACTTTAAAATAAATTTAAATTAAAAATAATTATTTAAATAAAAATTCGGTTTTAAACAATAACGCAGTGTTTTTCACTATTCGTCAAAAATTAAAAGTTTTCAGAAAAATACCAAAAATTCACCCAAAGATAATTTTGATATTATGAATCCAAAAATTAATTCCATTTTAAAAAATAAAATTTATAAAATTTCAAATATTGGGTATTAGTATTCATAACTGCTTTTTAAACGGCTAGTTTGATTGGTCGTGGTGTGCTAAAACTCGAAGTTGCGTATAGCGCAAGATATTGTATTATTCAAATAGAAACATACCGTGGAAGCTTAGGGTGCTACACCTCACCCATATTTATTGTATCCCATGATGATTCCCACTCCTCATCCATATTATTCATTTGGATAGCCATCCATGTCATCTTCTTTACCATCTACTTCTCTTTATCCGAGCTTCTATATTCCTTCTTCGACTCCTACTCCAACATAGTCTCTGTCTATGGAGAATACACTAGGACCCACTCCACCTGTATAGGGTTATGTTCCTTCTATGACAATAGATCCAGTGGTGCCCATTGAGCATACTGTCGCGGGTATATTTTAGAACCCTAACAAATTTTTTTACCATAATTTATTTTAATTATAATATATATTGATATAATATTTGTTTTTATTTCATAATAGATACATATACTGATAGGTGTGGGGGTACACACATGCATCCAGTGTGGAACTGCCGCATGCAGTTGATAGTGGACTACAATGAAGAAAACCAAATGATTGAAAAAATATGGCAGTAATGTTAGAGATTTTTTGGAAACACTTGTCAAATACTCTGACATCATTCCCATCAACCCACTCTCATGGAGATAGTTGCCAAAAAAATTCAAGTATAATTCTTGGTCACATATATGATTAATAAAATATATTGTATTTAATGTAATATTATTTTTTAATTTATATGAATTCATATTTTGGTGACATCTTTGGTTTAATTTTCTTGATGGTGAGGGTACACGACCAGCAAATCTAAAGGAATTATTTGAGCTTTGGAGATCCTATAAGGATGAGTTGTATATTGGATGTCATGATAAAGTTATCACATATTTAGAGGTAGTACTTGTCAAGAATTAGTGTCTGATATAATAGTATCAACAAATGATTACTCATTGGACAACTTCCAAGTTTAAGGTATTAATCGTATTTCAGGTTTTTAAATGAAAATTTTCATGTTTTTCATTAATACTATATTTTTTATTATTTAATTTTATTTAGGAATCATTAAGAAAAAATAAAAAATCATTGATGCTAAAAAATACCTCCACACTTTGGGGCATACTACGATGTTATATCGTAAGAGGAAGAAAGTACGATGGCGGTTTATAATTTTTATTTTGGACTTGCACTTTCTATTATTTCCTCTATAATTTATTCTATTTATAAAGTTTTGATATAATTTTACTTATGAAAATTATTATTGGTAAAATATTTTAAATTATGGTTTCCTATATTCAATGTCATTATAGAGGTAGATATTGAATTTTGAAGGATGTGTTCCTTGAGCAAAACTGTTTCGCTCGAGTAAAAAGAAAAAATATGGAAATGTGGTTAACGAACCGACACAGCAGCAGATTTTAAGTTTTAATTTGTTGATTTCAAATTTTAATATCTATTTTGTAACTTAATAATCTATTTATATGTGTAACAGGATACTTTTTAGGCCCTTGATTCCCAGGAAACTGATAATTTTGGGGTAAATGGTCACTTACATCAGGTGTTGGGAGATGAGCACCCTAGAAGAGTACATTGCCGACCTGGGAAGATTATAGTACCGAAGAGGTATTGTCCCTCTTTAGGTACCATTTTTAGTACCACTGAGTTGGAAAAGGTTAATTCAAGGGTATAAAAATCTGAATAAATGGTCACAAAGGTGGAACAATGGGTTGAGAGAGAAAACACTAAATTTATGAAACTAATGAACATTTTATGTCCATCACTTCCACCATAGGACATCGTAGCTTGTGATTAATATATGTCATCAATGAGTTCATTATATAGTGAACCAGGAGGTATTCCTAGTGGTGGTTGAGATGATGTCATTTCTGGAGATGATGATGGAAAGGAAGAGCCTGAGGATGAGGATAATGCCAACACCGAGGTCGAGGATGAGGTCGAGGCAGAGGTTGTGGCAGAGGATGAGGGCGAAGATGAGGTTGAGGATGAGGATGGGGATGAGGATGGGGATGATGATGGGGATAGGGATGAGGACAAGGATGAGGGTGATGATGAAAGTTATTATAGTGATGGTGATGAGGGAAAGATTGATCTGTTACATTTTTTACTGATATTACTAACATTTGATGTTTGATGATTTGTTGTGACTGAATATATGTGTGATTAGGTAGGTCACATTATGTTTGACTCGGGTAGCCTAAATACTATATAGTTTTAATACCAACACATTTTACCAATGTATTGTCTATATTTTTTTATAAAGTAATTAGGGTATTTGGATATTTAATATATGATTCAACATTCAAAGGATTTATTAGGTCAATGCTCTTACTTGTATATTTATTTCTTTATCTATAAATAGATTCTATAAATTCTATTTTTATATGGTATAAAAGATATTTCACAACCCTACCCATCCTTATCCATGATACCCTCCCCAATGCACCACCCTCCATACCAAAACCACCCATTTCCATGGCCCCTCCTAATATCCCCTTCCATGTTATCTCCTTACCACCCTCTTCCCTCCAACTAGGTTCACTTACTTTCCCACCCCTCTTGATGTCTCATCCTCTAACTATATTATGTGTGACTAACAACATTTTTTAAAATATACCTTCTAAATTTACTTGAACACTTTTTTTGGGCTTCCAGTTATTCTATACCAACATATATTATTCATTAAAATTTAATTTTGTAGTGATTTTAGTATCCTTTAGTGCCATGGAGGATTCTTTCAGTCTTGAGGGTATGGACCTTGATTATCATTTGGTGGTAAATCCTCCCTCTTTTCTCTTCTTCATGGGATATCTTCCAATTATGACACTACTATGATAGATATTATATAAATATCAATCACAATCAACATATCCTATTTCCATAATCATATTTTTCAGTCCAATATTATTTTGGATCCTATTGTAGTTTTTATATGATAGATCATAGTGTCATGAAATCTTTTCAAGGACGTGGTGGTGTAAACTATTCCACTACTTGTGGAATTTATTGTGGAAGTGTCCATAAACACATCATTTTACAACATTATAGGAAAAAAAATCTTCACATTGATGTCTATTAGACTCTAATGGATGCCCAGTAGCCCTTCACACTACCTAGGCAGCCTTCGGTGAGTCACAAGGACATAATATTTTTGAGTCAACCTAATTCCCATAAGGAATAACCTTCCAACTATTTTTATATCACTTGAAGTCACATAGAAAGCATAAGAAAAAAATCATGAAACCACATGTCATCATTCTAACATAATCTTTTTGAGTCAACCCAAAGCCCAAAAGGAATTCCTATAAGACTTATCACATGTCCCAAAAACTTACACATACTCAAAAACTATTGGCTCAAAAGTCAATATCTCAAGGAATGATGATATTTGTTCTTACATGTCATATCTCATAAATCCCAATATAGTAGTGAGACTTAGTCTCTATATTATGGCCTCACACACCACTAGTCATGTCCTTCTATGCCAGAAACCTTCTTTGTACCCATGGTCAACCCCATTTACTATATCGCATAATCTAAAGAGGTATCCACCCATAATGAGTGGTCAACACCACTTTAATGGGTTGTATCCTATGTGAGAATGATATGGATGGCTATATTAGATAACCATAGTGAGAGGAATCATAAAAAATCCTTGGATACACCTTTAGAAAACCTATTTCACCACCTGTGAACCATTTTTCCTAACAAAAAAATGGTCAAAACCATCTACCTCATCCTAAAAAACCATGTCACCTCACTTCTAGTGATTAAAATCACCCCTAGTCACATGGGTCTTTCCAGAAACATTCTCATATAACTATCTTAGTGATCACATCATGAAAAAAATTCGATACCCAACATCATCATGCCAAAATGACAATAAAGTCACAAATCACACCAACCATTCCATAATTGGATCCACCATACCATTTCACACATGAGACTACCTTATTGTGTTTCCTAATAAACATAAAAATCTTAAGAATATAATAAATGGTATCACCTAGATCATACCTCTCACTCCTATTTACCACACATCACATAACAAACATATAAATTTAGGATAAATCTATATAGCACCTTCATTATAATCATGGATGGCTACTCATATATGACTGAACTCTAATTTTATTTCAAATGGGAAGAATCGAAAAGGTATAATAAAATATAAAAATAGGGAATGATATTCATAAATACTTCAACACCTCAAGTAAGTGAGATAAATCATAGAATAATGGATATATAACATTAGCCTTTCTCTAAGATACTTTCTAATTATAATGATTCCAATATATAGAAGGAAAATAGTGAGATCCCTCAATCGAGACTCAAAATGAAGGAGAAAGAGGAGTACACTGCTAGCTCATCCAAATGGACAACTATAAAACCTCATTTTAATATCAAAACAAATAACCTTTTCCTTTCTCCTAAAAATATTCACAGTGTGAACTGTATGTTTATTCCATGGGTTATTAGGACCACCCCCACCTCTTTATAACTATTTCATTCCATGGAACATACTGTCACACTGTGAATGGATATAGACCATCATGATTCTCCCAAACCTCTTACTTGCACACTCCTCACCCTCAAATATTTTAAATCCATGAAAAATACATGTTCCTTGTCATATCCCCAACATATAACAGCTTATCCCTATGCTATTTTGGGTATACACAAACCAAAATTCTTCTCCATATCAAGTGCCTAATATTCATTTTACCAAAATTTGATATGACATTGAATGCAGATGTATCATTCCCACATGCCTATAATAACCCAACTACTCAATATAATTAATTGATCCTTTCTGCAGGAACTCCCCCCATAGGAATTACCTACCCAATCACTTCCCGACACAAGGTCACAATATCTCAGTGGTTCCACACCAATCATAATCCCATAACACCCATATTAGAACCATCATACACCATCATTTCCAACATCCCATTATATTCTCATTTCATAATCACACCATACATTATTCCCATAAAATACCACATCACACTCAATTCTCATAAAAGTCTTGCATCACTCCTGATTCCCATATATTAACTACACTATGTTAATTCACTTATCACACATACCCCTCATGCACCAATTTTTATAATAAAAAACTAAAAACCATAGTCACATGCTCAAAATATAACTTTATATATCATAGACTCTCTTGAAAGGTGAGTGGTATCTCACCATTTTTATCTAGTCTCATGGGACACCATTTTGATCTAGTCTCATTCCCACTTTACAAAGGTGAGTGGTCTCTCACTATCAGGGTGATAATGATGGATCCCTTCATACATAAATTCATGGATGGTTTCTTCAATCTCTCTTTGAGTAAGCATTCTACTCAATTTCATTATAACCCTTCATTTAAATACATCTATAAAAATCAATACCTACCACCAAGAACCTATTCTAAAACATCATTCAAGTGTTGTAAATACTGAACTCATCAATCAATAATAGAAACAAAATAAGGATGTATAATTCTCATATGGGGAGTAAAATAGATTTTATACCTAAGAAATGATTATTTTTCATGTCATTTTTTAATAAAGATCTTTTCTAAAACATCATTCAACTGTTGTGGTAGGTGATATGGTTGGAAGATTTTTTTTATGTACTATTTTTATGTGCTATTATAGGTATTTTTTGTTCTATTTTAAGTGTTGTATGTAGGTGTATGCAATAGAGGGGATTCTAGCTGGTTGTTGTGAAAATTTCTAGAAATACCTTATACCAATGGTTTTAAACTGTTTATATAGTGTTGAAAAGCATGTCTTTACCAATGGTTTTAATAAATTGTTGGTAAAAATATATACCAATGGTTTATCAACCATTGGTAAACTATTTAATTATGTTATATACCAATGGTTCTTTTGAAACCATTGGTATACTGAAATTTACACTGCCTTATACCAATGGTTTGGGAATAAGCATTGGTATAGGCCTATCCCAATGAAATACTACCCAAAAGTTTGGAAAACCATTGGTATAGAGTATACCAATGATTTTCCTACCTATACCAATGCTTTGAAACCGTTGGTATAAACCTCCTTTCCAGCAGTACCCAAAATTTATCCTATACATGGTTTGGCCACACATTTTTCCAAATTGTGTTCCAAACATGCACGAGCACCTATAGAAAGGGTTGTACCACATGATTAGGTCACACGATTTGAGAAAATGTGCACCAAACATTCAATATGGCTCTATTTGAAAATTCATACCATCTGCACGGTTATATCTAACCATGTGGCCTAACCATACAATTTCCTCTAACTATTTGATAGGCCAATTTCCCCCAAAAGGATGCATTCTGGGATCCAAACAAGCCCCAAACACCCTTAGTAGCTTCACTAACTCATAATGAATCCATATTAGGTCCAAAATAAAGGATTGGACCAAAATTTAAAGGATCCATACTTGGGTGAAAAATAGGTTCTTACAGTCTCCCCATTAAATAAACTCACCCCCGAGTTAACCTTCCAAGGGTGGCGATACACTGTCTGAGAAAAATTCTAGCCACTGGGCATGTACGTCAACCTCTCACTCCCAAGTCTCATCCTACATGAGGTTGTTCTACCATAACACCCATACTAGAGGGACAAACCGGCCTCGAAGAGCCTTCATTCTCCTATTAATGATGCGTATTGGATACTCTTTAATGGTATTATCGATATCTAACTCAAATTACTTGGGATAAAAGGTATGAGATAGGTTGGAAGGATATTGGTGAAGCTGTGAAACATGAAAGACATCGTGCATGGCATGGTACCTCTGAGGTAGTAGCAACTAATAGGCTACCAGACCGAATCTCTCTAGAATCTCAAATGGCCCTATGTAACGAGATGAAAATTTCCCTTGATTTTGTAATCGTTTATTCCCTATCCTAAGTGACAGCCATAGGAAAACACAATCCCTGATCTCGAACTCTAGAGGTCATCAACGGTGGTCGGCATAAGATTTATATCTAGATTGAGTGGTATCCATACGCTTCCTAACCAGTTGAACCTGCTCTAAATTCTCCTGTATGAGATGAGGACCTAGTAGGGCTACCTCACCTACCTATAGATAGCATGGGGGTGAACGAAACCTATCATATAAGGCCTCAAAAGGAACCATATGAATTGTCACCTAAAAGCTGTTATTATAGGAGAACTTTATGAGAGGGATATGATTCTCCCAAGAACTACAAAAATCAAGGACAGGTGATCAAAAAATGTCCTCTAGAACTTGTATTGTATTTTATGAATGTCCACCGATCTGAGGGTGAAACGATGTGATCATAAAAACATGTGTACCCATATCCTTCTAAAACCCCTACCATAACCATGACATAAAACAAGTTTCCCTATCAGAAACAATAGTACGGGGGACCCTGTGTAGTCGTATGATCTCATAGGCATAGATTATTCCCATATCATCAACTGAGAAAGTCTCCCAAATAGGAATGAAGTGGGATTCTTTTGTTATTCGATCAATAACTTCCCATACAACATCACTACCCCTCGATGACCTAGCTAAGATTACTATGAAATCCATATAAATATCTTACCATTTCCATTATAGGATTAGAATTAGTTGTAATAAGCCTACAGGTCTCTAGTGCTCTACCTTCACCTGCTGATAGGTGGAACACCTGGTGATAAAGCCTACTATCTGACATTTCATCCCAGGCCACCAATATTGGCACCCCATATCTTGGTGCATTTTATAGATTCCTAGATGAATTGCCCACTAAGAAGCATGGGACTCTTGCATCAAATCTTATCTCATATCTGTAGGAACCCAGACATTCCCATGAATACGTTGGATGTCTTCTCTATCTAAAGACCAATCTGAAGGCGGTTCATCTCTTGATATACTCTCATAGAGAACCATGTCCTCAGAATCTGAAAATTTCCCACCCTTCACCTTCTCAAGGAGTAAAGAGGTAACTGTCAAGTCTAAGAGGTAAGACTGCTCATGACTATCATGAAAATCCAGATGAATCTCATAAAAGAGTTCCATTAACTTCCATTCATCATTGACTTCCCATATGTTCTATGTATGAGTTTTCCAAATCAGCGCATCAGCAACTATATTTTCCTTTCAAGGTGTTTAAAAAAGCTCAAAATTGAAGGACTGTAGATATTTGACCCATATCTATTGTCTGAGATTCAAGTCACATTGTGAAAATATATATTTGAGGCTATTGTGGTCCATGTACACCATAAAGTGCTCACCCAACATATAGTGTGTCCAGCGATGTAATTCATAGACAACAATGGCTATCTCAAGGTCATGTGTTAGGTAATTTCTCTTATAATTCCTCAAATGATGAGATATGTATGCAATGACTCTATCCTCCTATATCAACACTACTCCTAGGTTGATTCCTGATGTATCATAGAAGATTATATAACCTCTACCAGGCTCTGGTAGAATCAGAATAGGTGTTGATACAAGTCTTCCTTTCAACTCCTGAAAGGATTTCTCGCACTCTTCTGACCACTGGAACTTAACACCCTTCTTTTTTAGGACAATAATAGGTGAATTAAGGTGTGATAAATCCTATATGAAATGATTATAATATCCATCCAACCCCAAGAAAATCTGTATATCAAACTCATTCTTGGGTTTCTCAAAAAAAACCATTGCACTCACCTTCTTTGGGTCAATAGAGACTCCTGATTCTGAGATAATATGACTTAGAAGTGAACTTTTCCGATCCATAAGTGGAACTTAGCAAGCTTGGAATAAATATGATTCTTTTTTAGTGTACTCAAAATTATCTCAAGGTGCTTGGAATGGTCGCTAAGAGTGTGATAATACACCAAGATTTCATCCACAAATACTACAAAAAAATAATCCAAATAGGGGTGGAACACCCTATTAAGTTGGAATAATACAAATATTATACAAGAGGGGGTAAATTATGCCTTTTTGATAAACTTAACTGATTCTTAATTTTGACTCATTTTGATATTTATGAAGATATGCCTTGTTTTATTTGGTATGAAATATAATCAATGGATAAACAGAAAGAAAGAACATGTCAATTTTATAGTGGTTTGGAGCACAAAGATCCCATAGTCTACTCCACCAATGCTCTCTCTATGATCTTGATAAAGTTCACATGAAAAGGTCCTCTTATCACAATACCTTAAAATCCACAACTGAGTACAGGAAGTTGACACATTTACAACACGGATAAATAGATCCTTATGGTTCTTTAATTGGGAACTAGTTATCCAAAACTTAGTACAAGAAGATGATACTTAAACCACAAATGAGTACAAGTAGTTGATACTATAATAAATCAAAAGAGTTTGATTTGTTGATGGTTTAGGTTGAACTTAACATGGATCTTATTATTTAAAAATGAATGTCTTCAAGAAAGAACAAATATGAAGTGATCATGGTTGCAAATGATATTCAATATGAATATCAAAAAACAGTAGCAGTAAACTCACAATAGTACAAGGTTGAAATGTATATAACTTTCAAGCATAGCCTATTTTTAAAATAAAAAAGTTGATCATTCATTGTAGTAGCACTATAAAAGATATTCACATGAATATAACAGTATGTATGTGAAAGTACTTATTTCAAAAGAAATTTTGATAGAATATATAGAGAAGACAACTTTCTTCGGTATTCCAGATCTAAGAAAATCGACTTATAGAATGAGGAAATTCAAATATAAATTGTTCAGGAAGGTCATAACATTCCTTAAGAATATGATTGATTTTATCTAATGAATATGGTTATTTGAATCAATCATAACAATATTTTAAATAGTCATAGAGAAGCTTTCAAACAACCTGTAATTCTATCAATACTGTTGCATGAATCTCATATTAAATTGCATCTAAAAATATTTGTTGTTGAATAGTCAAACTTAGGGTTCAACTGCATAGCGTAGGGTTACATTGTGTAGTGTAGGGTTCTTTTTTATAGTGTAGGGTTCCTTTGAATAGCATAGGGTTCCTACCAACATATGATTTTTTAACCATACTTTTATATGTGTATAACCTAGGGAACAAAAGTAATGTAGGGATGATAATCCATACGTTCATCTTTTCAGCATAAGTTTCCAAAAGTAAGGTTGATTATGTTGGAACCATGGTCATTTATGTATGAATTGGAGTATTGTTTGTGTTTGTTGTCAATCCTCAGAGGAAGTTCAGAATTTGTGCCAGTAGAGTGCTCATATGGGTCAAGCAGATAACAGTATTGAAGGTAGCACCGTTTTCCAGTGTTTGCCAAATTCCTGGACCTCAAAATTGACAAAAGGGGAAAACAGTGTTTTTTTGGGAAAGGGACTTGCGCGCCGGATATGTGTCGCACAAGTGAATTGTGCGCTGAGAAATTACTTATGCGCCGGTGCCTAAGAGGATTGGAAAGTTTCACGTCATATGTTTTTCAAGATCAGAACTTCAAAATATGGAAAAGGAAAGAGGGTCGCGCAAGTATTGGTTTGGTCGCGCAATTGAGTAGCGCGACAGAGGCTAGGGCGGTTGGAGTTGCGTGATGGAACTTGAACACTGAGAGGAGGCTTGCGAACCACCACGCAAGGTGTCCAGTTTTCCTATAAATAGAGGACCACCCCTCCTCATTTTTAACAAAGTTCAGACTTAGAGAAAATCAGAGCTCCCATCGCGCAGGTGTAGTGGTTGTGCAAGTGGTTGTGGGTTGCGCAAGTAGAGGTTTCACGACAGTTGTTTGTTTCACGTCCAAAGTGGTTTGGGCAAGAAAGGAGGTGTGTCGTGAAAGTTTGTAGTTGGCGAAGGAGGTGTCATGCAGGTGGTTTGGTGACACATTCGCTCTAGAATTTGAATAAGTGTGATAGTTGATAGCTACACGCCAAAATCATTTTGGGGGTAAAAGGGGGTGAGTCGCGCAAGTTTGAAGTTGAAGAAGTGAGTGTCACACAACTAGTTGAGGAGAACTTTCATTCCGGTTTGGACTTGCGTGCCTATACTTATGCACTATCTTGAAACTTTCACGTCGGGCTTGGAGAAGTGTGCCAGGTGTGGTTGAAGTACGTCAGTCTTTCTGGGGCTGCGCAAAAGCTGGAATATTTCTTGATACTTGTAGTAAAAAGTGATATTCATCTAAGGGAGAGAGTTGGACTTCAACATAGCATCTACATACAATATAGGATTCATTCATTAGAAATGATGAAGAGACCTTCACGTCTATAAACTGAGTGGGACTTCACCAAAGGCAGTGAGCCAGGGGGAGTCAATGGGAGTGACCCGAGGGATGCAGTGAGCTATCCCTGAAATTTTGTAAAGGTAGTGAGCCTGGGAAAAAGTGACTATGCCCGAACCTTTGTAATCCTCATCTATTGAAGTTTAGGGGAATTTGGTACGACTGAAAACCTGTCAGTGTATGCTCCTTGGACGTAGCCCTTAGTGGTGAACCAAGTAAAAAGTGTTTTGTTATCTCTGTGCATGTGAATGTTTTCTTTCTGATCATAATCATCATACAGGTTTAACAAGTTCCTACCAACATGGGAACAAGATCCATCACATTAAAAGAAAAAAAAATCACCCTGATTCACCCCTCCCCTCTCAGGGTGTCCCGGGGTCCTATAAGTGGTATCAGAGGGTAAAGGTTGCTGGTGTTGATCTGTTATTTACTGTTATGGACAATTCATCCAATTTCAGAGGAGTCCCTCTATTTTATGGAAGTAATTTATAGATCTAGAAGAATAGAATGAGATCTCATCTAAGATCTCTTGGAATGGAAGTTATTTTTTCTACTGTGCAAGGAATATAAGTCACTGATCCAACAGGACTAGCTATGACTGATGCAGACAAGAAAATTCTTGATGCAGATACTAAAGCACAGAATGCACTCACTGCAGCCCTTTTTGATCAGATCTATCTAAAGGTGATGAGTTTAACCTTAGCGAAATTCATGTGGGATAAACTCGAAAATATTTATGAAGGGGATAGCAAAGTGAAGGAGGAAAAATTATAAGTCCTACACAATCAGTTTGATGATCTGAAGATGCATCCAGACAAGAATGCAGACTCATTCTTCAATCTAATTACTGAAGTGGTTGGAGCAATTCAGGGTCTAGGTGAAGAAATCAAATACATTGATATTTTAAATAAAATATTAAGAATACTTCCACCCTTGTACACTGAAAAGGTGTCAAACCTTGAGGAAAGAGATCTTTCCAAACTTTCTCTGGATGATCTACTAAGTAGCTTGGTAGAATATGAAATGAGAGTCAAACCAGAAGATGCTACGACTCGTATGAGAAAGGAAATGGCATTCAAGGCCATGGATAAACTGAAAATGTCAAAAGATAGTAGCGGTAAAGATGATGAATAAAAGGAAATTCTTTCTCTCATTTCCAAGAAGTTCTATAAGGGAAAAGGGAGATTCAAAGGGAAGTTACCTCTAGCATGTTTTTGTTGTGGAAAAGTTTGTCACATTGCCTCTTAGTGTTTAAGAAAGATCAATGATGAAGATATTGAAGATGAAAACATTGAGAAGCCTTAGAAAAGGTTTTTCAAAAAGAGAGACTTCAAATCTGGAAAGAAAATACAGAGGAAGCGTTTTGTCTGTGAAGAGGAAGATGAGGATACTGAATTTTGTGAAGAAGAAGAACCTGAATTTAAAATAGGAAACCATGCTTCCATGATGGCTACCATTGAAAATTCAGAACCCTCGATCAATAAAAGCGGAGATAATCATATTACTCCTCATGGTTATTCAAAGACTCAAATTAAGGATACTTTTTCCAGGCTTGAGAATAAATGTAAGAGATGCAATAAGTGGAAGGAAATGGTGGAAGAATCATCAGAATATGTTGATGAGCTTGAAGTAGAAATTGAATGACTGGAAGAACTGGTGAGAGTTTAGTCTTCAATCCTTGAAATCATAGATGATGTTGTGGAACTAAAGATCAAAATTGAAGAAAAAGAGAAGGTCATAAATGACCTTTCATCCAGACTGGAAGAGAAGTCCAAGACTCTTGAGGTACTTGAGGAAGAATTTGTTACTCTTAGGAGTAAAATTAAATGTCAATAAAGCACAAATTAGGGAAAGAAGAAAATTCATTTTGGAAGATTCTTGGATGCAGAATTACTAGCAAGAGCCAAGTGTGGTTCGGATGGGGTTAGAAAAATCTTGAGTGATCAAAAACCTGCTTGCATGGGAAAGAGTGGAATTGGATGTGAAGCTGAGACATTAACTGCTGGAAGTAAAGAGATCCAAAAGAAAGACAAGATGAAAGTTGGACAGGTTGAAACATTACCTGAAGTGCTGAAAAAGAAACCCTCAATCCAAACTAAAAGAAGAACTGAAAATTATCATCAAACTTTCAGAAATGACAAGCAGTTCAACTATTCTCCCAAGGAAGAAGGAATGAGGAGAAATTCAAGTGAGAAGACATTTCCTCTCATGAATTTTCAATTATGTGGCTATCTGGGCCATACCATGTCATACTGCGAAGAGGCAAGGAGCTACATGAATGGGGAAGATCTGGGACACCAACAAAGGAGATTGACTTCATATCCTCCATCTTATAGAAGAAATAGTTTCTATGGATACTGTTTTCATTGTTCTAACTTTGTCCATAAGGCTATGTATTGTAGGCAGATATTCGATAGGAGAGATTCATACAACTCTCAAAGACGTGTCAATATTCACCCGCCTGATGGTGTTGATCTCACAAATAGGTTTTCTCCTCTGGAAAAAGATTATGGGTATGAATAATCGGATTATGTGTAAGAAATAATTATAAGGTCATCGATATCTTATACTCAATCCAATATCTCTTGGAAAGAAAAGAAGAAGATCAAGAAATCCAATCTTGTAGAGCTTTCCCTCAAAGATAAAAAAATCAATAGCACCTGGATTCTGGATAGCGGTTTCTCATATCATATGACAGGTAATATACGCCTATTAACAGACATCAAAAGGAAGGTTGATGGTACAGTATGATTTGGTAATGATGGAGCTCTAAAAATCAAATTCAGTGGAAGTACTGAATTAGCTAATGGAGAACTAAAGAAGACTGAAGTCCTTTATGTTGATGGCTTACGTCATAATCTACTCCGCATGAGTCAACTTTGTGACTCAGGACTTATAGTTACTTTTAATCCAAAAGGTTGCACTATCAAGGGAACGACAGGGAATTCACTTATGAAGGGATGCAGAATAGAATGCAACTTATATCAGGTTGATAGTAAAGAAAATGTTTGCTACATGACTGATGAAGAAGAAAACAGTTTGTGGCATCGGAGACTGGGACACATCAATCAACAAGACATGGAGAAAATATCAAAGTTGAGGATTTTCATGGACATACCCATCCTAAAGAATGATCATGAAAATTCTTGTGATGCTTGCATTTGTGGAAAGCCGGTATGCAATTCCTATTGGCCAAAGAAGAAAAGAGAATCTCATATTCTTGATCTAATTCATACAGATGTATGCGGGCCAATAAATATTGTCGGAACTCATGGAGAAAGGTAATTTTCCCTTTTCATAGATGATTATAGTATAATGGAATGTGTAATGGTCATTCATAGGAAATGAAAAGTGCTTGACTGCATGAAAACATATCGGCGAATCGCCGAGAATGATACTGGACGAACAATCAAAGTGTTGCGATCTGAAAATGGAGGGGAATACACGTCCATTGAATTTGAAAATTACCTGGAGAAGCATGGGATACAACATGAGGTAGCTGTTTTAAGAACTCCACAACAAAATGGAGTTGTTGAACGTAGGAATCGATAGGTGAACAACATGGCACGAACTATGCTGATTGAGATTTGTATTCCACGACATTACTGGAAAGAGGTTGTTCAAGAAGCAGTATATATTCAAAATCGAACAGGACTTTATATGGGTGAGACGAAGACTCCATATGAATTTTGGAATAGAAGGAAACCCTCTTTGAAATACTTTTGTGTTTTTGGAAGTAAATTATTCATTAGGAACAAAGAAGGAAATCAAGGGAAGTATGGTGACAATGCAGATGAAGGAATTTTCCTTGGATACTCAATGAATAGCAAAGCCTACAAGTGTTTCAACAAGAGATTGGGAAGGATTGTGGAAATCAGTGATGTTAAGATAATTGAAGAGAAAATCACAAATGCTTTAAGGACATCATATGCTGATGTGATATAAATTGAAGAAGAAAGTGAACGTAGAGAAAATACAAATACTGAAATAGAATAAGCTGTAAAAAACACTCAGCAGTCACATCATGATGTTGACTCAGAAGAAGAATATGAAGAAGAAACTATAGCTGGAGAAAATGAAACTGAATCGCATAGGAGAAATCGTAGAGATTAGATTGATCCATCTAACATAATTGGGGACAGGAGTGCACCCACTCAAACAAGGAGGATGAGGAATAACATGCAATCTGCATTTCTGTCAGTTGTGGAGCCATCCTCATTTGAAAAAGTTGCAAAGGATGAATCATGGGTGAAATCCATGAATGAAGAGTTAGATCAGATTGACAAGAATCAGACATGGGATCTTTTCCAGAGACCCTAAGATCACAATGTGATTGGTAAAAAATGGATCTTCAAGAACAATTTTGATGAGCATGGAAGTGTTATTAGAAACAATGCATAACTGGTATGTAAAGGATACTCCCAGATTGAAGGCATTGATGTTGAATAAACCTTTTATCTAGTGTCTAGACTGGAGTCAATTAGGATTTTCCTTGCCATGTCACTCCAAAGAGGATATAAAGTATATCAAATGGATGTCAAGACAGCATTCTTGAATAGTGTACTCGAATAAGAAGTCTACATTGAACAATCAGTGGGTTTTTTTCTTGGTTATGATGAAACAAAGGTCTACAAACTGAAGAAATCTCTATATGGTTTAAAGCAGGCACCACGAGCATGGTATTCCTTGCTGGACTTGTATCTCAAGAAGCTGGAATTAAAAAGAGGAGGAGTAGACCACAATCTATATGTGAAGAATTCTCCAAAAGATCAATTCATGGTTCTAGTCTACATTGATGATATCATATTTGGTGGCAGCAGGAAGAAATCAGTGGATGAGTTTTCTAATCACATGAAATCATAATATGAAATGTCTATGATTGGGGAGCTCACATATTTCTTGGGGCTGCAGGTGATTCAAAGGAAGGATTACACTTTCATTTCTTAGGAAAAGTATGCAAGAGAGCTACTGAAGAAGTTTAAAATTCAAGACTCCAAACCAATATCAACTTTGATTGCAGTTGGAACCAAACTTGTAAATCATGAGGATGGGGCATCTGTAGACACTACTATGTACAGGAAGATAATTGGGAGCCTACTGTACCCTACAGTGACACGGCCAGATATTGTCTTTGAAATCTATCTAGCGGCCCACTTTTAGGGTAATCCAAAGGAGGAACATATGATAGCAGTAAAAATAATCATGAGGTATATTCAAGGTACTCTCAATTGTGGTTTATACTTTTCTGCAGGAAGAGACAGTGAATTATCAGCATTTTCGTATGCTGACTGGGCTGGCGACGTAGTGGAAAGAAATTCCACCAGTGGTGGATCATTCTATATTGGGAATAAATGTGTTGGCTGGTTGAGCAAGAAACAATAAAGTACTTCTCTTAGTACTGTTGAAGTTGAATATATATCCGCCACAAAGGCATTCACTAAACTATTATGGATGAAGCAACAATTAACAGATATTGGTGATGAGGTGAAGCAACCAATGGCGATTTACTGTGATAACAAGAGTGCAATTGATCTTACGAAGAATCTAGTTCAGAATTATCATACAAAACATATTGAAATTAGGTATCACTTTATCAAAGAGAAACTTTAACAAGGCATGATTAGAATGGATCATATGGTTACTAATGATCAAGTGGATGATATCCTGACCAAGCCACTTTCAGCGGCTGTATTTGAGAAGCATCAGTTGAACCTCGGTGTTCAGCCACCTCCTAGTGCATAAGGAGGTTATGCAATGCCCCTCTCCCCAGTTATGTTAATTTTTTTTAATCTCTTTATGGATGCGATGCAGGTTTGTGGGGGAGATACTATCCAGGGGGAGTGTGGTTTGAGCTTAACAATGAACAATTAACAGTCTTTGGGTTTATTTCCAATGGGGGAGAAAGGAATAAATTTAGGCATGTAATGCTTTTGTGACACATTGAGAATTTATTATCGGTGATAGGATGGGAATTAATTCATTGGAAGGGAACCCAATTCAAGCTTTCTCTCTTGTTTTCTACACCGAGCATTGCTCACGTAGACTTAGAGTGTTGGCTGAGTTGATTCTTGAATTTTTCATTTTCATGTGGATGGTGATCTATTGAATTTATTTACTGATTTCCATCAAAACCAAATGGGGAGATTGTTGGAACCATGGTCATCTATACATGAATTGGAGTATGTTTTGTGTTTGTTGTCAATCCGTAGAGGAAGTTTAGAATGTGTTCCAGTAGAGTACTCGTACAGGTCAAGCAGATAATAGTATTGAAGGTCGCACCATTTTCCAGTGTTTGCCAAATTTCTAGACCTCAAAATTGATAAAAGGGGAAAACAGTGTTTTTTTGGGAAAGGGACTTGCGTGCCAGATATGTGTAGCGCAAGTGACTTGCACACCGATAAAGGACTTGTACGTCGGTGCCTAGGAGAATTGGAAATTTGTGCTCCATATGTTTTTCAAGATTAGAACTTCAAAATATGGAAAAGGAAATAGGGTCGCGCAAGTATTGGTTTGGTCGCATAAGTGAGTAGCGCGACAGAGGCTAGGGAGGTTGGAGTTGCGTGCCGAAACTTGCGCACCGAGAGGAGGCTTTCATGCCACCATGCAGGGTGTCTAGTTTTCCTATAAATAGAGGACCACCCCTCCTCATTTGTAACGAAGTTCAGACTTATAGAAAATCAGAGCTCCCATCGCGCAGGTGTAGTGGTCGTGCAAGTGGTTGTGGGTCGCGCATGTAGAGGTTGTGCGACAGTTGTTTACTTCATGTCTAAAGTGGTTTGGGAGAGAAAGGATGTGTGTTGCGCAAGTTTGGAGTCGATGAAGGAGGTGTCGTGCAGGTGGTTTGGTGACACTTGCGTGCCAGAATTTGAAGAAGCACGACAGTTGATAGCTGCGCGCCAAAATCGGTTTGGGGGTAAAGGGGGGTGAGTCACGCAAGTTTGAAGTTGAAGAAGTGAGTGTCGTGCAAGTATTTGAGGATAACTTGTGCTTCGGTTTGGACTTGTGCGCCTAGACTTGCGCACCATCTTGAAACTTGAGTGTCAGGCTTGGAGAAGCACGCCAGGTGTGGTTGAAGTACGCCAGTCTTTCTGGGGCTTCCCGAAAGCTGGAAGATTGCCTGATACTTGTAGTACAAAGTGAGATTCATCTACGGGAGAGATTCAGACTTCAACAGAGCATCTACATACAACATGGCATGCATTCATTAGCAATTATTAAGAGACCTTCACGTCTATAAACTGAGTGGGACTTCACCAAAGGCAGTGAGCCAGGGGGAGTCAACGGGAGTGACCCGAGGGACGCAGTGAGCTATCCCTGAACTTTTGTGAAGGTAGTGAGCCTAGGATAGAGTGATTGTGCCCGAACCTTTGTAATCCTCATCTAGTGAAGTTTAGTGGAATTTTGTACGATCGAAAATCTTTCGGCATATACTCCTTGAACGTAGCCCTTAGTGGTGAACCAAGTAAAAAGTGTTGTGTCATCTCTCTGCATGTGAATGTTTTTTTTCTGATCATAATCATCATACAGGTTTAACAAGTTCCTACCAAAGTGGGAGCAATATCCATCACATTAAAAGAAAAAGTTGTCACCCTGATTCACCCCTCCCCTCTCAGGGTTTCCCGGGGTCCTAGAGATTAACCATACATTCAATATCCCAAATGTAGGGTATGAATATTAATTATAGATTCCAACGTAGGGTTGATATTCCATACATTCATTGATTCTAAAAATGTAGGGTTTTCTATCCATATGAAAACTTTTTAGTGTAATGCAGGGATGATGAACCATACATTTATTTACCGAACGTAGGGTTTAAACAATGTTTCTATAACACATCCTGTAACTTTTCATTTCATCAAAGATAAAAATAAAATCATGATATATCTTCCTGGAACATACTTAATGAAACTTTATTTGAAAATAAACAAGTGTATTTGTGAGCATCAAAATAATTATAAATTATAGAGTATTGTTGAGATAATACATTTCCAATAATATCCCCTTTTTTATGATCAAAAAACCTGTATAGTAACTCACAAAAAATATAGTATATTTTTAAAATAAAATATTTTTATTTCATAGTATTATTTCAATGAAGAAATAGATACTTGTGAATTGAAAAAAAAAACCCAAAATTATCCAAGTTTTCTACCCAAAAATATGTAATGTTTGTGGTTCTCAAATATTCTTCCTCTTTTTGTGATATCAAAAATAATAGTTGAAAGAATAACGGATATAAACCATAGTTAATATAGTACTAAACTGTAAATGAATGTTATAATTTATTGAGCATAAAAATAAGATATGTGATATGACAGTGTTAAGTTGAACACAAATAACACAGTAATAAAAGTATAAAATAATATAAAACAAATGACTATAAAAGTAAAATAAATTAAACTTCAATGAAGATAAAAAAAATTTGAAAAATTATGAGTACATACCATAATCAATTAAGAAGTCTTAAAAATGAGGGTATCTAGTCAAAATGGTTTTCTTCATCAAAATCTCCATGGGTAGAAGGTGTAGTGGGATGAGGAATGGTCTAAACAACACCTTGAATCTCAAGAAGCTTCACTAAAAGGCTTTGAAAATTATTATTGAAGAAATTTTTCCACTGTTGAAGCATTTTATTCAAATCTTGACCAACCATCAATATTTACACCAAATTCACCTTAATAAAATCATTATTTGTTCCTTTAGATTGAATGAAAGCAGACAATCTATCTCTAACTTGATGAATGACCGGTCCTAAACAGGATTCATTATATGTTAGCTGACAGATCAAATCTCTTTGATTATCAATAATAATATTCAAAGCTATACTATCACACTAGAGATTCTCCAGTATATTATTGAACTCAACCAACAATGAAGTAATAGATTTAAATATTCTTATCAAGTTTGGAGGAGTCTATTGAGGAGTAGAGGTTGAAGCCTGATGGTTTTCTCTGATAGATTGAAACTCTCTACTCAAAATTTTCTTTAACTCATCAAAATAATACTTTTTCACAGATTCATATTTAAAATATCTAAATTATCTATCTAAATATATGATAAACTCTTCAATATCTCCCATAGAAATCAATTTTTATTGAAATTCTCTTAATTGAGCTTGAAATGACTCAAACTCATCCCTAAGAACTATTGAGCTTATGGGATCTTCAACTTTCTTCCTCACAGACTCCAATTCTTGTCTTAGAGTTAGATTCTGAGAATTTACTTATTGAAACTTTGAACCATCTCTCCAGTGTCTCTTTCCGATGAGTAAGAAGACTCAGTAGATTATGATCTGGCTTTTCTAACTTCCACCAAAGACAAACTTTGTCCTTACTCCTCTCTTAATATAGATATCCTTGCATCAATCTAATCATAAAAAATTAAATAAATATTTCTGGGGGTAGCTTGATCAGCATTACAATCAATTTCTCTGGATTGATCAGCCCCTTCAGAAACTTCTTCAACATTTTAAGTTACTTGAGCCTCATGCTCAGCAACTTCTTATTCTATAGCTTGTCCAAATTCCACTAGTTCAGATAAATTTATTGAAATTATTCTTCTCTAATGAAAAAATTACTCATCAATTCTTGATTCTACTTATTCATCAGGCCTGGTCTCACAGAACCAATAACAGGTAACTACTTCCCCTGAGCACCAACCATCAACCTTTCTTGTTCTTCTATGCCAACTCAAAGAACATAATTACAGGAATCACCCCATAAAAATCCTAGTTTCCTGGAATTTCTATCATTAAGAATATTGCTATGGTGACATCTTTGACCAAAAGAGATGTCTTTAATCTTTCCCAAACTTATAAACAATAGGGACAAAATCCTTCCATAGGGATAAAAATACATCATTGCATCCTTATGACAACAATTATTTAGATACCTTAACAAATATTTGTTGAAGTTTAGCTTAATATTTTTCAAGATAAAAAAATATAATATACATATCTTGATAAATAACTTTCTCTAACTCAGACATCCTTGGAATTATTCTAGACTGAATGAATTTCATTAAGACTCTTTGATCATCATTAATATCTCTTGTCATCATTTTCTTAACAGTTTTAGTTCCAAAGATAGAAAACATGATATCCTCTAATCTGTATTTCTCATATTCTATATTTAATAAATCATAATGAAATTAACCCTCATGGGGAAATTTTGGGATCTTATCAATTTGAACCAAAGAGATAGAAATCTCGTCGTGATGAATCTTAAACATCACTGTGTCTTCATAATTTCCATAACTAAATGATCTATTTAGACAGAACTCTTTTACTTCTATATAAAAACAAAAGGTGTATTGATATCACTAAAAATGAATTCAAAAACTTGAAATCTTATAACAGTCTTTAAAAATATATTCATTTGATTCAGCCAATCTAAATTGATTACCTTTCTCTGAAAAACTTTTTGATATTTCTACTGATGAGCAGGCTCACTTGGACCAACATCTTCGACTCTACCTGAAGTTTCCATTTATGAAGCTTCTAGGAGCGAGGGGTTGAAGATTTAGGGTTTTGGTAAACTATAAAGAGATAATATCTATAAATCAAAAGTACATGAAGGAGTAGGAAGGAGAGCGGGAGAAGGAAAGAGGTTTCCTCGTATTAATTGAGAACTTACACATTACTTTTTAATTTGAAAAGATGAATAAAAATAAATCAAAATGAATTTTTTTTTAAAAAAACAAATCAATATAAAACCAAAAAAAATAAAGTTCAATATAAATAATTAAATACAATATATAAATTTTACTAAAATAAAAACAAATATATTAAAAATAAATTAATAAACATTTATTTAAAATTAAATATTCCCTAATCCCCCTTAATAAAATAAAAACCTACACTAGGAATTGGTTTAGTAAAAATATTAGTTAATTGATATTTTTTATTAACAAATTATAAAGATATGTCCTTTTTAAGAAAACGATCTCTTAGAAAATGGTTCTTGATATCAATGAGCTTAGTCCTCGAATGACTTATAGTATTTTTTGAAATATTTATAACACTAGTATTATCACATAAAATAGGTATATTATTAAAATTTATTCCAAAGTCCATTAGAGTGTTTTTCATCCACAATACTTGTGCACAAAAACATCTAATAGAAACATATTTTTCTTCAGCTATTGACAGGGAAACTGAGTATTGTTTCTTACTCAACCATGATACTAAAGATTTTCCTAAAAATTGATAGGTTCCTAAGATGATTTTTCTATCTAATATACATCCTCCAAAGTTAGAAACTGAATATAAAATTAAATTAAAATCATAAGTTTTTGGATAAAGAAGAGATTGAAAAATAGTTCCTTTTAAATATCTAAAAATTATTTTTATAGCGGTAAGATGGGATTCTTCTGGATTTGATTGAAATCTAGCATATAAACATACATGAAACATAATTTATGGTCTTCTAGCAATAAGATATAATAAACTACAAATCATACCTCTATATAAATTGTTTTCAACTAGTTTTCCATCTTCATCCGAATCAAGTTTTATATTAGTACACAATAGAGTTGTATAAGTTTTACTATTTTCAAGTCCAAAATTTTTCAATAAATAAATAATATATTTACTTTGATTTAAAACATTTCCATAATTTTTTTGATAAATCTGAAATCCCAAAAAGAAATTTGGTACTCTCATCATACTCATTTCAAATTCATTTTTCATTAGTTTTGAAAAATCATTACAAATATTTTTATTTTTTGAACTAAAAATAACATCATCAACATAAATTTGTATTAATAAAATATTAGAACAAACAGTTTTCTTAAAAAGTGTTAGATATTCCAATCTAATAGTAAATATATATTTCAAAATAAAAGAAATTAATCTTTCATACCAATCTCTAGGTTCTTTTTTAAGTCCATAAAGATATTTAGTAAGTTTAAAATAGAATTTGGTTTATGAGGATTTTCAAAACTATGAGGTTGTTCAATATAAAATTCCTCTATTAAATATTTATTTAAAAATACATATTAAAATCCATCTAATATAATTTTAAATTCATATGAGATGAATAATCTAAAAGGATTCTTATGGCTTCTAATATATCTATAGGGGAAAAGGTTTCATCATAATCTATACCTTCTTCCTAATTATATCATTTAGCTACTAATATAGCTTTATATCTGGTTATGAACCCTTTATCATCCAATTTATTTCTAAAGATCCACTTAGTTCCTATTACTATATAATCAGATGGTATTTCCACTAAATCCCAAACATTATTTCTTATAAATTTCTTTAGTTTTTATTGCATTACAAACAACCAACTCTCATCTTCTAAGGCTTCTTCAATAGACATAGGTTCTAATTGAGATATAAAGTCAAAGAATTCAATTAGGTTTCCTAAACTTATTCTAGTTATAATTCCTTTATTTAGGTCTCCTATAACATTTTCTAAAGTATGATTGGTCTCACCCAAATTTACCCAAGTTTTTAGGGTTAAGTGGTCGCTTGTAATGTATCTTGGATTGTTGAATCCTTAGAGACATAAGAAGAAACCTATAGATGTGTACATTCTATGGAATTTTTTTGGCTATAAAGTGTCCAACTTTGGGTTAATTTTAGATGGGTTTTATTGAAATCTAAGATACTTAAGTGAATTCAATATAAAATAATTATTTGGTCCTAGGTTATCACTTGGGGTGGATTGGATTCATTCCTTTTCAACTATTTCAATTTCTTATATTTGAGATAAGTTAATTTAAGAAGATCAAAAAACATCATCACTTACCAGTTTAATACCTACACACCTGAATAATAATCACCTATACACTTGTAGGATCAATTTTTGTATCACTCCAAGTTAAAGGTTCATATTATCACTTGAAGTGTGTGGCCTTAAATTCAACAAGGACAAAGGAGTTTAAATATCGTCAAACAAAATTCTCAATTAAAAGAAGTGATTAGACATTAATAGAGTGAGAAATAACATCCAGCATAGAACCTTGATACTCCCTTGGATCAACCAATAAGTTTTTTATCCATTAATTGATTCTATGGTTTCAGTGGAATCAGGAAGTAGACTCATGAGGGGGGAATTGAAGAAGTAAAAACAAAAGAAAATAAAATTATGATCACCCCACCGTTGCGTGATAATTTCACAAGGTTTGGTGTGAATAAATTCACACCTTTAACCAAAGGTATCAGTGTGATATGAATAAGAATATAATAATAGTATAATAAGAACTTTTATTAAGAAACTAAGGTGAATTGAACAACTTACATGAGGAATAAATGCAATTACAAACACAAGGTGGCAGCATAACAATACAATTAAACCAAGCACAAAAGATGATCAACTCCTACACAACTACTAACTTAAATAGGAATTTTTGAAGCCTTCGGTAGAGCCTCTAATATTTAAAGTCATCTCACTTAATTATGGTAGTCTTAGGATGGTTTAAAGTTTGTGTAATTTTATCTTTTCCACCCTTTACCCAGATTGGCATCCAGCTTGCATCCACCGAACAGAGGCATATAAATGACCTTATATATGGACAAATTATAGTGGTCCATAGAAGAATAAAATTAAGATAAATATGTCCCCTAATTTTATGTAAAATTTCATCACAAAAGAGTTTCTTTTTTGAGAGATATGATTAAATTGGTGGGATGTTTCTCTGGGATGCAGAATCTAGCCCAGAATTGCATCTTCAAATTGGGATACCTGGAACTCCATTCAAATATCTGAATTAGCTTGAGAAAATATTTAATAAAATGTTCCCCATTATTTCCTATATCTCCATTTTAATTTTTATAACCATTGGTTATGTATATTTTCCTCTACAGTATCTTTATTGATATGTTGTCCAGTTTACTTTTCCAAAAATGTGTTGGCATGAAAACCCACTTTGATCATCTTCCAATGTGAATTTAAAAGTGATAGAAAAGAATTAATTGTTCCTTATATCATGGGATACCTGAAAATAAAATATTAAAATAAAATCAAGACCATTTGGTGTTTTATTAGGTGTTCAAAAATATATCATGAAATAGTGCATTTTAAGAAGGAATTATAATCATAATGTGAATTAATGTTCAATTTGTAAAATGCACTAAAAATGGTGTTTATTAATAATGAATCACATAAATACTATAATATAATAAATTAGTATTATCCTCTTTCATTGGCTAATTTCACCCCCTAACTTGAGTTTTTCTAGTCCCGAGCAAAATATATCTCAAAAATATGAAATTTGAATTCCCTTTTCCAAAAACATTTTAATACACAATGCTCACCAAAAGAACTCATACCAAACAATTATGAAACCCATAAAAATCATTTAAAACAAGAAAGGTATAGAGGAATATACAAATCCCAAGCCCATTTCTTTGTTCAAATTCATCACCACATTTCATCTAACTTCAATTAAGCATGATGAAGTGTTGTGAGTCACAATAGACATGGGGGTTCATCTTTATTCAAGGGGAAAAAGATGGAAGTGTTAGGTGGAATTACATTTCAATATTAAGATGAGTATTCATTTTTTCTATTTTTAATTTTTTTATGTTTTTTTTTCAATTTTTCCATGGTAATTGAAATTGAACTCAATAAATTCAACCCATGTAGCAAGACTTTGCCAATGACTCCCAGGCTAAAAGACCTTAGGGCACCAAGTGAAGCTCACATACTCGAGAATCATCACGAGTTTACTCAATCAAAAATAAATTCAAATTACAAAAAATAGAGGTAAAATGCCAAATTCTAAGCTATAAAACTATGGAGTCATGATCCCCAAGTGCCGAAAGTCATATATTAGGTCAATCCATTACTCTACACGCAATTGATTTTTTTTTGTCTTGAGTTTTTTTTTTGAATTTTTGTTTTTTTTAATACTCATGTTAAAATTAAATTGATCACCAAACCTATGCCAAATATTATAGGACCCCATGAACTCAAACAAATACCCCAAAATCTAGAGGATATGCATTGTGTTTTTTTGTTATTAAATGGATGAAAATATAAACCGTGAAAATCACATTGGACAACCGCACTTTCCAAAATCTATGCACGTGAACTTAAACATGCATTAAAATCAGAATCAAGAAATGAAAATTTATTTGATATTCAATTTTAATGTGAGCAATGTGTATTATCATGTTCAAGGTTAAATAAATTTTTCCTTCCACACATTTTTTTTATGAACACAATAGAAAAAAAAAATCTTTCTTTTCACCCCCCCCCCAACTTAGAATAACATTGTCTCCAGTGTTTAAAGAAAAGAAAACTTAGAAGGGGTTAGAGGAGAGGAGTTAAAAGAGGAAATTGAAAATGAGAATCATGGAATGAAGTCACCTGTTGGTTGAAGTTAACATTTGTGATGCTCCAATTTAATCCTTTTATATTCATGTCACTCATATAGTTCCATAAAAAAACAAGGAAAAACAAACAAACAAACAAAACAAAACAATATATATATATATTTAAAAAGTAAAATATAAGTATATATACAAAAAATATAGAAGAAGGAAGAACTATAATCCATAGGTCAATGGAAAGTGTGTGCCCCTGTCTCCCTTAGATCTCAGGTTCGAGTCCCCACGGCTTCATCGGTTGTGACAAGGTTTTCCCCATGACCTATGATGTGTCATTTTAATTTTTTAAATTATTATTATTATTTTGTATTTTTATTTTAACCTATAAACACATAAAAATAAAATAAACTGATGATATATTATCTTTTTTTAGATTTCTGGGTAAGGTATTACTCAGGGATCACACTACATGACACGGATGAATACGGTGCTCCCCTTTCACACCCATCCATACTCATAATAAAATAACAGGTCAACAATCCAAGGTACTATCATATTTATAGTTTATTGATTAATTATATTTTTTTAAAATATAAAAATGATTAATAAATATGATTCACAATGATTGGAAACATGAAAACCAAGGGTTTCCTCCCATGTAATGCTTTTGTTTAACGTCGCTAGCTCAACTTAGACCCCTAATTGTTTAAGTATTTTCCTCATCTAATGTTGGTTCACACAAGTCTTCATCAAATTCATGTTTTTTAAATGGTTCTATAAATGGTTTTAATCTATGACCATTAACTTTAAATATTTGACCATTGGTGGGATCTTGAATTTCTATATCCCCATGGGGGTGTACCTTATGCACTATGTATGGAACTAAACATCTAGACCTCAACTTTATTGGGTGTAAATGAAGTTTTGAACTATATAAAAGTATGAATTTTCCTGGTTCAAAGTGTTTGAATTTGAGATTCCTAAATTGGTAGGCTTGAACTATAGCTTTATTTATCCTTTAATTGTCATAATCCTCCATCATAAGTTCCTCAAGTTCATTAAGATCTAATTTCCTCTTTGTTTTGGCAAAAGAAATGTCAAAGTTCATTTTTTTATTACCCAAAAGGCCTTATGCTCAATTTCAACAGGTAAATATCATGATTTTCCATAAACAAACCTATATGGTGACATTCCTATAATGGTTTTTAATGTTGTACAATATGCCCAAAGGGAATCCAAGAGTTTCTCAGACCAATCTTTCCTAGAGGGATTGACATATTTTTCAAGAATTTTCTTAATCTCCCTATTCACTAACTCAACTTGACCATTATTTTTAGGATGGTATGCAGTGGAAACTTTATGAGAAATCACATACTTAGACATGATTGAAGAGAATGGGTGGTTACAAAAAATGGGTTCCTAGATCACTAATTATAGCCCTAAGAATTACAAATTGAGAAAATATGTGCTCTTTCAGAAATCAGATCACAACATTATGGTCATTAGACTTGGTGGGAATAGACTCAACCCATTTCGATATATAATCAACAGCGAATAGGATGTAGACTTATCCTCTAGAGTTTGGGAAGGGTCCCATGAAATCAATTCCCCGATAATCAAATATTTTGATGACCATAATGGGAGTGAAGAGAACTTGATTCCTTTTGGTAATGGACACTAATTATTGACATTGTGGACAAATTTAACAGAATTGGAAGGAATCCTTAGTGAGTTTAGGACAGTAGAAACCACTTTAGAGGGCCTTTGAAGTGGTTTTATTTGTGGAAAAGTGGAATATACATGCCTCTCCATGACAAAATTTTAGAATGGACTCTTGCTCAGACTCGGGAACACATCTCCTAATGATTTGATCAGGAAAGAACTTGAAGAGGTAAAGATTATCAAACACATAGTGTTTGAACTCAAAAAGTAATTTCCTCTTATCTTGGGTCCCTAGGAATTTTGGAATGTCACTCATCACAAAATGGTTTTCTATGTCAGTATACCATGGGAAATCACTCATAGAATAGAGATGCTCATTGGGAAATGAATCAGACAGAGAAAGGTGATGTGAGTTGTCTTTGAATTCCATCCTAGAGAGGTGATAATATATAAAAATTTTAACACCCTTTTTATCCTTAATGGTTAAATCAAAATCTTGAAGAAGAATAAACCACCTAATAAATCTATCCTTGGAATCTTGTTTTTGGAAAAGGTATTTCAGGTTTGAATGGTTAGTGAAGACAATGATGGGTGATCCTAAAAGATAGGACCTAAATTTCTCTATAGAAAAGACAACAAAAATCAACACTTTCTTAGTGGTGGTGTAGTTGATTTGTGCATCATTTAAATATTTTATTACATATGCAACGATACATGGAGTTTTCTCACACGGTTGTCCTAATATTGCTCCTATAGAGAAGTCACTCGCATCACACATGATCTCAAAATGAAGCTTCCAATTTGGAGATTGCATGATAGGTGGAGAGATAAGAGATGACTTGAGTGTAGAGAATGATTCCTCATAGATTTTGTCCATAAAAATGGAGTATATTTCACCAATAGAGTGCAAAGTGGCCGAGAAATAGAGCTAAAATTCTTAATGAACCTTATATAAAAACTAGCTTGTCTTAATAAGGACCTCACATCCTTGATAGTTTTAGGAGATGCAAGTTGATGAATGATATCAACCTTAGATTTGTAAACTTTAATCCCTCTACCAGAGACCATATGGCCTATAACTAGTCCCTCCTTTACCATGAAATTACATTTTTCCAATTTAGGATGAGATTCTTATCCTCACGTATTGAAAAAACCCTTTCAACATTGAGAATAAATCCCTAAAAAGTGTCCCCAAATATGGAGAATCCATCCATGAAAACCTGTAAACAATCCCCCACCATGTCCAATAATATTACCATCATGCACAACTGGAAGGTACCAAGGGAATTATATAACCCAAAGGGCATGCGCTTGAAGGAAAAAGTGTTGAATGGACAAGTTAAGGTTATTTTTCCTTGATCCACTAGGGAGACCTCGATTTGATTATATACTGAGAATCCATCTAGGAATTAGTAGAATTTATGACCCACCACTCACTTGAGGACTTGATCAATAAAGGTCAGGGGGAAATGGTCTTTCTTAGTAAATTAGTTGAGCTTCCTATAGTCAATGTAGACTCTCCATCCACTACTAACCCTTGTGGGGAGAAGATCTCCATCCTCATTGGTGATCACAGTAATTATAGCTTTATTTGGTACAACTTGAATTAAGATTACCCACTCACTCTTAGCAATGGTATAGATGATACCCACTTTCAAAAACTTAAGAAGTTCTTTCCTTACCACATCTATAATATTTGGATTGATTCTCCACTAAGGCTGGTGAAATGATTTGGATTATGATTCAAGAATATTCTTATGAGTTCCAATGAGTGGTCTGATCCTAGGAATATCATAAAGGGTCCATCCAATTTTTTTCTTATGCTTTCATAGTACATCTAGAAGCATCATATATTGATTGGATTCAAGAGAGGAATAAATGAAAGCAGTAATGGCTCAATTTCCCCCTAAGAATTCATACTTGAGTGATGAAGGTAGGACCTTAAATTTGAGATCAGATTGGTTATCAATTTCTAAGTAAGGATGGGAATTTGTATTGAACTCAGTTTCTTTGTTCATATTTATTGATAGAATTGGTTCCTTTTGAATAGAAGTTTCAGCCACCTCATTGGCCATATCAGTGTCATGAATGGGTATGGACTCAATATTATTGATTTCACCAATGTTATCATTGATTGGTGATTCGATAAAATCATCAAATGAGATATCTAAAATAGATTCAATCCAAGGATACAAATTTCCCTCATGTGATCAAATAAAATCAATCTCTTCTTAACTTAAACATCCTTCAGTAATTCCTTGATGTTCCTTGAGTTCACTATCAACACTACCAATAAAATTAACCTCATTTATCTCTTCATCATTTCCAATTTGAGAGTTTTAATTATAGATGTTTAGATCAAGGCTCATGTTTCCGAAGGTTATTGTCATGTTCCCATTTCTAACTTGGATGATTGAGTTGATTGTTGATAAGCAGGGGAGACCAAGGATGATGGGGGTTTTCTCCCTAGGACCCAATATTGGGTGATTTTCAAAGAAAATGAAGTCGGTTGGGTAAATGAAATTTTCAACTTTCACCAAAACATCCTTTAAGATCCTCTTAGGAACTCGAACACTATGATCAGTAAGTCAGAGAGTGACAGATGTGGGTTGGAGTTCTTCGAGCCCTAACTGAAAATACATGGAATAAGGGATGAGGTTCACATTGGCTCCTAGATCACAAAGGTATTTGAAATTTTTTTCTCTCCTAACTCAACATTAATGTATGGGAATCCTAGATCTTTCAACTTCGGAGGAATGGTCCCTTGAATGGTGGTACTCACATTAGCATCCAAAATTAATTGGTTTTTATGTGAAATTTTCCTTTTAAAAGTTTACAAGTCCTTAAGGTACTTTCAGTAGGTAGGAATGGTTTGGATTTCATCAATAAGGGGGATGTTAAACTTAACCTGAGAGAATATTACCCTCAAAGTCTCATTCAGTTCTAGTTTAGATTTTACTCTCATGTGTTGAGGGGAGGGAGCATATTGTTTGATTTTTTGGTGTGGTTGTGGTTCATTCATATTCTCATTGGGTATTTCAGAATTTGTGGTTGGTTCTTTATAATTTTCATTCATTGTTAAATCTTTTAATGGTTCTTTAATGGTTTGATTGGGTTTCTCAATGGATTTACCACTTCTTAAAATAGTCACTGCTTTGATTTGTTCACTAGAGGTTTGTGTGTAACTGGATTCTCCCCTTAACGTTGAGGATGGTACCGCCTGAGTAGGAATGGGTACCTTCCCAGTTTTAATGGTTTGTAGTTCATGTTTAATGTATAAGACTTTTGAGTTCATTTTCTCTATTTTTTTATATAATTTTTCAAGTATTGGTAGAGGGATAGATTGGGTAGGGTCTTGTGCCAGTTGGTTTATCCCAAGAGGATACTTTGGTTGTTGAATGGGTTATTATATGGGTTGTTGGTATTGTATAGGAGGATGTTGGTATTGGACTGGTTGTAGTTGGAACTGGTTGTGGTGTTGAAAATTTTATGGAGGGTAGGGGTTTGATCATTATGGATGGCTCGGTTGTTGGTTATCTTTCCAACTGAATATTGGATGGTCATTGTACCTTGGATTGAAAGTGTTTTGGTAATGTGGATTCTAAAAGTTCAGAGAATTGACCTTTTATGGTGGTCCTCCTAAAATAATTTCTTTAATGTAAAGGATGTTTGGGTAGTTTTTAGTCTTGTGGTCATGTTTTTTAGAAATTGTGGAAACATGGTCAATAGTTTGAATTTCATGGACATTCCTAAGATCGATCTCCTCAACCTTACTAGTGAGTGCAGCAAGTTTCACCCTAAGGATTTCCTATTCCCTAAGTGTGTGAATTACACCAAATTTGTGTGGCTTCTCATAGTAAGGTGATGTTCCCCATGTTTGGTTTTGTTTATCCAGTACTTCTAGACACTTGTAAGCATAATTTGGGGATTTTTTTTGAAGGTTCCTTACACATCATGTTAATGAATTGTTTGTTTCCCGGACCAAACCCTTCATAGAAAATTTTAAATTATTCTAGGATTGAAAATCCATGGTGAGGTACCATGTTGAGTGTGTCTTTAAACCTTTCCCATGTTTCATAAAATTAATTCCCATCTTTTTCAAAAACATTTTGGATTCTCTATTTAAGTGCAATTGTTTTGTCATAGGGGGAGTGTTTTTTGTAGAATTATCTTTGCAATTGGTACCAGGAGTGGATTGATGTAGGTCTCAAATTTATTAACTAATTATTTGATCTATCCTTAAGTGATAAAGTAAATATCCTCATCTTAGCTGACTCAAGATGATGTGGTGGGCACATGGTTTCAACAATGTCATTGAACTCTTTGACATGAAGGTATTTCATTTTCGACTCTATCTTGTGGAAGGTTATAAGGTGGTTTGGGACATGAGTTTTGAAGACATGTTGAGATTATCCTAGGGTATAATTCATAATTAAATAGGGTGTATTGGTCTAGTCAGGTTTGAGGTAGTCATTCATGGTTTGATTGACTACATTCCCCAAGTTTGGGGCAACCTCATTTGGATTTCCATTTTGGTTCCCACCCGGGTTTATGAGTTGATTTATTTGAAGACCCTCTATTGAAATTAGCTTAATTTTTTAATCCAGGGTATTAAGAATATTTGGATCTAATGGTAAGATACCCCTAGGTGTGATTGACTCCCCAACCCCTAGACTATCTACCCTAACAAGACAATTTGATTGGCCACGGGTAAAGGCAGACATCTACCAAGAAAAGTAAAAAACAAAAGAAAGGGGAAAAGATAAGATAAGTTGAGGTGAGAAAAGATAAATGGGGTAGAATAGAATGGGTGTTGAGATGACTTACTTGGGTACCTAGTAATGGCACCAAAATTTGGTCCCACCCAAATTTACCCAAGTTTTTAGGGTTAAGCGGTCACTTGTAATGGAGCTTGGGTTATGGAATCCTCATAGACCTAAGAAGAAACCTATAGACACATACATTATATGGACTATTTTTGTCTATAAATTGGGAAACTTTGGGTTGATTTTAGATGGGTTTAAGTGAATTCTAAGCGACTTAAGTGAATTTAATTTAAAATAATGAGTTGATCCAAGGTTATCACTTGGGGTGGATTGGATGCATTCCTTTTCAACTATTTCAATTTCTTATATTTGAGATGAGTACATTTAAGAAGCTAAAAAAAATCATCACTTACTGGTTTAATACCTAAATACCCTAATACTAATCACCTATACACTTGGAGGATCAATGTTTTGAGCACTCCAAAGTAAAGGTTTGTATTATCACTTGAAGTGTGTGGCCTTAAATTCAATAAGTACGAAGGAGTTTAAAGATCATCAAAAAATATTCTCAATAAAAAGAAGTGATTATACATTAATGGAGTGAGAAATAAAATCCAATACAGATCATTTATACTCCCTTGGATCAACCCATAAGTGTTTTATCCCTCCATTGATTCTATCGTTTCAATGGAAGCGGGAATTAGACTCGTGAGGGAGGAATTGAAGAAGTAAAAACAAAAGACAATGAAATAACGATCACTCCACCATTGTGTGATAATTTAACAATGTTTGGTGTGAATAAATTCACACATTGAGACAAAGGTATCAACATGATATGAATAAAAATATAATAATAGTATAATAAGAACTTTTATTAAGAAACTAAGGTGAATTTAACAACTTACATGAGGAAGAAATGTAATTACAAACACAAGGCAGCAGCATAACAACACAATTGAACCAAGAACCAAATATGATCAACTAATTCACAACCACTACCTTAAATAAGAATTTTTGAAGCCTTTGGTCGATCCTCAAATATTTAAAGTCGTCCCACTTGAGTATGGTAGGCTTATGGTGGTGGAAAGTTTATGGAATTTGATCTTTTCCACCCTTTACCTGAATTGGGATCCATATTTCATCTATCAAACAGAGGCGCTGAAATAACCTTATATATGGAAGAATTGGAGTGGTCCATAGAATAATAAAATAAAGATAAGTATGTTCTATAACTGTATGTATAATATAATCCAAAAATAGTTTCTAGTTTAAGATATATGATTAAATTGTTGGTATGTTTTTTCTGGGCCATAGAATCTGGCCTAGAATTGAATATTCAAATTGGGACACCTTGAAATTCATTAAAAATCCGAATTAGATTGTTCCAATTTTTAATGAAATGTTCCCTATGATTTATTGTATCTACATTTCAATTTTTATAATCATTGGGTATGTATATTTTCTGTTGCAATCTCTTTATTGAGATGTTGTCCGGTTTACTTTTCCCGAAATGTGTTGGCATGAAAGCCCACTTTTATCATCTTAAAATGTGAATTTTAAAGTGATCCAAAATAATTAAGTGTTACTTATATAATGGGATACCTGAAAATAAAATATTAAAATAAAATCAACACCATTTTTTGTTTTATGAGGTGTTCAAAAATATACCATACAATAGTGCATTTTAAGAAGAATTACAATCATAATGTGAATTAATGTTCAATTTGTAAAATGCACTAAAAATGGTGTTTATGAATAATGAAGAACATGAATATTATAAAATAATAAATTAATATTATCCTCTTTCAGTGTTTAATCAATGGTTCTTTAAGGTGTGAGACTATCTAGGTAGGATACTTTCAGGTTCTTCAGTTTCATGTTCTTCTGAACTGGAATGAATTTTTTTATATTATTTTCAAAATAAGATTTTGGTGAATCAAGTCTCATGTTGTCAAAAGAGTTAGTAATATCATCTTTTTTATCTTTCTTTTTATTGAAAGTTTCAATTTCATCAAACCTCGCATGAATTGATTCTTCAACAATCCTTGACTTTTTATTAAACTCTCTATAGGCTTTAGAAGTAGTAGAGTATCCCAAAAATATTCCTTCATCAGATTTTGGATTGAATTTACAAATGTTTTCCTTAGTATTAAATATATACACCTTGCATCCAAATACTTTAAATTACTTTACTTTAGATTTTTTTTATTCCAAAGTTTATAGGATGTATTTATAATTATAGGTCTAATTAAAACTCTATTCATGATATAGTATGTTGTGATTAGAGATTATTCCCAAAAATAGGTAGGAATATTGTATTCATTCAGTATAATCCTTGAATTTTTTTGAATAGTTATGTTTTTTCTTTCAATAATTCCATTTTGTTGAGGTGTTCTTAGTGTATAAAAGGTGTGTTTAATACCTATATTTGAGCAAAAAGAATTAAATTCTTGATTCTCAAATTCTCCACCACGATCACTTCTTAATGAAATTATTTTAACACTTTTCATTTTGAAATTTTTTTCAAAAGTTTTCAAAAATAGAGAAAACATTGATTTTGAGTTTTATAAAATATACCCAAATAAATCTAGAAAAATCATCAACTAAAACATAAATATATAATTTACCAGTAAAACTTTCTACCATAGATGGTCCAAAAAAAATCTATGTGGATAAGTTCTAGAGGTTTATATGTATCAATTTTTTTAATAGATTTGAAGGAATATTTTTGTTTTTTTCTAATTTGACATGCATCACAGAATCTATCATTTTCAAACTTAATACTAGGAAAATAAGAAACTAATTGTTTCTTAGATAATTTATGTAAATAATGTATATTTCAATGTCTAAGTATTCTATTCCAAATCCATGATTCATTTGTCTTAATAGTTAAACAATTAAATTTTTATTTACACAAGTAATTAAGATTCAAATAATAAATATTATCAGTTCTTGGTGCTCTAAATTTAAGCAGCTTATCTTTGAAAACAGGTCAGGATTTTTTAGAAAAATCAACATAAAATCCATCATCACAAATTTTAGAAATACTTATCAGGTTGTGCTTTATCCATTACACATATAGTACTTTATATATTGAGATAGTCTTTGGATATCCAACTGTTCCAACTCCAACAATATTTTCTTTTGAATTGTCACCAAAAGTGACTAGACCTCCATCCATTAAAGTTAATTTGTGGAAATTTGATTAGTATCCACTTATGTGTCTGGAAAATCCACTTTCCAAATACCATATAATATTTTTTTCATGTGACCTTTCTCCTAAAAAATAATTTAAACATGTGTTTGTTTTGGTACCCATATTTTCTTGGGTCCAGTAGTGTTAGCGAGCAAAGATATAAGAGTCAAAATCTGCCTTATCTTTCCATAATTTATATCACTTGATTCAGACATAATTTTATAAATAAATTTATTTTTAATACCGCTAATTCTAGGATTTCTCAAGTAATAATTGTTAGTGAAATGACTTTTTATTCCACAAAAATAACAGGTATCATTTTTTGAATTGGGCCCAAAATATTTTTTGTATAATTTAAATTTTTCACATTTACTTCCTATTCCAAATTTTTATCTTTTAATAACATTATTTCCAAGAATATAATTGAGTGTAATTTTATCCTTTAGTAAAAACACTTTCAACACTTTTATAAGATTCTACTTAAACCTTTAATTATTTTATACTATTTTCATAAACAATATAGGTTGATGTAGATGAATTGAGATTTTCAATTAATTCTTGATGTTATTTCAGCATTGTGTATTTTTCACCTAAAACAACATTGTGAATATTTTTTAATGATTTATGATTCTTTAATAAAGATTCATATTTATATTCTAACATTAAACGGTAAGCAGCTTATTTATCATTTAAGTAACTATCAGTACCAAAAGCAGAAGAGTAATAGGATTGTACTTCTTCTTCTTATTCCTTAGCCATAAATCACATGTTGGATTCCAGTTTTTATGGCTCTTTCTCTGAATCAGATTTTGAAGAGTTTCTATAGTCTTCATATACACTCCACGTAGTTTTCATGGCTCTTTTTCCTTTATGCTCATAATCAGTTTTCTTATTATATTTCTTTTCTGTACTTTTTCTTTCTTCTTTCAATTGGGGGAAATAAGGTTTGATATGAACCGATTTTTTAAATTCACATCATTTAACTTGTCTTGGTTCTTTTATCATCATTTTTAAATGATTTTATAAATCCTCTTTTATTCTTGTAAAATCTTCTGAATTTTCTAGCTAGTTGAGCTAGTTTCATTTTAGAATCTAAGGAGTCTGGATTTTTGTATGTTTTAACTTATTGTCTTATTTTTTTGGTATGCTTCTGAGATGTCACTTTGAGATTATTATTTTACCTTTTTACTACAGTATTGGGATATTTGGCATCATCTTTCATTTATACTTCATACATCATCAATGTGTTAATCAGTTCCTTTGTAGTTAAATTCTTGAGAGGTGATGATTGTCGGATAGCCATAGATTTTCCATTACATTTAGAGAGAAGTACTCTTAGTACTTTCAGAACTTGATCATATTGATTTATGGGATCTCCCAAGAAAGTAATATTGTTAACAATCTTAGTTAACCTTCCATTCATTTTTGTAATGCTTTCTATATCAAACATTCTAAAGATGTCAAACTTTAACTTTATTGTGTCATATCTCATCTACCTGATGTTTTTTTATCCTTAATATGTGATGAATACTATTTTACACATCTCATAACTATTAGGACAATGTGATACACAATTAAATTAATCTAGTCCAAGTCCACAGACAATAACACTCATTACTTTTGAATTTATTCTATATTCAGATTTTGTTTCGGAAGTCCAAGTCTCTGGTTTTTTAGGAATCACATAAGGAGTATTGATCTTTGAATAGAATTTGAATCTAAGATTCTTCATATAGATAATCATTCGTGATTTCAAGCATCCATATTTTTTTCCATTAAAGTATAGAGCATGAACCATAGACATTCCTTCTTTCAGATCAGACATTATCATCTTCTTTGTATAGACCTTATTATTTTCAGCTATAGATTTATCACAAAATCTCACCTTTGATACCAACTGTTAGGTTGGAATAATAAAAAGATAACACAAGAAGGGGGTTGAATTGTGTCTTTTTGATAAACTTCATTGATTCTTGCTATTGACTCCTTTTGATATTTATGTAGATTTGCAGTGTTTTCTGATGTATGAAATATGATCAGTGGATAAACATAAAGAAAGAAAACATCAATTTTATAGTGGTTTGAGGCACAAAGATCCTCTAGTCCACTCCAATTATCTCTCTATGAGCTTGCTGAATTTCACTAGAAAATTTACTCTTATCACAAGACCTTCAAATCCATAACTGAGTGTAGGTGGTTGAGACCTTTACAAAAAGGCTAAACATATCCTTTTGGTTCTTTAATAGGGAAACGGTTATCTAAAACTTAGTGTAATAAGCTGATACTTAAACCACAACTGAGTATGATTAGTTAATTATTCAATAAATCAAAAGAGTTTTATTTATTGATGTTTCGAGTTGAACTTCACAATCACAACAGAAACTGACAGTGGATGGATCTTATTCTTCAAAAATTAATGTCTTCAAGAAAGAATAACTCTAAAGTGATCCTAGTTGAAAATTATATTCAATATGAATATCAAAAAACAACAACAGTAAACTCACAATATTATGAGGTTGAAATGTATAGAAATTTCAAGTGTATCCTCTTTTGAAAATAAAAAAGTTGATCATTTTTTTAGTATCACTCTAAAATACATTCACATGAATAAAATATTATGTATTTGAAAGTCCTTGTTTCAAAAGAAATTGCGATAGAATATATAGAGCAAACAACTTTCTTTGGTATTTTAGATCCAAGAAAATCACTTTATAGAATGCAGAAATTCAAATTTAAATTTTCCAAGAAATTCATAACATTCCTTAAGAATAGGAGTGGTTTTCTTTGATGAATATGGTTCTTTGAATCGATCATAATGAGATTTCAAATAGTCGTAGAGAATCTTTTAAATAGCCTGTAATTATTTCAAGATTGTTTCATGAATCTTGGATTAAATTATGGCTAAAAAGCTACATTATTGAATAGTCAAACGTAGCGTTAAACTATGCAGCATAGGGTTAATTTTCATATTGTAGGGTTCCTTTACATATCATAGGGTTACTTTGTGTAGTGTATGGTTCATTTTCATAGAGTAGGGTCCCTTTTACTAGTGTAGGGTTCCTTTGTGTAGCGTAGGGTTCCTTTGCATAGCGTAGGATTCCTACCAACATATGGTTCCTTAACCATACTTTTATATGTGCATAACATAGGGAACAAAAGAAACGTAGGGATGAGAATCCATACGTTTATCTTTTTAGAATAAGTTTCCAATCATAAGGTTGATTAACCATATGTTCAATATCTCAAACGTAGGATATGAATAGTGATTCTAGATTCCAACATAGGGTTGATGTTCCATACGTTCATTGATTTTTCAAACGTAGGGTTTTCGATCTATACGCAAATTGTTCAGCATAACATAGGGATTTTGAACCATACGCTCATTTACCGAATGTAGGGTTTAAACAGTGTTTCCATAACACATCCTGTAGCTTTTCATTTCTTTAAAGATAAAAATCAAATCATGATATATCTTTCTGAAACATACTTAACACAACTTTATTATAAAAAAAACATAGTTATTTTTTAGCATCAAAATCATCATAAATTACAGATTATTGTTGAGATAATACATGCCCAACACACCCTATTAATTAAAGCCATGAAAATAGTGAGCGCATTCATAAGACCGAATGGAATAACTAGGTACTCATATAGACCATACCTGCTATGAAAAGTTGTATGAGGTATGCTTGATAGCCTGACTCACACCTGATGATAGCCTAATCTTAGGTTGATCTTAGAGAATACCCTAGCTTCTCAAATCTAGTCAAATATATCATCTATACAAGGTAGTGGATACCGGTTCTTGACAATAAACTAATTCAACCATCTATAATCCATGCATAGACGAAGGGTCCCATCCTCCTTAGTAAAAATCATGGGCAAACCCTGAGAGGAAGTGTTGGTCCGTATAAAATTTTTTTCCTATAGATCCTCTAACTTATGCTTGAGCTCCTAGATCTCATTTAGTGCCATCCTATATAGAGTAATGAACACCAAAACTTCTCCTAGAATAAGCTTGATCGTAAAATCTACATCCCTCTCAGGAGGTAATCCATAAAATTCATCAAGAAAAACATCTTTGAAATGATATACTATTGGATGGAATTTATCCTGTCCTAAACCTTGATCCTCCATGAAGAGATTAGTAATCTGGGCAGTCACCCCACCTAGCCCATGATGATTTAGTCCAACCCTACTAGCATGGACATCCCACTCACCCTTATATAGATAACTACTACCCTCTGGTGATGCAAATGATACCCTTCAGTGATAGTAGTCTACAAATTCATGATATGAAACCACCCAATCCACCATGAGAATGAAATCGAAGCCCGTAATCTTGAGGATAAAGAGGTCCTATAAGAAAGGGTAACTGTCTGCCTCAACGGGACAATCCCTACATTGGAGTATTCCCTATGAACAGACTCCCAATGGTGTATCTAGTGTAATAACACCACATAAAAACCATACTTCTAATCTAATACTTTCCACAATAGATAAAGAGATGAAAGAGTGTGAATCACTCATATCAAATAAATAAGATACTATAGTGGAGGCTACTAGAATAGTACCTCGTACTATATATGGTCCAACAACCTGATCCTCATGTATCGGTTATAAATCATGCATCTAACCTGATCCAAATATCTAAGCAATAGTTGTACTACCACGATAAAAACTAATTTGTTGGCTCTATTGGTGATCGGGTGTCTAGCTACCATGGCCACAACCTCCTCCTTGGCTAGTTTTTTCAGTGCTACTTTAACTCCCTACATGACACGGTGTAAAATAACCTACCATTTAAGGTGGAACTGGTGTGGATCCTCTTTCACTAGAAGCTAATACAAAGGTCTAAAAAAATGTTGAAGATACCCTATATGACTGCAAGCCCGACACTCCAGTGGGTCTCTATCACACTGAGGCTTCAGATTCAATGTACCTTCGTACTAGTGACACAATACAGAGCTACCTACATGGGTACCCTGGCTACCACTTCCCTAATGAGAAACATCAAGGGAATGCTTCCTACCACCAGAAGAACTACTGGCCTAACGCGGCACTGGTCCTCTATGCCTAGTATTTTCATCGTCCATCAGGTTGCACTTAGTGATAAGAGCCTAATTTACTATTTCATAGAAATTAGGTTGGTGAAAAACATTCACCTGAGTACGGATGGCATACTAAAGCATATCCTCTAAGCATCTAGCACGCGAAAGATCATCACTGTCTAGAAGCGGTGAAAAGTGTTGTAACTCCATAAAACATGTTAAATACTCCATAATTAACATATAACCCTGCTCAAAATGTATGAACTCTTTGGATATGTCAACTCTCATTGTCTAAGGAAATAAATGATCATATAAATCAGTCTATAAATTATCTCATAACATGCCCTGATGATGACCAGTATGGGTAATCACATCCCACCAATGTTCGGCCAAATCACACATCATGTAAGTATTAAGTTTGACCCTCTACTATAGGGGTTTCTCTAGATGATCAAAGATAGACGGGGTGGCCTTTATCCAAGACTCATCAGTCTGTAGACCGCCATCCTCTAAGAAGTTATTAGGATGATGTAGCTGAAACTAACGAGTCAAATCATACATCATAGGTGAAGCTCATGGAGCACCATGCATGGGCTGCATTAGACATAAGAAACTATCATGAACTTAGGCATAAGTACCCAGATCAGGTATAGTAGGTGGTGGATCCAGTGGTACTCCTGTAGGTAATACCAGTGGCTCAGAGCCCACCAAATATGGAGCATGGTTGTTTCCACTTTTCTGACATACGACATGAGGACGTCATGGTGGCATTGGTCTGCAAATTCTAAGCACATGCCTTGAAACAAACTTATAAGCATAAAGATAGAATCACTAGTGGAAGTTGAATGTAATAAAACTCTCTACCTAAGGAATACTACCCCAACTACCTACTTAGACAACCAAGTATTAGTAAGTTCTCAATTATAAGTTTCAGGGGTTCCAGTAGATGAAGGGTCAATAGTACCTTGCCTCATCATTTACTGGAAACTGTTTCATTTCATTTAACATTTAATTACCAGGTTAACTCCTTTACCTTTCATAATCATGACTAGGTGGGATAAGGACATGAAATCATTCCACTTTTATGTTTTTATTTTCTTATAACTTGTATCAAATTTCCTTTAAAATGGATTTTCATTCCCAATGAATCAGGTCCCATACTCCTTATCACTGAAAATGACACCCATTTGAATTTCTAATTAAAGTCTTGATTTAGTAAATTACTCATTCCAACCCATGAGTTCCCATAATACCTCATGAATTGAAACAAAAAAACCACTCAATTGCATCCCATAGTATCACAAGCAATATATAAACAAGAAAAGGCTCACTCATCAATCACAGGCATAACAAGAAATGAAAAGTAGTGAAATTCACCTATATGGCATGGAAATATGCATGTCATGTAAATTCTAGGCACCTACTATGATGCATGTAACAATTCTCTTTTCCCTCATATCATCAGTCCAAGGATAAAATAGAATCTCAATCAGAAGAAAAATCAACAACACCAAACAACATGTGCATCACCCAATGGTGAAATGATATCAATTGTAATAGGAAAACGTGGAACAAAAATTATAATCTAGGTAACTCAGTATTTACCCCAAACATGGGTTCATGATGCCCAAGCACATCTTATGAAAAAATATCAATCATTCCTAATCTTCTGACTATTGCCACTAAATAGTAAAGCAAGAAAGGAAAACCTCTAATACCACATTGTGACATCTCAGACCCGTATGTCACTTAATAGGTTCCCCAAGCCTGGTGGTCCACATAGCCTCAAGTTCATCTCCCTGAACGCTAGAGACTTCTAACTAGCAGTGAGGGCCTAGGGTGTGTCTATGTGGAGACTATTCCCTCATTTCCAGAGTGTAGTATAATAGATAATTATAAACAGTGGTAAATAGCATAAGCAGTATAAATAAATAGAATTCACAATAAAAGGATAAAAATCAATAAGAAATGAAACAACTGGAATAACATACAGCATTTGATGATGATATATGTCATGTCACTAGAAATATAAAAAATATGGATACAAAGTAACAGTCATACATGAAAAAACCAATGTAGAAAAGGAAATACATAAACTATCCTAAGCATCCTGAGCTATAGCTCAGTCATCTACTACCAGCTTCATCCTAGCACAACAAGCAATCATGTTTCTAAAGAATTACAGTTCCCTCTATCAACACCTACATACATGTAATCTTCCTTAGGTTCCAAATGGTTCTTGGAGAGGGTGTGAGATAAATCTTAGTGGGCCACCACCAAAAGTGTCTATAACATTCAACCCGTTTAATTTAAAAGTAACAATGTACAGGAATGAATATATAAATAAAGAATTACAATATAACTAAATACCTAAGTACCTGCTTTATACCTTGATTAGTGTCTTAATGTGTAACCAGTTCATCAATTAATTAAGTTCTAGTTTATATAAACAAGTCACATGAGACATAGCCATCACTGACATCACCTCATGATAGTATAAATAGTGAAGGTTTCAATATGTATCAAGGAAACCATAATTGATAATTAATATGAAGTGGTTCTATGGTATTCACCAAGGAAACCTAGACCTCAGGGGCCACTAACTTAGTAGTAATTGAGTCTATCTAAGGGGTAAGATTGTAATCCTAGGAGTACTATCCATGGAATTACCACAGTAATGTTTCTAACCGAGTCCATAGTATACATCCAAGGTAAAATGGGAGAAAAGCAGTGGTTGGGACCAAGGATGTAACCAAGGCACCTCATGTCACGCTGGATCCAAGGAATGTATCCAACACATACTATAATAATAATTAAGGGATCCTGTGGTGTCATACCATAAATCTAAAGGTAGATAAGGATCAGATTCCTAGGTAGGTCACTCTTAAGGAAACTGACATCCTTGAATCGGAATGACGTCCTCAAGTACCCAAGGAATTCCCTCAGGAATCAAAGATCTAACATGAGTCAAGCCTTCCTATAAAGATGTTAAGGTCCATGTGCATAAAGAGATGGATTACATTTAATTAATTACAATTAATTTGTTCATATGATAACTATGACATTAAAAAATTCACTTGGTTCAAGCCTTTCCTTTCATTAGTTTGATAAGGCTAATTAGCATACAACCTTTTAATTAAAACCATGTAAGTCAAGTTTAGTTAATAAGGTTCACTCTCCTTCCATTAATGAACATGGAAAGGTGTGCTACAGACATGAAACCAGACATTCATTTACATTTAATAAGTCCAAGTCATATACTTAAGTATGTTTGCCATAACATCATTTAATTCAATCACTTACATTCAACCACTTACCTTTTGTGAGTCAAGAGGAAGTGACAAGGCAAAATATTTTCACAATTTCATGATTCAATGGGAAATTAATATAAGGAGTCTTACCATTAGTGTGTTCAATCTCAAACACACTCGAACAATGCCTCAAAAGTTCCAAAACACAAAAAACCCTATTGTGGCATATCACCCTACATGGGGTTTAGGAGTTGTGGGTGTAACCACCATCAAAAAATAAAATTTATAGAAATATCATGACCATATAGTTCTAATGACTATAATAAAGACATATAAATTCAATAAATGGCACCCAATGAAATCGGCGGGGCCAACATATCAATTCCAAAATCAATGAACTTGTGGGATGAGTTATAGACCACCTATCTAGTACTCGTATGACTCTTATCCTCTAGTATAGACCTCTAATTTGTCTTGGATAGAATTACATCTGAAAAATGGGCATAAAATCCTAAACCTTGATAACTAGGTCGATAGTAAGAGAAATGAAGAATGGCTTAAGAAGACTCGAGTACTTACCGTTGTGCATTCAACATGACAAATGAAAGCTCAATCGGATCCCGGAAGAAGGAGATATCTCAATCTCAAGATTAGGCCTTCAAAGAACTCAAAAATGGGAGAAATGTAGGTTCATCCTATTGGAATTAATATTAAGGAAGAAGGGTTAAGTTAATTAGATCATTAAGAGAAAAATTGTAAAATTACCCAAAATTTATCATGTGCATGGTCTGGCCGCATGGTTTTCCAAACCGTGTGTCAACCATGCACGGGAACCTATAGGAAGGAGTGTACCGCACAGTTTAGGTTGAATGGTTTGAGAAACTATATGCCAACCATGAGATATGGCTCTGCCAAAAAATGCAAACCATTTGCATGGTTAGATATAACTGTGTGGCCTAACCACACAATTTCCTCTAACCATGCGATAGGCCCATTTCCCCCAAAAGGATGGGTTCTAGGCTCTGAACAAGCCCCATACGCCCTTGGGACATTTTCTAACTTATAATGAATCCATATTAGGTCCAAAATAAAGAATTAGACCGAAATTTAAAGGATCCATACCTAAGTGAAAACCCAGGTTCTTACAACATGATCCTTCACAAATTTGATGTGAACATCCCCTTGATCATCCTATTTCTATGATATATCATGGAAAATCCTTATAACTTTGTAAATTTCTTCAATTGATACCAAGTATTCCTCTTTCTATAATTATTCTAAAATTCTCCTCACTTACTGCTATACAACAACACCTTATTCATTTCACTGAATCAAATGTAGTAGTAAATAAACTCTTTCTATAAGTATTTTTGAATAGTGAAGATCCTCTATTTTTTCTTTTTATTCTTCTAAATTAATATTCAAAAATTATATTTATCATAGGTTAACCTTAGCACATTACCCCTATATGAGACTCTGGTGCATAACCCTTGAGTGAGATCCTGGCGATTAACCCTTGCGTGAGATCTTAGAGAGTAACCCTTGCATGAGATTATAGCATGTAGATCCTCTATAAGACACCTCTACGAGACCTCTCTATGAGACCACTCTATGATACCTCTCCACAAGACCTCTCTATGAGACTCCTCTGCAAGACAGATCTATGAGACTACTCTGCAAGACTCCTCTATGAGATTTTGGTGTGAGACCTTGTTCAGGTTATGTGGATCGTGTGATGTCAATGGGTTTTTCTATGTGCACAAACACATTATACATATTTCTATTCATAAGATACCATCACGATACTCCTTCGTAATACCCCTTTGTGAGACCCCTTCGAATGACTTTGTTCCATTTACGCAAATCGTGTGATCCTGATGCAAGACCTTATTCAGCTCATGCGAAATACTTTTCTTTAGATCAAAAAATTTAATCAAAATGAATCTCTTAAGTATGGGTTAGATGGTATTTATAGGCATATATTCACCACCTTAACTTCGAAAATCATGGTTAATCATTCATTCGGCCACCTCAACAATCATTCATATGTGCTTCACATGATCGCTCCACATGATCACCTATCACATGTAAATAGTGATTTGTGTGATCACTTTCATTGTATTTGAGTGTGTCTCATGATCCTATCACAAGATATATAAACAATAATGCATGCTTCACATGATTTTGAATGACCACAAGAATACTCCATCATTTATAGCTTCTTTTTCTTCATGCGCTTTGTGTGATATCTTCGTAAGATCAACTGACCATCGTTCACACTTCACATGATCTCACTGTGAGATCCACAGACAATCATGTGGTGTCTTCAGTTGTTCCTCATGATCAGTTCTAACATTCACACTCAGTATGATTTGTTCTGAAATTTATATGTTGTATGATCACTTCTGGAATTCATGCTCTGCATGATCGGTTCTGACATTCGTGCTCCACATGATCAGTTCTGACATTCATGCTCTACATGATTTGTTTTGACATTCTATCTAACTCTCCACAGCTCCTTTGACAACCAACATTTTTCAACGACATAAAATCTTGTTAAAAAACACAATCAACCCAAAATTGCCATAAAGAAGGATTTTTTCCAATAAGATCTGACACCAATAAGATGTTTTTGTTTGATAGTCCCTGTAACACCCCACGATTTTATATTACGTTATCTAATTAAAGTAATTCAATAGCTTGTGATACACACAACACCGAGTTCGAGCGCACCACAACTTACCAAAATAGCCGTTCAAAAAACAGTTATGAATAGTATTAACTGCATTTTGAATCTTATATACTCTATATAATTTTAACATCCATATTGTGTGTTTATTAGACATAATATAATAACAAATTCATTTTTTCAAATAAAAGAAGTATTTTTCAAAAAATGCAATTTTACCGCCTTTTAATGGCGAACCCTTTTTTTTACCAATATTTGACACTTTTATATATTCAATTTAATGAAATTAAATTCTTATTTAGAATCGGGACATAAAAATTTAGTTGGATAAATTTTTGGTACTTTTCTGATAACTTTCAAAATTGGACAAATAGTGAAATATACTATGTTTTAATTGAAAACAACTTTTTTAATCGAAATAATTTATAGTGTTAAATTGTGAATTTTAATAGTTTTTAAGTATAATTAGATTATATTTTTATTATTTAATACAATTTAGGTCATTATAAGTAATTTCACATTTAAATTTGACATAAACACATGTCAATCTTTTGATAGTTTTTACTTTTTAAAACCCCGCTTTTTGGTTTTGACAACGGAAATTAATTTTAAATTAATAAATGAAACTTCTATGTTTTTAATTTGGTAAAATAGACTTCATTTTTGAATTCAAAAAATAAAAATTATCTTAGGGTGAATTTTTGGTATTTTTCTAAAAACTTTCAATTTTTGATGAATAGTGAAAAACACTGTGTTATTATTTAAAACCGACTTTTTATTTAAATAATTATTTATTTTATTTAAATTTATTTTAAGTAAAAATAGATATATAATACCTATATAAGTTCAATTTAATTCATTAGATTAATTTTATAATAAAATTAGATGTATGAAATTTTATTGAACTTTTTAACCACTTTTACCCACCTCCTATGAGCATTTGTAAATTTGCATAAAACAAAATTTTACCACTTCTATGACTTGAATTTCAAAAAACTGAGAGATGTGGTTAATATTACTAAGTAAAATGAGATTCAATAAGATGAAAATAATTTGTGGTGAATAGTAACTTTTGACTTTTATTTACCACGATTAAAAGTAAATAGGGTAATTAAGGGTAAAAATGATATCATAATTACCCTAACACATGTCCTAATTCTATTTTATAAGTATAATTTGACCAAAAATAAACTTAGGAATAAAATATGATCCTCTTTGGTTCACTTGTATTAGATTAGGACATTTATTATTATTTTATTTAAAGAAGAGTTAAAAGAGTTAAATTCAAAGTTTAATAACTAAACCATTTTTAATATAGGGTTAAACACAATATAAATTCCAATATAAATATTAATTATAAATATAAAAAAAAAATCCTACATAATGGTATTTTATTTATAATTTTTATACATTAAATAATTTAATTTATTTATGACACAATGATGACGCAGTAATTACCTTATTAATGAAATATTAAAATAATTGATATTATAAATATCCAAATAAATGTAAATTAAGACTTATGATGAATTAAACTAATTTTATAGATTAATATAACATGTTAGGGTTGGTTAAATAAATTTTATTCGAAGTGATAAAGTTTTTATGGCTTTCAAAAAAATCAAATACTAAATATTGTCAAAATTGACATAATTGAGTTTTTAAAACAAATACTATATTATTAATTGATATAATATTCCTAAAAATATAATTCTTAAACAAATTACTTATATAAGGTTATATATATTAATAATTAACCACATGGGGTTATCTTGTCTTGTTATAGTAAGTTTATTAACCATATAATATAAAAATACAAAGAGACATGGTAAATGTCAAACTATTTAACTAAGAGTTAAATCTAAAAGATGATGTTAATATGATGACCTAAACCTGTCTAAAACCTATTTGTTGAGATTTTTTCGACCCATCCCCACCTTATCCTCTAAATAATTTATTTTTGAGCCATTATAAACCAAAAATTATTTTATTATAAAATAATATTTTAAGATTTTCCTAAAGTTACCCTCACCTCTCTTATAAAAGGGCACTTCACCTTATCTTAATTTCACACCTCCAAATCCATTTGGATCATCCAAACCCTGACCAAATAAACTCCCAAATTCCCTCACATAAATCTAGATTCCTTACTTTGATCAGAAATCAAACCTAAGGATCCCTTTTGATCAACTCAAAAGGAAACACCCGAAAAAGAGGTAATAATTTCACCACCCTCTTTCAAGTTCTTTTCTTCTTCCACTTCCTCTTTATTTGTTGTTTCCATACAAAAAATAATAACTCCATTACCTCATACATACTATGATATTATTATAAATATGGTACAACCATATTCATTATTCTATTCATCCTATAAATGATAAAGTCACAATACGTGTGTACGTACGGCTTACCGTCTCCACATCGTGGTGTATTTTGTTATTCAAACACTTAATTATTTGGATGGATATAATAATGAGTATAACTGATGTAAATAATAAATATAACATGTAAATGATTATTTATATATGATATACCATCCAATTAAATATGATTTCACCATCAATATAATGATATTGTTTCTTGTGCGTACGTACGGATTACTGTCTCCATGATGCGATGAGACTCATTCCCACATTCACCATTAAACGATGATTATAAAAATATATATTATTATATGACATAATAATGCTACTATATATATGTGTGTGTGTGTGTTTACTTACATATATCTTATTCACTTACTTTAGTTCAATACGATATGAAAACGGAAACAGCATTTATGCGTACGTACGGCCTACCGTCTCCATAAACGGTGCCTTCCATTTCATATATATATCTATTATAAATATTTATATTCTAAATATATATGATATATAAATAAAATTTTATATTCTGGAAGTATTTAAATCATGATCAAAATGATACGATCAAGAATAAAAAGTTAAAACATGTACGATAACGAAAGTGATTATTACCCAAAATGTTAATTTAACATGGAAATCATTATTAAATGGGTAGTATAAAGTCATAAATGAATCATGTATGATATAATAAATATGAATATGGTTCTGTTATAATTTAATAACATACTATGGTCATTATACAGGAGGTTAAACATACCCTCCACCAAAGTAAAGTGCAAGGTAAGGGTTAATTCCACAATCTCTTTATTATCTGAGGTTGTTTTACGTAAGTATCTACTGGGACCTATTTATCATCCACATCTGTGTTTTCTTAAAAATTTATTTCAAAACATTTTTACTATTTACTAGATAATGGGTTAAATTCATTTATACCCTTATTTGACCTTATATTTTTTGAAAGGAATCTTTCTGTCGTTTTCTAAACAAGGTACTTTTTGACCTTTTTGACAAAAATTAAGGTAAGAATGTTTTTTTAGCTTATACAGCGGGTGCGGCTATTTTCATCCATTATAACATCTTCAAAGCTTCCCTTACAATCTTATAAGAATATTTTCAAAATAAATGTTTCCTTTTATAATTATATGACTTTTAAATTATTTCAAAATATAAAGATATATTTCTCTAAAAAAAGTTTTGATTTCATCTATGTCAACATCCTTTTGATAGATTTTAAGCTTGTTTGAAGTTTATTTATTATTATAAAAATATTCCATATTGTATTTAAGGTTTTTTTATATGTTTTAATTTGGATGTGTTATTTCTACACCATTCATGGTTTATGGATAAAGTATTGACATTTTATATGCTAGTTTTAATACAAATGTTTATGTTATGTTTAAACCTTTTCATATGAGGAATGCATTGGACTTAGTAAGTGATGGGTGGAGCTCACTATAGCTCCTTGATGCATCAGTAGGTCTCATGATACAAACTATTGTCTTGGCACAAGGACTTTACAAAATCTTATTTGTAGTCTTGGTACAAGGCCTTGACTATATGGTTATGAAGTCTAGAATTATGCATTCCGACATTATGAAATTGGATATTGATATTACATTTGATTATTCGACTATTAGAATATCAATGTGAATAAGTAAATGGAATTATTTGATTTATCTTTTCCAAATTATGCTGAAATTTAAGTTTAAAAGGCTTTTGTTTTAGTCTTATACATTTCCTTAAATGTTTATGTTTATTTATGAAAGTTTCCGCTATATTGTTATTCTTACTGAGCATCTGAGCTCACCCCTTTCTATGTTTTATTTTTCCCATGATTTAAATAAGTGTATTATGATTGATAAACAGGGTTAATCTATGGGATTAATGGTGTTCCCAAAGGATCATTTATGTTGTGTTTTATTTTCTAATGTTTAATATAATGTTCTTGTATGTAATCTATTTTCCAAGACTGCTAAACTGATTGGTCTTTCAGGACTTGATTCTTTGTAATCATGCCAATGTTATGTAATAATGCACTGACTCTGGGTAACTAGGGTCGGGGCATTATAGTTGGTATCATAGGAAGTTTAGCAACAACCTTGGAAATAGATTTATATAAACTCTGATTAGAGAACATTACCCTGAGATAAACTTTGAGGATTAGTATATAATAACTCCCTAGAAGTTTGGTAATGTAGAGATTTTGTGTATTTTCCAAGTAATAAATCCATGTCTAGATATGAGCTGCTAGAGGCGGCTCTGGAACAGATGTACCTAGGAGTGAAAACTCTGACAAGGAGTTTTGGGCTTGACCCGAGGTATCCTGGTACATGACAACGGGTCTTGCTGCACTCTTGATTATGACACTCCCAGGGGATATTCTTAGGATAATTCACATTTCCATTACAATCTATTATGAAGGATTTAGGAGTAAATACTTCCTCAAAGAAAAAATTTTATGGTTATAGATTATATTCATAATCTTTTCAATTTACATTAGGTATTTTACAAGTTTGGAATTATACATTTCAATTCATAAATTAAGCTAGTGTATTCCATTGTTTAGAAATGGAACCTAGTAGAAGGAATGAGAATTCCATCAATACGCATGATTGAAAGATTAAGAAGCATCATATATTTCATGGTATTAAGCCAACATTTAAAAGAGAAATATTCTCCCATGTATTCTTATCATATGAATAAATAGTATCATGTGTTAATAAGGTAAGTAAATAATTCTCTGAGTCCTATGGATTTGATGGGAAGCAAGAGAAGAAAAGGATGGAAGAGAGAAAGATGGATAAAGGGAAGAGGGGAAAGAAGGATTTTCTCATATGTGATAACTGTGGAAAGAATCAACTTGGTAAATGCTTAAAAGGAATGGGATTTTGTTGTAAGTGTGGAGAAAAAGGACACCAAGTACGTGATTATAAGGGTAAGAAAAAGGTTTCAAATGTACAATGCTTCATCTACAAGGAGTTGGGACACTACGCAAAGCAATGTCCAAATCATCAAAGTGTACCCCAAATGTTGCGTTATTGGATTATAATCAAGTTATGATACTACCGAAGATGAAGAGGAATGATTAAATTTCTTATGTTGTTATTAAAGTATTTTGTAATTTTAGTATTGTATTAATGATATACATGTTATAAAAATTATAGAGTATAAAAGGATTTTACTGTAGTACTATTTCATTAAGGGATTGAGATTGTCTAGAACCAAGAAAAGTGACTCAATAGCAGGTTAAATTTTTTGGAAAATATATGGTTGAGAGAAAGATAAACCATAATATAGTTCTGATATTGAGGTAGTGATTTTGGAATAATATATGATTGATTTGGATAGATTATATTGGATATTATTGACTACCTTGAAACTCATTAATGGTTTGTATATTCCATCATTGTTGGAGTTTACAATATTTTTAGATAGAATGAGTATATCTAGTTTTATATAAGGAATAAGGGATAATTAATGTAATAAAAAGGTTTTATGGTAATTTAGGGTGTTACAGTGTTTTAAAAGAATGCATGATGAAGGTATTCACATGTTATTACGTGGAAAAAAGGATCTTCATTGTGTTCACCTTCCTTATAAATTTTGGACTGTGAGTTTGGACAGAAGTATTTTGGATAAGTCTAAAGGTTGGAATCGATTAAGTTTGACATTGGATACTATTTTTAAGTTTAAATCATTTCTTGATATTATTTTTTGGATTATCATAAAAAGGACAACCCAGAGGTCGGGCGACAACCCATCATGTCCAGCAAGGCCGCGAGACTTGAACCCATAACCGAAGGGTGACAAGGGTGGATCACCTACCACTAGCATACGTGATGTCCTGGTTTGTATAATGTAAACTTTTTTAATATTCTGACAAATGAATTATAAATTCATTATTTTTGGAACCCTACACAATTAGGATAAATAGAATATATTTTTTAATTTTATTATCTTTTGAAGTGAAAGATGTGTTTGTGGTAGGAATTAGTTGAAGGATGAAACTCTACTTGTCAAGTATATTTTTTTCCTCTTATTCTATGAATAAATCAATTCTTAAACTTTAGGGAAGGGATATTAAAACCAAAAATGTGTTATCCTAATACCTTTTGTTTTTTTGAACCAACCATATTTTAAATCATCATAGATTGATGGATTTGAGGCCCTCAATTTTACAATTTTTTGTGATTGATGACCTCAATCACTCCCTATAAATATTTACATTTTTCCTCCAATTATGTTTCTCTAATTTCCACCAATTTTTTCTTAATCGAGGTCATAATTTTGTGGTGACTTTTTCATTTCCCTTTTCCTCTTATTAAGACTAAATTTTATTAAACCAATTTTCGATGTGGGTTTTCCACAAAGGTGTTTTTATATTTTTAACCTTTTATTTTTGAAGAACAATTTAAAATTGTGAGGAAACAATTTATTGAAGTAGTGGATAATGTAACACCCCACAATTTCATATTATATTATCTTATTGAATTAATTCCATAGCTTATGCTACACACAACACCGAGTTCGAGCTCACCACAACATACCAAACTAGTCGTTAAAAAAAGGTTATGAATAGTATTAACTGCATTTTTAATCTTATATACTCTATATAATTTTAACATCCATATTATGTGTTTCTCAGACATAATATAATAACAAATTCATTTTTTCAGATAAAAGAAGTATTTTTCAAAAAATGAAATTTTACCGCCTTTTAATGGAAAACACTTTTTTTAAAACCAATATTTGACACTTTTATATATTCAATTTAATGAAATTAAATTCTTATTTAGAAGTGGGACATAAAAATTTAGTTTGGATAAATTTTTGGTACTTTTCTGATAACTTTCATATTTTGACAAATAGTGAAAATTACTGTGTTTTAATTGAAAGTAACTTTTTTAATCGAAGTAATTTATAGTGTTAAATTATAAATTTGAATTGTTTTGAATTATAATTAGATTATATTTTTATAATTTAATACAATTTAGGTCATTATAAGTAATTTCACATTTAAATTTGACATAAACACATGTCAATCTTTTGATAGTTTTTACATTTTAAAAACTCGCTTTTTGGTTTTGATAACGAGAATTAATTATAAATTAATAAATGAAAATTATATGTTTTGAATTTGGTAAAATAGACTTCATTTTTTAATTTTTAATATCAAAATTATCTTAGGCTGAATTTTTGGTATTTTTCTGAAAACTTTCAATTTTTGATGAATAGTGAAAAACACTATGTTATTATTTAAAACCGACTTTTTATTTAAATAATTATTTATTTTATTTAAATTTATTTTAATTTATTTTAATTAAAAATATATATATAATACCTATATAAGTTCAATTTAATTTATTGAAGTCATTTTATAATAAAATTAGATGTATAAAATTTTATTGAACTTTTTAACCTCTTTTACCCACCTCCTAGGAGCATTTGCAAATTTGCATAAAACTTAATTTTACTGCTTCTGTGAGTTGAATTTCAAAAATCCGAGAGACACGATTAATATCAGTAAGTAAAATGTGGTTCAATAAGATGAAAATAATTTTTTTATGAATAGTAACTTTTGACTTTTATTTACCACGGTTAAAAGTAAATAGGATAATTAAGGGTAAAAATGATGTCATAATTACCCTAATACATGTCCTAATTCTATTGGATAAGTATAATTTGACCCAAAAAAACCTTAGGAATAAAATATGATCCTCTTTGGTCCACTTGGATTAGATTAGGACTTTTATTTTTATTTTATTTAAAAAATAGTTAAAAGAGTTAAATTCAAAGTTTAATAACTAAACCATTTTTAATATAGGGTTACACACAATATAAATTAGACTATAAATATTATTTATAACTCTAAAAGGATTTTATACATAATGGTATTTTATTTATAATTTTTATACATTAAATAATTTAATTTATTTATGACACAATGATGATGCAGTAATTTCCTTATTAATGAAATATTAAAATAATTGATATTATAAATATACAAATAAATGTAAATTGAGAATTATGATGAATTAAAATAATTTTATAAGTTAATATGACATGTTAGGGTTTCTTAAATAAATTTTATTCGAAGTGATAAAATTTTTATGGCTTTCACAAAAATCAAATACTAAATAGTGTCAAAATTGACATAATTGAGTTTTTAAAAAAAATACTATATTATTAATTGATATAATATTTTTAAAAATATAAGTCTTGACCAAAGGACTTATATAAGGTTATATATATTAATAATTAAGCACATGGGGTTCTCTTGGCTTGTTAAAGTAAGTTTATTAACCATATAATATAAAAAAACAAAGAGACATGGTAAATGTCAAACTATTTAACTAAGAGTTAAATCTAAAAGATAGGGTTAATATGATGACCTAAACCTGTCTAAAACCTATTATTTGAGAGGTTTTAGACCCATAATCACCTTATTCTCTAAATAATTCATTTTTGAGCCATTATAAACCGAAAATTATTTTATTATAAAATAATATTTCAAGCTTTTCCTAAAGTGACCATCACCTCTCTTATAAAAGGGAACTTCCCCTTATCTTAATTTCACACTTCCAAAGACATTTTTCTCAGCCAAACCCTGACCAAATATCCTCCCAACTTCCCTAAAATAAATCTAGAGTCTTTACTTTGATCATAAAGCCAACCTAAGGAGCCCTTTTGATCAACTCAAAAGAAAACACCAGAAAAAGAGGTAATAATTTCACCACCCTCTTTCAAGTTCTTTTCTTCTTCCACTTCCTATTTCTTTTTTGTTTCCATGCCAAAATAATAACTCCAGTAACTCCTACATAATGTGATATTATTATAAATATGCTACAAACATATTAATTATTCTATCCATCCTATAAATGACAAAGTCATCATACATGCGTACGTACGACTTACCGTCTCCACGTCGTGGTGTAGTTTCTTATTCAAACACTTCATTATTTGGATGGGTATAATAATGAGTATAAATAATGTAAATAATAAATATAACATGTTAATGATTATGTATATATGATATAAAATCCAATTACATACTATTTCACCATCAATATAATGATATTTTTTCTCGTGCGTACGTACGGATTACCGTCTCCACGACGCGATGAGATTCATTCCCACGTTCACCATTCAAAGATGATTATAAAAATATATATTGTTAATAAGTATGTAATATATGAAATAATAATGATACTTAATATATATATATATATATATGTATGTATGTTCTTATATATATCTTATTCACTTACTTCCGTTCAATACGATATGAAAACAGAAACAGCGTTTATGCGTACGTATGGTCTACCGTCTCCATAAATAGTGCCTTCCATTTCATATATCTATCTATTATAAATATTTATATTATAAATATATGTGATATATAAATCAAAGTTTATATTCTTGAAGTATTAAAATCATGATCTAAATGATACGATCAAGAATAACAAGTTAAAACACGTACGATAAAGAAAGAAATTATTACCCAAAATATTAATTTAACATGGAAATCATTATTAAATGGGTAGTATAAAGTCATAAATGAATCATGTATGATATAATAAATATGAATATGTTTATGGTATAATTTAATAACATACTATGGTCATTATAAATGAGGTTAAACGTACCCTCTACCAAAGGAAAGTGCAGGGTAAGGGTTAATTACAAAATCTCTTTATTATCCAAGGTTGTTTTACATAAGTATCTACTGGGACCTCATTATCATCCACATCCATTTTTTCTTAAAAATGTATTTCAAAACATTTTTACTATTTACTAGAAAATGGTTTAAATTCATTTATACCCTTATTTGAACTTATATGTTTTGAAAGGAATCTTTCTGCATTTTCCAAACAAGGTGCTTTATGACCTTTTCAACAAAATTAAGGTAAGAATGTTTTTTTAACTTATACAGTGGGTGAAGCTATTTTCCGCCATTATAACATCATCAAAGCTTCCCTTAAAATCTTATAATAATATTTTTAAAATAAATTTTTTCTTTTATAATTATATGACTTTTAAATGATTTCAAAATAGAAAGAGATATTTATCTAAAAAAGTTTTGATTTCATCTATGTCAACATCCTTTTGATGGATTTTAAGCTTTTTTGAAGTTGGTTTATTATGATAAAAATCTTCCATATTGTATTGAAGGTTTTGTGATATGTTTGATTGCGGATGTGTTATATTACACCTTTCATGGTTTATGGATAAAGTATTGACATTTCGTATGCTAGTTTTAATATGAATGTTTATGTTATGTTTAAACGTTTTCATATAAGGAATGAATTGGACTTAGTAAGTGATGGGTGGAGCCTGATATAGCTCCTCAATGCATCGGTGGTTTTCATGAGACAAACTAGTGTCTTGGAACAAGGCCTTGAAAAAATCTTATTTGTAGTCTTAGCACAAGGCATTGACTATGTGGTTATGAAGTCTGGTATTATGCATTCTGACATTATAAAATTGGATATTGATATTACATGTGATTATTCAACTAGTAGAATATCAATGTGAATAAGTAAATGGAATTATTTGATTTATCTTTGCCATATTATGATTAAGTTTAAGTTTAAAAGGCTTTTTTTTAGTCTTATACATTGCCTTAAATATTTATGTTTATTTATGAAAGTTTTCGCTATATTGTTATCCTTACTGAGCATCTGAGATCACCCCTTTCTATGTTTTATTTTTCCCATGATTTCAAGAAGTGTATTATGATTGATAAATAGGGTTAAGATATGGGATTAATAGTGTTCTAAAAGGATCATTTATGTTGTGTTTTATTTTTTAATGTGTAATGTAATGTTCATGTATGTAATCTATTTTCTAAGACTGCTAAACTGATCGGTCTTTCGGGACTTGATTCTTTGTAATCATGCCAATGTTATGTAATAATGCACTGACTCTGGGTAACTGGGGTTATGGAATTATAGTCCCTTCAAAATAATATAAAACCCATAAATGGTAGATATAATTTGTGAGTGTGGCTTTAAAAAACATTTGATTTATGTATTGAATATGAATATTACTGGAACTTCGTACATTGCAACTAGCTTGATTGCACTGGTGTCGATGTTGTAGCTTTTCTCCTCCATCGTGAAATTCTTGGATAGTTTATCCCAAGGTTATTGTGTCTGAGTTGAAAATCAAGATTTCATCCTATGTAGTGCCAACTGTCCCCTGTAGAACTTGGCATTTAGAATTTTTACCTTACTATGAATCCCATGAATGTTGAAATGTTTCTTGGTGATATCAGTCCCAAAAACAAAAGCAATATAACCATCTCTTGGAAACATTGAATTTACAACTTTCCCCATGATAATTTGTGACTTGTTCCTCCACCACTTGGTGCTTTTGTCTCCCTGGATATAGTGCTCTTGATCTGAATCCATCCATCATGTTTCCTCCACATTGACATATCAAGAAACACATTGAAATATCAAGAACTATGCAATATTATTTTTCCAATGCATCACCTTTCCTTTAATTCCATATCCACGTTGAGAATAGTGTGTGTATCTAATACCGCATTTCACCCTGGTACCTTTTATTTTCCAAAATCCTCTGGAGGTTCCTTAGTTTACATTTTCACCTATAGGGGTTGTACTTCCACTGATTATTATAGCTCCTCTTGACGACGCACCCATAGTATAAGTTCTTTTCAGAATTCAATTTCCTATTTCTATTGGAATTCCCATTTTTACTCCCATGTTTTTTGGTGTTTTTTCATCTTTAGGAGAATAGTGTTCACCTCTACTCTATCCAGTAGGGCCCCCTTCATCATCATACCTGCTTCATGAGTTTCTGGTTGTGCTCTCCTCCCTCTGGACGAGTACCTGGAAAGTTGGACCAATTGATAGAACCCTTTATCATATAACCCACTTCAAGAAGGATAATTTGTGTATATAAGTAAGGAAAACTAAACAAAGATTGTAAGAGTGGGGAATAGAATAAGCATAAGATAAAGTGGAGAGAAGAAGAATAATAAGAATAATAATTACCCGTGATACTTACTGCTCTCTTGCCCAAGCCAAAAGGTTGTCCCCTTAACAGAAGTATTCTCTCTATATCCCTCACTCCAACCCCAACCTCAATTTATAACAAATCCATCCTCCCTCCACTTCACATGTGAGGCCCCCATCAAACAATTATGGACCAGTCCACAACTCTAACCATTGCCTCCATCCTGTAGTTCTCCCCTGCCAGGACCCTTATACCCTTTTCAGAATATTTCTTCCATCTTGTAGTTCTCCATCTATGTTGTTGTCCCCCCTTTTATTTCCTTTTTTTTGTAATATTACTTCCAGGATGTTTCATGGTTTTAAGGTCTCTATCATGTTGGTATATGTGTTGGATTAATAATTTATTCATTGAAACTTTATCTCTAAGACATTATGGGTTTTAAATGGCCTTGATCATGAAATGTGATATTTCTCCTTATGGTCAACTTCTTCACATTCAGTTATAAAAATTTGTATTCAAAATCTTCATATCCATAATCTATTAAGATTACAAGAGTAAATGTATTATCTAGATTTTGTCTGAGTTCTTTGAATATATGTAAAAATTCTAAACTAGGGATGATAATAGGTAGGGTACCTGATCTTTTGGTCTAACTTATGTTTTAGAATACCCGAACTCGGTTATACCCATTTAACTTTCACCCTAATATGGACCTTATTAATGAAAGGGTACTCATTTAAACCCAAACCTATTTAATTTTAGTTCAAAATTTTATTTTTAATTAATATTCAAACTGCAGAAAGGGTTGGTGTCTCACATTACATATACACAACTAAAGGGAATGGCAGAGTGGCCAACAAAGTAAAGGGTATAACGGTGGAGGGAGGCGGATGTGGGAGTAACTCTTTGGTGGGTTAGTGGTACATTGAAACTTATAAATCCTTTCATGTTGGATCAGAAGTCTGATGTGGGATGCATTTCAGCTACATAGACATTGCCCCACATCAGACTCGGAACGTGAGGCTTTATAAATTCCCATGTGTCACTACCGTGCAAAAAAATACTCATATCATCTCTAAACATCGTGATGTCCTTCGGTATTCGTTCTTCCCAGGGGTCCCCATAACTCACATACACAATTCCTCCTTTTGAAGCATCCTAAAATTTTATTAAAAATTTAATTAAAAATGAATTAAATTTAATTGGGTTTCATGTTGGAGTTAGTGTCCTAGGACCAAATATTTGTATTTTGATTACATGTATATTTAATGATATGAATATTAATAACATCTTAATACATATTTTTCATTGTTATGAATGAATTTAATGTTATAATTTCCTAGGGTATCTGATGCATTGATAAACTCATAGCAGTTCCCCATTATGATGAGAACCTTGATGTGCTATGATGATATTCTTAAATATAGTTATACATTGTAATAACATTATATGATGTGACACATAGAACATGACTTTTAGGTGTGAGTAATCATAAGTGGATGAGGCTTCTTCTTATGAATTTCACACTATTTAATATCCAATATGGGAGATTATGAGAACAGACCCACCAATAGAAATTCTGCATGTTTTGGTGTCATCGAATTTTCCTATCTACAAGCATGTGTAACATTATTTAGACTTTAATATTATCATTAATTCATGTTATGAATCATACACTTAGATTTTTTTATTAAAACTATGATTCCATATGTTCTTAATGATGTAGGGTACTTTGGGTGTGTCATAATTGACATGTCATTAATGGATAAGTCGAGGAAGTATTTGTCCCTTCCATATTTATGGAAGTTGATATCCCAAAACTTTGATTGAAATATAAACATCACCCTAAATTCCATGTATATGGTGTATCAACGTGTTTATTCTAAATAGTCAAATAAATACATATTAAGAATATAGGTTGGTGACATAGATGTGCAACCTACCTGATGGGATATTGCAACAAAGAGATTATATTACATAATGAGTGTTTGTATGTGGGTTTCATTGTTGCGACATTAAGTTATTTCTCTTGGGTGTCTTGAATTGTTTCTAGAAATCTTGGACTTTAGGCGATCTATCCTAATTCCAATGGGAAAGAATTATAGAGATCCATACACTAAGTGTTTTTGTTGATCTTGATTAGATTCTATTTGAATTTAATTAATAGAATCAATATTATTATCAAGATTGATGAATAACTCTATTCATGTTTTATTGATAAAAAATATTTATTGATGAATGAAATATTTAAATTAAATATTTATTTGGGTATTCAATAAACATTGAGGAGGATAAACATACCAAGACCATGTCCATTGATAAGTATTTATTTACAAGCCGGTAAATATTATTTATCATTGTGGAGGTTGGCACACGTCATAAAATATTATTATTATTATGTGACATGAGGTTTATTAAAGATTAAAAAATTGTTTAAGGGTCGTCATGCAATTAAATGATTATTTTCTAACATAAACCTTAGTTCTATGAATATATGGTTATGTTGATTGAGGGGATAATCGAAAAGTTAGAATTGATAATTGTTGCGTACAACAGACTTCTCCCTCTTTAATTTTCCTCCTCTCTTCCTCTCAAGAATGAGAAGAATACCTTCAATCCCAAAGGATCTTGGACCAATCAAGATGAAAAACACAAGACAATTGATTCATCACGCTAGAACCAAAAAATCAATTATCATTGCTTGGAGATTAAAGGAACATGTTTAGATCACTACTTGAGGGATTATAAACTTGAATTTTTACAATGCGGCGTAGGTGATCTGAAAATGGTTTTCAAAAGATCAAAATCATTAATAGAAAAATATCCTAAGCCTAGGTATATTGTTTCTTACAATATTAAATAAATTAATTATGAATTTAACATAAAATATCCTCTCTCAGGGGTTGAGGAAACTCTATATTAAAATAAATTTTAATATTACTCCCATCATAGGCATTTATTCTATGCCCAGAACCTAAAATTACTATCATAGCGATCACATTTTAAATTTATAATTATTTATTTGATTTTTTATCTTTATAGAAATTGTGGTTGAATCTTTCATTTCATATTATTCACTATTTAATTCGATTTGAATTAAAATGATTTGATATATTAATCATCTTCATTTAGTGTTTCATTTTCTTAAAGGTATAATAACAGATGAAGAGTAGCCGAATATTCCATCGAAAAGTGCCAAATTTATGGATGGTGAGACCGGGTTATACGATGTTTAGTCTAAGTACATGTCGTGTACCCAAGTACATTGTATCTAGACATATCGCGGGATACATGGCATGACAAATAGTAACTACACATGGTGAATTTATTGCACACCACATGTAGACTAAGCTAGTCTTGCACATGGGTGATCAGATTACACGGCACATAGCTGGAATACATATTGTGTAGTCTACATGGGTTAGTGAAAAAATTCATGCAATCGGTGTAGTCATTATACACACTAAAACCATGTGATAATGACAACCTAGAGCATTAATAATATACACGACGTGTATGAAGCATACACAATGTGTAGTTCATCATTTCTTGCATCTGAAATACACATTGATCCATTAAGTGAGTTATGAAAACACACAAAATGAGTGATACATGATGTGTAACTGATCTGTACACATCATGTAGTCACAACCAAAGAACATGCCAAGTTATTTGGTGGGTTATGTAGACACACAACAAGATTGATGTAAGTGTGTTTATATTAATAATAAATAACGAATAGAAATGAATGTTAACAAGTTTAATTTTGTGTATACGTTGCATGTATGATCATTCATGAGCTTAAAAAATACTTGTGTATGTGTTTGATGTTTTAATTTAATTTATTACTTGAGTTTTCAATTATTTAATATTAAATTAAATATGATGGTTTTCATGACATCCCTCCCTCCATTATTATGCAGGATCTGCGTGTTCATGGTTATTTATGTAATCCCCATTAACCAATCCTTTGGTTATCCTCACCTACATGTGAGTTATAAATACATGTAATTAATGGAGTATCTCAAGGAATGTGGAGGCAGTTCAAGATAGAACCATAATGATTCCAACTCAGTTGATACATAGGTGTACAATTGAAATGTTGTAACTCATGCCAAGATTGACACGTGGAGTTATTCCCCTAGGTCAAAGGTTGATTTATTATCTTCTCAATAAATCAAATATTATATATACTCATGATCAGGTCATTAATTATTTATTTATTTCCATCATATATATTATTTATTTTATGGATGCAGGACCACAATCACATAAATAAATGAATTCATGTGCAAATATGGAATTTAAATAAATATATTATGTGTAAATTTTTTATCCAACATGGATAATTGATTAAATAAAATCCACTTAATATTAACAAGTTATGTAAAGTCTAAAACAAGATAAAATTTATTCATAATAAATTAAAATCCCTCAAATATATATTAAGTTAGACTTGTCCTTCCACTACTTGATTAGGAATAAAATCCTTAAAACTAAGTGTTTAACCAACCCTCGTTAAGACACATACTTTTAATGTGGAGTTATTATGAAGGTTATGGGTTGACTTAACCATATTACATAAATATAAGTATCCCTCACAATATTTGATGTAACTCAGAGGAAAGTGTTGAGGAAATCCAAGTCACGATTTCAGTATTGGGGAGTCCACTCAATAGATCAAGGAGTTGAAAGCCCACTGGAAAAAACCTACCTACCTAAATACCTTTAAGTAGCTTGACCAACCATTATTGGGGTTATAAAAAGGAGAATATGTATCTTTTCCACTATAATTTCCCAGCAACTAGACAATCAAAGTTAAATGGTGAGATCTATTGATACTTGATAAAATAGTGGGAGATTTAATAAAATTTATTATTATTATTTCTCACATAATTGATAATCAACAAAAGTATTAATAATATAATCTTTTATAAATGTATAAAAAGTATATGTTCATTATCCACACTATACCTATAATCTATATTAGAGAAATACCATCTCCTTATTAATAGTAACTTCTAGGAGTGGTTCAGATTCCTTTAGGTTGTGCTATTCCATGAACGTAAATTTTACATGCTCAAATCCTCAACGTATGATTCACCTTCCAAGGAGGCAAGTGATGAAGTGTTCTTTATCTATGAAAAACATATGAACAATGTGGTCAATGTTCAATGTTTTATTTTATAATATATGTCAATTTAACTCATGAAGTCTCTCAAAAACATGGACGCTTATAACATGCTCAGGCATCTCCATGGTCTATACTAGGAGAGATTTAGACATGAACAGTTTGAGATCTTCAAGGCTCTTTTTTCATAGAAATCTTAAAGAGGGTTCCCTAGTTGGGCCTCATGTATTAAATATCCTTGTCTATATTTAGTATCTAGACATTCTAGGGTTTAAAATGCATGAAGAACTGGGTACCAATCTCATTTTTTCATCACTCCCTCAGAGATTCTCAAGATTTATTGTAAATTTTAATATTAATGTTGGTCAGAGTATATTACTCAAGAGGGGGATGAATTAAGTATCTATAAAAAAATTCTAGTTAAAAATTATTTCTAAAAGGTTTCCCCAAAATGTTAAATACAACCCATTCAATCAAGGTTATACTGTTATAAAAGTTTGACTATTTAAATAACTTCTTAGAAGATTGATTAGTTCTCAGTAATCTCTAGATCAGTTATTAAGATTTCTTTTGAATCTATTCTACTAAGACATGACAATTATGACTTCTTTCCAAGAGTAACTATCAAAGTGAATTTAGATATTTTTGAATTATACAGTAAAGCAGTAAAACAGAGAAGACTAAATTAAGCAGCACAGCAGATATGAAACAAGTGGTTCAGTCTCAAGCTGAGACCTAGTCCACTCCACTTGGTGATCACCTACCACCAAGAAGTTTATATAAATAAACTTGATCCACACCCTGGATCAGTGTTAACAATAGTACACAGGACTTTCCAGGTCACACCGAGACCTCTTCCATAGTTATTTGTGGGTACAAACAACCAAGCCACACAGGGACCTCTTCCACACTTATCTGTGGGTATACACAAGAGTAAAAAGATGTTTGAGTAAGGATATCTTGTATCCTTTAGTTTAATGTAGCAGATAGAGTGTGTTATTATACAGATACACACACTGCTTTAAAGATAATAAAATGATACACAACAGAGCAGAAATATTGAGATAGGTTCAAAATTACTCCGAGTGTTAGTCTTTGCAGCTCTGGACTTCTTGAGATGAAGCAGATGCAGAACTCAAGTCCTTGTATAGAAAACAGAGTGTCCCAAGTCAGACAGATCTGACTTGTGTTCTTCATGATGTTTGACAGTGTGAATATGTTCTTGGGATTCTAGTATGCTTCGTGTGTTCTTCAATATCATCGAGTTGCATGAGGCAATTATTTCTTCAATAATTTTCTAAGTGTATTATTCGCTTTCATTCTCATGGCCACTATCTTGTTCTACTTTTTAGTATCATGCCACACCTCTCATTTTTCCTGGGCCGCATTACTCTTTTATCTTGGACTGCACGTGTTTGAGCCGACAATTCGCATGTATTCTGAACCTCTTACCTCGTACTTGTCTACAAAAGAAATATTAATTATGTCATTGCATTAAAATCTTCAAATATGACCATTAGAGATTAAATTGAAAGACGAAAAAACATATTAGTAAATGGTGTCACATTATGTCATGGAAACGGTGTCTCCTTCACATGGTGTCTGGATTGGTCACAGTGTCTTGATATCACGGTGTATGGTTCACGGTGTCTTGATTTCATGGTGTCTTGTTCACGGTGTCTCATGGTCACGGTGTCTCATGGTCATGGTGTCTCATTACCACGGTGTCTCGATGTCACGGTGTCTTGTTCACGGTGTATTGATGTCACGGTGTCTTGTTCACGGTGTCTGGTTCATGGTGTCTTATTCACGGTGTCTGGTTCACGGTATCTGGATGTCACGGTGTCTTGATGTCATGGTGTCTTGTTCACGGTGTCTGGTTCACGGTGTTTGGATGTCACGGTGTCTTGATGTCACAGTGTCTTGTTCACGATGTCTGGTTCACGGTGTCTGGATGTCATGATGTCTGCTTGTTCACAGTGTCTCATGGTCATAGTGTCTCATGGTCACGATGCCTCATGGTCATAGTGTCTCATACTTAGGAAAATATTTGTATTCAGACTTAAGTAGTGATATTTATGGAATGAATTAAACTTATCCATTTGTTAGAGAAATCATTATAAAGTGAATCAAAAGATGGTGTATAGTAACCAAACTGGGTGTATAACACTTAAGAGCTTTGGATAGCTTTTACTAAACAACTGTACATTTTATGTGAGATTGATTACATAGAGTTAACATGGTTTATAGACTAAATAGGATTTTTTATCATTAAAACATGATTAATACATGAGGAGTCCAACAATCTCCCTCTTTTTTATGATCACAAACCATGTATATTTAGAGTGTATATTTGTTCTAACAACATAGTTCGAATGTGAATATAATATATATAGAGTGAGTGTTATCTTCTCCTATATTTCTCCCATATATTTCTATTTCTCATATATTTCTCCCCCTTTTGGGATTATCAAAAAGTATAAGGGAAAAGAAAGACAAAAGAGACAAGTAAAGTGCATAATGTATTAGATAAAAAGAGGGGCATTACAAAAATTAAAACAAATATAACAAGATTCCCATCAAAATAGAGTAAGAATTGTCCTTCTTCACTGGTTGTTCTTCTCTTTTCCTTTAGCAGTAGCAGCAGAATAGGAAGCCATAGAAGCAAAATTTGAAGTAGAATAAGGGAGTGAGATGGTTGATAGAGAAGTTAAAGGAAGACCTTAAAAGATAGAGGGATCCAGAGTAGGTGCAGTAGAAGACCGAGGCAGTTGTTGATAAAAGATCACAGGCCTGATCTGACTCAGTTCTTGACTAACAGACATAGAATTGGAGGGTAGGGTAAAGGTGAATATAGGAAAACCAGGTCTTAGAGGTGCATCCCCAGGATCAACAATGGTTGTACTATGTACATGAAGATAGGTCCTTATAATCTTAATAAAATCCACAATGATATCACCACCATACTGTATAGCTTTCTCAAAGCCATCCTTGTTTTTCATAAACTTATCCAACAGATGAGTGAAATCTGTGAGCTTTTGGACTTGAGTCTTGAAAGCTTGAGTAATAGGAGGAATCCTCGGATTTTATACAAGATATTTAAAACGATTGGTCATGTCAGTCTTTGAGAAGATTCAGTTGAATTAGAAATCCACTTTATTGGCAATTTCTTTATGAGCATCATTTGAAATTTTTTAATGGATTTGGACCAGATCAATAACTATTTAACTTTTCTTGATAACTTCATATAGAGAATCGTTATTGAAACCACTAAGCACAGTCTGAAGTTCTTCTTTGACCACTGTTCAGAGTAGGTCACTGTCTAAGGAAGGTTGAGATGATTGTCTAGATACCTTAGAAGCATTGACAGCTGAGGTAAGAGATTTCAGTTGATTTAGCACTTTTTGAAGGCACCCAGTATGCTCATCAGTGAGCTTGTTAAGATTAACAACAAGCTCTCGCATCTCATTCACAATCTGTTTGTTTCTTTCAGCGACCTTTTTAGCTAAGAAAGATAAATTATATTGAATCTGGGAGACAAAATTTTGTGGGGTTTGAGGAACAACAGGTTCCATAGGATGAGAAGAAATATTTGATCTCGAATGCATCTCTTTCTACATTTCTTCAATCATACCTCTTAGGTTCTTCACTTCATCACTAAGCAGTCTGTTTTCAACTCTGACTTCCTGAATCTCATGAAGCATTTTGGGTTGGATCTGCCAAATAACTTTTTCCAACAACAGTGAGGCATATTTCTCACTTATATGTGTTACAAGAGCAGGTTGGGAATTCATGATTTTTTCAACTCTATCCAAAATGGTAGCTCAAAAATCTTTCAGATCATCTTTATTCAATAAGGATGGTTGTGCTGGTGAAGGTTCAGAGATAGGGACTGATACAGGCTCAGTTTCTTTTTTAGGGTCAATATTAGAGACAGATTTAAATTGGAACATAGTAGAAAGGTCAAGTTCTTTTACTGAGACTTGATGAGAGTCATCCAAATCATAAAAATTAGGGAACTTATATCGAGTGTCTATAGGGATTGAATCAATCGGGTTTGGTACTTCAATAGATTCGATATTTGGGGGTCGTTCCCCCTCAATAGTTGCATCCTTCTCAGGACTGAGAAGCTTAGGGTCTTGATCTAATTCCACAAATTCATCTCTTAGTTCCTCACCCATTTCTTGCCTATCCAGATGAAAATCTAGCTCCAGCATTTCCTCAGTCAAAGGAATGACTTCAGGAACAGATTTTTCCACTGGGAGTTCTTCAAGGTCAGCTTCTTTCATAACAGGTAATTCTTCTTCTATAGGTTCTTCAACAGTATTATTTTCAGTTTCTTTGAAAATGGATTATGTTTCAACCTCGGGTTGATCTTCCAGATTAACAACATCCTTAGAAGTAGGAACTTCTTCTTCACTTACTATATGAGGGACAGAAGTAATGTCTTATTTATCAAAAACAGTTTCCCTAAGAGGCACAACAGCCTCTTCTTCTTCTTCTTCTTCAGAATACTCAACAACCTCATCTGTTTCCAAACCAGGATCATAAATATCTCTTGGTCTTGATGGATTTTCCACTAGATTGAACTTTTCATAAATTCTATCATTGTCTTCCACCCATGCCTTTTTCCAAGGATTCTAATTGATTTTCATCCTCTTGATAATGACTTTTGAAAGGCAGTACTCACAATCCTAGATAACTTCCTCATTAGTTCCAACCTTACCTGTGGCATGAATCATGGTTGAGATAAGGTGAGAATAAAATAGGGAGTTTGACTTAGATGTGGTTTTAATCAGCTCACACATATGGTGTATTATATACTTATAAAGGTTGATCTTATGCCCATTTTTCATAAGATGAATCAGAAACACATCCTGATATTTTAGAATAGAAAAATCACCTTTTCTGGGGCAAATCAGATTCTATATAAACTTAAACAAAAGTCTTGATTCTCCATCTATTTCAGCAGCTATGGATCTCCTCTTGGTGCCATTTCTAGTTAAGCTTTTCAGAGAATCTTCCAACACAAAGAATTCACTAGAAGGTGGAGGTCCTCTCTTATAATCCTCACAAATACCTTCATGAGGTATTCTAAGTTATTCAGCTCATAACCTCAAAGAGAATGATCATTTATGACCATTTATCCAACTTCTCACAACATAACCATCTTTAGAATCAAAGGATAACTGAACAAAATGATAAAATTGAGCCACTAATTTAGGTTAGATAGGTCTATCTTCCTTTGAAAAACATTCTAGCCAGCCTTGATCTTTTAAAACTTTCAAAAACAGAGACTTACTTGACAGAAGGCATTTGGGGCAAATCTCTTTCTCAGGAACTACAACTCGATTCACCAGATTTGGATTTAGGGGACCTTTGGGTGCTAGCTTGGGTGCAATTTTCTTCTTATTTGAGCTACGTTTATCAGGAGTCGATGATAAAGAGTGTTTCATCCTGGGCATTCACCAAAGGTTTGAGAGAGAGAAGGGTTTAAGGATTCAAAAAGGGTTAAAAATTGAGTGAATAAAAGAAAGATCGAGTGAAGGACAAGTGATACTTCCTTTATTTTATCATTTAGGAATACCAAACATCGCAAAAGTAAAAACGCGGGAAAAATAAAGAGGTGAAATGAATAATTACCACGATACAGTTTTTAATTCGTAAATAAAAATCATAAAGAGTCTTTACGGTGAGACCATAATGGGTCTTTATGGTGAGATGGTAAACATGAACTTTATGGTGAGACAGTAAACAAACTTCATGGTGAGACAGTGAACATGAACTTTACGGTGAGAAAGTAAAAAAACTTCACGGTGAGATAGTGAACATGAACTTTATGGTCAGACAGTAAACAAACTTCTGGTGAGATAGTGAATGATCATTATGATAAGACTATAAACATGAAACAATAAAACAATAAGTCAATTACTTAAGATTTATCATGCCTAATTCATGTATGATGTATTCTATTCTTTTAGAATTTAATGGTTTGTTAAATATATCAGCAAGATGATACTCAGTACCAATGAATTCCAAAGTGATATCACCCTTTTAATAATGATCTCTCAAAAAGTGATGTCTTACATCAATATGATTTGTCCTAGAATGTGAAACATGATTTTTTGATATGTTAATAGCACTTGTGTTGTCACAATTTATAGGTACATGCCTTAATTGATATCCATAATCTAGTAATGTGTGTTTCATCCATAAGATTTGTGCACAACAACTGCCAGTAGCTATGTATTCAGCTTCTATAGTAGATAATGCAATATAATTTTGTTTCTTACTACACCATGATACTAGTGACTTACCTAAAAAGTGACATGTTCCAGAGGTGCTTTTTCTATCTAACTTACAGCCACCGAAGTCAGCATCAGAGTAAATAACTAGTTCAAATGATTTATCTCTAGTATAGAATAGTCCTAGATTGGGTTTGTGCTTGAGGTATTTGAAAATTCTCTTTATAGAATTTAAATGAGATTCCTTAGGATTTTCTTGAAAACGAGCATACATACACACACTAAACATAATTCCAGGTCGAATAGCAATTAAGTAGAGTAAACTTCCAATCATTCCTCTATAATTGGTTTGATCAACAGATTTTTTATCTTCATCAAGATCCAACTTACAAGTGGTACTCATGGGAGTATCACTACTTTTAGTTCTATCCAATCCAAAATGTTTTAGAAGATCTCTATTATATATACTTTGAGTTAAAATAATACCATCGTGATTTTCAAGGATTTGAAATCTGAGAAGGAATTTTAGTTCACCCATTAAACTCATTTCAAATTCATTTTGCATCATTTTAGAAAAATAAACACATAAAGAACTTCTTGAAGATCTAAAGATAATGCCATCTACATAGATTTGAACAGCTAAAACATCATTTGAAATCCGGTTTATAAAAAGGGTAGGATTAGCTATTCCTTTTGTAAAACCTTTAGAAATAAGAAAAGTACTCAAGTTATCATACCAAGCTCTTAGAGCTTGTTTTAAACCATATAAATCTTTTGACATTTTAAAAATATTATTTGAAAATGCGGGTTTGTAAAACTAGGGGTTGTTCAACAAATACATCCTCAGTTGTATACCCATTTAATAATTCACTCTTAACATCCATTTGATATAGTTTGAAATTCAGATGTGCAGCATAACAAGAAAGATTATGATGGCTTCAAGTCTAGCTACCAGTGCAAATGTATCCTCATAGTCAATTCCTTCTTATTGACTATAGCCTTGTGTAACTAATCTAGCCTTATTTCTAACTATGATACCAAACTCATCTACCTTATTTCTAAACACCCATTTAGTGCCTATGGTGAATGTATCCTTAGGCCTTTCAACAAGTTTCAAAACTTTGTTCCTTTCAAACTGATTAAGTTCTTCTTGCATAGCCATAACCCAAAATTCATCATTGATATCATCATTAATGTTTTTAGGTTCAATTTGTGACAAGAAGACTTTATGTTCAACCTGATTTCTAGGAAAATATATAGTTTGAGTTCCTTTGTCTAGGTCTCCTACAACAACATCTAAAGGATGGTTCTTAAGAGTTATAACAGGTCTAGAAAAGGAGGGAATAGTGATTTTTGGTTCATCAATAGGTTCAGGTTCATTATGACTTGAGTCTAAGGAATTTCCAGAACTGGAAGTTTTCACAGATTCTTTCACAGAACGGTTTGAAGATTTTGGATTAATGTTCATATTTGATACATCATTCTCCAGGTTCTCTAGAATGGTTTTAAGCTCATGTGGATATGTTTCATCAAATTTGACATAGAAAGATTATTCCACACATTTAGTTATTTTATTGAACACTCTATAGGCTTTACTAGATATGGAATATCCTAAAAAGTTACCTTTATCACTCTTGGATGCAAATTTGTGAATATTGTCTTTAGTATTAAGAATATAGACTTTTCAACCAAAAATTTTGAAGTAGTTAACCTTGGGATTTCAATTGTTCCATAACTCATAAGGAGTCCTCTTAATAATAGGTCTAATCAACACTCTATTGATTATGTAACATGATGTATTAATAGCTTCAGCCCAAAAATAAATAGGTAAATCATATTCACAAAGAATTGTTCTAGCAATCTCTTGCAGGGTTCTATTTCTTATTTCTACAACTCCATTTTTTTGAGGTGTTCTAGGGGCCGAGAAATTGTGACTATAACCATTTTGTGAGAAAAAGGACTCAAACTCTTGATTTTCAAACTCATGACCATGATCACTTCTTAAGGATTTAATTTCAAGTCCACTAAGATTTTCCACAAACTTGGCATGTTTAGTAAAATAAGAGTTGGCTTCACTTTTGTGAGCCATAAAGAAGGTCCAAGTATATCTATAAAAGTAATCTACAAGAAAAAAAACATAGTTCTTCCCATTTAAACTAGAAACTCTAGATGGTCCAAAAAAATCCATGTAAACCAGTTTGAGAGGTTGAGAAGTTGACACTTCTTTATTTGGTTTGAAGGAAATTTTGTGTTGTTTTCCCTTTTGACAGGGATTACACACTTTTTCATTTGGAAACTCAAGTTTTGTTAAGTCTTTAACTAAGATTTTTCTAGTTAGATTTCTAAGGGAGTGAATATTATAGTGTCCTAGTCTCCTATGACAGAGCAAATACTCTTTATGAAATACACTTAAGCATGAAGCATTTTGAGAAGCTAAAGAATCTAAGTTAACAGAGTAAACATTTTCATTTCTTAATGCAGAAAATACTAATTCTTCTTTAGAATTAAATACATTTCAAGTATCATTTTCAAATCTAACATGAAATCCATCATCACATAATTGTGAGATACTAAGAAGATTATATTTTAATCCATCAAAAAACAGTAATTTAGAAATTAAAACTGAGTTAGAGTTACCGATTTGGTCAAGGACAATGATCTTTCCTTTGGAATTGTCACCAAATGTGACATGTCCATCTATTTTTATTAGGTTCTTGAATCATGAGTAGTATCTTGTCATGTGTCTTGAACACCCACTGTCCAAGTACCATTAACTTTTACAGAAACTCTTTAATCATCTTTCCTACAAAATGATTAATCAAAAATAGATGTTGGTACCCATACTTGTTCAGGTCCAGTAATATTAGTAATAATTACTTTAGGAACCCATACCTATCTCATAGATTTCCTATAAGCATTAAGTAAAGTATTTGAAAATAAACTCTATTTGGTCCAAAAAAACTTAAAACAGTAGAAAATGTATCATGAATTGAATTAGTTGATTTGTGTCCAGAATTGGGAGTAAAACTATATGTCATAGATTTAGAAACAAAATTTTTTTTACCAAGATTTATTTTTCCAGGATGATAACCAATGCTAGTGTTGTATTTAGGGGAAATTTTTTTCCTAGAATTTGAGTAGGGGTATTTTTCCCATTGGTAGACTTTTCTAGGTCATTCTTCAATTTCTCATTAGACATTTTTAATTTTTTGTTCTCTTTAAGCAGCTGGGCATTTTTCTCTTTTTCAGTTGTGAGTTCAGATTTAATAGTCACAGTAAGAGCATACTGTTTCTTCAATGATTTATATTTGTCTTTTAGTTAATTTCATGTTTCTTCAAGCATGTTACAGTATTCAAACATTTCTTCATTAGTCATATTTTCAGAGTCACTCTCATCTTCAAAATAGTATAAATTATGTACAGAAGAATCTAGTGTTACCTCAAATGTGTTTGTCATAAAACACATATTGGGTTTGTTTTCCTGTACATCATGTGATGTTTCTGAGTCGCTTGAACTGTCCTTAGAAGCACTTCAGGTTGATTTCATGTCCTTTTTATGCTTCCTGTCCTTGTCCTCATATCTCCTCTTGTACTTGAGCTTTGGATAGTCAGCCGTGATATTTCCTTTGCACTTACATTCATAGAAGAAAATCTCATCAGTCTTGTCACTTCTTTTCCAATCCTTATTCCAATTTCCTTTTTGGTCATATTTTTCCTTGAAGTTAGGCTTTCGAAAAAAGGTCTTCTTCTTGTAAAATTTCTTGAACCTTCTGGTTAATTGAGCCATCTCTTTATCACTGTCAGGTGATGATTGTTCACTACTCGAACTTTCTACATAAGCTTCCAATTTCCATTTGTCTTTGTGTTTAGAGGTGGTGGTCTTGAATGCAACAGATTTCCTCTTTGGTCCATCCTCCTCTTCCTTGTTGACTTTTAGTTCCTATTCATACATCATCAATTTCCCAATGAGTCCTTTTATAGGTAGCTTTCTGATGTCTCATGATTCTCTAATAGAGACAGAGGTTCCTCTTCATCTGTCAGGCAGACATCTGAGAATTCTCATGATCTTTTCCTTGGCAGTGACTTCTCTTCCAAGAGAAATCATTGTGTTGACAATCTCATTGAACCTAAGATACATGTCAGATATAGGCTCATCAGGTTTCATTTTAAACTTATCATATTTAATATTGTAGTTATTAAGTCTCATTTATTTTACACGAGATGTTCCTTCATGTGAGACAGACAGGGTATCCCAAATTTCATGGGTAGTTTTACAAGCATAAATTCTATTGAATTCTTCATCTCCTAAGGAGTAGTAAAAAGAATTCATAGCTTTTCAATTGTTATTTTAGGAAGTTTTGATAGGTTCATACCATGTGATTCTATTAGTAGCAAGAATCTTATATTCATCTATAATGGAAGACCAAATTTAAAAACCCATACTCTCTAAATGCATTTTCATTTTAATTTTCCATTGAGCATAGTTGGTTCCATTAAAGAATGGTGGTCTATTGGTTGTAGCACCTTCCAATCTATTATCCATAATACAGAAATAATTTTAAAGATCTATAAATTTAGAATTAACAGAAATTTATAGATCTTCAAAGTATAACTATAATCACAGTTGAATACGGTTAAACAAAGTCTTAATAAACCACCTCTAATACCAAATGTTGGTTAGAGTAGATTACTCAATAGGGGGGTGAATTGAGAATCTATAAAAAATTTCTGGTTAAAATTTATTTCTAAAAGGTTTCCCCAAAAGGTTAAATATAGCCCAGTTAATCAAGGTTATACTGTTATAAAAGTTTGACTGTTTAAATAACTTCTTAGAAGATTGATTAGTTCTCAGTAATCTTAAGAACAACTATTAAGATTTCTTTTGAAGCTATTATAATAAGAAAAAAAATTATGACTTCTTTCCAAGAGTAACTATCAAAGTGAATTTAGAGATTTCAGAATTATACAGTAAAGCAGTAAAACAGAGAAGACTAAATTAAGCAGCACAGGGGATATGAAACAAGTGGTTCAGTCTCAAGCTGAGACCTAGTCCACTCCACTTGGTGATCACCTGCCGCCAAGAATTTTATATAAATAAACTTGATCTACACCCTGGATCGGGTCTAACAAAAGTATACAGGACTATCCAGGTTGCACAGGGACCTCTTCTGTAGTTCTTCATGGTTACAAACAACTAGGTCACACAGGGACCTCTTCCACACTTATCTGTGGGTATAAACAAGAGTAAAAAGATGTTTGAGTAAGGATATCTTGTGTCCTTCAGTTTAAAGTAGGTGACAGAGTGTGTTATTATACAGATACACACACTGATCAAAAGTTAATAAAATGATACACAAAGAGCATAAATATTGAGATGGGTTTAGAAGTGCTCTGAGTGTTAGTCTTTTCAGCTCTAGATTTTTTGAGATGAAGCAGATGTAGAACTCAAGTACTCATATGTAAAAAATGGTGTCGCAATTTAGATAGATCCGACTTTTGTTCTTCGTGATTTTTGACTGTGCGAAGATGTTCTCAAGATTCCAGTATGCTTCATGTGTTCTTTAGTGGCGTCGATTTGCATGAGGAAATTCTTTCTTCAAGAATTTTCTAAGTGTATTATTCGTTGTCATGCTCACGGCCACCAGCTTGTTCTACTTTTTAGTATCATACCACACCTCTCGTTTTTTTCTGGGCCACATTACTCTTTTATCTTGGAGTGTACGTGTTTGAGCTGATAGGTTGCATGTATTTTGCGCCTCGTACCTCGTACTTTTCTACAAAAGAAATATTAATTATTTCAGTGCATTAAAATATTAAAATATGACTGTTAGAGATTAAATTGAAAGATGACAAAACATATTAGGAAACGGTGTCACAGTATGTCATGGAAACAGTGTCTCCTTCACACGGTGTCTGTATTGGTCACGGTGTCTTGATATCATGGTGTTTGGTTCATGGTGTCCTGATATCATGGTGTTTGGTTCATGGTGTCTTGATGTCACGGTGTCTTTTTCATGGTGTATCATGGTCACAGTTTCTCATGGTCATGGTGTCTCATGGTCACGGTGTCTCGATGTCAGGGTGTCTTGTTCACGGTGTCTTGATGTCACGGTGTCTTGTTCACAGTGTCTGGTTCACGGTGTTTTGTTCACGATGTCTGGTTCACGGTGTCTGGATGTCATGGTGTCTTGATGTCACGGTGTCTTGTACACGGTTTCTGGTTCATGGTGTCTGGATGTCACGGTGTCTGCTTGTTCACGGTGTCTCGTGGTCATGGTGTCTCATGGTCACGGTGTCTCAGGGTCACGGTGTCTCATATTTAGGCAAATATCTATATTTAGACTTAAGTAGTTATATTTATGGAATGAATTAAACTTATTCATTTGTTAGAGAAATCATTATAAAGTGAATCAAAAGATAGTGTATAGTAACCAAACTGAGTGTATAACACTTAAGAGCTTTGGATAGCTTTTAATAAACAACTATACATTTGATGTGAGATAGATTACATAGAGTTAACATGGTTTATAGACTAAATAGGATTTTTTATCATTAAAACATTATTAATACATGAGGATTCCAACAATGAACAACATAGAGAAGACTCTCCTAGACCTGCTTACTCTTCGTCGCTAAGTGGATAAGGATACGAAGCATGAAAAGCCTTCCATACTTATGGTGAACAAACAAAAAGGGAAAGAAAATATCTCTAATCCAAAATATTCTTCACACCCTTCCAAGAAGAGGTATATCAAGAGAAAAACAAGGGAACATGATGATGTTTATTTCACTTTTGGTAAGAAGTTCCAATGAAAGAAAAACTGAACTCAACCAAATAATCAAGGGGAAGCTTCAGATGTGTTTGTTATCAAGTGAAATTTATCTATTTCTATAAATTTATTATTAGATATAGCTTTTGATTATCACATATGTATTCAAATATAGGAACCAAGTATATTTAGAAGAATTAACCGTGGGGAGGTAGATCTACGAGAAACCAATAGAGATAAACTTTTTGTTGTAGCTATTAGGGAATACCACCTCAAGTTGCAAACCAAAATGATCTTGGTTTTTAAAGATTGTTATTTTGTGCCATATATTACCAAAAACATTATTTCTGTATCCAGACTTGATACAGATGGATTTATTTTCAGGTTTGGGAAAAAAATGTTTCTTCTTTTATAAGGATAAAATTTGTTATGGGAAGACACATTTAAATAACAGTCTTTATGTGTTAGATTACACAAAAAAAGTAATGATAATAAAAATGAAACTACTTCACATGAATCATATCACACCCAACTTTGGAATCACTGGTTAGGTCATCTAAACAAAAAAACATTTAACTAAATTACACAAATATGGATATTTAGATTCTTTTGAACTAAAACTACTTGGTGTATGTCACTCATGTTTATAGGGTAAAATAATCAAATCCCCATTTAGTGAAAAAGGTGAAATTTCTAAATATATTCTTGAATTATTTTATACTGATGTGTATAGACCATTTCTTATTGAAACAAGAGTTGGGTACTCATTATTCATAACTTTTACTGATGATTTTAATAGATATGGATATGTTTACTTGATGAAGTATAAGTCATATTATTTTAATAAATTCAAAGAATACAATAATGATGTTTAGAATTGTAAGAACACGGGTTTTGAGCCTGTGAGACTTTTAATTTTTCTTGATGTTATTCCAGAGCAGGGCGTTCAGACGGTGTGTGATTCTGAGCCTCGGTGTGGCCGGAATTTAATTTTAAGTGTGTTCGCACTAGACACGCAAAATAAATATAATAACTCCTAAATGGTTGCTCATATGGGAAAACCTAGGGCACCTTTGAGTCCGGAGCATGCCTTTTACCCTAGGAGGGGTGTAACTTTCGCGGGCACGACCCTTCTGTGGAAAACGCCACCAGGGGCGTTTTCGTAATTTAGTGGCATCGGGCGTGAACTTTATAACTTCTAAACAGAGGATCGAATAAAATTCCGAGACCACCGTTGTGCTCAGAACGTGGATTTTACCCTAGGAGCGGCTTAACCTCAACCCCGTCGAGAGTTCAGGTACGGGCCTACTGGTGGGTGTTTAAAATTAATTAATTTTTAATTAATTTTCCCTACTTAAACACATCCACCCCCCCCCTCCTTCTTCCCCCTTAAAATCTCCCTGGTGTAAGCTCTCCTAACAAAGGATCCACCTTCTTCAAGCTCCTCTCCTCACCTCTCCAAGGTGGTTGCGGCTCCGGCGGATCGTTTGTGAAGTGACGGGCTACACCCTGCGAGGTAGGATCGTTGCGCTTTATTTTTAAATTTCCACAACTTCTTCGAACTCAAATTATAGCGTCTAAATTCTGTTTAATTTTCAAGTAAAGTCCATAGATGCTTAGGGTTCGATCCGAGCTTTCCAACGCTCTTTTCGGATCGAAAATCTGAGTCCCAGGGCGTCGGGGGTGGCCCTGGGAAGTTTTCCGGCCAAACCTCGATTTTCCGGTGGTTCCAGGGCGGTCTGGCAACTCTGCGTGGTGTTTAGGTGGGTGAATACGGTGGCGCGGGCTCCCCAGGCGGTGGCACGGGCTCCCGGTGGTGGCAGCTCCTCAGGCGGTCCGGGACGGTGGTGGCGCGGCGGGTCCCCAGGCGGTGGTGCGGCCGGCTACGGGTGAGCGACTGTGGGCGTCGGCGACGCACGTGGGAGGCCAGGGGCGCAGGTCGGACAGCTTTGTCGGTTGGCATGCAGTGGGAGACCGGGGTCTTTTTGACCCCAAGATCATATCGGGACCCGCAAAACGCGGGTCCCGTGGAAAGGAGTCGGACCGGCTTAAGCTGGTCCAGGTGAGGCGGTGCAGCCCGCACGGTGAACTGTGGTCCACTATGGACCGAGCGGTCTAGGCGGCTGAGCCGCAGACAGCTGGTCTAAAGGGGGTGGACCGACCGAACTGGTCCGGCCCACCCTGTCTCCGTCTGTTGGCATTAAAACGCCTCTAACTCACAAACTGAGTATCGGGTTTGCGTTCCATCTACGGAAATGGGATCCTCGGATCGAGACAGAGGTTTTGAGATGGTCTCAGGAATTTTCAATTCCTGAGACAGGGGCTTTGTGGCGCAACACATTCGTTAAGTATTATTTAGCGTCTCACCGAGAATCTTGTTTTGGATGGCGCAAGCACATTCAGAGTCCATTTTAGGTGCCATCAACAGCATTGTGACCCTAGCGTCGAGATAAGGTTTTCTAGGGGGGTTTCAGGCATTGAAGCCGGAGTTGGGGCGTGGGCCCCACGGGCCATCTTTCAAGCTGCGTGCAGTGTCTGCGACTTTTTCATCAGACGTCCGTTCGAGGTGAATGAATAGTTTATTTGGCATTTTTTTCTAAGAGCATCGCGATGGCACAGTTCGCCCGACCTTTTTCAGAACCGAGGTGTGGGCCCCATGAGATGCCGTATGGGCATAAAGTAGTGTTGAATACCTTTTTTGTCGGGAGTCTGTTTCAAGAGAGTAAATAGTCTATCTCACGTGTTTTTCCATGAGTATTGCAATGGTGTAATCTGTTTGAGTGTGCAGAGCCTCATTCAAGATCTCATTAAATGAGGAAATATGAAAGGGCATTGGTTGGAGGTTCCTTTGATGCACTCCAAACCAACGTACGGTAGCGATGTTAGTGACACTCAGTGATGGAACGGGTAGTGTGGAGTTATCAGACCAATTTAGGGTTTACCCTTTATCGGGGCTGGGTAGTGGGTTACCCGTTGACCTTAGGGTTTACCCTCCAGCGGGGCTGGACAGTGGGTTACCCATTAACCTTAGGGTTTACCCTCTAGCGGTGCTGGGCAGTAGGTTACCTGTTAACCTTAGGATTTACCCTTTAGCAGGGCTGGGCAGTGGGTTACCCGACGACCTCTTAGGGTTTACCCTCCAGCTGGGCTGGGCAGTGGGTTACCCAACGAATTCTTTCAGACTCATCCCTTTCTATGAGTCTAGTTAGTGACTTTTCTCCATGATTACCGGAGTGGGACCCTTGGTTTTACAATTCAGCGATGAGATAGCTTTGGTGTGTGGAACTTTTGGGCATCAGTGATGGATATCCTTAGAACTATTGGTGAATTTTCCTGGGCTGAGCTTGGAGATAGAGATCCCCTTACACGCTCGTTCGGGTTTCTTATTGAGCATATATATATATATATATATATATATATATATATACCCTACTTTTTTACCACTCCTTGGGTTAAGTTACTCTCCTTCTAGGAGGGGCGAAGGCGCGTGGGGTATGCCATGTGCTTTCCATGTCTAGCTCCTCTTATTTGGACGATTCTGGTTCCTTTCTCTTGTTGGGTTGAGCTGCACTCTATTTTACTGTACTCTTTCACTATCCTTGGTTATGTTTACTGCTCACATCTTTAGTACCTCCTTTGTTGCTCCCTCGAGCTTTCAGGGCATCCTACTGAGTATCTTTATACTCACACCTGCTTGGGCTTTTCCCGCACCTGGTGTGCCCTTGTAGACGACGGACAGGTCGATCAAGACTACGGAGGAGCGTAGAGGACACAGGAGATTGGGCTGCGTTTAGTGATCATAGTAAGTCTTTCAGGTGTGAGTCTCACCAGTTGTTTGCTCTCTTTACCTGTTGCTGGGTTGTGGAAACTTTCTAGTTGGGTTCATGTTTTTCCCCTTTACTGTTCAGTTTACTTGTCAGTGTACTTTTCAGCACTTTACTTGTTCTGCTTTTAGAGGTCGATACATGCTTTTTAGTTGGGATATTGTAGTTCGTACTTTTGTTTCCTTTTTAATCTGCACTTCTGCATTGAGTGGGTTGTGTGTGTGGGTACAGGTACTTAGATAAAGGCCTCCCCAAGACTGTTACACCTTCGGTGCTTGTTTCCAGCCCCTGGCCTATGGAGGCGGGCTTGGGGTAGTTACAGCTCGAGACCAGTATGTTCAGGTCGTGACAAGAACCATCTTGGTAAGAATATTCTTAGACCATAGTGGATAATATCTTAATCAATACTTCATTGATTATTTATGATAGTTTAAGATTCTATCTCAACTCACTCATCCTTATACACTTCAGTGTAATGGTGTAAGAGAAAGGAGGAACCACACCTTGTTGGACATGGTGAGATCAATGACAGTTCATGCGATTATTCCATTGTCCTTTTGGGGATACACGTTACAAACAACAGAACAAATATTAAACCAAGTGTCAGCTAAAGTCGCAGAAGATATATCATACCAATTATAGAATTGAAAGAAACCTTTGTTGTCATACTTATATGTGTGGGGTTGCAAAGTGTTTTTTAAGGCCACTTCATGTAACAAACTTTCACCTTAAGTCACAAAGTTTACCTTTATAGGATACCCCCAAAGAAACAAGGGGTTATTACCTATACGAAACCTTATACAAAAAGGTTATAGTGTAAATTCACATCATATTCCTTGAGAAAGAGAAAATTTATAAAATTGATAGTGAGAGTGAGATAGACTTTGATAAATTCGAGGATCAAGGTACACAAAATTTGGTTGAGGAATATATTTCACAAATTCCCATGGAAGAAGTTTTTTCAGAGACACAAGTACTACATAGGACTACAAGAGATGATAGAGAACCAAAATGGTATGGTTTTCTAGTCACTGAGGATGATGAATTATTATTAGTTGATAATAATGACCCTATAACCTACAGGGAAGTAGTAAGTGGCATATATGTTTCCATGTGGTAAGAAGCCATGAATTGTGAAATGGATTCCATGTACCAAAACCAAGTCTAGATATTGGTAGATCCTTCAGTGGATGTAAATCCCATTGGTTGTAAATGGGTATTCAATAAGAAACTAGTAATGGATGGAAAATTAAATACCTATAAATCATAGTTGGTTGTAAAAGTTTTTAAATAACATCAAGACATTAACTATGATGAAACCTTTTCACCAGTCGCTATGTTGAAATTCATCAGAATTCTACTTTCCATTGCAGCCTTCCATGATTATGAGATTTGAAAAATGGATGTCAAAAAAAGCCTTCCTTAATATAAACCTTCAAGAATATATCTATATAACATTACCTAATGGTTTTTTGACTTCAAAGGATGCCAACAAGGTATTCAGTTGCAAAGATCCATTTATGGTTTAAATAAAGAATCCAAGTCATGGAACATTCATTTTGATGAATCCATAATGGTATTTGGTTTCATAAAGAATGAATGTGAGTTGTGTGTCTATAATCAATTTAGTGGGAGTGCGGTTGTTTTCTTAATAGTATATTTTGATGAAATATTACTTATTGGAAATGAAATACCAGTTTTGCAGTCTATTAAATCCTAGTTGAATAAATGCTTCTTCATGAAGGAATTAGGTGAGGAAGTATATATTCTTAAGATCAAGATCCATCATGATAGATCCAAGAGGATGCTCGGACTAATTCAAGGTACATATATTGAAAATATAATGAAGATATTCAGTATGGAATAATCCATGAGGGGATTATTTCTAGTGTTACATGACATTCATCGTTCCAAGAAAATGTGTCCTCATACACATGATGAAAGAAAAAAATGGAAAATATTCCATACACATCGGCGATTGGTTCAGTCATGTATGTTATGATATGTACTGATATAGATTTCACCTAAAAATTAAGTGTGGTAGGAAGATATCAAGATGACCCTGATGACTTCCATTGGATGACAGTCAAAACTACCATTGAGTATCTGATGCGTACTAAGGATATGTTCCTTGTCTATAGAGGAGATGATGAAATGGTTATCAGAGGATATTCAAATACTATTTTCCAAATAGATCAAGATAATATAACAAAAATTTTAGTTAGTAGTGGTTTTTTAGTGATGGTTTAGTAAACCACCGCTAAAAAAAATTAAATGTTTTCATGGTGGTTCTTTAAAAACCATTGCTAAATATTATGTTTTTATTAAAAAATACACTTATCCCCCATGCCCCATCCTTATCCCCCAACTCTCATACCTCTCCCCCAAGCTCCCCCCCCCCCCAACCCCGAGCCCCAGAACCACCATGGTTCCCCCTCACCGGCGCTCAAGTATCTCTCGAGCCCTCTAAGCCCGATCCCCCCGAGCACCCATCGGTGTTGCGGTCACATCCCCCTGACCCATCACCCCTTCCCTTTCCCTCACCCAAGTCGTCACCATCTCCCGATACCTCTCCCTCCCCCGATCCATCACCTTCTCTTGAGCCCATATCGGAGTTGTGGTAAACCCTGAGCCTCCTGATCCGTCACCCTAGTGTTAATCCCTCCCTTATTGGTATTTTTTTATGATACCTTCTTCCCTTTCCCACTCTCTTAATTTTTCTTACTCCTACTAACTCCTAATAATCTCTAATGATGTATATTTTAGTTGTCTAGGTAGAGGAGGTTGATTATTGGCTTGATTATTTAGTCACCTACTTGTATACATCACCTAGGTCTCAAAGTATAAGGGTAATCTTCATGATTCAGTTTTGTATAATTATTGATGTGTCTTAATTATAAGACAAATTTTATATAAGGTTTTTCCTATAATAAATTTATCATAGTTGGTGCTTTATATATTTTATGGGATGTAAAATTTATTTTGATTTATTGATATTTCATTTATTTCCTTTTTAAACTGGATGGATGTTTTAAATCTTATAGGTTTTATAAAGTTCTCATATATAGTGGTTTTCTAAAACTAATGGGGGTATTTGGAAATGAGTATAGGCTTCTATTTGGGTGAGTTTTATAACTAGTTGGCAAATAAATATGGTGTGTGTGTTCCCTTATATGTGTTCATTCCTTTTATTTTATTGTAATACTTTATATTATATATTTTTATAGATATTTTTTATAATTATTCCTATAATTATGATGTTTTAAATTGAATACAACATGATCTATTTATTCATTTTTTACTTTCTTATTTACATTTATTGCTTATAAGAGATTTCATGGGTGTTTATCTTTGGATTATATTAGGTATACCATATATTTATGCTTTTAATACAATGTTTTCCATGCATTTTTTTAGGGATACTACTACTTTGAGCCTTAAATTATTTATTTAAATATTTCATAGCATATAAACTAATATTCTAAAGAATTTTTTTAGTGGTTTATTAATTGAGTAGTTTTAACTACATGTGTTTTTGTTTAAAGTAGGTAGTTAATCTAATTTATAGTATCCATAGAAAATCATAAGTTATATTAACCATGTTTCAATGTAAAGCATTTTTTTATACATAGGTAACTCCATATCATGTAGCTTATATCTTATAATCGTACCAACAAAACATGTTTGGTTGATTACTTTAGAATAAGGATTAAACCTTTACATCATGATATAGAGTATTGAAAATGATGGCATATACATTCTATAGAAAATCCATTTGAAATTACTATAACTATTCTCAACTATATGTTTTCTACATTGATTTAGAATCATGATACTCTCCTTAACATAGATTATAGCATAGAGGCTCTCTATCATCCTACTTTAGCCAGCCTTATATGAGTCCCCTATGAAAACCAAAATTCACCTAGTAAGTCTTCAAATTTCAAATAGTTATTCTGAAAATATACTAAGAGGTCCACCATGGCATGGTCTCCAATATTTTCTCATTTCTCTTTTTCCATTTTTCTATTGAATCTCTTCAACTTCAATCATAGTTTTGATGATGCGTGAACTTTTTCTCTATATTTTATATTAGAAAAATATGGATACAAAACGTCATGTACCATTTCATGGTGTAAAAATACTCCTTGTTTTTCATAGGTAATTTTTAATCTCAAAAAATCACATTAAAAATGTGGCACAAATCAGCTCATTTTTTTACAACCACCATAATGTGGTTCATTATTGCACAACATGGTCATTTTCCTAAAAATAGAAATTTCATTTAGGTTACTTCATAAACTCCTTTATCCAATATTTATGAATATATATCTCCTTTAAAAAATCATTTTTATGTGTTTTTCTACCTTTCTAACACACATAACACTAAAAATGCACTATGGTGTTTTTTGGTAACACAAGCATTTTGAAGACTCTTTTTCTCACTTAACATGCTTCTTTAGACATTTACCTTTATATATAAACTTTAAAGATCATTTAAAATAATTAAAATATATCATATATAAAATATTTTCATCCCTTAAAACTATAATGATAATCCATGAATTATCATATGAATTTCCTCATTCATAATTATCCTCTAAGAATCATCATAGAGGTTCTCCCTTTCTCTCAACATAGTTACTCATTCTCACTGAGTTATCACCATCCTCATCAGTTATATTCTTCCTCCCTCCATTACTAATATTTTTATTTTCATATTCTTATCATTACTAATGAAATAAAATCTTCTATTGAAAACCAATTATATTTACATTAATGGCAATGGAAACAAGAAACCCAAGGGCACTTCAATGTCCTTATATGTCAAGGGAGCCTCAATCTTATCCTTTGTATTTTTAATCAAAACCACTATTCTAATACCAAATATTATATCACTAATATCATTTAAATATTCCATTATCTACATATTGTTAATAAACAAATCTTCAATTTTTTATGCCTTTATTTTTTAGTTGTCATTTGAATGTGTGAGACTGGTCCACTGAATAAAGATGGGCCAAGTGCTAGTGGGAATATACTAATCATGAGATAAGAATATCTCTTTGTGTGACCTGTAAGGTGGGATTATTGGGGTTTTTAGGTAGGTAGAACCCCACCGAATGGGGTTATGGGTTCCAGAGGGATTCAGACCAAATTTAGAAGGTACTATAGAGTAGTTGTCATATGATGCAGAACATGTATTTTAGAATTTTTTACCTTGTAATCATGGGTATTGTAGTTATGTAGAATTATAAACTTGGTAACTATATAAATGTAGAATATGGTGTGGATTTTAAAATTTGGAAACTCTAGTTTCAATCCCATTTCACTTCTTTATAAACTCATCTTCAAACTAGGTTTTTTTACAGTGGGTGTGTCACCAAAAAAATCTCTAAAATATGATGAAATTGTTTTCGCTCTCCACAAGTACATGTATTATTATATAATAATATAAATCTTTCTATTAATATTATTTTTTTTATTTCTAAATTATTATTATCTTGTTTACTCTTATTTTAGGATCATTTATTATCGGTAATCATCATAATTTTTAAATAAATCTATATCAGAGCTTGAGTTCGGAAGATCAAAGTCGTCTTGAGTTGAATGATGGATATGGAAGAAGGAAAGATAAAGATAGATCATTTTGATGGATCTAACATTATATTAAATATAATATATATAAAATATTATCTTTATCAGAAAAATATGCTCTTGTCACTTCTAGGTGTTAAAGTAATTGTAATAGACAATACTAGTTAAAAGTTACTGGATCAGTTGGTTCATGGAGTTGTACATCTTTGGACAGTAGAGAATTCAGCAGTCAACATTAGAGAGGAGATAAAAATGTATGGGTTAATGAAATCACTCATGAATATGTATGATGATCCATTTATATAAAATAATGTGCACTTAATGCGATAATTATTTAGTCTGAAGAAGATTTGTAACATCCCGACTCAGATGCCACTAAATCGGTGCCCCGAACTGGTTCACCACATGAACTTAGGCTCTCCTCCTCATACAATTGATGATACATACTAGTAGTGAGGGTATAATGTGGTGCTATTAGGATAATATAACCCCATATCGTGGTTCACAACAACAATGTAAAAAACCAATCATCAAACACATCATAGTACACGGAAGGAACGCATAAACAAATCATAATATAATATAAAATGAAATGTAGTGGAGGTCCAAAAAAAATATAATCCATAAAAAGAACCACCCACTAGGTCAGTTTCCCAGACATAGATAATAAAAAAAATCCATGAAAAATGGATCTATTTCATCTCGAAGCCGAACCTCATCCAATTTAATGACACTATCTGATCTATCATGTTTTATCATGAAACAATCAACATGGCCCTCATCCCCGAACCTGAAACTGTGATAAATATATGAGATCTTCCCAGGTACCAATGTTCATTGGTGTCCCATGTATATATATCTTATCAACCTCATGGTTCAACATTGGATCCTCCTCTTGATTATGTGGAGACTAATGTAAGAGATGACTTCACTGATCAGAAAAATGTGTTTCATGGTTTAGTTGATAATGGAAATCAAGATTAATATAGTGGATGTTTGAAATATTCAAAACTTTATTTTCTGTTTAAGTTGTACCATCTCAAATTTCTATGTGGAATTACAAATAAGGTGATTTCCATGATATTGGAGTTGTCGCATGATGCATTTTCTGAAACTAAGATCCCTAAGTCTTTTTATGATATAAAAAATTGTTAAAAACATTAGTCTAAATTATAAAAAAATACATGCTTGTCCCAATGATTGTATGATTTATTGGGGAGAGGATTCAAGCAGACAGAATTGAAAAAAAAATCTTCTTCTAGATGGAAGTCAATGGGTGATTTTGGAAGTCTGGATCAATATACTACTGTGAATAATAAGAAATGGAACACACCTGCAAATGTTCTTCATTGCTTTCTTTTAAATCCTCGATTGAAAATATTATTCATTTTATCAGAAACCACCAAGCACATGAAGTGAAATTATAGATATAATAATAATTATTGGTTGATGTGATATAAAATAGATTCACAATCATGGAATACATTTGATTCATTATATCTAGATTTCTCATCTGGTCCTAGGAATCTGTTATTGGGATTGGTTGTTGATGGATTCAACCTATTTGGTGCTTTGAGAACCAGTTATAGAATTTGTTTTTTTATTTTGATCCCTTACAATATGCCTCCATGGATGTGTATTCAACAAACTTCATTTATCATTTTGATGATTATTACTGGAAAATAAATTCCTAGAAATGATATTGATGTATACTTACAGCCTCTAATTGAATAATTACAGGAGTTATGAAGAAATGGTGTTGAGACATATGAATCATCTTCTAGAACAATGTTCAAAATGAAAGATGTTATAATGTGGACCATTAGTGACTTCCCTGGACTTGAAAATTTAGCTGGTTGGAATAATTACATGGGTTTGGTTTGTCCTGTTTGTAACTTTGATTTTGATCTTGAATGACTACCTCATAGTAAAAAATGGTTCTTCTTGTGTCATTGATGATTTATCGATTCATCTCATATATTTCGATTGATAAAGTCAAAATTAAATTGTTCTATTGATCGTAGACAACCACCAAAGTTTTTGATAGGTTTTGAAATATTGTCACAACTCGAAAATGTTGAAACAAAATTTGGGAAGGTGTATCATTTGAATGATAGTGGGAAATGGGTTCAGAGTGCATAATCAAGTGAAATCGGAATGTAACAATGGAAGAAAAAAATATTCATAAAATTCCCATATTGGGAATTTAATTTGTTGTGGTATAATCTTGATGTTATGCATATTGAGAATAATGTTTGTGACAATTTGATCTCCACATTTCTTAATGATCATGAAAAATTGAAGGACCATATCAATGCTTATAAGGACTTACAAACAATGAACATAAAGCATGATCTATGGCTAGATGAGAATGGAAAGTATTCTCCATAAATTTTTTCAATGAAAAATATGGATAAAGATACATTCCTTCGAATTTTAAAAAATGTGAAGGTATTTTATGGGTATTCAAGTAACATCTCAAGGTTTGTTGACTTAAATCATCATACACTACTGGAAATGTGACCTTTCTCAACACTTCTATACCCCCTTTCCCAACGGTTTGGCCAAACCATTGGGAAAGCCCACTTTGTGGCCACGTTTCCCAACGGTTTGCCAAAACCGTTGGGAAAGGGTAGGCTTTCCCAATGGTTTGGAAAAACCGTTGGGAAAGGTCCAATTTTTGGCCACTTTTCCCAATGGTTTTGTCCAAACCGTTGGGAAAGCCTACCCTTTCCCAACGGTTTTGTCCAAACCGTTGGGAAAGCCTACCCTTTCCCAACGGTTTGGCCAAAACCGTTGGGAAAGGTCCAATTTGTGGCCACTTTTCCCAACAGTTTGGCCAAACCGTTGGGAAAGGTCCCCAATATTTCAACATCCCTTCCTAGATTCTAGGGACCTATACCAATGTTTTTGACAACTGTTGGTATAGGTCCTTTTATTTTTTATCAGATCCTCTTAACCAGAACATTCTATAAATAAAAATTTAAAATAATTATGATAATACATATATATTTATGAAATTATGTTCACAAAAGTCATGTTAGGTTAGTGGTTAGGTCGTTCAATGATAAACCGGAGGTCCTGGGATCAAATCCCAGCGAATGTATTTTTTTGGAAATACATATACCAATGGTTTTAAGGAACCGTTGGTATAGATTTTCATATTAATTATACCAACAGTTTTCAAAACTGTTGGTATAGGTATATACCAACGGTTTTCCAAAAACCGTTGGTATAGGCCTATCCGAACGGCTTACTTGCCTACAGTTCTTCAAACCGTTGGTATAGGCTATACCAACGGTTTAGAGGCCTATACCGACGGTTCCAAACCGTTGGTATAGGTTAGTTTTCCAATAGTGATAGGTTACATGGATTGAAAAGTCATGATCCACATATTTTGTTATAAAAGTTACTATCATTAGAATTTCATACATTATTACCTAAAAAGATTACTGCTGTTGTACTCCAATTTTTTATATTCTTCAGACAACTATCTGAGAAAACTCTACAAAAATTTGATCTTGACAACCTTTAGGAGAGATTTTTATTGACACTTTCTACAATGGAGGTGATCTTTACTCCATCGTTTTTTACTATCATGATGCATTTTACTGGTCATTTGGTCAAGGAAATTAAATTATGAGGCCCCATACATTATTGGAATTATCCAATTGAGAGGTATTTTATTTATATGTTTTTCATATTAAGTAATAAATTCTTGGAACTTCATTAAATACAAAATTATGTTTTATTTATTTTATTTCATAGATATCTTGGGCATTTGAAATCATACGTGAAAAATAAATCTCAACCTAAAGGCTCTATTTCTAAAGGCTATTTGGCAGAGGAGTGTCTTACTTTTTTTTCTAGATACTTGGATGATATTGATACAAGATTCAATAGAGTTGGATGTATTGACGACACATCAAATAAATCTCAACTATGTGGTAAATCAAAAATCTTTCATACTATTGGTCGATCAGTTGGGAGGAGCTCAAATGTTACACTGATAGAAATGGAATTATTATAGGCACATAGATATGTGCTGCTGAATAGTGAAAATTCATATTCATTTATTGAAGAGATCAAGATACAAACAAATAGACGAATGGTAATACAAACATGAAATGAGAAAGACATAAAAAAATATCTTAATAAAGAGCTTGTAGAATGGTTTACATGATGTATAAGTTCATAAATATTGCAATCAATATAGATATTAGGTTGATGCATATATTTTGTAAATATAATAATGTGTATTACTTTTTTTAGATCATGAATACTAATACTTAAGTTTATTTGTCAGAAGATTTGAAGTTTTTGTCTCGAGGTCCTCTAAAACATGCTATAAAGTTAAACTATTATAATGTGAATGGATTTAAATTTCATACAGTCAGTCAAGAAGAGGGTTTTAAAACATAGAATAGTGGTATATTTACATTTTATGGAGTAGGATACTATAGAAAGTTGACCGATATTATCAAATTAAACTACCACAAACATTTTTTGGTTGTTTTGTTCAAATTCAATTGGGTTGATATTATTAGGGGTGTTAAAAGAGATTCCTTTCAATTTACTTCTATGAACTTCTCTCCCTTGATGGATGTGAGTGACTATGAATTACATGATCCGTATATCTTATCATCGTAAGAGAAAATGGTATATTATGTGAAAGATATCATGGATGAAGGGTGGAGTGTAGTTGTTCACGTAAAATAAAGAGACTTATGATATGGGTGATGAAGTGGAAGATTTGACCACTGAAATTAAATCACATCAACAACAAGAAGTGAACTTATTTGTCCATCATGATATTGAAAATATTAGTCTTTCAAGGGTGGGTGAAGTAAATAAAGTAATGATAGAGTAGTAAAATGACATAATTGAAGGACAAAATGATTATATGTGCATTCATCCATTAATTTATCAACCAATTATCTTATATGTGCAGTCATTCATTATCATATCTATATATATTTTGTTTGTCATTATTGTTCATCTGTTATCATTTTTAATTTTTTTTCTGCATGAATTTTTTGAAATATATGCTCTGAAGTTAATTTTATTTTATTAAATCAATATAATTAATGGGAGTAAGTGTTTTACTAGTCCTAATTGACTCTCAATCAATGTTCCCTTGACCACACTGACAGATGATGATCCATCGGTCTCCCTTCCTATAGCATCTAAGACACCCTCTGCCTATCCCCCTACACCGTCTCTCATATCCTCCATTCTGTCAGCTTCTAGCGCACCCTTCATCAGTGTCCCATCAGCAACTAAGATAGTGCCTCCCCATTCAGTAAGCTCAGTAGCAAGGGAGAAGGTCATCAGTCTTGTTACTTCATGGGGATATTGGAGGGTGACAATTATAAGTAAAAATTTTAATGTGAATAAAGGTATTACACTTTTTTTATTCTAATAACTATTTTTTAATAAATGATGGAAATAATTATACTAAGGAGAGAAATATGAACAGTTCATATGTCTGAAATCTGAATGAACTGAATATAGTTGTACCATTTGATTTTCAGGAGCCTACCTGATTAGTACTCCACAGTTAATCATGTTTGGACTAGATTAGTGTCAGGATGAGTGAGCTCTTAGGAAGTTTTTATAGGACCTCAGAACACCCTAAGAGGGTAGGGGTGAATCAGGGTGTCAAATTTTTCTTATAAAGCAATGAATATTGTTCCCATGTTGGTAGGAACTTTTTAAACTTATCTGATGGAATCATGTTATGATAAAACATTCACATACAGAGAGACAACACAACAGTTTTATTTGGTTCACCACTAAGGGCTATTCTAAGGAGCATACACTGACAGTGTGTCAATCATACCTAAATCCACTAATCTTCACTTGTTGTGTAATACAGAAGTTCAGACAAAATCACTATGTACCAGGCACACTTCCTTTACAATATTTTAGGGATAACAAATTGCCTACCTCAGAACACTTCCATCGACTCCCCTTAACTCACTACATTGGGTGAATTCTTACTTAGTTTAATTACTTGATGGTCACTTTAGTAGATTGACATTTAAGTCTTCGTCCCTAACTAGAACAAGACTATGCTTGCACCGTAGTCCTGAGTTGATGTACCTGAAAGAACTATTCACTTAAACCAGATGTTCAACGTTGATGTTTGTGAACCTCCATCACGAAACTCCTTCACGAAGCTCACAACCTTTGTAAATAAAACTGTCTTCACAGAGCACTAAGTCATCACAGAATAACCAATCATCACGAAACTCTTTTTTCCAAGATACCTAAGCATTGGTCAAGACTAAGACATTATTTTCATGATGATCGAGCTCATAATAAATACCTGATTCATGAATATTTCAGCCTTTGTGAATTCAGACCGATTCAGCCTTTTCTCCAAAACTTCACTCACGATGTTTTCCATAGTCACAAAGAACATTGTCAACTCATCGCACATTTGCGAAGCTCTATACCTTTTCAAAGCTCAACCATTTATGAAACCCAATCTTTGTGAATCCCAGTCATTGCAAAACTTATGCCTTTACCATATTTTAGAAGAGATCATTTTAGAAAACAACTTTTCATGAAGCTTGCTTCATTGTACTTATTTTGAGCCCAAAAATTTGGCAAACACTGGGAAATGACGCCACCTTCAACATTATAGTTAGCTTTTACTATAAGATCACTTGCCTTGAAAACCCCCTGATCAAACCAGTGTGTATTGACAACAAACACAAACTAGACTCTATTTACAGCTATGAAATTCCTTGGTTACAACAATCCCCCCCTTTGGTTTTGTTGAAAATATATGATAAATTAAATAGATCACCACCTACTATCAAAACCTGAAAGGCGAGAAACAACTCATCCAACACTCTAAGTCTATGTAAGAAAAGCTCAGTGTAGAAAATAAGAGGGGAATCATGAATTGGGTTCTTGTTTTTTTTAATGGTTAAAGATTTCAAAGATGAGCTCTGAGAAAAAAAGAATTATTTCCACATAACATTTAATCCTCATCATGTCCCAGAATCATTGCATATTATTTCCTCACAACACTTGATTATCATCATGTCACAGAAGCATTGCATGGTTTGTCAAAAACTTGCAAGCTGCCTACAAAACTTTATAACATTGAATTTTTCTCAATTTCTCCCCTCTTAGAAATAAACTCAAAGAACATGTATTTGTACTTGTAGATCTTAAAACATTCTCCCCCTAGATCATATCTCCTCTATAAACCTACATCACTTCCACAAACGGATTAAAATAGTTGACACAAATAGGGAGAGGAGAGTATCCATGACCTCCTCATGCACTGGGAGGTGGTTAAACACCAAGGTTCAACCAATGTTTCTCAAACACGTGTCCTACCAATGTCTTAGTCAGAATTCCATCCACTTGGTCATTAGTTCTAACATGATCCATTTTAACCATAAATTGTTCAAATTTTTCCTTGATGAAGTGATATCTAGTTTCAATATGTTTTGTACTAGAGTGTTGAACCAAATTTTTCATATGATCAGTCGCATTCTTATTGTCATAGTGAATCACCATTGGCTATTTCACCTCATCACCAATATCAGTCAATTGTTTCTTCATCCATATTATTTGAGTGAAAGCCTTCACAATAGAGATATACTCTACTTCAGTCATACTAAGAGAAGTGATTTCTTGTTTCTTTCTCAACCATCCCGCACATTTATTGTCAATGAAGAATACTTCACCACTTGTGGAGTTTGTATTCACCACATCTCTAGCCCAGTTAGCATCATATAATGTAGATGATTCATTATCTCTTCCTAGAGAAAAGTATAAGCCAAAATTAAGAGTACCTTGAATATATCTCATAATTCTTTTAACTTCCTCCAAATGATCTTTGTTCGGATTAATTTGAAAGTGGACCGCTAAGTATATTGAAAAGATGATATTTGGTCATGTTTCAATCAAGTATAATAATATTTTAATGATTCTTCAATACAGGGTGGGATCCATAGAAGTCACATCCTCGTGCTTTCTAAGTTTTGTCCCAACCACAATCAGAGTCAACATTAGTTTGGAGTCATGCATGTTGAATTTATTTAGAAGATCTATTGCATATTTTTTCTAAGAAATGAAGGTGTAATCCTTCTTTTGAATCACCCTCATCCCCAATAAGTATGTGATTTCAACAATCATAGACATTTAAAATTATGATTTCATGTGATTAGAAAATTATTTCATTGATCTCTTCCTACTTCCGCCAAATATAATATCATCCATATATGCAAGAATCATAAATTGATATTATTTTGAATTCTTCACATAGAGATTATGATATACACCTACTCTTTTTAATTGAATCTTCTTCAGATAAGCATCCAGTCAAGAATACCATGTGTGTGGTGCTCACTTTAGACCATAGAGAGCCTTCTTTAATCTACAAACCTTTGCTTCGTCATTTCCAATCAAAATTCCCACTGGATGTTAAATGTCGACTTCTTCTTCAAGAAATTCATTTAATAATGTTGTTTTGACATCCATATGATAAACATTGTGTCCTCTTTGAATTACCATGGTAAGGAAAATCCTGATCAACTTCAGACTTGCTACTAGAGAAAATGTTTTTTCAACATCAATACCTTCAATTTGTGTATATTATTTACACAACAAGAATGCCTTATTTCTGATCACATTTCCATGCTTACTAAATTTTTTTTAAAGATCCGCTTTGTTCCAATCACATTGTGATTTTTGGGTCTCTTAACAAGATTGCATGTCTGGTTCTTATCAGTATGATCCAATTATTCATTCATGGCCTTAACCCATGATTCATCCTTCATTTCTTCTTCAAACAAGGTTGGTTTCACAATTGATAGGAAGGTATAACGTTCTTAATTCCTCATTCTACTTGTCTGAGTGGGTGCTTTCCAATGCCTAATGATGTTGGATCGATCAATTTATGCTTTTTTATTTATCCTATAAGTTTTTGATGATGTTTATTTATCCATGGTTTCCTCTTCTGATTCTTCTTCTGAATCATCATCATTTTGTGAGCCCTATATGTTTTGTAAGCCTTCTTATATTTTTGCATTTGAATCAATCCCTTTTCCACTTTATTCTTCATCTTCTACCATATCAGCATATGAGGTCCTTGAGATATTTATGGTTTTATCTTCAATGATCTTGACATCACCGCTTTCCACAATTATTCCAAGATGATTATTTTAGCATTTTTAGGCTTTACTCTTCATTGAATATCCAAGAAATATTCCCTTGTCTGTAGCATATCCATACTTTCCTTGATTGCCTTCTTTATTTTAGATGAAATGTTTTCTTCCAAAAACACGAAAATACTTTAGATAGGGATTTATTTCATACCATAACTCATATGGTATCTTGGTTTCTCCCATAAAAATCTCTGTTAGATTTTGAGTGCACACTACTGCTTGAACAACATCTTTCTAGTAATGATGAGAGATACGACTCTTAATCAGTATAGTTCTGGACATACTATTCACTTATTGATTTCTACATTCAATAACTCTATTTTGTTGTGGGGTTATCATTGTATCCACCTCATGCTTTATTCTATGTTTTTTCAAGTAATTTTCAAATTCAATGGATGTGTATTCTCCTTCATTTTCATATCATAAAACATTGATTATTCTGTCAGTATCATTCTCAGCTATTTGATGATAACTTTCTATACAATCAAACACTTGTTGTTTCCTATGTATAATCATTACACAATCCATTATACTATAATCTTAAATAAAAATAATGAAGTACATCTCTTCATATGTTTTGGTCTCATTTATTGGACTACATACGTCTTTATGGATGAGAGCAAGCAAATTTGATGTCATTTTGTTCTTTGGCTGATATGAACTCACGACCATATTTCCTTGCATGAAAGCATCACATGTATTTTATTGTTCATTGCAATATCCCCAAATGATAAAGGGTTAAATGACTAAATGATATGACTCATATCAACAAGGTGCACCTTCCTTTTCAGGAGCCTGTTTGATTAGAAATCCACCATTAAGCATGTTTGGCCTGGAGTAGTGATCAGGATGGGTGACATTCTGGGAAGTTTCCCAGGATGTGTGTGAGTGAGGAAAAAAGCATACTGGAAAGAAAATGTGTTGGCCTGTGGGGACAATCATTAGTCAGATGACCCGTTCGGGCATGTGGGTGGACCCTAGGGTGGGTCCCACGTGTCTGTGGGGCAACTGGTGGTACCTGGTGGGCCAGGACCCGACGACCATGTTAAGGCGGGGTTTCTGTGCTGTCACCGGTGCCCGGTTGTTACATTCATGCTTTAGATTGGAAATATAGATGACTATCTTCATCTTAGATATATTTTCCATGCTCGGTTGATTAATGTGACCCAACCTTCGGTGCCACAAGTTGTTTTCTTCTTCAACTGTTAAGTAACAAATGTTCTCTTTACTATCAACCTGGTATAAATTTTCATCTATTCTGCATCCTTTCATGATAGAATTACATGTCTTTCATTTGATAGTTCAACCCTTTTGATTAAATGTCACTATCAGTCCTAAGTCATAGAGTTGACTCACACTCACAAGATTGTGACACAAACTTTCCACATAGAGAACTTCAATTTTCTTAAGCTTGTCATTTTTCAATTCTATACTTCCACTACCTTTGATATTTAAATCATCATCATTGTCGAACCTCATTGTTCCATCAACCTTTTTCTTAACATTCTTTAATAAATCATCATTTCCTATCATATGGGATGAGCATCCACTGTCAAGAATCTAGGTGCTGCTATTCTTTGTAGCTTTGAGAGTTATTTCTATCAGGTTGGATTTCTCAATTTTTTTCATTTCCTTCCACGAGATACTTGATTTGAGTGGAGGATACACATGTCCTTTCCAATCACTTTTTCATATTCATGGGTTCTCCATACTCATATTCTTCTTCTAGAGAAGAATGCCTATTTTCAAGAGTAACTCCACTTGGTTGTCGGGTATTTACTTGTCTCTGAGTTCTGTAGGTAATGTTCTCACCTTTCCTTTACCTACAATGAATAACTTTATGGCCATAGTTAGAACAGTAAAAATAATATCTATAGAGGCTATTTCTTTTATATGATGACGAATATGGTCTCATTCTCCCTTGTTGACTTCCAGTTGTTTCCCTATTTAGATAGCTTTTTGCCTCTTTGCATTATAACATGGTATGACCTAGAAAGCCACAGAATTGACATTTCATAAGATTAAATGTCTTCTCACTTCCATTACTTCTCATGTCCCCGTATCTTGTAATGATTCTTGATTGGAAATCCTTTCTGGTTACTTGAGGATTATATTCAGCTATTTTTTCTGTTTGGTTCGAAGCTTTCTTTGTTGGGACATCGAGCACCTTTGTGACATGTTCATCTTTTTTGATTCCCTTTATTTTGGATCATCTCATTTTCGGCCTTTGATGTTTCTTCATCATAGACAATTCCACTTTTCCCATACCTATGGATCTCTGATCATTCAAGGCCTTTTTTACTCCTTCAGAACCACATTTAGATCCTTCTAATAGCTCTGCGTATGAGAATCTTCCAAACTATAATTTCTTATTTATTTCCCTTTATTTTGATTTAGTTTCAAGTTTAATCCTTAGAGTAACAACTTATTCTTCAATTCCCTCAACTGTATTATTCTTCTCCTACAGTTTGGATGTAAGGTCATTAATGAGTTTTGCCTTCTCTTCAATCCTAAGCTTAAATTCCACAACTTCTTCTGAGCTTTCAAGAGTTGTTATATGTTCTTCTTCCCTTGCTTCCATTTGATCAATTTATACTTCAAGCCAATCAACATACTTTAATGACTCCTCCATAATGGATCTCATATTTCTGTTTCTCATTTGAATGTCAAGCTTATCAAGAGCAACCTCAAGTTCCACCTTGAGATCAACAACACCAATCAACTGATTACCTTTATCTTCTGAAGGTTCCTCCTCTTCAATAGTATTCATCTGAATGATTGGGTTTCAGATTTAAACTCTGGTTCTTCATCCTCCAAAAAGTCATTATTGTCTTGTTCTTTTTTACAAATGAAACTCTTTCTCTGTAATTTCTTTCTCGATTTGAAGTCTCCCTTTTGGGGAAACCTTTTCTAAGGATTCTATATAATTCCCGCTTCAATTTCTTCATCATCGAACTTCCTTGAGCATTGAGAGGCAATGTGACCAACTCTACCACATCGAAAATAGGCCAGAGGAATCTTTCCTTCAAATCTCCCTTTTCCTATCTTGATTTTTTGGCAAAAAGAGAAAGAAGTTCACCTTCCTTATTTTCTTCATCAACACTATCTCTAGAAATCTCAAGTTTTTACATGGATTTGAATATCATTTCCTTGCTTACTCGAGTTGTTGCATCTTCTGGTTTGACTCTCATTTCATAAGCCACCAGGCTACTTGGTAGACCATCAAGAGAATGTTTAAACAGATCTCTTTTCTCAAGGGATGACACTTTTGGATTGTATAGAGGTGGAAGCCTTCTCAAGATTTTCTTCATAATGTCAATATCTTTAATTTATTTAACAATCCCTCAAATTGCTCCAACAACCTCACTAATTAGATTAAAAAATCTATATGCATTTTCATCATGATGCATTTTCATATCATCGAACCTATTATGAAAAACTTGGAGTTTGGAATCCTTCACTTTGTTTTCATGTTCATATATGTTTTCCAGTTTTCCCACATAGAATTGGTTGAAGTGAAACCCATAACCTTAAAATAATTTTGATCGGATAGAGCTACAGTAAGAGCATTTTGTGCTTTGGCATCTTCATCAAGCATTTTCCTATCTATTTTGGTCATAGACAGACCTATTGCATCAGTGACCTGAATCCCCTGAGCAGTAACAAAAAGAAATTCCATCCCAAGGGATATCAGATGAGATCTCATCATGTTCTTCTAAATTTGGAAGTTGCTTCCATCAAAGAGGGAGACTCCCCTGACATTTACTGAATTCTCCATGAACACAACAGAGGAAAAATTTAACTCCAACAACCTATATGTTTTGATAAAACTTGTAGGACCCCGAAACACCCTAAGAGGGGATGGGTGAATTAGGGTGTCAACTTTTTATTTTAAAGTGGTGAATCTTGTTCCCACGTTGGTAGAAACTTGTTAAACCTGTCTGATGAAATCGTGCAGTAATAAAACATTCATATACAGAGAGACAACACAACAGTTTTACTTGGTTCACCACTAAGGGATAGTCCAATGAGCATACGCCGACAACGTGTTAGTCGTACCTAAATCCACTAATCTTCACTAGTTGTGGAATACATAAGTTCAGACACAGTCACTTTGTGACAGACACATTGTCATTACAAGATTTTAGGGATAACCCACTACCTCTCTCAGAACACTTTCATCGACTCCCCTGAGATGAATGCTTTGGGTGAAGTCTTACTCGGATCAATGACTTGAAGGTCGCTTCAGTAGATTGACATTTGAGTCTTTGTCTCTAACTAGCACGAGACTCTGCTTGCACCGTAGTCTCAATTTGATGCACTTGAAAACACTGTTCACTTAAACCAGATGTTCAACGTTGTTGTTCGAGAGGCTCTTTCACGAAGCTCACAACCTTTGCGAAGCAAACTACTTTCGCAAAGCATTAAGTCGTCGCGGGATAATCAATCAACATGAAACTCGTTTTTTCTGAGATACCTAAGCATCGATTAAGACTAATACAGTCTTTTCTCGATACTGGGGTTCACAATAAATACATAATTCGTGAAGCTTTCAACCTTCACCAATTCAGACTGATTTAGTCTTTTCTCTAAAACTTTTCGTGTATAATGAAGTGGGGGTAGTCGCCTATTAATAGGCTCATCCCTTCACGATGATCCCACGCCTCCAGCAGATTTTTCATGAACCTCCAAATCCATGTTCACAAAGCTCCTCCATTTGTGAATCTCCGGTGAAATTTAACTTGTTTGTGAAGCTTCGTAGTCCCAAAGTGCACTGTCAACTCATCATGCACTTGCGAGGTTTTTCGTAGTCGTGAAGAACACCGTCAATTCATCACGTGTTCGCGAAGCTCCATACCAATGGGTAATAGCATGTGGTGTGATATGATAGAAACAAAGGTATTACAGGAGACCCATGGGGTCAGATGGTTTGGTTTATGGCATGGGGAGGTCGGGTCATGACAATTAGTGCCCTTTCCCATCGGTGATTACACTCCTATAACCGCCTTGAGTTGGTAGTCCCACGCATGATGCTTTGATAGTTGGAGGAGGGCCTTGTCTCTGGGATCTAAAGGAGAAAGAAATATTTATTGTTGACTTTGAAAATCAATACACCTGGACTCACTCCCCACCGCCCCTTGACAATATTAATTTGAATTTTACAGTGGCTCAACATTGTCCAAGTCATCGTCGCCCGTAGCAGTGTGACCCAAGACCAGCTGCATTGCCGTTGGTCGAGAGGGAGGGGGTTCTTTTTTGAGATATTTACATTTTTCAGGATTCCTTGTTTACCAAAAAATAACATAATTAAACCCCCCCAAAAAAATCACCCGAACATCACCAACATCTGAAATCTTAGAGATAAAAATTCTAAAGAATCGACCATATGAAGAATAAATACAATAATATCCTCTTGGCATGATTTGTTAGGTTTATTTAATCTCTCTAGTGAGGTTTGAATGTGGACTTATGGCATAACCAAGCCATGTTGACACGGTTGTCACATGTGGACTTATGTCGCTCCATCGTTTTTTTCTTTGAATGATTGGCGTGTCATGTCGCATGACATGATCATGACTCATGTATTGTTACATGTTTTTCTTTGGTTTTCCAAAATTCACTCAAAAGGGCTTTTGATGTGAACTCTTCCCAAGACTGTCACATTCCAATTCAATGACATATTTCAAATGATAATATTAGGATTTAAATAGAATATGCATCAAATTAAAACCAAGCATATTATAAGAGGTGTGCCATAATCGAGGGATCAAAATGAATTAATTAAATATTTGATACTAATTTTTTGTTGAAGAAATAGAATAAACCGAACATATTAAAATTTATTGAATTTTGATTTACAGAGCGGTCGATGGTTCTGTCCAGCCATACCCATGGCCGTGTATTAAAGAGATCCTTAAAAGACTCCGCGTTTGCATCTCCGTTTTACTCTGTACCCCACCCCAAGACCCACTGTATATCCATAAATCTTGGAACTTTGATCCAATAACGAAATGAAGACGGGTGAAAATCAGGACGATGGAGCGACGTCGTTTGGGGTTCGCCGCTGCACAAACGTCGTCGTTTCGTAGCGGTGTGCCCTCGCCAAAACACAATACGCGGGAAAATGAAGACAGGAGTAGCGGAGCGGACGTGAGTTCCTTACAGTTGGGGCAACTTCTTCTCACCTTTCTTCTCACCTGTTTCGTGTTGGATTCGGAAAGCAAGCCCCAATCAGTTTCCCTATCCTGGCATCCTCCCCCAGCCGCGTCGCGGTTCTCCCACTTGCTTTGGTTTAATGCGAGCAGATCAATTTCAATCGGGCGATTCATTGTTCAATCAATCGATTTCGAGCCTCCGTTTCGTTTTTTGCACGTTTTCCTGAACCTCTCGTGGTATGCCATCCGTTATCATTTTGTTCCTAATCATTAGAAGCATTATTTTTGTCAGGCTAGGAAGGATTCGTTGAACGTTAATGTTATTTGGATGCTTGAAATTTGCAGAGTGGCCGAGTCAGGGGTCACGCCATGACAAGGAACTCCTTCAGACTCGAACACCCCCTTGGTTCTGTTTCCCTATCTCACCGCTCATCGTCTCTCTCTGTATATGCATTTTTACGGTTGATCTTGCCAAATCTTTGTTTGAGCGTTGTGGGATGCTTTGTTTTGGCATAATATGCAGTAAATAACCGGCATTATTTGTTAATTTTATTTTGTGGTCGACTTAACTGCTGCTTTTGTTCGGAAAGAGAATGAGATGAAAAATGAGCTCTATTTTTTCAAGAACAAAGGCTCCCAAAAACAACTTCCCTCCGCAACTCTCCCCCCTTCACATGGAGCTCTCTTTTGGATTTCGGGAGCTCTCTGGCTCGTTTGTGATGATCGAGATGATTCTATTGGCCTCTTTATACAACAACCAAGGGATGAGGAGGATATGCAAATCTTCTCAAATCCCCCTGTCTACACGTACACCAAGACTTCAACCATAGAGCAGTTTATTGACATGTAGAATATGCAATAACCATGGCCAAAGCAACCGTGGTGTTGGCGCAATCACCTTTGAATAAAGTTTAGCAATTGGATGTCTTCATCAACCCCCCCCCCCTCCCCCCGTCTAGTTGCAACCCGCTGGTACATCCGTGAAAGGTTAACTCCTTCCAAGCTGCAACATTTGCAACATATTCTTTGAGTTCCGGTTTGTGTAAATCTTCTCAAATCTCAACACCTGTTAATCTATCACCTTGCGTATTCAATGATAGTGAACGTCGATGCACTTCATTGAAGAATGGTACATGAAGTTCTTGCTCAAGTTGAAATTACTTTGAGCATCGCAATGAATCTTAGATTCCTGGCCGGATCTTAAAGAAAAGATTTTAACCACAACATCTCCTTGTTGGCTTTTGTAGTATCAATGTATTCTGCTTCGATTTTGGATAAATCAACACACTTCTGTAATCTTGATTGCCAAGATAAAACAATTCTTGCAAAAGTACAGATGATTCCTAATGTAAACCTTTTGATATCAAGATCTTCGATCATATCTGCAGACATCAAACTTCTAATCACCGGAGAGTATGATATCATCTCCATTGTCTTGATTTATTCCTTAAACAACGAGCTTGAACTTTTGCTCAATTTTAAATGTCTGGTTAGAGGAATGCTCACCAATTTGGTTCTGTCGATGTTGAATCGCTTCAAAACACTTTCAAAATATTTCTTTTGAGATAGCTTTAACCACTTTCTATTCTCGTCGTGAATAATTCGCATCACCATAATTTGTTGAGCTGCTCTCAAGCCTAAAGTAATAGAGTAACAAAAGTTAACATCCTAAAAATTCTATAAGTTAACACACTGGTATGTCTCCGTCTGTCAGTAGCCATGACTGACTATTAATGAGTCAAGCTTCTTGTACCACTGTTCGGAAGCTAGTTTTAAACATTACAAGTTCTTCAAGTTGCACACAAGACTTCCTTGCCTTGAAATCTCAAAACCTTCAGGTTTCATGTAGATCTTCTTTGTGAGGTTGGCGTGCAGAAACTTTGGTTTCACATCCATCTGCTCAAGCTTTAGATCCAAACTAGACACCAATCCGATAATGACTCGGATTGCCATTGGTGAAAAAATCTCATCAAAGTTAACTACTCTTTTTTGAAAGAATCCTTTTAACCATTAATTGAGCTTTGTGTTTGAGCTCTCTTTTGTTATCATTTTTTTTATCTTGAACACTCATTTTTTTGTTGGTGTCTTTTTACCTTTACGTAGTTCCACTAAATCATGCGTTTGGTTCTTGGTCAATGAATTAATCTCATCCTCCATAGCATGTAGCCACTTGAGTTTGTTAGGATGAGATATCGCTTCCTGATAGCTTTTTGGATCCCCTTCATAGTTAACAAGTGCTCCAATTTTGAATATATTGTCGATGAAACCCTTTCTCATGCAAATATTTAAACTTGAGAAATGTTAGGATCTGGAGATACACCATCACTTGACTCTTGTGATGGTTATGTAACTTTTAGTGGAGAGGTTTGAGTCTCCCCAACTCAATATCCTACTTCACTGCCTCATGCTCTATTGTTGATGGGTATTCTTACACGGTTTCATTAACAATGACAGTTTGTGTTGGTACAGGTGTTGGATCAGGAATTTATTCGGCCACTGCTCCACTGATTCATCATAGTTAAGAATTTTTTTGTCCATTTTACCACAATATTCCTTTTGTTTTTCTCTTGAAGACGGTCTTATTACGCAGACATTAACAATCTTTGACTAAATTTCAGCCATAGAATGATCCAATTCTCTCACCTCTGAATCAAAAATTTCAGACAAGAAATTTTATACAAGCTGTCACGGGCTGAGCGTCTCAGTATAGCGGTTCGCCCGTGTGGCACCCCAGCCCCCTCCAAGGTGGGCGGGGTTCAGCCGTCCAGATTCACTGGTTTCGTCCTGCCATGGACTCATCAGGAGAGTGACCCTAATTCCCAACTAGTGGTGTCAAGACTGACACGCACCATCCTCCACTTTGTCGGGGCGACTCTCATCTCTTCGATAGAGACAAATCAGATGAATCGCAGCTTTGATGTTCTTGCTGGTGTGAGATAGGATCCCCATGATTGGGTCGTGACATTCTCCCACCACTATTTCATGCATGCCCTCATGCATGCAGGATCATGGCCTTCTGTGTGTCTGCGAAATGATATACTTCCAACTAATCGGCTAACAAGCATGGCCTCAGGGGACGCTCCTTCTTGTCGTTGGCATCAATGGTCCACCTACTCTCTGAGTCACAAACCACCGTGGTCCACCCTCTCTCTGAGGGTCGAAAACCACTTCCACGAAACCCACACTTCATAGTGGCGTCTCTACCTCTGACATCTCTCGAGCGTGACCTTGTATGTCGTGTCACCTCCGCATGACATCCTGAGACTCCGCTCCCATCACCATGGTCCGACCGGCAGCATTCCGCAACACCACGAGACACATTCTCTTTGATACCACTTGTCACGGGCTGAGCGTCTCAGCACAGCGGTTTGCCCGTGCGGCACCCCAGCCCCTTCCTAGGCGGGCGAGGTTCAACCGTCCAACTCTTCATATGATGTGAGGTTCACCAGTTTCGTCTTGTCATGGACTCATCAGGAGAGTGACCTCAACTCTCAACTAGTGGTGTCAAGACCGACACGCACCATCTTCCACTTTGTCGGGGTGACTCTCATCTCTTCGATAGAGACAAATCAGATGAACCGCAATATTATGTCACGACCCAATCATTGGAGTCTTGTACCATACTAGCAAGAACATTTAAGTTGTGGTTCATTTGGTTTGTCCCTATTGAAGAGATGAGAGTCGTCCCAACAAAGTGGAGGATAATGCGTGTCAGTCTTGACACCACCGGTTGGGAGTTGGGGACACTCTCCTGACGAGTCCATGGCAGGACGAAACCAGTGAATCTCACATCATATGAAGAGTTGGACGGCTGAACCCCGCCCGCCTTGGAGGGGGTTGAAGTACCGCACGGGCGAACCTTTGTGCTGAGACGCTCAGCTCGTGAACCTCACAATATTCCTTTTGTTTTTCTCTTGAAGACGATATTATTTCGCAGACATTAACCATCTTTGACTAAATTTCAGCCATAGAATGATCCGATTCTCTCACCTCTGAATCAAAAATTTCAGACAAGAAATTATATACAAGCGCTCTCTTCATAGAGATAGACAATGCATGACTAGGATTTGACACCAAAATTTCAAACTCACTTTCCTTCTTTGTCACGTGTAGCATCAATATATTCAAAGTTGACTAGCTTCTTTGTGGAACATGCTATATTTAGTTCAACTTTTGTAAGCGCCTCCCATGGCACCTCCCGATTCTTGAAGCACTTCTCTATTAAATAAGATGCAGTCGTTTGATAGTCCCAACAAAACAACAAACTCATACATGGAAGATATGCTTTGAAGGAAGAGCTTTAAAACACAATTACTGCGTGTATTGGATACAAATCCTACAGGTAGTCCGTACATTCCAGCTAGCTTGATTGCGTTGGTGTCGATATTGAAGCCTTTCTCCTCCCTCACGGTATTCCTGGACGGTTTATCCTGATGCTATTGTGGCCAAGTCAAAAATTGAGACTACATCCCATGCAGTGCCAACCCTTCCCTGTTGAACTGGGTACTTAGAACTCGCATCTTGCTATGAATCCTGTGAATGCTGATATGCGGCTCAACGCCAGTAGTCCCAACGACAAGATCAATCGAACCAGTTGTGTCCCTCAAATGATTTCATCTGACTATAGAACACGAGGTTGAATTCTTCCGGTCTTTGGATTTTCACGCCTCTAGTGCCAACAGCTTTTCAATTCCAGTTGTGATTGACAGATGACTTTTTAAGAGAATGAATTTTATTTCTTCAAGAACAAAACTTAACAAAAAAAAAAAAAAAACTTCCCTAGACACCTCTCTCTCTTTCACGTGAAACTCTCACTAGTCTTTGGGATGTTGGGAGCTTTGGCTCATTTGTGATGATCCAGGATGTCTATTATGGCCTCTTTTTTTTAGCTAGGGATGAGGAGTACTAGTTTGACACATCTCACCAAAGCTCAGCTATATCTCACCCACACCCAGTTATACGAAGGCTTCAACCATGGAGCAGTTTCTTCAACCATGGTTGAAGCAGACATGGTGTTGGTGCAACCACCTTTGAAGAAATGGTAGCAGCCGGACGTCTTCATCAGCTTCCATACTGAACAGTCAATGCTTCCTTGGATTTATTGTTATTAGTCTGTTCTCGGATGGCATGTTAGAAATGGATACTGAGTGTATAGTTTTGCAAATCCAGGACTGCTTGAGCTTCATGTTTGTTTTAGTGGATAAGTTTCTGTTTTTGGAATGACATGCCTCAATATTTACCATTTGTAAATCTTATGCTAAGCTATTAGATATTGTTATTGGAAGGGTATTTCTCCCCACTTCTGGTCATCACTCTGCATTTTATTAAGCTTTAGCCTTCTGAATGGCAGAAAAGAGGCAGGCAGAAGCTGTTGAGGTTCAGCCCGCATCTTGGTGTTTCCAGATTTGAGATAAGATATGTTATGAATAATAGATATCTTTTATCATATCACACAGATAAGGCTGCATGTGTATCTCATGGGGAGATATATCTTATCTATTTAGATGAGATAAGTGTTTAAATCTTAGCATGGCAGATACATGGTGATTTGGAGATATAAGATATAATATTTCATATCTTATCTGCATTATGAAAAAGTAAACATCAAAGGCTTTAAAAGGGGAAGCGGCTGGTGGCAAACAAGAGGGGTGCCAGCAAGATGTAGCCGGGCAAGGGAGACCCGGGAAGGGGTTGCCGCGTTTGCGGTGGCCCGTGTGGCACGACGACGATGATGCGTCGGCGTTTGATAGGTTCAGAGCAGTGACTACGGAATTGATGATCATGGCCACGTATCAAAAGTCTTCCTGATAGAGATGATCAGGTGGCGTGTCCCGATTGCAGATCGGCGGTACATTATGATGGTGAGATCATTCGGGTGTCGCAAGTTGGTGCGAAGTTGATGCATGTTCGGGTGAAGATCTCCGAGGTAGTGACGTTTCGTCGACAGAAGGGTGACGTTTTGTCACAGATTGATCTTCCGATACATGGCGTCAACGGTATGTTTATCAGAGAGATGGCAGAGACGTATTGGGGTGTGGTTTTCACACAGGTTTTCTACGCTCTCTCATTTGTAATTCAAGTTCGGGCATTGCTTGGATTCTTTGTACTCTCTGATTCATAGTGGATATTTGGGAATTGCCCCGTGGTTTTTTAATCCTCCGCATGAGAGGGTTTTTCCACGTTAAAAAATCTTGTGTTGACTTCTTCATTCTGCTTATATCGCTTCCATATTTCGACGAGTTTCTCACGAATTTTTTGGCAAGCAATTTTCGGCCCAGATTCGGGATTCTCCCCCAACAAGTGGTATCAGAGCTGATGGTTTGGGCTTGCAATTTGTGGTGAGATTTTTTTGGAAGATTCAAAGAGGATCGATGGCGCGTGCGTGAAACAGAATAAGGTTTCGAAAGTAGGTTGAAGGAGGTGTTCCAGATCTTACACCTAATTCTTTTCTTCAGTGCGACTAAGTGAAGAAAGAATTAAAATTTGAAGATCGAGGTGATGCGCTAGGTGCTCGAGATTTTGAGCAGGGGGAGCAAGTAATTCCTGCAGGTGCTCCAGATTTTGTGGCGATCACGATTTTGAGGGAACCAGATATTGTTGATTCTGGTATTGGCGGTGCAGACACGGGTATGACGAAGACTTCAACATTTGAGTTTCTTTTGCAGGGGGAGCAGTCAGGTTTCTGCCAAAGTTGCAAAAGGGAGTCGTCATTTTTCTGCAGAGGATGGTGGTTGGTGCGATACCAACAAGTTTTTTTGGTCCAACTGAGTTTGTTGGATGGTATCTCCATTGACGGGCTGAAGGGGGAGATCGACCCCCGAATATTTCTCCCCAATATTTACCATTTGTAAATCTTATGCTAAGCTATTAGATATCGTTATTGGAAGGGTATTTCTCCCCACTTCTGGTCATCACTCTGCATTTTATTAAGCTTTAGCCTTCTGAATGGCATGTTAGAAATGGATACTGAGTGTATAGTTTTGCAAATCCAGGACTGCTTGAGCTTCATGTTTGTTTTAGTGGATAAGTTTCTGTTTTTGGAATGACATGCCTCAATATTTACCATTTGTAAATCTTATGCTAAGCTATTAGATATCGTTATTGGAAGGGTATTTCTCCCCACTTCTGGTCATCACTCTGCATTTTATTAAGCTTTAGCCTTCTGAATGGCATGTTAGAAATGGATACTGAGTGTATAGTTTTGCAAATCCAGGACTGCTTGAGCTTCATGTTTGTTTTAGTGGATAAGTTTCTGTTTTTGGAATGACATGCCTCAATATTTACCATTTGTAAATCTTATGCTAAGCTATTAGATATCGTTATTGGAAGGGTATTTCTCCCCACTTCTGGTCATCACTCTGCATTTTATTAAGCTTTAGCCTTCTGAATGGCAGAAAAGAGGCAGGCAGAAGCTACCCGCATTAGAGAAAAGTATCCGGACAGAATTCCTGTGAGAATGCTTTATTTTTCAGGATTTTCAGCTTCTGATGATAAACTTTCATGTGTTAATTCGATAATGTGTAACAATATCTTGGTGCAATTTGCAGGTGATTGTCGAGAGGGCTGATCGGAGTGACATTCCTGACATTGATAAAAAGAAGTTAGTGAGATTTTTACGTTCTCACCAACCTTTTATCTTGAAGTTGTTTTCTTTGTTAATAGATTATCAAGGGAGATGGACAAACATTGATCAACTGATCGGAACGTTCATGGATGCAGGTACCTTGTCCCGGCAGACCTGACGGTCGGGCAGTTTGTCTATGTGGTAAGGAAAAGGATAAATCTAGGGGCAGAGAAGGCCATCTTCGTGTTTGTGAACAACGCCCTGCCTCCCACTGGTGCGTTGCTCAATCAATATTGTGAAATGTATCACTGTTCTTACGGTGTTTTGGGTACAGCTGCAATGATGTGTGCGATATACGAGGAGAGCAAGGACGAGGATGGGTTTCTGTACATGACGTACAGCGGGGAGAACACCTTCGGATCCCTGCCTCCACCTTCTTAATCTGTTGCTCCTCACAGTTGTGAATTTCAGTGGAATTGTGCTTTTTTTTTGTCCAACTTATAATAGTAATGTTTATTATCCGGTTCGGTTTCGTGTAGAGGTGTTTGTTTTTCTGCACTGTGGTAATGAGTGATTTATCATTCTGAAAGCAACGCAACCCTGAAACCTGTTGTACTGCGTGTCCCGTCGTGGTGGGGTCTGAGCATTTCTAAAGCTTTGATGGCACGTAAAGCAAAAGCCGCATGCATATTTAATTATGTTAAAGCTTAAATTCGCGCAATGATTTCAAATTACTCATAACTCAACATATAAGCTGTTTCTTTTTCTCCACTGAAAACCAAGGAATTAAAAGATAATAGCTGTGGAAAATACTGAAAATGAGTCAACCTAATGAAATGGAAAAAAATGAGGAAAATTAGGCGGCAATCTACAAACGGATCGACGGTCATTCGAGCTGCATGGATTTCCTGGTTGACGTGCTTTTCTTCACCTTCGTATTCTTGTTTTCGGCGCGGGACCACGTGTAGCCGCTGGGTATCGCGAACGGATCCGGCGCATCCTGCTGCTTGCTCGCCGCAGAAGAGGTCGAGTGGCTGTTGCTCCGCCGCAGCCACGCCGTGGCTGACGACGGCCGGTGGCGTTCCTCCGTTTCGTCCTCGAACTCCCGGGGGCTCGACAGCGGCGTGTGAAACTCCTCCGCCGGGGCGAGGTCGACGAACTTCGTGAACGTGATCACCACCCTCACCGTCGGGACCACCGGGATAGCGAGCTGGACCCACACAAACCATCACCGTAGGATCAGTTTTGAAAACACACGTGCCCTCATCCCATTAATGCAATTAAAAATGCCCACAGTCAAATTTCACCGGTGTGGCTTTTAAGGGCGCGGGTGGGCTGTGACGGTCGGTGGATGCGGGATGAGAGTCCACGTGGCGCGCGATGATTTGATGGCAAGAGTGGGGCCTACGGAGGGTCAAGGGGACATCGGCGCCAAAAGCAGCGAAAGGAGAAAGCCGGATTGAAAAAGAAAAGTCTGATTCGCCGGTGGACCCCAAAATAACCGGACCGGTTTTCTGAAATTACGGTGTATGCCATTACCTTCACCGGAAACGTTCCCGGCGGCAGCTTGGTCGTGAGAAGCTCGCGCATTCGCCCGACGGCCTTCACCTTGTGAGCCAGAATGTCCAGCAAAGGCAGGAGCTCCTCCGTTTTTAACGGAAACTGCTCCGTTAACCATAACGATGGCCGTAGGCTTCTCACGTACTCCTTCTCCTTCGCCGGCGGTAGAGGCGGAGGCGGGGCCGCCGGCGACATCGTCCGACGCTCCGGAATCGCCGACGGGATGTCCACGCTCCTCCTCCCCAATGCGACGAGGTCTCTGTCCTCGCGAATGAAACTGCTGTGGCGCCGCTTGTCAGCGATCCCGAAATTCAGATTATCCGCGACGAGGAAGCCCTCGTCATCCTCGTCCAGTTCAAGGTCCAACGGGAGAACTTGCTCGCTTCCCGCTGCAAAGTCGGCCTCGCCGGCGATTTTTCTGGAGCGGAAGCTGAAAGTGACGTGTTGGACTTCGTACACCCTGGCTTTCCACTGCCCCACGCTCTCCGCCTTCACCTGTCGTCTCCAGTTCGTTCTCCCGACGAGCTCGGCCTTCGTGACGTCCATGCCGGGACGATAGACGCTGCTTTGAGAACAGAACCCTGCAATGTCGGGCTCCTTCATCGCCGAACCCGCGTTCTCGAACGCGTCGACTACTTTCCGTTCGTCGCGGTTCAGCACCAGCAGCGATCCCGCTGGCACGCAGTGCTCCCGATCACCCTCCCCCAGGAAGAGAAAGCTCTGATCCGCGCGCTGGATCTTCATACCGTCGAATCCGGAGAGAGACGTGTCTGCTCGAAGATTACCATCGCGCTTCCAGATCTTGTAGGTATCGGAGGGGGCGATCTTCCCGACGAAAGGAACGATGGAGCTCTCGAAGTGAAATGATATCTCCATATAAAAATCTCTCATCCGACGAAGGACCGCCACAAGGCGAGGCAGCCTCCGTCGCCACTTGGCCATCGCGGAGCGATGGTACAATCGGAAAATGAGTGCAAGGTCAGAGCTCCGGCGACACAGCGCCTCCTGCAACGCGTTCCAGCCGGCGGCATTCTGCAGCGAGAAGTCAGCGCCGGCGGCAGCTATAGTGCGCGCCGCCAAGGAGTCGTTGAGACGGACAGCCAAATGCAAGGGCGTTTCCCGGAAGGGGACGTCTCGGCGGTCGAGGACGGCGGAGATTCGATCGGCAAGCCGCTCCTGCTTGATTGAGTCCGCCTCGGTGTTTATCTGATCCGGATCAGCGAGCTTAGGGAGTGAAGACAGGATCCGGGAGAGTGCAGCATGATCGCCGATCGCTAAGGCATAGTGTACAGGACTGTGAGCATAATCTTCTGGCTTGATCGCTGCTCTGGACACCGAACGCCTCGCCGACGATGTCGATAGCCTCGCCGACGATGTTGATAATCTCGCCGACGATGACGACGGCCTCGCCGACGACGTCGACGGTCTAGCCGAATATATCGACGACCTCACCGACGATGTCGATGACCTCGCCGCCATCGCCAGAATGCGCCTTCGAAAACAAACCCTATGCCTTTCTCGTGAGAGAGGAGCTGGGATGAAAATCTAGCCTGCAAATAGAATGTCCAAGGAAGCCAAAATGATGGGGGTAATTGCGTCATTTTAGGAAACTTCTCTCGGCCAATATCGATGTACGGCTCAGATGCATTCTGCGTTTTTCGGGAGGCATCAACTATGTTCTGTTTGCCTCTTGAATTACCATTCTCTGTCCCAATTTATAATCAAGTTATTAATAAACCGTTGACCCTCATTTAATTCTTAGAACGTGTTTTAAAATTTTAAATAAATTTAAAAATATTCGTTTAACAATAAAATAAAATAAAATAACTGTTGGGACGACGGATTTATTATAAATTATTATAAATTCTTAAAATATACTTAATTTAACATTCATAATTAGATATAGGGAGATTTATCAATAAATATATTTTTTAAAATTTATTTATTAAAATTTTCAATTGACATTTCAAGGGAATAAAAATTTTGAACCTTATGATAAATTCGTGAAATTAATTTATTGCTCGTTTTTTTAAAATATATTACGTTTTATTTTATTTTTTTGAACCAGAAAAACTTGACGTGTTTTTGTTATAATTAATATAGAAAATACCATATAATTGTAAACAAAATGACATTTCAAGATTCTAATGAGTTTAATTTTTTGATACTTCTAAGATTTTAAAATTTGAAAATTATGTTCACTGTATCCAATCCTATACTTGACAAGGAGGATCCAATACATTTTGGTGGGTGTCCCGTTGAAACTTTCACTGTTCTCGTGGAACTTGGTCTGTCAAAATTGTACTACACCATTATTGTTGAGGAAGGGATAAGTGACCATGTTTATGGACTAATGATTCATCAATTAACAACAAATAAAAAAAATTACCTAGATAACCGAGTATTAATTTTCTCCGCTCTCACCACCACATATCTGGACAAGGAATGTGTCAGTTTTTATCAGCACTAACCATAAAACACTGATAAAAAGGGGGTCTTTATCAGCGCTGGCTAAAAGCGCTCATAAATCCCTCTTTTATCAACGTTAAACAGAGCGATGGTAAAAGTGTACCCTTTATCACTGTTTTTTTAGCGCTGATAAAAGCTAAATTTATCAACTATATTATTAGTGATGATAAAAGTTTTTAATAAAAAATATTATTAATTTATATAAAATTATTATATTTATATTCAAAAACAATGTTTATTTGTATACATTAAATAAAAAACGCAAGTTTAAAATTAATATATATTTTTTAATAATTCAAATATATATATATATATAATGTTTTTAAAAAAGTATTTATAAGATTATAATTAAATAAATATATATTTAAATAATTATAAGATTACAATAAATTTCATTAAATAATAAATTGTTATGAAACATTATTGATGGATGTCATAATTATGACAAAAATGATGACTCCTCAATCCCCAATTAATTTCCGTCTTAATGACCAACCTTACGTATTCTCACCATTGGTATTGTAACGACCCAACGTTTTATCAATGGAAAACTCCTTATAATTACATCATATAATCACATGAAATCACAACACAATGAACTACCAAGTAATATATGACCTTTAAACATAATTTTGACACTTCTTTGATTTGAATTTCAAAAATGTAACATGCACAGTTGTGATCAGTAAGATGTTTGGAGTCCGATAAAATAAACTTAATTTTTGGTGAAGAGTAACTGACCTTTATGAATAGTAATGTTATCCTTATGAATAGTAATATGATCATTATGAATAGTAAATCGACCAAAAGAATAGCAACCTCACCCTTGAATGTATAAATAAAATTTAAGCTTCTTGTAAGTGATAATATGACCATAGTAAAAGTATTGGTATATTTGTAAATCATAAATAAATAATTATAATTAATTAATTAATTTAAAATAAAATGTATTTTCCTAAAAGGCGTTCATAAATTAATAATTTCATGTCTTTTAGTTTTAATATAATTTTATAAGGCCTTATGTAATTTTTGAAACCATTATAAAATCAGTTATAGTTTTAATTTTTTTTCAATTAAATTATGATTTTAATTAAAAATTAAATTAATCATATTTAGAAAATTATTTTTGAAAAAAATGGAGTTCATTTTTGGATTCTATACGTCGAAAAATGGTTAGGGTGAGTTTTTGGGATTTTTCTGAAAAACTTGATTTTTTGGTGAATAGTAAAATACATTAATTTACTGTATAAATACATTATAATTTAAATCAACTATTCCTGACATCATAAGTGATGTATGCACCCAAATCTCGAACTCACATGCACTTATTACTATTCCTGGTCATGAAATCATCACTTTTGCTTGTCTTATGGAAAAATAATAAACTAACGATTAAAATATTAAGAAAACCCTCCTCCCCTCCACTATAGAAACCACCCACACCCCCCTTCCTCTTCACTCCTCTCAAGCCTTACGCATTCCCTAAATTCTGCTCAAATCTCTCCCCAAGCTCACCCCCCCACGTCCAACATCCTTTAGTTTCTTCAAAATACCAAATCCTCCCCCCTTAATAGGCTCTCAAAGAAGATTGATTCAAGAGGTAAATTCTTATTTTCAATTCTTTTACTTTTTTTTTTCAAATTCATTTGTTTTCTTTTCTATCCTTACCTCTCCTCATCCAAAAGTTATGATAACTCCAGTACCTTATATGCATTGGAATGTTGTTATGATAATGGAATAAGTTGTTATCATCTCTCATTTACTCTTCTTTTATACTAGTAGTAAAGACATCATCCGAGATGTGTTAATTTACCACATTCAAGGACGATGAGTTTTCAATTTCTTTTACCGTCTTTAATTCTAGTCATGAAACCATTTTCATGGTTGAACCAGACCATAATATATGTATTATGTCTCATCTATGATCCTGAAATCTTTTTGTACATATGGTTTTGATTTGTAAAACAAAATGTGTTCTTTGTGATCAAAACCGCCAATTAACCCAAAAGGTTATCATTAAAGTTTTATATAATGATTCAACTTCACTCTAAGTAACCAAATTAAATTTACCACCATGTAACCTTATAAATGTTAAATAATAAAATATAACTCCAATTCTGGACAACCATCTCCATTTTAAATGATTCTTTGTTCATGAAAATAAGTAAACCGATCGTAAAAACCAAGAAAACAAACAGACCCGAATAATAAAATTGAACCACTTAACCCATCAAAAAGGTCATGAATGAATTTAAAAAGGTTATACTAAATATTTTACACATAGAATAGGTTCTATAATTATTAATTAATGAACCTAATTTGATTATTCAGGTCATTAATCTCAAGTGGAGAACACCATCGAACTTAAGGTAAATGATCCTCTCTATTTCAATTTTATTCAAAAATGTCCTCTTTGTTATGCCCTTTTATGTGCAATTCCTAATGATGGGGTATGATTTCACACCTCCCCATACTGTCCTCATGATGTATAAAATGTGATAAACCCCTTCCTCTCACATAAAGCCCTCCTCAGTACACCTGATACCATGCTGATATTCCGCAAATGATTCTACCTGAACCTCCTATATTCATTCGAGTTGCTCTATCTTTATTTTTATCCAAATGAATTTGTCTTTTTTCCTTTTGTGTACAACTTCTATATACTGTGTATATGCTCCAAAATCATGTTTCAAGATCCATCCCTCATTCTCTTTCGGGGCTATACATGTTTTTAAGTGATTCACTCCTCAATACTTCTCGATAAGCAAACCTGTTTTAATGGAACTTCCTAAATTCTTACCCGATTTCAAGTGCACTCTATCCTATGTTTTAAGAAACCATTGTATTTATAAAATCAATCTTTTTATTATGAAAAAAATTCTTTGTTCACTTCTGGTTTTATATAAAAGATTGTTCCTTTTTCTATTTTAAAGGCTCTATAGTATTTTCCTTAAAACCGCACAAAAATGTTTTAATGATAAAATTTCTTAAATACCTTTCTTACACGTTGTCACTTCTTCATGAAATCAAATACCATGATACATGCATATTTCCCATTATTAATGTCCATGTATATTTTAGTTCCTTTCTTTCATGAACAATTTTATGATACGCCCATTTGTTATGCTTTATGTCATGATTGTGGTACCCAATTCTTTCCATGGGTAACCTTTATGTTTATGAACAATTGATTATGTATGATTATTTATGTGGAAAACATATTCATGATAAGTTAATATGAGTGCACCCAGATAGCGCTCCAATTTATTGGATAAAGTTGAGTCTCATGAGACATTATGTGCGACGGTCTTGGCGGTTAGCCTTATTTTGTGCTACCATGTGCAACGGTCTTGGCAGTTAGCCTTGAATCGTGCTAAAGACATGATTTATGTTGCTTCTACATTACTACGAATCAATGTTTATAAGATTTCATGTTTATATGTTATAATTCCATATGTTACATGCCTTTTTATATCATCATGTCATGCCTTCTATCCCATGTGCTAATGATTTATTCTTATGATTATTCCCTTACTGGGCTATTTAGCTCATTCATTTGTTCATGTGTTCCCCATGGTACTCTATGCAGATGTTTGAACACAATGAAAGTTAGAAGCTCAATTTAAAGATTAAATAAAGAAATGTTTTATTTAGTTCTATTTTTTCAGTTTTATGTACATAGTCTTCCTAGACACTAGACTTTATGATCCTTGGCTTGCACTCTGATATATAATTATGCTTAAAATCATGTAATGTTATATGTAAAAGGCTAGGGTCGTTATAGTTGGTATCAGAGGATGGTCTAGTTATTTTTGGAGATTAGGAATAGAGCACTTTAGTAAGAACCTTAAGTATGAGACCAAGTAAAAGAAAACACCCATAAATTTTGCTAAGTATAGAGTAAGTGGTTTATCAAGAAAATACATCCTTGAATGGATAGAAACAGGTAGAGGTGGCTCTGGCACAACTGTATCTAGGGGTAAAACCTGAAGACACTGCTTTGAGCTAGACTCGAATGAGAACTGGTGCACGACAATGAGCCTTGCTGCACTCTTGGTTTGACACTCCCAGGGGATATACTTTGGTAAATTCATGAGCTTAGTACAAACCATTATTAAGGGAATAAAAAAAAAGATCCCATAAGAATATAAGCTAAGAAATAGATCAAGGATAATCTAGATTTAAACCTAAGGAAATCACAAGCTATGATATACTTCTCCTTTACAAGTTTATCCTCTTATGTTCAAAGTTTCCTTTTTATGCTCAACAACTAAGTATTCAAGCCCTCTAATTGTATTATATTTTTCTTAGTTAATGGAGGGAAATAGAAGAACACGTGCCAACAATCAATGTGATAGTAAATGCAATGATTACCCAAATGATATTCCTGATATAATGGGAACGGGTGCTCAAAACTTCATGACAGTACTTGCTCAGCTAGATCAAGTTAGGAATAATAACTTGAATCATGTGGAACACCCTCATCCTCCAAGAAAAGAGCAAGTTGATGTTGAATACTTATTGCAAAAAAGACCTCCCATGTTTAGTGGATCATCTGATCCCCTCCTCGCGGAATAGTGGATTAACTCCATTGAAAAGATATTCTCTGTCCTCTAATGCTCAGAAGAAGAGAAATTCATACTGACGGTCTATCATTTTGATGGGGAAGTTGATCAGTGGTTGACACTGATCAAGAAAACAAATCCCTAAGAGGAAATTGATTCCATGGATTGGGAGGAATTCAATATTTTTTTTTCAATAAATATTTTCCCCGAGCCCTCCGTCTTAAGATGGAAAGAGAGTTCCTCAGACTCAAGCAGAATAAAGATGATTCCATCGGGGCGTATGAAGAAAAATTCACAAGGCTTGCAAGGTACACCCATGACTTTGTCTTGAACACCAAAATCAAGGTGGATTGCTTCTTTAGCGCACTAAAGATGAGTCTACGAAAAGCGTTGGCGATTCGAGACTTCGACAGTTATGAGGAGATTGTCCGTTGTGCCCTTAATGTTGAAATGGAGATCTGAGACTCTCAGTGGCATCGTGGGACCAACAAAAAAAGAGGAGAATGGAATCTAATTTGGGCGGTCCTGAAAATAAATTCCATGAAGGAAAGAAGCCCGATCATACCACGTGTAAAAATTATGGGAAGAAGCATCCTGGGAACTGTCTAAAGGGAACCATGAATTGCTTCAAATGTGAAAAGTTGGAACATCTAGCTAAAAACTGCCAATGAGATATGAAGAATCATGTTAATGTGGAAGATGAAAGGAAGGTTTAGATAAACACCCAGCTAGTGGTGCAGTGTTACAACTACAAGGAACATGAGAATTATGCGAACAATTTCCCTAAGCTGAGGGTTTTCAGAGGCAATCAACAACAACCTCCAAGCCAACAAGGAAGGTATTATACTATCACTACTACTGAGATGGATCCAAACAACAATTTGGTGATAGGTATGATAGTTATTCATTCAAGAATAACAAACGTACTATTTGGTTCTGGTTCTATGTATTCCTTCATATCTTGAAAGTTTAGTAGAACTATTCAAACACCACCTCAAAATTTAGAGGATATGTTATCTATGAGAAAATCAAATGGGAAAATTATTGCATCCAAGGTTTATAACACCTCCCTGGTAAATGTTTGTGGACTGAACCTCCCAATAAATCTTTTCATACTTACTTTAGTAGAGTTCTATGTTATCTTAGGCATGTTTTTACTATATTTATACAAATCCAACATCAACTATCGGGAAAGGGAGATCTCTCTTCACATCCCGAAGCATCCTCCAATTCTATACAAGTGTTAGGAGGAAGATGAATCTCCTTTAGAATCATCGTCTAAAGTGTGGATATTAATTCCTTACGAGCAGACATGTCTAGCTTAGATGATTGAGACAAAGTAGAGAATCTCGCTCAAAGATATGACCATAATGAGGGATTATACTGATGTATTCCCCGAAGAGTTGCCTGGTCTTCCTCCTGATCGAGAGGTTGAGTTCTCAATTGAACCTTTTCCTGGATCTCTACCTATATCAAAGACACCTTATAGAATGACCACCGTAGAGATGAAAGAGCTAAATAAGTAGTTATTAGAGAATCTGAAGAAAAGTTTTATATGCCTGAGTGCTTCACTGTGGGGTGCGCCAATCCTCTTCGTCAAGAAGAAGGATGGATCAATGCACCTCTTCATTGATTATAGTGAGCTCAATAAAATCATGATAAAGAACAAGTATCCCCTACCACAGATAAATGACTTGTTTGATCAGATTCGTGGGGCCAGTTATTTATCTAAGGTGGACCTTCGGTCGAGATATCACCAATTAAAGGTGAGGAAGGAAGATATTCCCAAGGCTGCCTTTCGAACGAGGTATGAACACTATGAGTTCACAGTGATTCCCTTCAGACTCACTAATGCTCCAATTTTTTTTATGGATTTAATGAATAGAGTCTTTAGATATTACCTAGAAAAATTTGTGGTAGTCTTTATCAACGATATTTTGATACACTCTAAGAGCAAGGAGGAACATGAGGAGCATTTGAATACTATGTTAAAGACTTTGAGAAGGGAGAAGATGTATGCAAAGTACAGTAAATGTGAGTTCTGGATGGAGTAAGTATCATTATTGGAGCATGTTATTACCAAAAAAGGGATATTTGTAGACCCTTACAAGATAAAGGCAATTGAAGAGTGGCCCATACCAACATCTATAATAGAGATTTGCAGCTTTCTGGGTCTAGCTGGGCATTATCGACGATTTGTGAAGAAATTTTCATAATTGTCAATTCCAATAACCAAGATGACACGGAAGAGGGTGAAGTTTTTCTGGACTCAAGAATGTGAAGATTTCTTTAAGGAGTTAAAAAAGAGGCTAATCATTGTGCTAGTACTCATACTCCCAATGTAAAGACCTAAAATTTCTATGTATTTTTTTTAAATATATGGGTATTTTACGAGTCTGAAAAAATTGATGGCGTGTGATTCCGAGGCCCGGAGTGCATGAAATGAATTTATGAACTTTTCTTTGGGTACATTCAATAAATGTACGAGCGGGTTTTTATAACTTTTGAACTGGTGCTTGAAATTGAAATTCGAGGGCACTGTTGAACTCGCAGCGCTGATTTTCGTTTAAAGAGACTTTGACCTCGATGATAGTTGGTCGAGGGTGAAATTTAGTTTTTGGGTTTTTTTGTGAAAGAATAAAATAAAAATAAAAGTGTGTGACTTTTTATTTTTTATTTACAACACCCATGTGGGTGTTGGGATGTGGGGTCCACCAAAACTAAACCTCCATGTGGAAGTTGAGAAGTGGGGACCACCAGACCTTAACCTCCCATGAGAGGTTATGGTGGTGGGGACCACCCGAACCTAACCTCCCATGAGAGGTTATGGTGGTGGGGACCACCTGAGGCTTAAACCTCTTGAACTCCCCTCAATATGGAGAAAAAACTCTCAATCCCCTTATTAATGCGGAGGAGCCTCTTGACTTCCTCCACATTAATTGTGCCAACACACATACTTTATTATGCCAACTCTCCTTTAATTAGTTAAATCTTTTTTTGAATATTATTCCTACGACTTAATAGATATTACAGTCTATTACTTTGGGCTACCTATTCATTTTTTGGAAAAGGAGGATTGGGAGAACTTGGGAGAAAACTCTCCAATGAAGAATGCTCCACTAACGAAGAACGCCGACCTCCTTCAACCTTCTTCCTCAAGACTTCTTCCGATGTGGGACGTCCTCATATACAGCGAATCGATGACCGTACTACCTTCTTGCGCCAACTCATTAAGCGAACAAGGTAGGGTTTTATTCCGCAATGTTTATCACTTTCCATGTACTCCTTTATTTTATTGTGCAGGTTGGGAAAAAACATTTCGGAAGATTATGGTTTCACGTTCATGCTTCGTTCTTTGTGAACCACTTTCTACCACTATAAATGCGGAGGGTGCAAGCCAAACAAACATGGCCCGACCCCTCTGCCATTCTTCTTTGGTGTATTCTTCAAAATGGAGGAAGGAGACGAAGACGATAAAGGCAACGACGCCGCCACCCGTGGCCTCCCCGCGCCGCCCCGGCCGACCCGCGACCTCGCCGCGCCGCTGTCCGATCTGAGCCATGCCACCGTCTGCCGAGCCGTGCCGCTGTCCGAGCCGAGCCGCGCCGCCTTCCACCGAGCCGCGCTGCCATCCTAGCCGATCCGCGCCACCGCTGAGCCGAGCCATGCCGCTGAGCTGTGGCTGGTCCGCCGACCCGTGGCCAGACCACCAACCCGCGGTCGGTCCACACCCTCGCGGCCGGTCCGCGCCCTCACGATCGGTCTGTGCCCTCGCGGCTGGTCCGCCACCCTCGTGGCCCGGGCTGGACCCAACGGGCCAGACCACACTACAGGTTGGGCTAGACCCAAAGGGTCGGGTCGGTTCGACCTGTACCAGGCCCAACCCAGATCGGGACTGGTCAGTCTGACAGGGTCGGACCGGACCCGGGCCCAATACGACCCATTTATGCTCCTTCGGCCATATCTTTGGCACCGAACATCCGTTTGATGAACCATCAGCGGTGCTGTAAATCTTGGAGTGAGACGGTCCCTTTGAGCATACCCCACTGTGTTTTGGATTGAGATGGAGAATGATCATGTAAGATCGAGCACAAATCCAACTAGGCCCCCGAAACTAAAAGACTAATAACTCACAGACCGGGCGTCCGATTGACGCGCCGTTTGTTGCGTTGAGACCCCTATGACACGACAGACCTTTGGGTTACTTCTTTGTGGAACTTCATGGTAGTTGGAATTTTGACCTGTGGCTTGGGAAGTAGTTTCCCCAAGCACGATACGTACAAAACCTTGTGACTGGCTGAGACTTGACGAATGCTGACCGTTTCGACTAGGAGTGACTCGAGTGGCCCAGTGGGGAGCACCTTGGTGACACAACAGACCCACAATTGGGAGCACCTTAGTGACGCGGTAGAACCACGATACTCGATAGGAGAAGTACCTCAATAGGCTACGAGGGGGAGCGCCTTGGTGACGTGACAGACCCATGGTGGGGAGCACCTTGGTGATGCGGTAGACCCATGGTACTCGATAGGAGAAGTACCTCAGCAGTCCAAGGTTAGTGGGAAGCACCTCTGTGTGACGCGACAGACCCACTGTACTCGATAGAGGAGGAGTTCTCCAGTAGCCGAGGTGTTCAACGATGTGACTGAGGATATTACTTGATACTTCCCCTAGAATAAATCCTGGTGTGAGCTGAGTCAGAACCTTTGTGTTTTCCTCGTGATTGAGATGGATTACTTGATAACTTAGGTATATGTATGAGTATATATCTAAGTAAGGTTATCTGTTGATTTCTTAATTTTTGGTTTATCCTTGTTAGATTTTGAGAGACCTTGAGGGTCTCAGGGTCCCTACTGAGTATCGTTATACTCACCCCTGTACGGGTTATGCCCGAAACTTGTTGTATTGGATGTAGACGATGGACAACACTGACTGAGGCTAAGAGTACCGGGGCTGGACAATGCCCGGAGGTGGACCATACGACGTGATGGTACGTGGAGGTGACAGACGGATGTGGTGTGCTGAGGAGGCGATATATACCTACCCTTCAGGTAGGAATCTCAGAGGACGATCCAATAGCTATCTATTATCTTTATTCAGATATTTTTTTTATTTCAGTTGTACTTGTACTTTACTGTTGGGCTTGTATTCTAGCCCCTTTTTACCTTAAACACTCTGTTTACAGTTCAGTTTACCAGTGTTCCTATCTAGTTGTGTGCTTAGTTGCATGTGTTTACAGGTTATAAATGCAATGCCTTCCCAGTTTTAGGGAATACACTCTTGGTGCTAGTCGCCAACCCCTGGCCTATGGAAGGTGGGCTTGGGGTTAGTCAGGGCACGGGCCCTGGGGGATAGGTCGTGACAAATTGGTATCAGAGGAGTTGGTTCTACCATAGAACTAGGACTTTGATATTTTCTGTGAAGCAATAGTGTTAAGGGTAATAAGTGTGGTTTTTAGTTCAGGGAGTCCAGTGTTGGTGCGGTGGCCGATGTATCTATACACCAAGACTCTGACTTCTGATTTCCGACTCAGTGCATGAAAACACTGATTGCGTGTGTGTTTTCAAGAGTCTTCTTTGTGATCTTTTGAGTTATCTCATAAGGTATAACTTTCAGCTCACCAGGTATAACTTTTTGTCTGTGGCGCAACTATTTCTTTTTAGGATGCCTCCATGAAGACATACAGCTATAGTTCTGAGAGTTGTACACACTGATAACATACCGAGCGAAGAGGACTCGGTGCAGGGCCCTCTTCAGGTAGAGGCACCAGCGGAGGCACCAGCAGTACCATTACCCATTGGGCCACCGATTCCAACAACCCCAGCAGTAGAAAACACACGCCGCTTGAGCACATTGCACGAATTCCAAAACTAGAGGCCAGCCAGGTTCAGGGGAGAGACGGACCCACAGGTAGCTGAGAATTTGCTGGAGGCTGTGGTGAGAGTTTTCTGACTGGTAGGGACACCAGCCGATCTAATGGTGATTCTTGTTGCCTGCCTTCTACAAGCAATAGCGGGAAGATGGTGGAGTTTGATGCTCCAGGTCCATGATGAGGTGACACTTATCTGGTTAGACTTTGAGAGCCTGTTTCGGGTAGAGTTTGTTTCAGCGACCCTTCACACAATGCGCATTCAAGAGCTACTTCATCTTTAGCAGGGCATCATGACTGTGGTTTATTACTCAGTGAGGTTCACTGACCTCTCACACTACTCCACTAATATGGTGCGAGACCCATTATTCAAGGCCTAGACCTTCAACCAGGGACTCAGGCAGGAGATCAGGGCTTCAGTGATCTCACTCAGCATCCCGATGCAGGCAGGGGTGTTAGAGAGAGCCCTCTTTGTGGAGAGTTTTCTTGCTGAGTAGTCACCAGTAGCGAGACCCACCACCAGTCATCACGTAGTGGAGTCTTCTACAGTTGACAAGAGACAGACTTCGCAGTGGTCCAAGAGGACCAAACTTATAGGTGGACGACCGCATGATTCAGAGTCAGTTGTGTGGGGCACCCAAGGTGGAGACAGACATGCTAGGAGCGAGCAATGTTTCACATGCGGTTGGCAGGGTCACATGGCTCGTGACTGTCCGACCCACCGTATGGATGATTAGTAGATAGTCGAAGAACCGCCTAGGTAGAGATAGAGGTTCGACCGAGGAGGTCTATAGGGAGTAGGCAGACGTGGCAGAGGAACTGGCCGTGCAGCTCGCGATGGGCGACAATTCAAGATGTTACCACCACCACCACTAGGAGGTCCACCCTGACCGCAAGGAGCAGGTGGACAGGGGAGAGTTCAGCTCCAAGCAGCTGAGGCCTACGATCATGGTGCTCCAAAGATGATACGAGGTATGATCTATGTCTACTCCACCTTAGCTGCAGTACTTATAGACATAGATGCTAGTCATTATTTCATTGCCACTTCCCTCGTTTGGAGCTCAGAGATTCTGACGGAACCTTTGGCTTGATCCTTATGGATAGAGATTCTTACGGGAGAGGATTCGAAGATTACACACTGGTGCCGGTAGTGTTAGCTTACTCTAGGAGGCGAGAGATTTGGCTGAGATCTCCTAGTATCAACATCGAGGCCTTATGACGTCATCTTGGTTATGGACTGGTTATCTATAGTCCATGCTCAAATAGACTATATTAGGTGAAAAATGCGGTGTGTCTGCACGGATGGGACCAGGTTTACCTTCACCGGTGAGAAGGGAGCCTTTGCAGCGCAGGATGGACTTACCCAGAGGAGAGTACAGCCGATCACTCATCAGTTGGCTAGCCTTACCCTTAGAGTTGTTGATGTGGAGAGTCCGAGGTATCCTATAATGGTGGACCAGTATGCATATGTCTTCCCTGATGATGTTCTAGGTCTAACTCCACACAGAGAGGTGGACTTTTATATTGAATTTTACCCCGGGACAACACCTTTATCTACACCAGCATATCGGATGGCTCCCACGGAGCTTCGTGAGCTGCAGGAACAACTAGAGGACTTGCAGGGGAAGAGATTCATTCGGCCCAGTGTTTCACCTTGGGAAGCTCTGATTCTATTCACCAAGAAGGCAGATGGGATCTTGAGACTTTGTGTCGACTATCAGCACCTGAATCAGGTGACCATGAATAACAAGTACCCACTCCCGAGGATTGACGAACTCTTCGATCAGCTGAAGGGAGAATGATGGTTCTCAAAGATAGAACTAAGATCAGGCTATCACCAGCTCATAGTAAAAGACAGGGATGTGCAGAAGACAACCTTCAGGTGTCGGTACGACCACTACGAGTTCTTGTTTATGCCATTCGGTGTAACCAAAGCTCCAGCAGTGTTCATGTCACTCATGAACAAGATCTTTCAGTCGTACCTTGATCAATTCGTAGTAGTCTTCATCGACGACATTCTGATATACTCGACTACTAAGGAGGAGTATTCCTACCATTTGCGGGTAGTACTGGACACACTCCAAGAGCACCAGCTTTATGGTAAGCTCTCGAAGTTCCAATTTTGGATCTGTGAGGTTCACTTTATGGGACATGTCATATCGGAGGCTGGAGTTGCAGTGGATCCAGCAAAGATTGAGGCGGTACTTGCTTGGAAGCCACCCAAGAGTGTGATGGAGGTACGAAGTTTCCTGGGTTTGGATGGATATTATTATAGATTTGTAACATATTTCTCCAGAGTTGCAGCACCACTATCAGCCTTGACAAAGAAGGGGAAACCCTTTGTGTGGTCGAAGAGATGCCAGAAGAGCTTTCAGGAGCTGAGGAAGAGGCTGACTAGTGCCCCCATCTTGAGGCTTCCAGAGGAGGTACTACTGGAAAATGGACCTATACCCACAGTTTTGGGGAAAACTGTGGGTATAGGTCACCCTATTCCCATGGTTTTGGGAAAACCATGGGTATTGGCATTTTTTGATAGCCTATGCCCACGGTTTCCCCAAACCGTGGGCATAGGCTACCCTATACCCATGGTTTTCTCCAAACTGTGGGTATAGGGTATCAAAAAATGCCTATACCCACGGTTTGCCCAAAACCGTGGGGATAGGGTGACCTATACCCATGGTTTTCCCCAAAAACATGGGTATAGTTGTCGGATAAAAAACCTATACCCATAGTTTTGACAAACCATGGGTATAGGTTTCCTGCGTGTGTGCAGGAAATTTATTTTTTTCGCGGGAACAAATTTTTTTTGGCAGGAGTTCTATACCCACAGTTTATTCCTCTATACCCACAGTTTAAATAAATATATTTAATAAAATATACATATACATACATATATGCGAGGATGGGGTCGTGTTAAGTCCCCTCGTGAAAGGAGAAGTGGTCGCGAGATTAAATCCCATGGGCCGCTATTTTGTAAAATATGCTATACCCACGGTTTCCAAACCGTGGGTACAGAGTTATGACATGGTGGAAAAACCTATACACACGATTTTTCAAATTTGTGGGTATAGGTCATGGACCTATACCGACGCCACCAACGACTACGGTTCCCCAAACTGTGGGTATAGCCTATACCCACGATTTTGGGGTCTATACCCACGGTTTTGAACCGTGGGTATAGGATCATTTTCTAGTAGTGAGGGCATAGGGTATGTAGTCTACTGTGACGCATCAGGGACCGAACTCAGATGTTTCCTGATTCAGGAGCGAGCAGTGATAACATATGGATCTTGACAACTGATATAACATGAGTAGAACTACACAAACCATGAACTGGAGTTAGTAGTAGTAGTCTTTGCCTTGAAGATGTGGTGGAACTATCTGATGTGTGAGCATTTTACCGTGTACTCTGATCACAAGAATCTCAGGTATATCTTCTCCTAGAAGGATCTGAACCTGAGATAGTGAAGTTGGCTTGAGTTCCTCCAGGACTATGACTTTGAGATGGTCTATACTCCTGGGAAGGGGAACGTTGTTAAAGATGCACTCAGTAGAAGATCTGGTATACAGTTTATAGGCAAGGTGATGGATCAGCTGGCCTCTTTTCAGATATCCTTTATGGATAGAGATGGAACAACTTTTCTTTAGTCTCTTACAGTCACTCCCCCACTTCTTCAGCGAGTCAGGGAGGTGCAACGTGGGGACACTGACTGCGAGGCATGACGTGCTCAGATATCCACAGGTTGGGCACCTGATGGATTTTCTGAAGGTGGGGAGCATGCCATTCTCTTCAGGGGATGTTCCATGGTACCGGTGTCACTTCAGGAGGAAGTGTTGAGGGAGTTACACACATCCCCTCTAGAGATACACCTAGGAGTGGTGAAGATGTATCAGGACCTCTGAAGACAACACTAGTGGCCGGGAATGAAGAAAACAGTCACATAGTTTGTCTCTCGATGCCTCACTTGTCAGTAAGTGAAGGCAGAGCATCAGATACCAGCAGGCTTGGTTCAACCTTTAGAGGCCCCAGAGTGGAAGTGGGATAGGATATCCCTGGACTTCATGATAGGAATTCTATGTATATCCAGGGGACATGACTCGATTTGGGTGAACGTCGACCGACTCACCAAGTCGGCCCACTTCCTACCGATCAGAGAGCAGAGTTCAGTAGAGAGCTTGTGATGCCTCTATGTGTAGGATATTGTACGGTTACATGGGGTACCCTTAAAGATCATTTTCGATTATGATGCATGTTTTAATTTTTGGCTATAGAAGGGGTTGCAGGAGGCTTTCAGGACGCAGTTTCATTTGAGCACCGCCTTCCATCCTCATACAGATGGACAGACTGAGTGGACCATTCAGACCCTTGAGGACATACTACGTACTTGTGTCCTCGACTTCGGTCGCAGCTAGTAGGATCACTTGCCTTTGGTGGAGTTTGCGTACAACAACATCTATCACTCCACCATTGGGATGACACATTTCGAGGCATTGTATGAGAAACCTTGCAGATCACATTTGTGTTGGAATGGCCTAGGGGAGTCAGCACTCATGGGACCAGAGATGGTTCGGGCTACCACAGAGAAGGTGCAGATCATCCAGGAGCAGATGAAGACTGCACAGGGCAGACAGAAGTCGTATGCTGACAGGAGACGGAGACCTCTGGAGTTTGAGGATGGTGACCACATATTTCTATGGGTCTCACCTTGATGAGGTTTGCAGAGATTTGGCCGAAGTGACAAGTTATCTCTGAGGTTCATCGGTTTCAGGTCCTCAGTAGAGTTGGCGAGGTGGATTACCGCTTAGCTCTTCCACCTCAATTACACCGGGTGCATTCCACGTATCCCAGCTGATGAGTTACGTGCACTACCCTTCTCACATCATCGACCACTGAGATATGGACGTCGATGATGGGGAAACTTTTATAGAGGTTCTAGTGGAGATTGAGGATCGACAGGAGCGGGTCCTTCATGGATGGTCGATACCTCTAGTGCACGTTTTCTGGTAGCACGAGAACCTCCAGGAGAGCACATGGGAGTGGGAGGCTCAGATGCGTGCTCAGTACCCCCACTTGTTCCTTTAGTTTGATTTGTGGCTTACGAGGACGTAGAGCCCTGAGGTGGGGAGAATGTAAAGACCCATAATTTCCATGTATTTTTTATAAATATATAGGGATTTTACGAGTCAGAAAAAATTGATGGCGCGTGATTCCGAGGCCCAGAGTGCCCGAAATGAATTTCTGAACTTTTCTTCGGGTACGTTCAGTAAACATACGAGCGGGTTTTTATAACTTTTGAACTGGTGCTCAGAATTGAAATTCGAGGGCATCATTGAACTCACAACGCTGGTTTTTGCTTAAAGATACTTTCACCTCAACGACAGTTGGTCGAGGGTGAAAGTTAGTTTTTGAGTTTTTTGTGAAAGAATAAAATAAAAATAAAAGTGTGTGAATTTTTATTTTTTATTTGCAACACCCATGTGGGTGTTGGGAGGTGGGTTCCAACGAAACTAAACCTCCATTTGGAAGTTGAGAAGTGGGGACCACCAGACCTTAACCTCCCATGAGAGTTTATGGTGGTGGGGACCACCCGAACCTAACCTCCCATGAGAGGTTATGGTGGTGGGGACCACCCGAGGCCTAAACCTCTTGAACTCCCCTCATTTTGGAGAAAAACCTCTCAACCCCCTCATTAATGTGGAGGAGCCTCTTGACTTCCTCCACATTAATTGTGCCAACACACATACTTTATTATGCCAACTCTCCTTTAATTAGTTAAATCTTTTTTTGAATATTATGCCAACAACTTAATAGATATTACAATCTATTACTTTAGGTTACCTATTCATTTTTTGACAAAGGAGGATTGGGATAACTTGGGAGAAAGCTCTCCAACGAAGAACACTTTGCCAACGAAGAACGCCGACCTCATTCGACCTTCTTCCTCGGGACTTCTTCCGACATGGGACATCCTCATCTATGGATAATCGACGATAGTAATACCTTCTTGTGCCAACTCATCAAGCGAACAAGGTAGGGGTTTATTCCTAAATGTTTATCACTTTCCATGTACTCCCTTCTTTTCTTGTGTGGGTTGGGAATAAAAATTGCGGAAGATTATGGTTTCACATTCATGCTTCGTTCTTTGTGAACCACTTGATACCACTCTAAACACAGAGGGTGTGGGCCAAACAAACACGGCCCTACCCCTACTTCATTCTTCTTTGGTATATTCTTTGAAATAGAGGAAGGCGACGAAGACGACAGAGGCAACGACACCGCCACCCGTGGCCTCGTCGCGCCGCCTCGGCAGACCTGTGGCCTCGCCGCGCCGCCCCGGCCGATCCGCGACCTTGCCGCGCTGCCCCAGCCGACCCGCCATATGAGCTGAGTCGTGCTGCCGTCCGCCGAGCCACACTGCTGTTCGAGCCGAGCCGTGCCACCGTCCGCTGAGCCGCGCTGCTGTCTGAGCCGAGCCGCGCCGCCGTCCAGCAAGCCATGCCACGGTCCGAGCCGAGCTGCACTGCCACTGAGCCGATCCGTGCTACCAAGATGAGTCGCTCCACCCTCCTAACCAAACCACGACCAGTCTTCCGACCCGCAGCCGGACCTCCGACACGTGGACGGTCCGCACCCTCGCGGCTGGTCCGCGCCATCGCGGCTGGTCTGTGCCCTCGCGGCCGGTCCATGCCCTCACGGCCGATCCACATCCTTGCGGCCGGTCCACCACCCTCACGGCCCTCGCAGGCCACACTGCACTGCGGGATGGGCCGGTCCGACCGGGTCAGACTGGACCCGAGCCCACTACGACCCATTTACGCTCTTCCGGCCATATCTTTGGCACTGGATGTACGTTTGACGAACCGTCAGCGGCGCTGGAAATCTTGGAGCGAGACGGTCCCTTTGAGTATACCCCACTTTGTTTTGAATTGATATGGGGAATGGTCAGGTTGGATCGAGCATGAATCCAAACGGACTCCCAGAACTAAAAGGCTAATAACTCACAGACCGGGCGTCTGATTGACGCGTCATCTGTTACGTTGAGACCCCTATAACATGATAAACCTTTGGGTTACTTCTTCATGGAAATTTGTGGCAGTTGGAATTTTTAACTATGGCTTGGGAAGTGGTTTACCCAAGAGAAATATGTACGGAACCCTGCGACTAGCTAAGACTTGACGACTTCTGACCATTTTGACTCGGAGTGACTCGACTGGATCACTGGGGAGAACCTTGGTGATGTGGCAGACCCACGATACTCAACAGGAGGAGTACCTTAGCAGGCTATGAGGGGGAGCACCTTGGTGACGCGACTGGCCCACAGTGGGGAGCGCCTTGGTGACATGACATACCCACGATACTCGACAGGAGGAGTACCTCAGTAGTCCAAAGTTAGTGGGAAGCGCCTCTGTGTGACGCGGTAGGCCCACTGTACTCGATAAAGGAGGAGTTCTCCAGCAGCCGAGGTGTTCGACGATGTGACTGGGGATGTTACTTGATACTACCTCTAGAATAAATCCTGGTGTGATCTAAGTCAGAACCTCTGTGTTTTCCTCATGATTGAGATGGATTACTTGATAACTTAGGTATATGTATGAGCATATATCTAAGTAAGGTTATCTGTTGATTTCTTACTTTGTGGTTTATCCTTGGTGGATTTTTTGAGACCTTGAGGGTCTCGAGGTCCCTACTGAGTATCGTTATATTCACCCCTGCATGGGATATGCCCGCACCTTGTTTTGTTGGATGCAGACGACAGACAGCGCTGACTGAGGCTGAGAGTACCAGGACTGGACAATGCCTGGAGGTGGACCATACAACGTGATGGTATGTGGAGGTGATAGACGAACATGGTGTGATGAGGAGGCAATCTGTACCTACCCTTCAGGTAGGAATCTTGGAGGATGATCCATTAGCTATCTATTCAATTTCTTCAATTGTTTTGTATTTCATTTGTACTTGTATTTTACTGTTGGGCTTGTATTCTGTCCCCTTTTTACCTTCAGCACTCTATTTACAGTTCAATTTATTAGTGTTCCTATCTAGATATGTGCTTGGTTGCGCGTGTTTACAGGTTATAAAGGCAATGCCTTCCCAGTTTTAGGGAACACGGATTTAGTTCTAGTCGCCATCCCTTGGCCTATGGAAGGTGGGATTGGGGTTAGTCACGGTATGGGCCCTGGGGGATGGGTCGTGACACCTAACAAGTGGAGAACTATTTGTGGTTTACAATGATGACTCAAAGAATTTCTTAGACTATGTGATAATGAAAAATGATAAAGTGATAGCCTGAGCCTCAATGTAGCTGAAAATCTATGAGCAAAACTATCCTACGCATGATCTGGAGTTGGTAGCTATGATCTTTGCGTGGAAAAAATGGCGGCATTATCTCTATGGGGAGAAGTGTAAGATATATACTGATCATAAGAGTCTCAAATATATATTCACACATAAATAGATTAATATGCGTCAAAAAAGATGGATAGATCTCATCAAGAATTATGACTTCTCAATCCAATACCATCACGGTAAGGCAAACAAGGTGGCAGATACTCTAAGTAGAAAGGATCCCACATCTTTATCAATGATGAGAATTGAAAAGGATCTGATCTTATTATATTTTACAAGGATGGACATGAGAATAATTAATGGAGGAACATCATCAATCATTTTTCAAATGATTTCTCAACCATATCTCATGGAGAAAATAAAGGATGCTCAAAGAAAAGATATGAAAATTACTAAATGGGTGGAATCCATTAAAAATAGAAAATCCTCAGAGTTCAAGATTGACGAGGAAGGAGTTGTAAGATTTGGGTCATGATTATGTGTACCATCTGATCTAGAGATAAAGAATAATCTTTTGAATGATTCACATAGATCAACCTTCTCTATTCACCTAGGGAGCACAAAGATGTATCGATATCTTTGAGAGAACTTTTGGTGGGACAATATGAAGAAGGAGATTGCTAAGTGTACATCAAAGTGATTGGTATATAAAAAAGTGAAGGTTTAAAGATAGAAGTATAAGGGGATGATGCAACCACTACCCATAACAACATGGAAGTAGGAGAACATCACCATAGACTTTTTCACTGGACTTCCAAGGACATCTAGAAGAAAAAATGCTATATGGGTCATTATGGATCATCTTACAAAGACAACTCACTTTATTTTAATTCAAGAGGACTTATAATTGGATCAAATTTCACGTATATATATCAAAGAGGTGGTAAGGCTATATGAAGTACCAATATCTATTATATTTGATATAGATTCTAGATTCATTTTGAATTTCTAGAAAATTCCCCAACATGATCTAAGAACTGAACTAAAATTCAGTATAGACTATCATCCTCAAACTGATGGCCAATTTGAGCGAACTATTCAGACACTAGAAGATATTTTGAGAGTGTGTTCTATAGACTTTAAAGGAGGATGAGACCAACATCTTCTACCGGTTGAATTCTCCTACAACAACAGTTTCTACTCAAGCATCCGAATGTCACCATACGAATCCCTTTACGGGAAAAGGTGTAGAGCTCCAACGTATTAGGATGTAGTTGGTGAGAATAAGCTGCCAGGACCTAAAATGGTCGAAGAAATGGTGGAGAAGGTTAAAACCATTCAACATCACATCAAGGTAGCCCAAAGTTGACAAAAGAGTTATAAAAACAATCATCAACGAGACCATGAGTTCAAAGTTGGAGACATGGTATTTCTCTACATATATCCATGGAAGAAGGTCATGAGATTTTAAAAGAAAGGAAAGATGAGACCTAGGTACATCGTCCCCTTTGAGATCCATGATCGAGTCAGAGTTGTGACCTATGAACTGACACTTCCACCTACCATGTCGAAAGTACATGATGTCTTCCATGTATCCCTCTTAAAGAAGTACATACCAGACCCTTCACATGTACTCTCTTCAGAGGTGGTACAATTGGAGAATGATCTCTCTTACGAGGAGCAACCAGTGAAGATATTGGATCGTAGATATAAAGTTATACGTAACAAGAATACTCACCTAGTAAAATTACTATAGCGGAACCATATATACGAAGAGGCCACATGGGAACTGGAGGAGGCAATGAAGGAAAAGTACCCGCACCTGTTTATGGCTTAGAATGTAAAAAAATAAAATTTGAGGGAGAAATTTCATAAGGGGGGAATAATGTAACAAACCAATGTTTTATCAATGTAAAATCCATTATTATAATTATGCTATATAATCACATGAAATCACAATACAATGAACTACTAAGTAATATGTTACCTTTAAACATAATTTTGACACTTATGTGATTTGAATTTTGAAAATATGACATACACGATTGCGATCAATAAGATGTTTGGAGTCCGATAAGACAAACTTAATTTTTGGTGAATAGTAAATGACCCTTATGAATAGTAATGTTACCCTTATGAATAGTAATATAACCCTTATAAATAGTAAATTGACCAAAATAATAGTAACCTCACCCTTGAATGTATAAATAAAATTTAGGCATCTTATAAGTTATAATATGACCATAGTAAAAGTATTGGTATATTTGTAAGTCATAAATAATTAATTATAATTAATGAATTAATTTAAAAGAAAATGTATTTTCTTAAAATGTGTTCATAAATTAATAATTTTATGTCTTCTAATTTTAATATAATTTTACAAGAACTTATGTAATTTCTGAAAGCATTATAAAATCAGTTATAGTTTTAAAATTTGTATTTTCAAGTAAATTAAGATTTTAATTAAAAATTAAATTAATCAAATTTAGAAAATTATTTTTGAAAAATGGAGTTCATTTTTGGATTCTACACATCAAAAAATGGTTAGGTTGATTTTCGGTATTTTTCTGAAAAAATTAAATTTTTGGTGAATAGAAAAATACATTAATTTACCGTATAAATATATTATAATTTAAATCCACTATTCCTGACATCATAAGTGATATAAGTACCCAAATATATAAATAACATGCACTTATTACTATTCTTGATAATGGAATCATCACCTTTTCTTGTCTTATGTAAAAATAATAAACTAATGATTAAAATATTAAGAAAACCCTCCTCCCCTCCACTATAAAAACCACCCACACTCCCCTATCCTCTTCAATCCTCTCAATTCCTTCCCTAAATTCTTCCCAAATATCTACCCAAGATCCTCCCCCATTCTCAAAAACCCTTATTATCTTAAAAATACCAAATCATCTCTCCTTAAGAGGCTCTCAAAGAAGATTGATTCAAGAGGTAAATTCATCTTTTCAATTCTTTTACTTTCTTTTCAAGTTCATTTGTTTTATTTTCTATCCTTACCTATCATAATAAAAAAGTTATGAAAACTCCAGTACCTTAAATTTAATTTAATTTTTTTTATGATAATAGAATAAGTTATTATCACCTCTCCTTTACTCTTCTTTTATACTAGTAGTAAAGACACCATCTGAGATGTGTTAATTTACCACATCAAGGACGATGAGTTTTAAATTTATTTTACCATATTCAATTATGGTCATGAAACCATTTTCATGGTTAAACCAGACCATAATATATGTATCATCTCTCATCTATGATCCTGGAATCTTTTTGTACACATGGTTTTGATTTATAAAACAAAATGTGTTCTTTGTGATCAAAAACCGCCAATTAACCCAAAAGGTTATCACTAAAGTTTTATATAATGATTCAACTTCACTACAAGTAACCAAATTAAATTTAAAACCATGTAAAATTATATATGTTAAATAATAAAATACAACTCCAATTCTGGACAACCATCCCCATTTTACATGATCCTCCATTCATGAAAATAACTAAACCAATCGTAAAAACCAAGAAACAAACAGACCCGAACAATGAAATTGAACCACTTAACCCATCAAAAAGGTCATGAATGAACTTAAAAAGGTTATAATAAATCTTATAAACATAGAATAGGTTATGGAATTATTAATTAATTAACCTAATTTTATTATTCAGTTCATTAATCTCAAGTGGAGAATACCATCGAACTTAAGGTAAGGGATCCTCTCTATTTCACTTTTATTCAAGAATGTCCTCTATGTTATGCCATTTTATGTGTAATTAATAATGATGGGGTATGATTTATCACCTCCCCCATACTGCACTCATGATTTATAAAATATGATAAAACCATTACTCTCACATTAATCCCTCATAAGTACACCCTATACCATGCCGATATTCTGCAAGGGATTCTACTCGAACCTCCTATATTCCTTCATGTTGATCTATCTTTCTTTTTATCCAAATGAATTTGTATTTAAATTTTGTGTAAAAATTATATATACTATTTATATACTTCAAAATCATGTTTCAAGATCCATAACTCATTCTCTTTTTGGGATATACATGTTTTTAAGTGATTCCCTCCTTAATACTTCTCGATAAACAAACTTGTTTTAAGGGAACTTCCCTAATTCTTACTCAATTTCAAGTGAACTATATCCTCTATTTTAAGCCACCATTATCTTTATAAAATAATTATTTTTTATTATGAAAACCTTCTTGGTTCTCTTCTGGTTTTATATAAAAGATTGTTCCCTTTTCTATTTTAAAGGTTCTATAGTATTTTCCTTAAAACCGCACAAAAATGTTTTAATGCTAAAATTTCTTAAATAATTTTCTTACATGTTGTCGCTTAATCATGAAATCACATACCATGATACATGACTATTTTAACTTATTAATGTTCATGTATATTTTTGTTCCTTTCTTTCATGGACACTTTTATGACACACCCATTTGTTATGCTTTATGTCATGATTGTGGTACCCAATTCTTTCCATGGGTAACTCTTATGTTTATGAATGATTGATTATGTATGATTATTTATGTGGAAAAAATATTCATGATAAGTTAATATGGGTGTTATCAGATATTGTTCCAATGCATTGGGTAAAGTTGAGTCGCATGAGACGTTATGTGCGACGGTCTTGGCAGTTAGTCTTAGCTTGTGCTACCATGTGCAACAGTCTTAGCGGTTAGCCTTGAATTATTCTAAAGACATGATTTATGTTTCTTACACATTAATATGACTCCATGTTTATAAGATTCATGTTTATATGTTATAATTCCATATGTTACATGCGTTTTTATATCATCATGTCATGCCTTCTATCCCGTGTGATAATGCTTTGTTCTTATGGTTATTCCCTTACTAGGCTATTTAGCTCATAACTTTGTTCATGTGTTCCCCAGGGTACCCTATGAAGATTTTTGAGCACAATGTAATTTAGGAGATCAATTTAATTATTAAATAAAGAAATGTTTTATTTAGTTCCATGTTTTAAGTTTTATGTACATAGTCTTCCAAGACACTAGACTTTACGATCCTTGGCTTGTACTCTGATGTATAATTATGCTTAAAATAATGTAATGTTATATGTAAAAGTCTAGGGTAGCTATAGATATTCTATCCATTGGATTAAATATTGTAGGGATTAATCTCAACCATTGGATTAGATCTCATGTACTATATAAATATGGTGATATGTTAATGAAATGGAACGAACTTTTTTCACTACATTGTGTTCTTTAATTTTTGTATTTCTCTAATATTTGTATTTCCATTTATAATTATCACTATCATATGAAAATTAAACAATATATTTATCAATGATGCACTTCACCTACAATCGATCTTACATTTCTGATTTCAAAATGCTTCGTGGCTTCAATCGGCGTTCGATCAATTTCACCACACGTTATCAACACATCCATCTTCTTCACATTGCACATCATAATGATGGTTTCATTATCCAAATAAGATAAGTATCATGGGAAAAAGGTATGTAACATTATTTTTATAAACATTATTCTTTAGACATAATTTTTTGCGTGTGCATTGACTTCACTCATTCAAAGAGCTACATCAAAAGATGAGTCTTATTTTACATGTAATATATTGTTACATTTATTTTTCCCCTCTTGAAAAATATTAAAATAATATATGATTTTCTTAATCTTTTGTTGCGAAAAAAATAATGAGCTCCTAAAGAGCTGTAATGAATCAAAATTGACAAATTTCACTCTATTATTAGAAGAGAATGCGTTTGATTAATAACTAATGTGATCAATGTCAAGAAAAACATCATTAATCAAATGAATAAAAAAAACTACACCACTAGAAGTGGTTGAATGATGAACATCGCGTACCTATCATATGTCGATCCAAAGTTTTTTGATCATCACATACTCATCATAAGTCGAATCAAAGTTTGATGAACATCACGTACCCGTCCTACGTTGAGATAAAGTTTGATGAAAATTTCATACCCGTCATACACTGATATGAAGTTTGTTGATCATCGTGTACCTATTGTATGTCGATCCTAAGTTCGCTAATCATTCCATAAACCATGAAATTTCATATCTCTTATTTCTTTTTAACTAAGGTTTCAAGTTTGATTATGTTGTATAAAGGTTCATTATGGATATGATATTTACTTTGAATATTTGTAAATATCATGTTGTTTTATTCTTTTCATTTTCATTTTATTTCTCATAAAATTCTTGAGAGAAATTAAATTTTCATAATGAATAAGTGTAAATATATTTTTTATATATCCATCCCCCATAGTGGATGAAATTGATAAAATTGTTGAATTGAATATTCATGATATTGTCTTGAAGACATTATAAAAATCACAAATAATTTTATTATATTCCCTAGAGTGAATGAGAATATTTATTGAAAACAATTTATTTCATTCCCTGAAGTGAATGAAAATATACCTGATTTTATTTTAAATCAAGTTCGAAGTGAATATGATATTTTGTGAATGATCATTGTGTTATATTTATTTACAACAAATAATAATAATATAACCACCAAAAGTGGTTTAATTGCAATAAATATTTACAGAGCATAATAAATTTTATGAATATTTATAAAATAATTCATCCCTAAAGGATGATATGAAAATAACGTCCTTTGAAATTATATTAAAGAATATATTCATTTATCATTTATTGTTCCTGCAACAAAAATATCAAGATAAAGATTATTATTTATCACATTCTTATGGATTATCAATATCATCTCTTGTAATTCATCTATCCCCTAAAGTTGATGTTTTTTTCATATAATTCAAAAATGAAATGATTGAATTACATAGTTTTGATAATCCAATATATATTATTAAAATGATTTTACCAGTTGAAGTGGTTAAAGTAATATTTATCATAATCAATAAAATTTATATTTTATGCAAGATGATCATTATTGATAAATAATAAATTATCATTCATGGATCATGAAATCTGATGAATGAATGAATTCCTCGATGTGAATGTATTATTAATTACTATATCTCATTCCTTGAAGAGAATGAAATTATTCATGAATTTTTTTGATATGATTTGTGATATCATGAATATTTGAGAGTTGATGTGGTTTGATAAAATGATTTATCCTTCATTTGATAAATTGAATGTTGTTTATGGATTATAATTTTGGATGTGATAAGGTGTGTGTTGTGAATCTAGAAGATTCTTACACATTGGTTCTCGCTACCACATTCACCAGCTTCAAAAGACATGGGGGCTCCTATCCCAGGTAGATGTATTGTAAAATAATATTTGGGCCCAAAGTTCCAAAATATTTTGGCTAGAAGTTCTAAATTATGAAATAATCAGCTTGGTGATGGGACTAACCCATTATGATTATATTATGAATTCATCAACCGCCATAAGTGGGTATTATAATGAAAAATATGAGTTTTTACAATGAAAGATCCTGGAGATCTTATATGTGTCGATCTTGATGTAAACTATTTATAAATGTTATTTTGATTAAATGACTCAAAAGAACTCATATATGCATTAGTATATAAGTACATTTACTAGTAGAGAAAATTAATTAATGACTCCAGAAGAGAGAATATATTCATACATGGTAGTAAAAATTATTAATGCTTTGTTATGTTTGAAGTCTAGATGGGATATATGAATGGTATTATTGAAAATGAATATCATATGGAGAAATTTGATAAAAGAGGTACCTTGATATGTAACAAGCATTCATAAAAGTGATTATAAAGAATTTTTTATGTATAATCGAATCAATAATGGTAAACTGGAAGTTTACCAATCCTAGCACTTCAAATATATGACATTATGATTTAGGCCATCCGAGATCAATTAAAATGAAAGATATTGATTCATGTATACATGAGCATCGATTTGTTGATAACATAGTAGAAATCTATCAGGGGGAGAATGATGAATTTATTTAATGGATGCATGTATACTAAATTATCAATGAATTCATTATCATTATATTATTATGAATTCCCCCTGTATAATAATTTACCATGAGGTACCCATTTTGGAGGTAAATTATTTATATCATTAGAAACTATCATGGAAATAAATTTCTCATATACTTATAAAGAAGTATATATGGGTGTTCCCACCTACCATGTGATCCATCTATATGAAAGATGTTTCCAATAAATGATCACATGTGTTATTTACTACTGATGAGCATATATTACAAAATGGTTCTGTAGAACCATTGACATGATGATCACAACACATACATGAATGTAAAGTGTTGAAAATCAATAGTCTGATTATCTACACCTGAAGTGTGGTTGAACTGATTATATAAAATCATTTTTCATCATGAGTAGAAAGTAATAAATATATTTTCCCTTAATGAGGAAAATGAATATATCGACAACATTATATCTTTTTAGATATTGTCCCTAAAGTGACTTTGGTACCAAAAAAATTATGAGATCTCTATCAAATGTTTCCAATTATATATTTTCTTTGAATGTGTTTATAACTCATTGATGACAATGGATTTTGACAGATGTCAACATCACAATAATTGGCCAAAATTATTAAAGGAACTTATGAAATGTTCAACATATAAAGTTATGGATTGATTATCCAAACTATCAAGACTATTGAATATCGAAGATATTATTATAATAAATATTCTTCCTTGTATATTTGGATATTTATATGAATCCCAAAAGGGTTCAAAATTCCTGAAGCATATTAAAAAAATTATGAAAGTTTCACCCAATATGATAAATTATGGGGTAAAATGAATAAGATGTATTTCATGTATCCAAATTAAGTTAAGTAAGAATATAAATTAAATTTATCATCTCATGGTTTGTATAAATCATTGTATTAATCATATTATTAAGGTATTTTGAAAAACATCTAAACTCTCAAAGAGTTTTCTAAAATCAACGAATTTTAGGAATGTCCTTGTATTTTGAATTAATCATCCTGAATATGAAATATTAAATTTTGAATGGTTTTACCCTTAATGAATAATTAAATCTCTTTCTTCCAAGAGTGATATATTTCATACATAAGGGGTTGATTAAAAACATACTTATCCCAGAAGGATTAAATATAAATACACATTTTATTTATCCCTGAAGGATATACATGTACATGTGCATATGTACCTTGAAAATAACAATAAATCATATTATGATGCAAGATAATGTTATTCCCTATTCATTAAAATCTAAAGGGTATAAGTCATTATTATTCCAAAATTCAAAATTGAATGTTTTGGTTATGAATTGATCATGAAAATTTTATGAGTTAAATGATGATCATTATGAATGGGAGATGTAACTGTTGTACTCTTTTTCCCTTAGTCAAGTTTTTTCTATTGGGTTTTCTTGATAAGGTTTTTAACAAGACAAAACTCTAAGAGCTTGATGTTATTGTACTCTTTTTCCCTAATCAAGTGTTTTCCCCTGAGGGTTTTTTCCTTGATGAGGTTTTTAATGAGGCAATCATACATAATAATAGATATCCAAGGGAATGTTATAAATTATTATGGATATCTATAATTAATGTAAATTTTTGGTCTTCCCCATGAGTTGTAATTTTTAACAAGACCATTCATTATTACCAATGGTCTTCCTTCCATGTCTAGAATAAATAATTAAATAATAATATTAATTGATTTCCTAAAGACATAACTAAATGATATAATTAGGGGGAGTTGGGAATGTTGCACTCTTTTTCCCTTCATCAGGTTTTTCCCACTAGGTTTTCATGATAAGGTTTTTAATGAGGTAGCATGACATGGAATTCTTTTATTTTGGCTTCACTTATTTTTCCCACAGGGTTTTTTAAGTAAAGATTAAATAAGGTTCTATGAAATTATGACATCTAAGGGGATGTGTTATGAAACATTATTAATGTATTTCATAATTAGGACAATAATGATGACTCCTCAATCCCCAATTAATTTACCTTACATATTCTCAAACGATTGGTATTCTAGCCATTGGATTAAATATTGTAGGGATTAATCTCAATCGTTGGATCAGATCTCATGTACTCTATAAATACGGTAATCTGTTAATGAAATGGAATGAACTTTTGGATCTACATTGTGTTATTTATTTTTTGTATTTCTCTTGTATTTGTATTTACATTTTATTATTATTATCATCCTATGAAAATTCAACACTCACTTTCTCAATGACGTGCTTCACCTATGATCGATCTTACATTTCCAGTTTTGAAATGTTTCACTGTTTTAATTGAAGTTCGATCAATTTCACAACATAAATATATTTATTATATTTATAATTATATAATTATAATTATATATAAATACTTTTTAAATATATATATATATATTTATAATTATATATATATATATATAAATATATGTTTCCAATGAATTTGGTCAATAAATATATTGATGCGTGAATATAATTGATGTTTACATGTTATGTATTCATCATGAATGTTTATTTACACATTACACCCTCATTACTATTAATGTTGTCCATATATATGTAATGAATCATTTCTTATGATCTATACTTTACTAGGTATATACCTATATATATTTATAATTATATATAAATATTTTTAAAGATATTTATAATTATAAATAAATAAATAAATATATGTATAATTATAAAATTATAATAAATATATTTATTATACTTATAAAGTTATAAATATATATAATTACAAAAATATATTTATAAATATATGTTTTTTTCTTACTTTCATGAAAACAAGTATCCTCATTTGTGTTTTAAAAGTGTTTAATCACTAATTGGACTTTTCAATGGTTTTTTTCTAAATATATATAGATAAATTTAAATAATTATAAAATTATAATAAAGATATTAATTATATATAATTATAAATATAATAAATATATTTATTATAAATTTATAATTATAAATAAATATATATTTATTATATATATAAATATAAATAAATAATTATTTATTTATAGTTATAATTATAAATATTTATATATATGTAAATAATTAAAAAATTATAATAAATATATTTATTATACTTATAAAGTTATAAATATATATAATTAAATAAATATATACAAATATTTATAATCATAATTCTAAATAATACAGATATATTTGAATAATTATTAAATTATAATAAATATATTAATTATATATATTTATAAAATTATAAATGTAATAATTATATTTGTTATAATTTTATAATTATTGAAATAAATAAATAAATAAATTTATAATTATAACTATAAATAAATATATTTTTATTATAACTATAAATAAATATATATAGATTTATACTTATTAAATAATTATAAAATTATAATAAATATATACAAATATTTGAAATTATAATTCTAAATAAATATAGATATATTTAAATAATTATAAAATTATAATAAAGATTATAATTATAAATATAATAAATATATTTACTATAAATTTATAATTATAAATAAATATATATTTATTATACAAATAATTTTATAAATATATATAAAAATATAAATAATTTATTATCATTATAGTTTTATCAATGCTTTCTATTTTTGTGCTGATAAAACATACCATTATCAGTGCTTTTTAGTTAGCAGTGATAAAAGGTTTACCCACTTTTATAAATAAACCATAATAGCCTCCTTGTTCTTACGCACGCCTCAAGCTCTTACGGAAGCCGAACCCTGCCGCCTCCTCCTCCTCCTCCTCCTCTGTCACCGTCGACTCCTCCTCCTCCACCACCACAAATCCATCCTCCGCCGCTATAAATCCCTCTTCTGCCACCGTGAATCCCTCCTCCTTCGCAAACATCACCTTCACTACCAAACCCCGTCTGTTGTGAACCTCACCTCCGCCATGCACTGAATCCAAACTCCACCCTGAACCCTTACTTTTCCATGAACCCACATCCTCATGATACCCCACCTCTACTACCAAACTCCACCTATACTGTGAAGCCCTTCTCCTCTGCGAACCAACCTCCGCCATGAACCCAGCTCCTCAGGTGTTACCACTATGAGTATTCTTGCAATACTCTTAGTATTTCCTTTGTATATTCTCATTGTAAAATTTTCATGATCAATTCCATGTCAGTAACTTTTCTATTTCTGATCAAGGATATTGATGAGATTCTATGGATAGAATATGTATTTTCCAAATCACCATGTTTGATGATTTTTTGGTGTAGAGTTGTCACTGATAATCATATTGAAGTGGGTCTTGGTGCATTAAATACCTATTTCTAACAATGAGATAATAATAAATGAATATTTGGGATTAGAACTTGATACCTTGCAATAGGTATTTAGTCAAGGATGTTTTGGGTGTGGATATAGGATACCTAGGATGAACTCTATAGATCCTCCAAATAAATTGGGTAAAATAAATATGTTCATTTGATTGAAATTAGATTGGTAATAAATATATTTTTAGAATCTTGAGGATTCTCATTGTTGACTTCTTGATTTTTTTACATTGCATATTTATTTCCACAATGTTATTATTTCTATCAGATTGAGAATTTCATTTGATTGATTTTTCTTTCCATTGAAAATGAACTACATAAGTAAATTTTAGACTGATATACTTTTATTAATAAAAAATTATAATAATTGATAAATAATAAATTTGAGTGACATGAAAACCATGAGTCTAGTTTGTGACTATAATTAAACCCCCAATGCAGTGATGTATCTACTATATCAATTGTTTTCATCAGTGGGTGGAATTATATTTTTCGAGGGTGATAATTATGTCTATATTAGAGAGTTGGATATGAAAACTAGTTATATAGGACCTATATTTCTATATCTAGGTAGAATCATAGCCCATTTTTCTAGAGTAATTTTGGATAATAGAGAGAAACATCAATCAGTATGTCCTACTGTCATTGAAAATTTCCTAGATGTATTTCCTAAGGATTTCTCTAGGTTACCACCCAAGGGATAGGTTGATTTTATGATCGTGTTCTTACCAGTTGTGGATCATATATATATTCCACAATATAATATGGATCCTATTGATCTATGAGAGAAGAATGCTCAATTGCATGACTTCGAGATGAAGAGGTTCATATGAATGATGATGTCCCCTTGGGGTGCCTTAGTTTTTTCTATAAAAATTCAAATGGATCATTGAGAATATGTATGGACTATTAGAGGTTATGATAAGTGATAGAAATGAAATTATATCAAATTATACATATTGATGGACTATTTGATCAACTTAGAGTTGCTAAAGTGTTCTCTAAGATCGATTTGATGTCAAATTATCATCAGTTTATAGTGAGATATTTTGATATACCATATACTATATTTAGGAGTAAATATGTATTATATGGGTATCTAGTGATGCCATTCAGTTTGAAAAATACAATGGTAGTGTTCATGGATGAATGAATTGGGTCTTTCATTCTTATTTAGATAATTTTGTAGCTATATTTTTCAATCATATCATCATGTATTCCCAATTGAGAGAGGAACATACTCGATATCTGGATATAATTTTTAGAAATATTAGGGAGAATCAACTATATGCCATGATATCAAAGTGTATGTTTTAGATTGATAATATACCCTTTACGAGGATAATGATATTAGTGGATAACGTATTTTGAGAACCTGCTAAGTTTGGTGTTATAGTTTATTTAAAGAGGCCGAAGAATGTTCTTGAGATCCAAATATTTTTGGGATTTTCCAATTATTACCATAGGGTAAACCATGATTCTTCTTGATTAGAAGCGCTAAGAAATACATAACCAAGAATGTGGTATAGTTATTTTTCTTAGATGTTTATGAGAGATCCTTCTAAGATCTTAATGGGAGATTGATTAAAACACTAATCTTAACTATAAATGAGTTGGGCAATGAGTATGAATTATATTGTGACGTCTCATAAGTCGGGATTTGAACAGTTCTAGTCCATGATGGTCATGTGGTTGCTTATGGGTCCAGATAGTTAAGGACACATAATATAAACTTCCCAAATCCTTTCCTAGATTTGGAAACAGTGGTTCTTTCCATGAGGTTCTATTGGTATTATCTTTAGGGTGAGATATTTTTTAAATACACTAAAAAAAGTGTTTGAAATATATTTAATCACAAAGTGAAATGAACCATTGATAGCGGATAAGGTTTGAGTACCTATAGTCCTTTAACTTTGACCTAATATATACCCTAAAGAAGGGGAGAATTTTTTTATAATGTATCATATTGGAAGGATCAAGATTAGGCAGTACATGATTCAAGCATCAAGTAGAATATGGTATCCCACTCTGAAGATATGTGACTTTATGTTCAAAAGTATCATGGCTAAGTGACACTTATGTATTTATCTATCACTTATTCACTCCTAAGTAGTATTATGGGAGTAAAATATAGGATTCATACTATTTATTCATGAGAGACATGATAATCCTTTTATATTTTTATATTTTATAAAATGTTAGTTATTTTTGATTCATGCATCCTTTATAAAGTGACTCTATTGGGATTTATGTATTTGTAAAAATGACTAAGTGTCTCTTTTAAAATGATTCAAGTGCTTTGAAATGTTTCTTAAAAAATTATATGTTTCATCATACCTTTTTTTAGTTTTCAATAGCTTTAAAATTATTTAAACACTTGGCATGGACTTAGTTTTCATGCCAAGTATTTTTCAACTCACTCGATTGAATTTCATAAAGGTATGTGAATGTTTTTAAATCACATTTAATGATGGTTTCATTTTAAAAAGGGTGTGTTATTTTAAAGAAGAATTTGTGTAAATGGTTGTTTTTTTTAATGGGATTTCAACTCTGATTTTATAAATAGTTTTCAAAGTAATTTGGTGTTAGATTCTAAGGGGATGAGTCCTAGGAAACAAAATGCAATAATAACTATCATTTAAATGTTGAGTTCCCCTTATTTGAAAGACCCCTTTTGTGTATTTATTTTGTTAAATATTAATATTACTGAATCAAATAGTATGGATATGAATAAAGAATGGATGGATTCCAAATGTCTAAAAAAAGAGTATGAAGATGGAGTTATTGAGTTCATCATGTTTCCAAAAGATCATGCATACAACCCTTCTCAAATAATTTGTCCATTTTTATGCTATTTTTATTCAAGAGAAGTTAGTCTAGAGTATTTGTAAGAACACTTGATCTGTCACAGAATAGATCAAAGTTATAAATGTTGGAATAAACATGGGGAAAAAGTGAATGTAGCTAGTGGTTGGGATAACACCATGTTTTATGGATCATCTGATATGATTACAAGTGTAGAAAATAAAAAATACCATATTGAGGATGTGATTACAGATGTGAATGATGATGAAGATCGTATTGAAGAAATGAAAAGGACAATTGAAGATGAACTTCGTGATTGCCCAAAATTTTTTGAGCAGTTAAAGAGTTATGCAAAGACGCCATTGTATATTGGTTGCACTAAATATACAACATTATCAACCGTACTGAAGTTATATAATTTTAAATAAGACAATGGAAGGAGTGACACTAGTTTTAAGAAAATAATTTGTCTCTTGAATGACATGATCCTAGAAGATAATGAGATCCCGACCCTAACATACGACGCCAAAATAATTCTACGCTCGATGGGTATGATCTATGAAAGAATAAAAACTTTCTCAAATGACTGTATACTATTTATAAAGGACCAAAAAAATCACTTATAGAATTCCCAAAGTGCGGAACCTCTCGATACAAGAAAAATGAATCTAGTCCTATGAAAGTTGCATTATAGTTTCCAATCATTCCAAGGTTTAGGTGCCTATATGGAAGTGAGGAGACTGTAGGGAAATTGAAGTGGCATGAAAATATAAGAAATAAAGATGGAAACTACGTCACCCGACAGACTCTCCTCAGTGGAAGAGAATTGATCACGAGTATCCTAAATTTAGAAACGATCTAAGAAACCTTCATCTTGCATTATCTACAGATGGAGTGAATATTTTTGGTTTTCAAAGAAGCACTCATAGTACATGGCCGGTTATGTTGGTAAATTATAAATTTCCACCATGGTAACACATGAAATGAAAATACATCATATTATATATTCTTATATCAGAACTAAAACAATCGGGTAATGATATTGATGTTTATTTGGATCCACTGATCGAGGATTTGAAATTATTAAGGGATTCATGTGTTATGTTGTATGATGCTCACATAAATGAATATTTCATGTTGAGATCCATGCTGTATGGGACTATAAATGACTTTCCTACTTCTAAAAATTTGTTAGGATATAACATTAAAGGAACTCAAGGGTGTCCTATCTATGAACAAGGTACACATTCAATTAGGTCAAAACATTCACAGAAAACTGTGTTTCAAGGATATCACAGATTTCTACCCCGATGACATAAGTACCAATCTTGGACAACATGTTATTAGGTTATATATTTTTTAAATATACATCATGTTACCTCATGCTATTATCCATTTGTTGTTTCATTTATGTACTATAAATTGAATGTTAAACTACTTCTATAGGTAATGACTTACGCACATGCTGGTGCTTCTAATCCCGAGGAACAACAGGTCTCTCAACCTGCTGCTGCTCACAATACAAATGAAAAATGATCTTCTGTACATGTTGGTGCTCCCAATCCTGAGGCACAACAGGCCTCTCAACCTTATGCTTCTCGTAGTGCAGAGGAACGGCCATCTGTATGTGCTGGTGCCCTCATTTCTGAGGAACAATGAGTTTCTCAACCTACTACTACTCTCAGTGTAGAGGTAGAGTGACCATATACATATGCCAATGCTACTAATCTAGAGGAACATATTGATGATGTTGATTCTGAGGAAATGGTAGGCAATGAAGGATTGACGATGCAAAAAAAAAGAAGCACCACAGTTTGACAGTTTTAGAAAAATCATTAAGGAAAAAGTTAAAGGCATCAAATACAAGGTCAGATGGAATGTGTGAGGCCAAAATGTTAACCCCAACAAGGCCATGTTCATTAGTTACATTGGAATCATCACTCGACAATGTGTTCCAATTGATTTAGATTCATGACACCATACTATTCCCGGTTTTAATACACTGATGTTGGAAGATATTATGGCAATATTATGATGTCATTTATTTATTTTACTAAAAGTTAAAATAATGAAACATTGAATTTTTATCATCCATTACCGAGTGAATTTATAGTAGATGTCTCCCACAAAAAATATGTATTAATTCTTGCTGGAAGGATTCACAAAGGATTTCACACAATTCTAACAATACATAATATTAAAGATGATTAAGGGAAAATAAACCTACACCCAATGCTCATCTATGCACACCTGATAACCCAACAAGTGTGGGTTGTGTTTATTGGTCATCGCGCTGATGTGTCTTTTCAGGTATATTGTGTCTAGTAATATGTTGTTTAAGGATACATGTATTCATCAATTTGATTGATAGTTTTTTATTTATGAAACAAAAACTGAGTGCTGTAAATAAGGAACGAGCAATAAAACTAGAGTACCCCTACCGTAAGGCAAGGATGTGGTATGCTTCACTTGAAAAAAATTGGTACATATCTTAAATCTACCATAATAATTTTATGCGACATAAAAAAAATCATAATTATATTTCTTTATTTATATGTAGACTGATGACTCCAAATCCAAAGACACTTCCATCCCATGCCATGTTCTATGGAAGGAGGCTTGTGTAAATAAAGATAGAATACTAATAGATGAAAACACATAAAAAGTGTGGGAAACATGTGTAAGTACTACATAATAAAAATTTGTTTTGCTTTAAATTTATATTACATAACAATGATAACTTAATTTACTATATTTTCTATCTGATATAGTCATAGGAATCAACAATTACTATACCAGATGAACACATACTATTGGTGTCCTTGAAGTAGCCAAAATAGTATGGCCGTGTCAGAGGTGCGGGTTTTGGGGTGACACCCCAAACATATTTTGAGAAAAAAACAAGAGGAGGATCAAAGTGTATTAATAAAACAGATGAGAGAAAGAATATCTGCCCTTGAGGAATAATTCCAATGGAAGAGAGAGAAGATGACATCTTTTATGGGGGGGGGGGGCAAGGAGAAGAAGAAACTCAAGAACAACCACCACATAAAAATCCCACCCCACCCCACCAGCTATGAGGTGAGCCATTTCCCTCAAAGAGATGTATTAACTGAGGTAATCAATGTTCTAATAAATGTTTATGTGAAATGTGAATAAAAAAGACACTGATACCTTTTCTATACTGATATTCTATAGGGTGATAATGACTATGATTTATATCTATCAACACCCACCCATAGCCTTGTAGCAAGGGCTACGATGTTCAATATCCAAAACGACATGCTACACAACAGACCACTTCCAACAGGTCATGTGCGAGTGTCAATTAGCGTATCCCATGGGATGGGCACTGAGCTACCTATTCCAATTCATGAGGAAGATATTCATATGATCAAAAACGATGTTGGAACATTCATAGCATGACCATCATATATTGTAAAAAACATTTTGATAATGAGGTAATCATTTCCAATTTATTTTTCTAGATAAAACTTTAACAATTAATAAAAAAATGTTTGAACTGATGAATGTTATTACAGATGGACATAGGGAAGAGGATGAAACTAAATACCAACTCAAAACCATCTAAAATATTGACCAACTGATCAAAAATATCTACTGAAAGCACCATTACCCCACCTGTTCTATATCCAAATTTACTAGCATTGAAGGTTCATGTGGATAAAAAGTTAAAATATGGTCATAATCACATAATTGATTTTGAATAAAATATGTATGGAGAGAAATATCAAAACTTTATTGGTGTTGAGAGTGTAAGTGAAATCCTTGACTATGATTGGCTAGGTGGCTCGGTTTTAAATGTATACATGAGGTATGTTTTCATGATTTGATTTTCTAAAAACTGATATACTATGTTAATTATGAATAAATACATTTCATATTTTTGGTAGGAGTATATATGAAAAACAATTGAATGGATTTTCCATGATTTTTTTGGACTCGTTAGCCCTCACATCACCTCTACAAAACAACCAAAAATAGATACCAATAAAAAGGATGAAATAGTGGCAGGTTTGATCAAATCATTTGAAATAATTTTTTTGGATAAAAGACTCTATTTAATACCAACGATGCATGGGTAAAACTCTAAAATTTAATCATATCAAATATATTTTCATTTCTTTCATTACTTATTCCTTTTTTGTGTTTTTAGGCAGCATTGGATGCTCATTGCGGTAAATTTGGACACTTTAAATATTTAGTTTCTAGATTCAATGCATGGATATCCAAAAAAATGTCCACACATGATGGAATTTGTCAATTTTTAATACACTGCATCCAATTTTTTGGAACTAAAAATAAAGTTATATAATTTATATTATCTTTTAATGAGTATTTTGTTATGATAGGGTGGTGCATCAATATTGTGAAAAACAAGGAATGAGGCCAGGGGCTAAGGACAAGAAAGAAGACAAGTTCTACATCTGGACAAGTATCAGGGTATATATAATAAGATTTCACTATCCAAACACATATCTAAAAAAATTAATTATTCTCCTCAATGTTTCTACAGTGTCTAAAACAAACCAATGGAAAAGATTATGGTTATTATGTTTGTAAATTTATGAGAGAGATCATATTCCATGAACAAACTAACATCCCTGAAGAGGTATTTTTTAAGATAATTACCATTTCATTTAAAATATTTATTAATCATTTTTGTATTTATATTTTTATAGTACTACTATGACTGTTAAAAAGAATCAAATTCACAAGATGATATAGATGTTATTAGAAATTAATGAGCATCATACCTGATGGAATAATGTACACAAATAGCATGAAGATGTGACTTCCATAGAAGTAGTAGATTGTTTTATATTTATTTTTAATTTAATTATTTTTAGTATTAATCACATAAGAATTGTTTTCTTATATAGGTAGATTCCTTTGTTTGAGTTGGGGTAGTTTTTTTGAAACTGATCATGCTCGTGAGAGATTGGAATTTGAGGCTGTAACTTGGAATTCAATGAGAAGGTAAAGTTTTTTTAATATAATATGTTTTTTCTCATAATATTATCTTTTATCTACTACATTAACATAATCTAAATTAAATGTTTGACTAATCATGAAAATAATGTCTTCCACATACTTATTCTCCCTCAAAACCTTTTCACCCCTACATTGTTGACATTTATCACTTTCCTTCAAAGGCAGTGGAGGGAATTTGAAGGAAAGTGATAAATTTCGACAATACAGTGTTTCTATTTTGACAAAGAAAGAAAATGGAAATCATGACAATGCACGATGTGGCCAGTATGACTCAAAGCATGTATTTTTATGTAATTAATTATTTTTTTCATCTTTTTATCTACTATTTTTAAGTTAATTTCCTTATTATTTTTATCTAATACTTATTTAGTTTTTTATATAGATATTTTGGGAAGTCATATTTTCTTTTCAACCATATGAAGCAAACAAGAAAAGAGATAACATGTTCCTTTTAGGTGGAAGAGGAAAACCCATGTTTCATGAAAACCAAGCAAACACATAGTGTGACCGGTATGAAAAAAAGTCTACATTATCAGTTTAAAATTGACATTTTGGTTCAAAACATGGCACTCACTGAAAACCAAGAAAATACACTCCGATTGTATCGATAATTTTGGACAGCAATTCATAAGTCATTTGTGATGTGTATGAAGCAGTCTCACATCAAACCGATGTATGATGCAATCAGTATGATTCATAATGGGTGTTTCCAGTTTGAAATGAAATTTTAGTAAAAAAACACAAGAGACATAATAAAAACTGAGGAAACATATTCGTATTGTTTTAATACTCTTGGAAAAAAAATCTATAAGTCATTTTTGATGTGTAAGAATCAGCCACACCTCAATACGATGTACGGTGTAGCCGGTATAACTCAAAGTGTCCCTTTTTATTTAATGTTGACATCAATTTAAGTAAAAAAAACAAGTGACATACTTCAAACCGACCAAACGCATTCGATTTTTTTGATATTTTAGGATAACGATCCATGAGTCATTTTAACATGTAGGAGTGAACCTCACCTCAATACGATGCATGGTGTGACCAGTATAACTCTAAGTGTGTATTTTTATTTAAAATTGGCATTAATTTAAGTAAAAAGAACAAGTGACATACTGAAAAAAAAGTAAACACATTCATATTATTTTGATGCTTTAGTAAAATGATCCATGAGTCATTGTGACTTGTATGAATTGTAAGAGTTGGTGTCCTATAACCAACTATTTATAATTTTATTACATGAATATTTAATATATTTAAATATTAAACATCTTATTACATATTGTTCATTGTTCTACATGACTATAGTGTAATAATATCTTGGAGTATTTATCGCATTGACAAGGTCATAACAGTTCCCCACTATGATGAGAACCTTAAAGTTCTATGACTATATTCTTAAATTTAGTTCCACGGTTGGATGAAATACTATTATAGGACACATAGTATACAGACTATCAGGTGCGGGTACTCGTAAGCATATGATACTTCTTCTCCTAAAGTTCGCACTTGGTAATCTCCAAGATGATAGATTATGAGAACATACCCGCCAGTAGAAATTCTACATGTTTTGGTGTCATCAGATATTCCTATCTACAAGCATGTGTAATGGTCCTTAAAATTTAATATTATCATTAATACGTTTCATGACTCGTGCACTTTGTTTACTAACAAAAACCGTCATGCAGACAGTTAGTTGGAAGTAGGGTACATTGGGTGCGTCAAGAATGACATGTTATTAATGGATAAGTCAAGGAAAGATTTGTACCCTCCATTAATATAAGTTTATATATCATACCTTTGATTGAAATAGAACCATCGCACGAAATTCCATGGACATGGTGTAACGACGAGTTTATTTCATGTAGTCAAAGAATGATATATCAAGCATAAAGGTTGATGACACTATTATGAAACCAACTTGATGAGATATTGAGGTAAAGGGAATATATTACACAGTGAGCATTTGTATGTGGATTTCATTGTTGTGACTTTAAGTTCTTTCACTTGGGTGCCTTTACCCGTTGCTAGATAGTACTCTTGGACTTCAGGCAAGCCTTCCTAATGCCAACGAGAAAGAATCCTAGAGGGTCACACACTAAGTGTTTCTAGTGGTCTCAATTAAATTCTATTTGAATTTAATTAATAAATATTATTCTCAATATGGTGGAATAATTTTATTCAAGTTAAAATGATTGCATAAATTAAATAAATATTTATTTGCGGGATTGTGAATAAAAATATATTTATTTTATTGAACATTTAATAAATATTTATTTACTAGTTTGTAAATAAAATATTTATTTAAAAGAATAAATTATTTATTTATTTATTCAAGTGTTCAATAAATGAAAGTGGATTTTGAGCGGACCAAGGTCAGTCCAGTAGTAAAATAATTATTTACAAGATGGTAAATAATTATTTAACTAATTGGAAGAAAAAAAAATAATAACGCTATTATAATTATGTGGCACATGATTTCATTTATGATTCCATTTTGTGCAAGTTGGTTCATCACAAATAATGATGTGGTTATTTTTATTATGTAGCATGAGTTTTCTTTAAGATTATGAATGTATTTAATTACTATTATAAAATTAAATATTATAACTGAATACCCATGTCAATAAATAGATAGGTACATCTATTGTGCTAGGTATGGGAAACCTGTGATGCAAGAGAAATTCAAATTCAGGAATTTTCTCTCGACACCTCTTCTCTATCCCTCTCAAGAAAGAGAGACGTTCTTCAAGATCGAAGAATAGGCGATCAAGATTGATCGATGCAAGACATTCACTTTGCCGCGCTAGCATCCAGAAAGTGAGTGATATCAATCAGAGACTATTGGATCATGTGTGGATCATTGGTAGAAAGATTCTGGTTTAGATCCTCTCAAGTGCAATGAGACAATACAAAAAGGTCATCCCGAATGATCAACATAATCAATGAAGAATGTACCGAAGAACCGAGTATTTTATTTCTTCAAAAATTAAAATTAAAATAATTATAAACATGATGTGCAAGATACTATCTAAAGGTTTCTGTCCTCTTTCTTATTTATCTAAATATTTGATTTTATTCTGTAGAGATTTACATTCATCATTGTATTAATCTCAGAATAATCATTGATCATGGTAAAAATTAAAGTTGGGCGTCGGCCCAACTGTGCTTCTGCTGTGCCCAAAACTTACAAGTGGTATCAGACTGAGGTCATCATTTTTCTATAATTTTTTAAATAATTTGTTGATGATTTACAATTTAATAATTTAGTTTATCAATTCAAGGTTAATCATTCTTTTAATCTGAATTTTTATCTCTTCTCCCTCTTTTCATTTCTTACAGATTTCATAGAAATGAATGATTTTTTGATTAAAATTAAAATGGAGAACTCATCAAGAGGCACCAATGATTCTTTCTAGGTGACACGAAAGTATAATCCATGAGTTTGGACTTACACGTCGTGTTCTCTACCATACATTCCATGTAATCCTAAATATACGCCGTGTAGTCATGTTCAGAGCACCAGGAGTAATTCGGCAATTAATCAAGCTGTGTTAATTTATTGCATGCGGTGTAGTTAATTCTACACCGCATGTTGATCGGGACAGACAGACACACACTTACCAGATTATATGCCGCGTGGCCCACTACACATGGCCTGTAATCCCTTTGGGTCAGGGGCCAAACCGTGTATCCCATACATGGCTAAGCCAACCAGTAACCATGTAATGTGAAGACAACACATCATGTATCCCACTATACATGCTATGTACTCTAAAATTTTTGAAGTACGCTTCACACACTGAGTCCCTAGGCATGTATTTCTGGACAGATGGTGAAGGTAGTACACACCGTGTAGTCGGAACTACACACCATGTAATTTACCAAATTACACAAAGTTATAACATTAATGTTTTTGTAATGTTCAGAAATACATATCATGTATAAATCATACTACAGGTTGTTACTCTATGCATTGAAACATATTGTATTACATATGTCATAAGAGTAAAATAGTATGTAAATATAATACATGTTGAGTATATTTGAATGAGTATTCACCAGGATACCTCTAAGGTGCATTTATGTACTAGGATGAGAATCTCAAGGAAATTAAAAAAAGGATTAAGATAAATTGATTAATTAATTAAAATAATAATTAATCGATTTGAGTGAAATTTATCTTAATAATAATGATTAAATAATTGAATCTTAGTTTTATTAAATGCATAACTCATTGCATGCATGTGGGTGATCATGAGCTAGACCAAGACCTTTATATGTGATTGAGTTACTTTTAATTTATTTATTAAATTAATTATTGACTTATGAGCTATATCACCTCATTAATATTTAGGGCCTGCATACACATGGTTTATTTTATGTAAACCCCTTTTTATCCCTCACCTGTATGTGAGTTTAAAAAAGAATATATAATGGATGGAGCTCCCAAGCTGGTGGAGGCATTCCAAGTTAGGAGTTGGGGTGAAACCAATCCAAGGAGATACAAAGGTGGACACATGGAAAGCTGTAAACACGAAGGTGTTTCTCCCCTAGGAAAGGGTTAGTTTATCAACTGCTATATAAAATAACCATTATAAAAAATATCATGATCATTCCCTTTACTTTATTTTATTTCTGTCAGTTTCATGGTTTTTCATTATGGATGCATTTTCGCGATCACATAATTAATGAACTAACAAGCATGCAAGATGGAACTAAAATAAATTAGGATTGTGTGTAAATATTATAAAGACATGGTTAACCACTTAAAGTAAGTTTTACTTAATATTAACAATCATTTGATAAATATAATAAGTCAATTTACGCATAAGAGTTAAAAATCCCTCAACAAAATATTAAGTCAGACTAAGACTTATGTTACTTGATTAAGGGAAAGACTCAATAAAACAATGTGTTTGACCAACCCTTGTTGGGAAATTTACTTTTATACAAGAAGACCTTATGAAAGGTTTTGGGTTGACTTAACTATATTTCATCAAGAGTAGTATCCATTTCTATACTTGGTTTAATATGGAGGCAAGTGTTGAGTAAATACAAGTCAAGGTTTCAGGATTAGGGAGTCCACTCAATGGATCAAGGAGCTACAAGTCTGCAGTTGGAGAATACCTACCTATATAAATACCTTCAAATAACTTGACCAACCCTTTTTTGGGTTATGTGAAGTTGAATATGGATCCTTGCCACTAGAATTTCATGGCAACTATACATTTTGAGTTCAATGGTGAGGGTCATTAGGACTTGATAAAATAGTGATATACTTAATAAAATTAATTTATTATTTATCATAAAATATAATCAAGAAAGTACTAATCGTCTTCACTTTTTAATTGTAGAATAAAATGATAAGCTCATCAACCATACTATCCATGCAATCAATTCTAGATAAATACAATATCCTCACTGGAGGTAACTTCCAGGAATGGTTTAGATGCCTTCTGGTTATTATAAGATATAAACGAAAGTCTTATGCACTGGAGTCATCATTACCTGATCTGACTACGAAAGAGGAAAGTGGCAAAGAGTTTTTGGTCTATAAGAAACATATGAATGACATGGTTGATGATCAATGTTTGATGCTATCATCAATGTCTAGTGAGCTCATAAAGTCTCATGAAAACATGGATGCCTATAGCATGATCGATCATCTCTGTGGTTTTTACTAGGATAGAGCAAGATAAGAATAGTTTGAGATCTCTAAGGCACTCTTTCAGAGTAATATTGGAGAGGGTGCCCCAGTTGGGCCTCACGTAGTCAAGATCATTGGATAAATTGAGTGCCTGGAGGTTCTAGGGTTTAAACTCCCCAGAGAACTGGGTACTGATCTCATTCTTACATCACTCCCTCATATCTTATCCATATTTGTTGTTAATTTCAATATGAACAAAATTGATAAGTCTCTATCTGATCTTTTTATCCTCATTCGTTAAACGAAAAAAGATATGAAGCACAAAAAGCCTTTAATCCTTATGGTGAATAAGAGGAAGGGGAAGGCGAAGATCTTTAAGCCCAAAGCTTCTTCAAATCCTTCCTAAAAAAGTAAGATTAAAGGGGAGGCAAGGGAATAAGAATATGTTTTTTTTCAAGTGGTAAGAAGGGCCACTGGAAGAAGAACTACACCCAACCTAAGAAGAAAGGGGAAGCTTCAGGTGCATTTGTTATCAAATGCAATCTATCTATTTCTATAAATTGGGTATTAGATATAGCTTGTGGTGCTCACATATGTATCCAAATATAGGAACCAAGTAGATTTAGGAAGATTGATCGAGGGGAGGTAGATCTATGAGCATCCAACAAAGCCAGACTTGCTATTGGAGCTGTCGGGGACTACCACCTCACGTTTCCAACTAGGATTATCTTGGTGTTGAAGGGTTGTTATTATGTGATTTCTGTTACTAAAAACATTATTTCTATTTCCAGATTAGATATAGATGGATTTGTTTTCAAATTTGTAAATGAATGTTGCTTCTTTTACAAAGATAACATTTGTTTTGGTAGGGTACATTTATAAAACAATCTTTACGTGTTAGATTACACAAACCAAGTAATGGAATTTGATAACAAATATACTTTGCATAAATCATACCACACCCAACTTTGGAATCATCGGCTAGGTTATATAAATGAGAAACGCTTGACAAAGTTACATCAATATAGATATTTATATTATTTCAAAATAAAACCACTTGGCGTATGTCACACATGTTTAAAATTAAAAATGACCAAATCCCCATTTAATGGGAAAGGTGAAAGGGATAAATAGATTCTTGAATTATTTTACATAAGAGTTGGTACAAGAACGGATTCCACAAAGCCCTATGAAAGAAAGAACTATTACAGAGATATAAGAACTGAGTAGGAGTAAAAGAGAGGTTAGAGAACTGTAATAGTATTTTTTTCTAGTTATCGAGGATGGTGACTCATTATTAGTTGATAATAATGATCCTATAACCTACAAGGAAGTAGTAAGAAGCACAGACGTTGCCAAGTGTCAAGAAGCCATGAATTCTGAAATGGATTCCATTTACCAAAACCAAGTTTAGATTTTGGTAGATTCTCCAATTGTTTTAAATCCTATTGGTTGCAAATGGGTATTCAAGAAAAAATTGGACATGGAAGGACAATTGAGTAACTGTAAGGCATGAATGGTTACAAAAGAGTTCAAGAAGCATCAAGGCATTGAATACGACAAAACCTTTTCACCAGTTGCAATACTGAAATCCATCAGAATTCTATTGGACATTTCCCCTTACCATGACTATGAGATTTGGAAAATGGATGTCAAAATAGCCTTCCTCAATAGAAACCTTCAGGAATATGTCTACATGACACAACCTGAAGGGTTTATGACTCCAAAGGATGCGAATAAGGTATGAAAGTTATAGAAATCCATTTATGGATTAAGGAAAACATCCAGGTCATGGAAAATTTGTTTTAATGAAGCCATAATGGAATTCGGTTTTATCAAGAATGAATGTGATCCTTGTTTCTATAAATGGTTTAGTGTGAGAATAGTTATTTTCCTAATAGTATATGTTAATGACATATTATTTATTGGAAATGAGATACCGGTATTACAGTCTATTAAGGAATGGTTGAATCAATGCTTCTCCATGAAGTACTTGGGCGAGGCAACATGTATTCTTATGATTAAGATCCATTGTGATAGATCCAAGAGATTACTGGGCCTAAGTCAAAGTACATACATTAAAAATACACTAAAGAGATTCAGTATGGAATAATCCGATAGGGGACTGTTTTCAGTGTCACATGACATTCATCTTTCTAAGAAAATGTGTCCTCAGAAACATGAGGAAATAAAGAGAATGGAAAGGACTATATACACATCAGCGATTGGTTCAGTCATGTATGCCATGATTTTTACTAGGATGGATGTCGCCTATGCATTGAGTGCGGTAGGAAGATATCAAGCTGAAACAGGTGACCACCATTGGATGGTAGTCAAGACCATCCTAAAGTATCTGAGGCGTACTAAGGATATGTTCCTGGTTTATGGAGGAGATGATGAACTAGTCATCAGAGGATATACAAATTCTAGTTTCTAGACTTATCAAGATGAAACGAAGTCGCAAATGGGACACATCATCACTTTGAATGGAGGTGTAGTGAGATAGAAGATCTCAAAGTAGAGTGTGGTTGTAGATTATACAATAGAGTCTGAGTATATCACAGCTTCTGAGGAAGCTAAAGAAGAAGTTTGGATGTGAAACTTCATCTAGGAGATGGATGTAATACTTAGCAGTAAAGATCCCATCATACTGTACTGTGATAATACTACAACAGTGGCTCTCTCAAAAGATCCAAGGCTACATCAGTAGACAAAACACATACTTAGGAAGTATCATATCTTGAGAGATCTTTCTCAGAGAGGTGAAGTTGAAGTGAGAAGTATTTCCATGGAAGAATACATGGCAGAACCCTTGACTAAAACCTTGAATTAGTAGAAACATGATCATCATGTGAGGTCTAGTGGACTGAAATCCGTAGGCAGTTGACTCTAGTCCAGGTGGGAGTTTGTAAGAGTTGGTGTCCTAGAACCAAATTTTTTTACTTTAATTATATGAATATTTAATATATTTAAATATTAAACATCTTATTACATATCTTTCATTGTTTTTCATGAATATATTTTAATAATGTCCTAGAGTATTTTTCACATTGATAAGGTCATAGTAGTTCCCCACTATGATGAGAACCTTGAAGTGCTATAACAATAATCTTAAATTTAGTTTTGCAGCTGGATGACATAATATGATGGGACACATAGTATAAAGACTATCAAGTGTGAGTACTAGTAAGCAGATGAGACTTCTTCTCATTAATTTTACACTTGGTAATCTCCAAGATGGGAGATTATGAGAACAAACCCACTAGTAGGAATTCTGCATGTTTTGGTGTCATCAGATATTCCTATCTATGAGCACATGTAATGGTCCTTAGACTTTAAGATTATCATTAATACGTGTCATGACTCATGAACTTTGATTTATTGATGAAACCCGTCACGCAGATAGTTGGCAGGAAGTAGGGTACATTGGGTGTGTCACGAATGACATGTTATTAATGGATAAGTCGAGGAAGGATTTTTCCCTTCCATTTATGGAAGTTGATATCTCGACCCTTTGATTGAAATAGAACTATCGTATGAAATTCAATAGACATGGTGTAATGAAGAGTTTATTTTAGGTATTCAAATAACAAAATATCAAGCATAAAGGTTGATGACACTATCAAGAAACAAGCTTGATGAGATATTGAGATAAAGGGACTATATTACACAGTGATCATTCATATGCAGATGTCGTTGTTGCGAATTTAAGTTATTTCTCTTGGGTGCCTTGACCCGTTGCTAGATAGTACTCTTAGACTTTAGGCAAGCCTACCTAATGCCAATAAGAAAGAATCTTAAAGGTCCACACACTAAGTGTTTCTGGTGGTCTTAATTAAATTCTATTTGAATTTAATTGATAAATATTATTCTCAAGATAGTGGAATAATTTTATTCAAGTTAAAATGATTGCATAAATTAAATAAATATTTATTCATGGGATTGTGAATAAAAATATATTTATTTATTTCATTGAACATTTAATAAATATTTATTTACTAGTTTGTAAATAAAATATTTATTTAAGAGAATAAATTATTTATTTATTTATTCGGGTGTTCAATAAATGTAAGTGGAGTTTGCGCAGAACAAGGTCAGTTCGGTAATAAAATAATTATTTGTAAGATGGTAAATAATTATTTAACTAGTTAGAACAAAACAAAATAATAATAACAATGTTATAATTATGTGGAATAAGATTTCATTTATTGTTCCATTTTGTGCAAGTTGGCACACCACAAATAATGACGCGGTTATTGTTATTATGTAGCATGGGTTTTCCCTAAGATTATGAATATATTTAATTACTGTTATGTAATTAAATATTATAACTGAATACCCATGTCAATAAATAGTTAGGTACATCTATTGTTCCAGGTATGAGAAACCTATGAGGCAAGAGAAATTCCAAGTCAGGAATTTTCTCTTGACTCCTCTCCCCTCTCCCTCTCAAGAATGAGAGATGTTATTCAAGATAAAAGAATAGACGATCAAGATCGATTGATGCGAGACATTCTCTTCACCACTCTAGCACCCAAAAAAGTGACTGGCATCAATCGATGACCATTAGATCATGTGTGGGTCACCAATATATGGATTCTGGTTTGGATCCCTACAAGCGCAAGGAGATAATCTAAAAGAGTTATCTCAGATGATCAACATCATCAACGAAGAAAGTACCAAAGAACCAAGTATTTTATTTCTTCAGAAATTAAATTTAAATTAATTATAAACATGATGTACAAGATCCTCTATAAAGGTTTAGAGCCTCTTCCTTATTTATCTAAATCTTTGATTCTATTCTGTGGAGACTGGTGTTTATCATCGTATTGATCCCAGAATAATCATTGATCATGGTAAAAATTAAAGTTGGGCACCGACCCAACCGTGCTTCTGTTGTGCCCAAAACCTACAGAAATCAACCACACCTCAATCTGACACACAATGTGACTGTTATGAATAAAAGTGTCAGTTATCAGTTTAAAATTGACATTTTAGTTCAAAACATATCACTCACTGAAAACCAAGAAAACATGATATGATTGTCTTGAAAATTTAGAAAAAGGATTCATAAGTCATTTATAATGTGTATGAAGTAGTATCATGTTAAACTGAAACATGATGCGACCAATATGACTTATAATGTGTGTTTCTAGTTTGAAATGACATTCTATTAAAAAAACACAACTGACATACTGAAAACTGATAAAATGCATTTTGATTATTTTTATACCTTAGTAAAATGATCTATAAGTAATTTTTGACATGTAGGAATCGACTTTACCTCAATACGATGCACTATGTGGCTGATATCACTCAAAGTGTCTCTTTTTATTTAAAATTGACATTAATTTAAGTAAAAACAATAAGTGACATACTGAAAACTGAGAAAATGCATTCAGATTATTTTTATATTTTATAAAAATGATCTATAAGTCATTTTTGATGTGTAGGAATCAACTAAACCTTAATAAGACACACGGTGTGACCAGTATCACTCATAGTGTCTCTTTTTTTTTTTAAATTGACATCAATTTAAGTAAAAAGAACAAGTGACATACTCAAAACTGAGAAAACACATTCAGATTGTTTTGATATTTTAGGAAAATGATCCATGATTCATTTTTGATGTTTAGAAAACAACCCCACATCAATAAAATGTACATTGTTTCGGTATAACTCCAAATATATCTTTTTATTTAAAATTGACATCAATTTAAGTAAAAAGAAAAAGTGACATATTGAAAAATAAGAAAACACATTTGTATTGTTATTATATATTAGGAAAATTATCCATGAGTTATTTGTGACCTTTAAGAATCAACCACACCTAAATATAATGCATGGTATGACTGGTATGACTAAAAATATCCATTATCAATTTAAAATTGACATTTTAGTTCAAAACATGTCACTTATTGAAAACCAAGAAAACACACTTTGATTTTATTGATAATTTAGGAAAATAATTCGTAAGTAATTTGTGAAGTTTATTAAGTAGTATCACGTCAAAACAACTCAGTATATTATCAATATGACTCATAATGCGTGTTTCTAGTTTTAAATGACATTTTAGTAAGAAAACACAACTAACATACTGAAAAATGAGAAAACGTATTCAGATTGTTTTGATATTTTATAAAAATTATCTATAAGCCATTTATAATGTGTAATAATTATATAAAACTCAATAAAACACATAGTGTGGCTAATATAACTCAAAGTTTCTTTTTTATTTATTTAAAATTGACATTAATTTAAGTAAAAAACAAGTGACATGATGAAAAATGACCAAACACATTCGTATTATTTTGATATATTAGAAAAAATATCTATAAGTCATTTGTGATGTGTAGGAATCATCCACACTTCAATACAATGCATGGTGCGGCCAGTATCACTCAAAGTATCTTTTTTTTATTTAAAATTGACATTAATTTAAGTAAAAACAACAAGTGACATACTAAAAACCAAGAAAAAACATTTTAATTATTTTGATACTTTAGAAAAATGATCTATGAGTCATTTGTGACATGTAGGAATCAACCCCACCTCAATCTGACACATGGTGTGACCGGTATGACTAAACGTGTCCATTATCAGTTTAAAATTAACATTTTAGTTCAAAAACATGTCACTCACTAAAAACCAAGAAAATGTACTCTTATTATCTTAATAATTTATAAAATTTATTAATAAGTCATTTGTGGAATGTATAAAGTAGTCTCATGACAAACCAATGCACGATGCGACCGGTATGACTCATAAGGCATGTTTCCAGTTTGAAATGATATTTTAGTAAAAAAATCAACTGGCATACTGAAAATCAAGAAAACACATTCAGATTATTTTTATACTATAGGAAAATTATATATGTCATTTTTTACATGTTGGAATCATCCTCACCTCAATACAATGCACAGTGTGGATGATATAACTCCAAATGTGTCATTATTTAAAATTGACCTTAATTTTAGTAAAAAAACAAGCGACATACTCAAAACTAAGAAAACACATTCATATCGTTCTTATATTTTATTACAATGACCCATAACTAATTTGTGATGTATAGGAATCAACCCTACCTCAATAGGATATAGAGTGTGAGCAGTATAACTCCAGATGTGTCTTTTTTATTAATGTATTCTTTTATATTAATGTTTAATTTATTTCTTTATAGTATTATTAACATAATATTTATTTTCTTATATATGAATAATCTTTTTCTTAGGTTGATATGATTTTTTCAACAACTAATACCATGGGAGGACATTTTTGAGAGGGGATCACGAGTATCAAAAGATGAAACATTATTATTTTTAAATGTTTGTTGGATAATTATATATATAATTATATAAATCATTGTTTGAAACACATATATAATTGTTTTTTTGTATATAACATGGGTGGACATTTTTTTATTACTAATGTTACATTAAATTTATATAACATTGTTTGAAATTACAGTTTTTTGCTGGGTGTGTTGTTATATTAATAGCATATTTCAGCTGGTAAGGCCTTTATCAGCCCTAAAAAAGAATTGATAAAGGGGACCCCCCTTTATCATCATTGTGATTAAAAACACTTTTTTAGCACTATTAAATCCATTTTGCGTGCTGTTAAAGAGCATATGTTTAGTAGTGTATGTTTATTTCTCATTTGTTTTACATGAAAATGAAGATTAGAAATTTTAACATCTTGTTTTCACCAACATGTATAATTCATTATCATGAAATTTACTGTTATGTTTAAATATTTTTTTATCTATTTTTGATAGCAATCAATTGATATAAAATATAATAGAATGTAATAATTAGATTTTTCCATTTTTTCAATTTTCATTTCTAATTCATTCATGTAATTTTTACCCTTTTTTATTCGATGATATGATATTTATTTATATGTTTTAAAACATATATATCATATAAAAAAGTAATCATGATGTAATTTTTAAATTTTACTATATCTGAGGGAGTACAAATGAGATTTCAAAGCACACATGCCCACAAGGAGGGGGAATCAATGTTCCATACCCTTTTTAAAACAGATTACAGAATGCATGTCGTTGGCCTCATCATCAATTAAAGTGAATTGATCTAATGGAATGACTCTCTTAAAAATATTCACTTTAAGAGAAAACAATCCAAATAACTATCAAAACCAAGAGTTTTTACAAACTTTACCACTCAGTTTAAGTGTATATTATTTAGTGTGTTATGAGAAATGCTCCGCTACTCACATATTATTGTTCTTTTATCCAAATAATAAAAAAATGGAATCAAGTGAATGACCTTGAAATTCTTATTACAAAGTGTTTATCAATCACTTGTTGTGTTTCCCACGCAATTACAAAAAATTTATGTTTTGAAATATGATGATGAAGAATAATGATATTCAAATGTTCAAGCACCATGATGTCACTTTCTTCATTAGCTTTGATAAACTCGCAAGGTCTTCAGGTGGAGAAAGAACTATTTTTAATTTTTTTATCAAGAACTCACTTGAGTTATTTTAAATTCTTTGAAAATTATGTACAATCAATCAAATTTGAATCTCAATAGTTACTCAAGGTGTCCCTTGAAATTTTTCCAACACAAATCAGTGACTTAACCTTTGTATTAATGAATAACTCTAACAAGAGTCTCCTAAAAATATGTTTTATTCAACATAATAATCATTTTCACTTATTAAATGTTGAGATGTGATAATTTTTGTTTCACACAATTATGATATATCCATTTGATGGAGATATTCCCTAAATTCTATACAAAATTGAGGTTTCTAGGCTGATATCGTAATGCACAATATCTACATGTCATATGGTATTCCATAGTGGAAATCAAGACATGTCGTATGTGCAAGGGCCCAATTTCCTAAAGACCCTCAATTTATGTTTTTTGGGGGCTTTGTGTTGTTGAAAAGGTGTTTGAAGGTATTACAGAGGCTAGGGAAGTGTTCAATCCTTTCAAAGGGCCACCACATCATGGTGGTGGGTGTGGTGCTGGGTGTTTTGGTCTTGGGTACTTGGAGGTTGTCCATGTGGTGATGGGGTGAACCACGATGAGTGAAACAACCTGGTTGACCATGGTGTTGGTCATGGTATTGGGAGTGGTTCTTGTGTGGTTGCCTTATGTGAAATGGGTAGCATGGAAATGCCCAACTAAGGGTGTGGTGCTCGATGTGGTACTCTGGGAGACCGTCTATGTAAAATAGGGAGCTGGAGCTCACCATGCCATAGTCCATGGTCATGGGAATTTTGAAGAGAAAATGACCAATCCTTTTATGCTACACCTAGTGGTTGGTTGTGGCGGGCTCTAGTGAAACCAGCATGTCCTGAACCATGTTGTGTCCTAGGTCATGGTGATGATCTAATCGGGTTTTTAAAACACACATGAAAGGGGGAACTGGCTGCGTGTGATTTGGATCTCCTTTGACCAAGGGATAAAACGAAATAATGTAAGAACTCAAGTAAATTTAGAATTAAATCAAATTTATTCCTTATTACTATTCATTAAATAGATTTTATATAGTTATTATAAGAGTATTAAGTAATTTTTTCAATCAAAAAGGAAATAGTTTTATTCTTATTAAACTCATTTTATTATATTATATGGTTTTATTTAAAAGTTTAATTCCTAAATTTTAGAATTTTAATTTTAGAAAATTAACTTAATTTTTAAAATCAACATATTAAAGTTATATTGGGGTGAAATTTTTATATTTTTCTGAAAAGTTCGATTTTTCAATGAATAGTTAAAATATTGATTTTTATTGAAAACTGTATTTTTGTTTCAAGAATTTAAGAAGACTATTTTTTAAAATAGTTTCAAAGTAAAATTAGTTCCCTTATATTATTAACAATTCAATTAGTTTAATTTTAATCAATTTTATGGTTGAATTTGGTATAAAAACATTTTCGTACTTAAAAAAATATTTTTTCTGAAAAACTGTTTTTCGTTATGTTTTGAATTTTTATCTTAAATTATTTTTTCCCACCTCTAGAAGTTGAATCTTTAAAAATTTATTCCACATTTGAAAATAGAAGGTTAAGATTTGGTAAATATTTCCCTTTTATTTTTGGTTATTATGAATAATAACCATAGTAAATATTTATCACCTCCATAAGGGTAAACCAGGTAATTAACGTTAACAATAGCATGATAAGGCCTAAAACTCCCCCTAAAACTTGTATTTATTTTATTGTCTAAGTGTGTTTAAACCATGACCATTAAATTCTCTAAATAAAAACAATTTCCTTCCATTTTCCTTTGATAATGACCTTAATATAATTTTAAATAAGAATAAAAACAAAATGTCACCCTCTTTGTTTTAATATCTCTAGATTTTTTTCATAAGGATAAAAGTGGTTTTATTAAATTTTAAATGGTTATTTTAAATATAAATTATTTTTTACAGTGATAATTAATTTTTAATTTTTAATTATTAAATAATTACCTTAATGCTTTCATAATACCGACATAGTGCTAGTGCAGGCAATAGAAAAATCCAGTAAATAATTTAAAAAACACTAAAAGTAATATTTTTTGGGTGAGTTATAGTATCCCATTCACCCTCTATGACTAGAATAGTGGAAAAGGTCTTTGTGGGGTGTCATGAAGCTATTGGGTTTGAGTCTCCCCAACTTCCTACATGTGTGTGTTTTCATGTTTCTTTATAGCTTTTTAGTTCCCCTTCCACGACCATTTATAATATAACATTCCATTAATTTTATATATAAAAATAAGATATTAGATATGTTTGAATAGATTATATTCTAATTCCATTGGTTTCATGTTATTTTTAAAGTCAAATTTATTGAATAGTTCCAAAAAATGGCATTAATGATATTTCATAATAAACAATATTTTATTAAATGGTTTAAAATTCATAAAAAACCTATCTTAGTCTAAGAGAATTAGATATGGTTTAAAATATAAACAATGGTCCATATATATACTTATCCATTTATATTAACTTTATTTACCCCTAAATTGTAAAAAGCATTGATGTTGGATTAATTGTCAAAAAGAGTTAACACGAGTTAAAATAAAGAGATTATGGTGAAAACATCACCTAAACTTGTACATATTTTATGGAATGAAAGAATTTAAAATTAACCTCATATTATCTTAAAATTATATCAATTTAGAACCATTTTTCCATGAAAATTAATTTATATTAATTTAATACTTTAAGTAATTCCAAGAGTGCCCCTCCCCTCACTTATAAAAGGGCACCTCCTCTCCCCTTTTCCTCAAACCTTTTGAGTACATTAGTTCATCCAAGACCTACTCAATTCACTCCCCAATTTTACTCCCTATGTCCTAGATGCCCTAGTTTTATTATAAAACCATAATAGGAATGTTTTTGGTGTAAACCTAAATAGGTTTTCTGTAGAAGAGGTATAGTTCTTAACCAAGTATTTTCGTTTTATTTTTTATTCTAATTCCTTCAAATATTCTTCAACCATTATGAAATAATAAAATTATTATATTAAATATACTAATATTTTATTATGATAATGTTATAATACATATCCATATCCTATTCCATTAAATGGGAAACAAAACCATCATTGTAACACCCCAGGTAAATAAAGAATATGACATCTTTATTTTTATCCATATTTGTGAATGAAATATTAATATGAATTTAAAGGGGATGCTATGCTCAATGGCGTACCCAACACGCAACAACGAGTTTCTTGGGAATCTTACGATGCACTCTAATAATAAAATAATATTATTTTAAATGGTAGTTAACATGTAGCCGTTGTATTGGCGGGAATGGATAGAAATAACTAAAATATGATTATATATGTTTTTTTAAATGTTTTTACATTTATCCAATAAAAGATAAAGGCTTAAAATACGGAAAGAATTCAATTTTAGGCTTTTATACCCTAATTTTCACTAAAGGTTCACTTATCGCCTTTTGGTGGAGAACTGTCATTAAATATAGTTTTGATCACTCTTATACATTATTTTGGACCAAATAAAACTCTTCTTAAGAATTGGGACATCAAAATTTACTTTGTGTAAATTTTTGGTATCTTTCTGATAAAGTTCATTTTTTTAATGAATAGTGTAAAATGTTGTATTTTAATTCAAAACCTCTTTTTAATATAATAAATTTATAGGATTAGATTATCTTTTGAATTGGTTTTAAAGTAAAATTAGAATATATTTTTACCATTAAATACAATAGTGGTCATTGGAATTAATTTCACTTTGAAATCAGACTTAAACTAGTGTCAATCTTTTGATACTTATTGTTTTATAAAAACACGCTATTTGCTCTGACAGCGGGAATTAATTATTAAATTAATTAATGTGACTTATATGTTTTGAATTTTGTAAAATGGACTTCATTTTTGAATTCGGAATATCAAATATAGCTTAGGGTGAATTTTTGGGATTTTTCTGAAAAACTTCAATTTTTGATGAATAGTGAAACCACTAAGTGGTACTTATAAAAACTAATTTTTCCGTTTAAATGAAATTTTGCCATCTTTGTGTTTTGAATTTCAAAAATCTGACATACATGGTTTTCATTAAGAAGTAAAATGTGGTTCAATGGGATTAAAATAATTTTTTTGGTGAATAGTAACTTATTAAGTTTTTAATCGCGATTAGAGGTAATTAGTGTAGTTTAAGGTAAAAATAATGTTTTAATAATACGAAATGAACTTGAAACATGTCCTAACCTCATTTAATGTGTCATGGCCGACCAAGACAACCCATGGGTCAACTTGGGGACCCCATGAAGCCACTTTGGTTGGAAAATGACATTAATATCTTTTTATTTAAAGTTAAAGTAAAAATGAGACAAACATGAAATGTTTTACTAAAAAAACTTTTACATGGGGTTATAAAAATCATATTTTTGACTATAAATATTCATTGGAAAGATAAAAAGATTTCCTACATTATAGTATTTTTTTTATAATTTTTGGACATTAAATAAATTAAATTATTTATGACATCATGATGATGCATCGATGACCTCATTATTTAATGATTTAAATAAAATGGAAAGATAATGTAATATCTAAGACCTACACATGTCCAAAACCTATTGAATGAGTGGATTTCGAACCCTTATCACCTTATCCTCGAAACACATCAATGTGGGACCTCTTAAATCCAAATACCATTTTAAAATAAAGTGACTTTTCTTTACCTTCCAAGTGTGCCCCTCCTCTCCTCTTATAAAAGGCCCCCACCTCTACCTCCTTACCCACACTCCCAAAGCCTTTGGCTCGGCCAAACTCTGCCCATTTTGTCTCTAAACTTCCCTCTCTTACTCCTTTAAGTCTCAATTTGGGCATAAGTCTTCCCAAGGAAGCCTTTGAGCTCAAACCAAAGGGAGTTACCCGATTTTAAGGTAATGTCTTCTTTTGAGTCCTTTTGTTTGATTTTGCTTCTCCAACCCCCTAAACTATTTTTATTATTTTATTTTGTAACAACTACAGTATCCTAAATATACTAGGATGTTTTTATAAGAAGGATTCGAGCTACACTTACACACACCTACATCTAATGGTTAAAGAACATACTGTTTCCGTGGATGGCGAATTTCTGCCTCCCGAAACGATGATTGTTCAACATTCTTTTAACACCTTCAAAGGTGGCCATTAAGATGACACTATATTTATATATGATATATAATATGTTTATTTTTTCCTTAAGCTTCTTTATTTTTCATTTTGGGAATACCTTTATGGTTTCCATTATGGGTAAACGCGATATCTTCATTTAAGGAAGTGCGGACTACCACCCCCTCAAAGTGATGTGATTCGTTAATGCCATATGTGGGAAGTATAAAGGATGGATTTAAAATTATTATATATGATGTTATACTGGAATTATAATATACCTATATATCATTATTATTCCATTCCATAAAAATATGAAATAGAAATGAAAGTAGCGTTCATGCGTACGTACGGCTTACCGTCTCCATAAACGGTGCATTTCATTTCTTATCCCCAAATGTAATGTACTATTATAAGTACATGTATATAATGGATATACATGATGAATGATACATCTAAATGATGAATATAATTATGGAATTAAAATATACATACCTCTCATTTAGTTTTAATTCCATTAATATGACATAGAAATGAAAGTAGCGTTCATGCGTACGTACGGCTTACCGTCTCCATGAACGGTGCATTTCATTTATTACCTCTAAATGATTATGTAATATTATAAATACATTTATATTCTGGATATATATGATATATATTATATCCAAATCATGAATATAATTCTGGATATTATGAACATTTGACCACACGAACAACATGTAATTGTAAGAAGTCCACTTTCGACTTAAGAACCGAATATCGACAAAACAAACATTATTAACTTAAATGATTACATAATGTTTATAACATGGAAATAAGTGATCTAAAAGGAATAATTAACTAGAAAAAGGTTCTTAATAAAGTGTAAATTAACTCAAGTTTATTATTCAGGACGTTAAATAACGATCGAGTCAAGTCGGACCCGAGGTAAGGGATCCTACTCCTCTCTTTCTTTTTAAGTACACTCTTTTATGTCATTCCTTCTAAGCTCGTCTTTCTTGTTATTGGGATGTTCTTTTATATTACTCTTACTGTAATTTTTATGTTCATATGATTAGAGACCCTATTCTCTCTCATCAATCCATTTTGGAAGTTTTGAGTGGCGCCGTTAGGCTGCCGAATTTTCGTAAGAGATCCAACCTCTCTCTTTCTCTTTAAGTACTCCCCTTTATGTCACTTCTTTTAAGATCCTCTTTGTTATGTTGGGGGATGTTATTTTATATTCCTCTTTCTATAAACTTTATGTTAATATGATGAGATACCCTATTTGATCTCATCAACCCATTTTTGTAAGTTTTATGTGGCGCCGTTAGGCTGCCGAGTTTTCGTAAGGGATTTTTCATCTCACTTTTATTCCCGTGAGATTTATGCTACATTTGCCACAATTTCCTTTGATTGGTGTATGTACTGCCCATTATTTTACTCATTGTGTAATATACTTTCTTTTATGATTATTTACATCAATGTTGTATTGTCCTTCTTTCATGGGGTGTATGTTTTGAAAGATACCCAAGTCGGTAAGGGAACCTTTCACCCTCCTCTTTTTAAAAGACTTCGTTTGTTGGTTCTTTTAATTTACATATTGTTATATTGGGATATGTTCTCATATATCCTTATTGATGTAAATTTTATGTCCAAGTGATGAGATACCTTTTTTTAATCTCTCATCAACTCATTTTGATGTGACGCCGTTAGGCTGTCAAGGGAACTTCTTAACCCAATTTCGATTTCCTTGGGTTCAACATGTAGTTATTGAATATGTCATCCTTTGAATATGTTTGAATGAACTTTGATTATTTTACACTTAATATCCACTTAATATTTGGTTTATTCATTTGTCACACATAATTATGTAATTTATTTATCCTTAAACCAAGGATACCGTCTTTGTAAGGGACTTCGTCTCAATATCCATTCATTGAGGCATATTTTGTTTTATACACAACCTCCTTTTATACGGTGTATAAACCCCTTTGACTTTTACGTTTATCCAAAAAGGAATCTTTTTTTATACGAAGCATTTACTAAACGACAAAAGGGAATGTTTTTGTCGTACGTATGTGGCGACAACAACTTCTCCGCCGCCGTGACCATTATTTGAGTTTCGGCTTCCTCTACAAGCCATACCTTTTATTTTAAAGAAAAATAAATACCATGTTTTACTTTTCTTTTATTTTGGTATTGGAAATGGTTTTCATAATGTTTTTATATCAATTTGTTATATTGATATCATGTGATTGAAAGGTGGAAATGTTCTGTTTCCTTTATGCATGTTTTATGCGATACAATTATGTTGAGGTTCTTGGGCATTATTATGAAGACAGGTGGCTCTGTGATAAACTAAGGGCGGGTGATCCCAATATAGCTCTCCAATGCATTGGGTAACGCGAATGAGTGAAACGTTAAGGTTTCTCCGAAGAGATTTAGGGAATATACTGTGATGGGTATTCCAAACGTAACCAAGAGGGTTACTCCCTACGTAAGAATGTTATGAATGCCTCAAGTTACCTTTTATATATTATGATTTTGATGATTTATTCATGATTTGATGAGGTATGTTAAAGTGCCTATGTTTTATGGGTAAAGTATGATTTCATTCTTATGTATATATGAACTCATGTTTCCTTTCCATATTTTTATAACCCTTACTGAGCTTTTTATGCTCATCCCAGGTTTTTGAAATGTTTTTCACAGGTCAAGGGAAAGGTACATGATATGATGATAGTGTCAAGGGAGTGTCAAGAAAGAATCCGTGTTTTATTTTAAATATGTTTTCGTTGATGGGAAGAATGAATATTGTCTTTTATGTAACCACTTTGTTTAAATGTGGAATGTAATGCAAGTTTCATGATCTAATTCTCTAAAACTCTAAACCTGAAAAGATCCTCAATGTGTAATCTTGTAATAACTCAAGATTAAGTAAGGTTTAAGGCTGGGGCCTTATAGTTGGTATCAGATGTCGGTTTAGATAACTTTAGAGGTTAGGGTATTCTTTACGCATAAGTGAAATTACCATAATGGTTAGGATTTCAGAAAGATTCCTAGTTTTAGATAAAGTGAATGAGTAAGTATATCTTAGTATTTACCTTCCTCATTAGTACATGATGGTTTTGTTGATATACTCACACTGACATTTCTATTTTTAGTGAATGGATGGATCTAGCAGGCACCAAAGTGAAAATAGGTTTGAAGGAAACTGTGGTGGTTCTCTGATTAAGAGACTGGATGAAATGGGGCTTTCAATAAGGAAACTCGTGGTTGTTCTAAACCAACTATCAAGGAGTCATGATCAACCACTTGAACCTTGGTATGTTCTGTAATGAATCATGTATGAGATGACCAATCGATGTGGAAGTTCAGGTAATAATTATAAAGGTAACCATTAGAGTTTATATGATCCTTACTTTTGAGGTAATTATGGGTTATTATATGATATGCTGGAAAATGAAAGGCATGAGATAAAATTGAGGTTAAAATATGTAATGATCATTTTTGATGATTTTATCTCTTTTTGGGGAATGATTTAAGAATTATATAGTTTTGGAAAAAGGACAACACGCAGACCGTGTGACAACCCGTCGCGTCAAAGCTGCGGGAATCGAACCCACAACCAAAGTGCGACTGGTATTTATCGCCTACCACTGGACTACGTGAAGTCCCTGGTTAGTTTGACTGATTCTTTTTAGTTATATGATTTTATGAATTAAGAGTAAGTTTATTTTTGGTTATTTATGAAAATGATTAACCTATCATGGAGGATATGTTATTAGGTTAATTACTTTTCAATACGAGACTTTAGGAGCAACTGATGTTGTTTGGAGATAAATGTTACGATTTAACTTGGAAGACTATGTGACTAAATCCTTCAAATATTTGGGTTTCAATATTAGTTTGGTTTACTTTGAAGTATTTTATGGACAATTTGGTTATCGAATGGTCCTCATTGAACTTTGGGTTTTGTTGGACAAATTTTGAGATTAAGAATAGATTTTCTTTTTATAAAGGGTTATCCTTTTCTGGATTATCTGATCTTGTAGTAACCTTTTTGGTTTTAGTTTTGGTTAAGGTTTGAAGACATGGGAAATGTATAGTTATTTTTTTGTGGATTAGGTGCTCCTCTATAAGTTGTTTATAGTACTCTTAATGCGAACAAGTCTTCCTAAATACTCGTCTTTTGGAGAAAGTATGAGTCTGTGTGAGAAATCTAGTAAAAGTTGAAAGTCAACATGACAAGTAAGTATGTTTCCTTATGTTTTATTTAATATCAAAAATAAAATCCTCAATAAAAAGTAACTTAAAACAAAAATGTTGTCTATTAACTTTTCCTACTGAGGAACCCAACACCGTTTAACCCATAACAAGTTTTTGATTTTCTTATTGTTAACTTTCTCCTAAACATGTTTTCTATCACTCTCCATCAGAACATGACCCTATGTTTTCTCCTCCATGTCCATGTTTTCCTACATGGAATCCTAGTATGGGTTAACTCAGGTGACCTCTATACTTATCTTTCTTTATTTTAAAGTGATTGTTTTACCGACTCTTGTTTCGATGTGGGATTTTCAATGAAGTTTCCGATCCCAATTTTAAAATTGCGAGGACGCAATTCCCAAAAGGGGGGAAGGATGTAACACCCCAGGTAAATAAAGAATATGACATCTTTATTTTTATCCATATTTTTGAATGAAATATTAATATGACTTTAAAGGGGACGCTATGCTCAATGGCGTACCCAACACGCAACAACGAGTTTCTTGGGAATCTTACGTTGCACTCTAATAATAAAATAATATTATTTTAAATGGTAGTTAACATGTAGCCGTTGTATTGGCGGGAATGGATATAAATAACTAAAATATGATTATATATGTTTTTTTAAATGTTTTTACATTTATCCAATAAAAGATAAAGGCTTAAAATACGGAAAGAATTCAATTTTAGGCTTTTATACCCTAATTTTCACTAAAGGTTCATTTATCGCCTTTTGGTGGAGAACTGTCATTAAATATAGTTTTGATCACTCTTATATATTCTTTTGTACCAAATAAAACTCTTCCTAAGAATTGGGACATCAAAATTTACTTTGTGTAAATTTTTGGTATCTTTCTGATAAAGTTCATTTTTTTAATGAATAGTGTAAAATGTTGTATTTTAATTCAAAACCTCTTTTTAATATAATTTATTTATAGGATTATATTATCTTTTGAATTGGTTTTAAAGTGAAATTAGAATATATTTTTACCACTAAATCCAATAGTGGTCGTTGGAATTAATTTCACTTTGAAATCAGACTTAAACTAGTGTCAATCTTTTGATACTTATTGTTTTATAAAAACACGCTATTTGCTCTGACAGCGGGAATTAATTATTAAATTAATTAATGTGACTTATATGTTTTGAATTTTGTAAAATGGACTTCATTTTTGAATTCGGAATATCAAATATAGTTTAGGGTGAATTTTTGGGATTTTTCTGAAAAACTTCAATTTTTAATGAATAGTGAAACCACTAAGTGGTACTTATAAAAACTAATTTTTCCGTTTAAATGAAATTTTGCCATCTTTGTGTTTTGAATTTCAAAAATCCTACATACATGGTTGTCATTAAGAAGTAAAATTTGGTTCAATGGGATTAAAATAATTTTTTGGTGAATAGTAACTTATTAAGTTTTTAATCACGATTAGAGGTAATTAGTGTAGTTTAAGGTAAAAATAATGTTTTAATAATATGAAATGAACTTGACACATGTCCTAACCTCATTGGATGTGTCATGGACGACCAAGAAAACCCATGGGTCAACTTGGGGACCCCATGAAGCCACTTTGGTTGGAAAATGACATTAATATCTTTTTATTTAAAGTTAAAGTAAAAATGAGACAAACATGAAATGTTTTACTAAAATTTTTTTTACATGGGGTTATATAAAATCAGATTTTTGACTATAAATATTCATTGGAAAGATAAAAATATTTCCTACATTATAGTATTTTTTTTATAATTTTTTTACATTAAATAAATTAAATTATTTATGACATCATGATGATGCAGCGATGACCTCATTATTTAACGATTTAAATAAAATGGAAAGATAATGTAATATCTAAGACCTAAACATGTCCAAAACCTATTGGATGAGTGGATTTAGAACCCTTATCACCTTATCCTCGAAACACATCAATGTGGGACCTCTTAAACCCGAATACTATTTTAAAATAAAGTGACTTTTCTTTACCTTCCAAGAGTGCCCCTCCTCGCCTCTTATGAAAGGCCCCCACCTCTACCTCCTTACCCACACTCCCAAAGCCTTTGGATCGGCCAACCTATGACCATTTTGTCTCTCCAATTCCCTCTATTACTCCTTGAATCCTCAATTTGGGCAGAAGTCTTCCCAATGAAGCCTTTGAGCTCAAACCAAAGGGAGTTACCCGATTTTAAGGCAATGTCTTCTTTTAAGTCCTTTTGTTTGATTTTGCTTCTCCAACCCCCTAAAATCTTTTTATTCTTTTCTTTTGTAACAACTACAGTATCCTAAATATACTAGGATGTTGTTATAAGAAGGATTCAAGCTACAATTACACACACCTACATCTAATGGTTAAAGAACATACTGTTTCCGTGGATGACGAATTTCTGCCTCCCGAAACGATGATTGTTCAACATTCTTTTAACACCTTCAAAGGTGGACATTAAGATGACAATATATTTATATATGATATATAATATGTTTATGTTTTCCTTAAGCTTCTGTATTTTTCATTTTGGGCGTACCTTTATGGTTTCCATTATGGGTAAACGCGATATCTTCATTTAAGGAAGTGCGGACTACCGCCCCCTCAAAGTGATGTGATTCGTTAATGCCATATGTGGGACGTATAAAGGATGGATTTAAAATTATTATATATGATGTTATACTAGAATTATAACATACCTATATATCATTATTATTCCATTCCATAAAAATATGAAATAGAAATGAAAGTAGCGTTCATTCGTACGTACGGCTTACCATCTCCATGAACGGTGCATTTCATTTCTTATCCCCAAATGTAATGTACTATTATAAGTACATGTATATAATGGATATATATGATGAATGATACATATAAATGATGAATATAATTCTGGAATTAAAATATACATACCTCTCATTTAGTTTTAATTCCAATAATATGACATAGAAATGAAAGTAGCATTTATGCGTACGTACGGCTTACCGTCTCCATGAACGGTGCATTTCATTTCTTACCTATAAATGATTATGTAATATTATAAATACATGTATATTCTGGATATATATGATATATATGATATCCAAATCATGAATATAATTCTGGATATAATGAACATTTGACCACACGAACAACATGTAATTGTAAGAAGTCCACTTTCGACTTATGAACCGAATATCGACAAAACAAACATTATTAACTTAAATGATTACATAATGTTTATAACATGGAAATAAGTGATCTAAAAGGAATAATGAACTAGAAAAAGGTTCTTAATAAATTGGAAATTAACTCAAGTTTATTATTTAGGACGTTAAAGAATGATCGAGTCAAGTCGGACCCGAGGTAAGGGATCCTACTCCTCTCTTTCTTTTTAAGTACACTCTTTTATGTCATTCCTTCTAAGCTCGTCTTTCTTGTTATTGGGATGTTATTTTATATTAATCTTACTGTAATTTTTATGTTCATATGATGAGAGACCCTATTCTCTCTCATCAATCCATTTTGGAAGTTTTGAGTGGCGCCGTTAGGCTGCCGAATTTTCGTAAGATATCTAACCTCTCTCTTTCTCTTTAAGTACTCCCCTTTATGTCACTTCTTTTAAGATCCTCTTTGTTATGTTGGGGGATGTTATTTTATATTCCTCTTTCTATAAACTTTATGTTAATATTATGAGATACCCTATTTGATCTCATCAATCCATTTTTGTAAGTTTTATTTGGCGCCGTTAGGCTGCCGAGTTTTCGTAAGGGATTTTTCATCTCACTTTTATTCCCGTGAGATTTATGCTACATTTGCCACAATTTCCTTTGAGTGGTGTATGTACTGCCCATTATTTTACTCATTGTGTAATATACTTTCTTTTATGAGTATTTACATCAATGTTGTATTGTACTTCTTTCATGGGGTGTATGTTTTGAAAGATACCCAAGTCGGTAAGGGAACCTTTCACCCTCCTCTTTTTAAAAGACTTCTTTTGTTGGGTCTTTTAATTTACATATTGTTATATTGGGATATGTTCTCATATATCCTTATTAATGTAAATTTTATGTCCAAGTGATGAGATACCTTTTTTTTAATCTCTCATCAACTCATTTTGATGTGACGTCGTTAGGCTGTCAAGGGAACTTCTTAACCCAATTTCGATTTCTTTGGGTTCAACATGTAGTTATTGAATATGTCATCCTTTGAATATGTGTGAATGACCTTTGATTATTTTACACTTAATATCCACTTAATATTTGGTGTATTCATTTGTCACACATAATTATGTAATTGATTTATCCTTAAACCAAGGATACCGTCTTTGTAAGGGACTTCATCTCAATATCCATTCATTGAGGCATATTTTGTTTTATACACAACCTCCTTTTATACGGTGTGTAAACCCCTTTGAATTTTATGTTTATCCAAAAAGGAATCTTTTTTTATACGAAGCGTTTACTGAACGACAAAAGGGAATGTTTTTGTCGTACGTATGTGGTGACAACAACTTCTCCGCCGCCGTGACCATTATTTGAGTTTTGGCTTCCTTTACAAGCCATACCTTTTATTTTAAAGAAAAATAAATACCAAGTTTTACTTTTCTTTTATTTTGGTATTGGAAATGGTTTTCATAATGTTTTTATATCAATGTGTTGTATTGATATCATGTGATTGAAAGGTGGAAATGTTATGTTTCCTTTATGCATGTTTTATGTAATACAATTATGTTAAGGTTCTTGGGCATTATTATGAAGACGGGTGGCTCCGTGATAAACTAAGGGTGGGTGAGCCCGATATAGCTCTCCAATGCATTGGGTAATGCAAAGGAGTTAAACGTTAAGGTTTCTCCGAAGAGATTTAGGGAATATACTGTGATGGGTATTCCAAACGTAACCAAGAGGGTTACTACCTACGTAATAATGTTATGAATGCCTCAAGTTACCTTTTATGTCTTATGATTTCGATGATTTATTCATGATTTGATGAGGTATGTTAAAGTGCCTATGTTTTATGGGTAAAGTATGATTTCATTCTTATGTATATATGAACTCATGTTTCCTTTCCTTATTTTTATAACCCTTACTGAGCTTTTTATGCTCATCCCAGGTTTTTGAAATGTTTTTCACAGGTCAAGGGAAAGGTACATGATATGATGATAGTGTCAAGGGAGTGTCAAGAAAGAATCCGTGTTTTATTTTAAATATGTTTTCGTTGATGGGAAGAATGAATATTGTCTTTTATGTAACCACTTTGTTTAAATGTGGAATGTAATGCAAGTTTCATGATCTAATTCTCTAAAACTCTAAACCTGAAAAGATCCTCAATGTTTAATCTTGTAATAACTCAATATTAAGTAAGGTTTAAGGCTGGGGCCTTATAATCATTCATGTGTACGACAAACTACCGGCTTACGAACTGATGTAATTTTTTTTTCTATCACCACCCCTCACAACTAGTTATAATGGTGGATTTAATATATATATATATGTGATAAAAATTAAATAATTATCATTATATAAATATAATATATCATATAATCTCTTAAATTTCCATCTATTGAAAAATGATAACGTCCTTAGTGCATACGTGTGGACTACCACCTCCACGAAGCGATTGATCCATTTTTCATCACCACATCACATGGAAGATATATATAATATTATTTAAATATATAATATTATATTTATTATATAATCAGAATTTTATAAATATAAAATAATACTTACTTTCTTTCCATCATTATCATTGAAAAATGGAAACATTACTTATGCGTACGTATGACCTACCATCTCTATGATTTTAACATAGTTAATTTTTCATAACCATATTTCATGGTTGATTTTAAAAGTATAATTTATGTATAAAAATGGTGATTATTTCATGATTACTATTTAGGATATGATTAAATAATGACCTCTTTGACTATATTCAACATAACAATGTCATTTTGGACATATGAGCTGAATATCGTCAAAACATCTGACGTAAACTTAATTGATTAAGTATTTGTATATAACATAAAATAAAATGAAAAATAAACTTAAAAAGGTTCCTTAGAAAGTAAATAATCAACTTAAGTTTATTATTCAGGAATATAAAGTACGTATGTGGCGAGTCATACTTGAAGTAAGAGACCCTTTACTTTAAAACCTCATTTTAATTGTTTTAAAGATTTATTTTCTAAATATTTTTCTTCCATGTAAATATTATTAAAAATATTTTATGGATTTATTTATATATAAATAAATGAATTATAAATTAAATTTTATGTCACTTTTTAATTTCATTCAAATTTTTCAAAAGTAATCCTTTTATGTATTTTATACGGAACATTTTTACTTTCTTAACAAAAGGAAAAAAATGTTCTATTTTAATGTATATGGAATCATATATTTTACCACCACCATAAACATTATTTGATGTTTTTATTTATTTATAAGATTCTATGTTTTCTTCAAATAAAAACCCCTCTTCCCTTTATTTTGGGTATTTTAGTTTTGAAAATAGGTTTTAAAAGGAAAAAAGTATTTTAATATTTGAAAGTGTTTTGCATATGGGTTTAAAAGAGTTTTTCAAGGGTTTTATGATAAGAAGTTGAGAGAATAAAATGTTTTATTAATGATATGGTACTTGAGAATTATATATTATGATGGGTGAGATCGATACAGATTATACGAAGGGTGAGTCCGATATAACTTATAAGATGGGTGAGCCTGATATAGCTCTCCATTGTATTCAGTAATGTTCCTTGTCTTTAAATTCATAAAGTGGGGAGTTAACCAGGGTGGTTTATCCTATAAATTTAACTAGGCTCAAATTATTTATGAAAAAATCTATGAATATAATGCTCTAAGTTTCCTAAATTGGTTTTTATTTTATTATTATGGGTTTAAAAGGTTTCTTTGAAAAAAAGTGTGTGTGTTTCTTGTGGATATGATTTATTTTATAAGATCAAAAAATATTGTGATAATGGTAAATTTTTTATTGTTTTTTATTTTTTTTTCACTGGACTAAAAATTTCTTTATTTTATGTCCCCTTCTGAACTTTTTATGCTCATACCATATTTTAAAATGTTTTTAATATGGTTGAAGGATGAGTAATAATAAATAAGAATTCATGTTGAAAGTAATGAAGAATTTTCATGAAAAGAAAACATGTTTTTTTAAATTTTTATATTATGGGAGAAATGAATACTGAGTAGAAGTGTACTCTTTTTAATATATGAGGTTTTTATATAATATTTATGACCTAATTATCTAAAAATCTAAAATTAAAATATATTTAGGTTTTAAAGAAAGTGAATTCTAGTATAAAGGCACTAGATTATGTAATGTTTAAGGTTGATTCCTTATAGAAGATATCATAGTAAAGATTTAGATAATCTTAGAGTTTATAATAATGTTAATAGAATACCTTTCAAAGATTATAGTTTATGGTTAATTTTAAATGATATAGAATTTTAATTACAATGTTTCTTCATCTAATATATATCTATTCATAATGGTTTTCCACAAATGAAATAGTAAAGCTTAATTAGGAAGGTATCAAGAGGAAAATATCCTTCTAAATCAGTGGATTAGAATGTTTAGAATTAGTACTGAGTGATTTCTTACTGTGATGGCTCAGTTTATGCAGGCTGTAAATGGTGGTGGAATCCATATTAGAGAGAAACCAAATTTATCACAAAGGAATATGTTGATAGTTGAGAATTTCATGAAATATCACCCTCTATATTTTTGTGAAACCATAGATCTAGTGGTAGCTAAATGATAGATCAATGTACTAGAAAAGATATTTGAAGTCATGGGATGTTTATAACATCAAAAGCTAACTATTTCTATTTATAATTTTGAAAGTGAGGTGGTATTTGGTTAAGAATACTAGAGAGATAAATGAGATTGATTCCATGGAATGAGACACATTTAAGAATATTTTCCTGGAGAAAAATTTCCTTAATATTTTTTGACTCAGAATGGAGAAAAATTTCTTGGAATTGAGGGAAAAAAAATAAAGATTCAGTAGCTGTGTATCAATAAATTTTTACAAAGTTTTCTAGGTACACACCAAATTTTATTCAGGACCTTGATAGTAAAATTAATATATTTTACTTAGTATTGAAACCAATTATATGAATATAATTGGCCTCATGATAATTTAAAATCTATGAAAAAGTTTTTGTTATGTTGAGAAAGTTGAGATAGAGTTTTTTGGCACTTATGTTCCTCGAGATGGAAAGAGTAATAAGTGGTCAAATTGGAAATAATTGGAGAAGTAGTCAACCAGGAAGTCTTGAGGTAAGACCCTAACACATTCCAATTGAGGTAAAAAACATTTTAAGGAATGTTTTATAGGATATGTAAAGTGTTATCAGTGTGATAAGTTTGGTCATAGGGCTCATGACTGTAAAGAAAAGATTCCTGAACAATCCAAGAATGGAGTAATAGATCTAAATCCAACATTGAGATGTTTTAATTTTAATGTGTAGGGGTATTATGAAAAAAATGTATGTATGAAATTAGGTACTCAAGGTAGAAATCATAAATATCAAAATAAAAAAAGGCATGATAAAATCATTTTCTACTACTATGGTTGATGTTGGTCCATCTAATTAAGTAGATACAGGTACACTACTTGTTTATTAAAATTATACTAATGCCCTATTTAACTGTGTATTTTCACATTCCTTCATTATTTATAAATTTTAAAGTAAAATGAGAATATCATCTCATGAAAATAAGATAAAACTTTTAGTGAAAACTTTGGGTCAAAATATTAAAGTAACCAAGATTTATAAGAATCTTCCTATTGTTATCAATGGGATGGCCTTTCCTACAAATCTTATTAAACTACCCAAAGCAGAGTTTAATATTAGTTTATATTTGGATTTTATTTCCATTTATCTTGCTAGGATATATTTAGGAGCTGAGAAAGTTATATTAAATGATTTTATACATTTGATAACATATCAATAAGTTGAGAGGTTGAATAGAAATGATGGTGAAAGTTACCCAGATCATGCTATTGAAAAGAAATAAACCATTCAAATTAGTTATGTGTAAATAGTGAATGAAAATATTGATGTATTTCCTTATGAATTTTCTAGTGTTATTATTGACCAGGAGGTTAAATTGTTTATTGACTTAGTGCCTGATGCTAATCCTATTTCAAAACCCCCTTATCGAATGGATCAAATAGAAGTTTTTGAATTAAAAAATAAATTTTAGGAGTTTCTAGATAAAGGTTTCATTCATCCTATAACTTCACCATGGGGTGATCCTATTTTATTTGTTAAAAATAAATATGGTTTAATGAGACTTTTCATTGATTATAGAGCCTTGAATACCATCAATGTTAATAATAAGTATCTTTTGACTCATATCGATGATTTTTTTGATCATCTATAGGGAGAAAAGTATTTTTCAAAGATTTATCTTAGGTTAGGGTACCATAAATTGAAGGATAAGGAGGAATATATTATGAAGACAAAATTTCAGACTAGATACATGCGTTATAAGTTTGTAGTTATTACCTTTGTATTGTCTAATGAATCCATTATATTTATAGATATTATGAATAAAGTTATATATAACTATTTAGATAAGTTTTTGGTTGTGTTTATTGAGGATATATTGGTATATTATAAAATTAATGAGGATCATGAAAGACACCTACATATTTTTTTTCAAACTTTAAAAGAAAATAATCTATATGGAAAATTTATTAAGTGTGAATTTTGGTTGCAACAAATTTATTTCCTCAGGTATATTATTTCTAAAGATAGAATAACTATTAACCCTATTAAAACTAATTTTTTTTAAGTATGTAAAAGAAATAAAAATGTTACATATATTCATAATTTTATTAAATTATCAGGTTACTATCATCAGTTTGTTAAAAACTTTGTTCAGTTATTTATCCCACCGACTAAGCTAACTCAAAAAGGAGTTAAATTAATATAGACAAATGAGTGTGATGATTGATTAGAAAACCATCCTAATAAGGCCCTGATTTGATTATAAAACCATCATAGGAAGGATTTTGGTGTAAATATAAAGAGATTGTCCATGGGGTGTTATCCAAGTGGTACCTACTGGTTGTACCCCTCGCTCTCTGTGGGAACTGGCGCAGGCTCGAGTCCTTCCAGACTCAGACACTGTGCGTATTATGCAAAGGGAGATTCAAATCCATTACTTAGCTGGGGAGTGTGGAGCGCACCTGGGCTTGGTCGGGCCCCCCGCTGGGAGTCGGTGTTAGAAACCCACATTTTGATTATCAAATGGCCCCGCACTCACCTGGTCCCCTCGCCTCGTCCCTTCGATAGGGTTTCTCGCTTGGTTTCTTCGTGGCAGTGGATCCTCATGGTGTTCCCTGTCATTGATCATATTTGTCTTCTGCAGGTTCATAATTTCGTTTTTCTTTGTTTCATACTTGGTTTTTTGGCTTTTCTTCCCCACGGTTCCTCTCCCGGGGGAGTCTTCATCGTTCGTCTTAGGGGTTTTCCCATGTGTTTCCCCCTTCTTTCACCTTCTCTGGCGATTTGAAAATTGTTCCTTCATCTCCTTACCTCCGGCTCTCTCATCTTTTCCTCACCCCAGTTTGGTCTTTGTCTCTTCCCTTGTGAGGCTTGAGTTTCTTGCTTCCTCCTCCTCTACCCGTTCGACTTTTTCCATCGTACTAAGACCCCATCTTGGTCTAATACGATAGTGACCTAGACTGTTTAGGATGGTGAAGGTGGAGTGCTGGTACGAATCTTCAGCTGCTCGGGTGTTGGTTTGGCATTTTCCGTTTTCTTATGATATGTTCAATTTATAGCCCTGGGATTTTTCTCTACTATTCCCCATCAATAGTGATGTGGCTTTCGATGGTATGGTTTTGGAGGCGTTTGGTCTTTTATCCTCATCAATGAAGATGGTCTGCGTTTGGAATGTTCTGATGGTTGGTGTTTATGGTTTCAGTGATTTTTTTTCTGTTGCGGTGATGAATAGATGACGACAGAAAAGTGGTGATGTTTTTTGGTGGGTGGATGGTCTTCTATGGTCTCCGACGGTTCCATATCCCTTCTCTTCGTATTCCCTCTCTGTTCTCTGCTCTGGATCTAGATTCCACCATTATCTCCGAGGTGGATCTGCGCGGTGGTATTCAAGGGCCTTTGGGATGTGAGTCTGAATGGGCGGTGTCGAGAGGTGGATGGTGACGACGAATCGACCGTCGATGGTGTGTTTGTGTTCGGATCTGGAGAGATGTTGATGGTGGCTAGCGTTGACAACTGATACTGGTGACATGATGATGGCGGTTAGGTGTTCGAGGGTTGGTTTCTCGGGTGGCACAAGGCACGTGGTCTGTAATCCATTTTGACAGCTTCTTTGAATTTGAATTTGAATTTTGAAAATCTTCAGGCACGGTTCTTAAATGCAGTAGTTGTGGGCTGTGATGTTTTATTTTTTGCGTGGGTTGAATCTGGTGGTCTTATGTTAGGGTTCACACTCACCCCTCAAAAGTGTTATTAGAAAATACATATAACAAACTGGTCTGGGACATCCATGTGAAGGACGTCTGAACCGGCCCGTCACTAGACTTAAGGGTATTCCCGATATCCATGGGATGGAAAAAGTTCTTTGGCATCAAGGAATCACCACTTGGGAATGATTTTTTCCAATAAACAATTAATTAAATAATAAAGAAAAAGAAAATAAAATTTTGGCATGACCCGTACATATGTTGGCCATCCATGAAATAGAAAAACAAACAACAACCTAATATTAAACTAGGAAAGTGGTAAAAAAATGAGCACCAAAAACCTCCATAACCCTCCGATATCCCTCCCCTAGAAGAAAAATATGACCATCTAAATAGCCCTACTTTTTCAACCAATAACTATAGTTACCTTCCATCCATAGAAATAAGTAAAAGCCTAAGTGGACAATACAATAAAAGAAATCTAAATAAAAACAAAAATAAAAACATAACTACCTTTTTGTTACTGTACAAGTCACCACCCAAAAAACAAGAACCATAATTCCCCATGGGAGAGAATAAAGGATATGATAAACCTAAAATTGAAAATGATTATAGAAATAAAGGTGTGATCACAAAAAAACTTAGTAGGTCAAAACAACCCACCAAAACTAAGAATTAACTTTCATATTAAATCACAAGAATTCTAGTTTTAAATATGATAGAAAAGTAAACATTTTGTACAAATATTTAGAAAAAACAAAAACACATCACATGTGTGCTAAAAAATATTTTCTGTGGTTTTTGTTAAATGAAAAAAATTTCTTGGAAAACACATTTACCCTACCACTTGGAAAAACATAATTTTAAAGCCCACCTTTAAAACCATTTCATAAAAACCTCTTTTAGAAAATTCCCATTTTAAAACCCACACACATTTTGATTTTCAAAGTAAATTATCTCCCACTTTTCTCACAAGAGAAAACTTTTCAAAATAATTTTATGAAAATATTTTGAAAATAATTTAAATTCAATATTTCATTTTCCTTATTTAAAAATATTTTAAAATACATTTTCGAAGCATTTGAAAAAAAACCACATAAATAAGGAATAAATCACACAATATGGTACTAGTATGTCAAGTCATATAATGAGAAGAAACAAATGATGAGTACCTACGTGCCAAGAAATAATCTAAGAAAAATGAGATACAATCGAAGCATAAGGTAAATCCCCTAAACAATCCTAAAATGATCCTAGTATTATGGGATCTACCTTAGGTCTTAATGTGAGACCTTTATAGATTTCTCTTAATGGACCAACCTGTCGGCGTACATTTCATCCTAATACAACTACCCGACTAGCCTACACCCATCCTCATTGGAATGGTACACCCCATCTACCTTATCACTAACTAGTGGGGACACTAGAAGTGTGTGTCTACCTAGTGAAGAATATTTCTAGACTCTCACATGGCTACCTGGGTTCCCATGACCAATCAAAAAAAAGGTGATCATAATTAATCATTCTTTAATTCAAGGGTAAATTTTTTTAAAATAATACATGCAACACCTCCCACCCTCTCAAAAACAGCCTCACAATCATCAAACACAAACAAAATGCACAATACATCAAAATAAACACCCATTCATGGTATTACAAGACATTACAGGCACACAAGAATCATGAGAGGCTCAAGAGGGTTTCATATCATTCATAAAAACTCATTTTACATAAAATTAAAAATGGTCCATCCCTTTAAAACAAGATTGAAATGTGAATACATTTCATCAAAACATTTTTTAAACTCAAATGGGAACTCAATATTTCAATTTTTTTAATAAACTTTAAAAATATTCAAAGCCACATGAGTATCAAAAAAAATCTCCATGGGATAACACACCCTTTTGAAATCACCCAACTCATTTGGAAATTCTCAAAAACTTTAAACACCCAAAAGGTTACCAGATCTATTTAAAAATAAAAAACCCAAACCACTTGGTTTTAAACACATTTTAAATAAAAAATAATTTTTAAAACTTAAAGCTAGTGATTTACACCATTTTAAAATAAAAAATAAATATTTAAAACCCAATCAGTCATTTTCACGAACACTTGGCATGGGCTCACATAACATACCAAGGTTTAAAAACCACTTTTATATCAAATTACCCCTCATGGGTTATACATATATGCATAAATTAAATTATAAATAATTTAAAAATATCAAGAAATTAAATCCATGTAATAGAAATCAATGTCAAAGAAACACCCTCCTCAAATCAATGACAATCATGTTGAAATCAAGATGTAACAAGCTGAATCATACCACCTTTGAAAGAGGAGGCTACTATGATGACCCAAATTTTTATCAATGGAAATTACATTATTATAATTATTTAATATAGTATAAACCATAAAAAATCACTTTTATGACATAATAAAAACTTTACAAATGAAGAATGAATGAAATAAGAGGCATTTATAGAAATTAAAGAACCTATCCTGATGGAATAATAACTTGACCTTTGGAATAGTAATGTGACCATTGGGAATAGTAATAAAACCAATAGAATAGTAACCCTATATATGAAATTATTAATAAAATTTATACATCTTATAAATGATAATATTATATAATTATATCATAGTATAAATAATAAATGTTTTAAATTTTTTTAATTAAGTGTTGGTATTTTTGTAAGTCATAAATATTTAATTACAATTTTATAATTAATATAATGATTTAAAAGAAAATTTATTTTCATAAAATGTATTTATAAATTAATATTTTTATGTCTTATGATTATAAGATAATTTTAGGATACCTTTATTAATTTTTCAAAGTGTTATAAAATCAGTTATGATTTTAAAATCGGTATTTTCCAAGTAAATGATGATTTTAACTAAAAATTAAATTTATCATATTTAGAAGGACAAAGATGATTCTTTGATGGCGTTTGATGCAGTTTGTGGTGGTGGACTTTGGTGTCATAATGATGGAGAGGTGTTGTGTATGATGGCGACGAATTGTTCAAGACGTGACTTCCTCTTGGCATCTGATGGTCTATGGTCGACTCACGGGATGCTCAAAATTTGTGTTGATGTCAGTATATTTTTAATTTTGAAATAGGTTGAATGATAAGGTCTTGGCGGGGTGAATGGTTATTTTGAAATTTGAATTTTGTAATGGGGGTTTTGTAAGGGTGTAACTTGATGCTGGATGTTTCTGTTGCTTCCCACTTACCCTAAAAGTGGCTTTTTAATAAAATAAAAAAATGGATTGTGGATGATATTTAGAAAATAATTTTCATAAAATTGAGATCGTTTTTGAATTCTAAACATCGAAAAATTGTTATGGTTATTTTTTGTAATTTTTCCAAATTACTTGAATTTTTAGTGAATAGTGAAATACGGTAATTTATGGTATATATACATTATAAGTTAAATACACTATTCCTCAACTAATCTCTAATGTAAGAACCATAATATAGAACTCTACTTAATTATTTTAATATATTTAGTGATAATTTTCAAACTATTCATAGTATTGATCCAAAATAATAAACTAATGAATAAAATAATGAGAAAACACCCCTCTCCTCCCCTATAAATACAACCCCTCACCATCGCTTCTCCTCACACCTTTAAAGCTTTGATACTTGTACAAGTTCTGCCCAATACTCTTCCCAATCCCTTACCACACATCCATGAGCTCTTAGTCTCATCAAAATACCAAACTTTTTTCACTAAGGAGGTTCTCAAGTAGGATTAATTTAAGAGGTAAAACCCTATTTCTTTTCCTTTTAATTTATTTTCAATTCAATTTATTTTATTGTCCTCTTCTCACCTAAAACCATTCAAGAGGTATGATAATTATAGTATATTTTATATACTATAATTTTATTATGTCAATGGAATAATTTATCTTCTAATCTCTTCCCCTTTCCTTTTATTCTAAAAATGAAAATATCGTTTGTGGTGTGTTGATTCATCGCCACCGTGGAGGATGCATTTTCATTTTTCACTACCTCCTTAAATGATGGTTATAAAACCATAATTATGATTAAATAATATTTTATTATACATAATATAAGTTATATAATGTTCTGGAACCAATATATAATATTTATGTTAAATAAAATGATACAAGCTCATAATGGTCGTAAAATCCGCAAAATAAATTAAATAATTTTCATTAATTATTTATCAAATGATTCATCCTCATACCATAATACCAAATGAAATATAAGAAAAATTAAAATTATTTATGTTAATTAATAACATATAATTTTAATTCTAAATAATTATTCCCATTTTACATGAACTTCCATACTCATATACAAGCGAACCGATCATGAAAACCAAGAAAATGAACACTCCCAAACGATAAAATTGAACTCTATAACTCTTTGAAAAGACTATAAATGAACTTAATAAAACTATAAAAAATAAAATTCATGTATAAAAGGTTAAATATTTTTAAATTAATAAATTTAATTTTATTATATAGGATATTAAAGTGAATAAAGAATTCAGACATAAGGTAAGGGTAATTCTCAAACCCAAATCTCTTCCTTTGAGTTTTCTATCTTTCAATCCATTTTCAGTATGGTTGTTCATTTATTTTTCTATAAATATCATTTATTTTTTAATTACCTTTTTTTTCTAGGATATACATGTTTCTCTATCATTTTATGACAAATGAAAATATTTTTTTTCTAAAAGAACTATTCTTTATAAAAAATACATCTTTTACTTCTCATGAGATTGTTTCTTCTTCAATCAAGATTGATACCAATAATATTATTCCACTTTTATCTTGTTAAATCTAAATTTTATGAATTAATTATTTATGAAATGAAACCCACTCCTTTCCATGGGTTATTTTATGTCCAAGATTGATATACATTCTATGTGGCATGCATGAAAATGTAAATGTTATGATGTGGTGGGTGCACTCAGAATTATATAGTGCATGTAAATGTTATTATGTGAAAGGTGTGCCCAAAATTATATAGTTCTCTAATGCATTGGGTAATGTGATGAATCTCATGAGATAAAGTGAAATATGTGTGAACATGTTGCTAATTTTTTTCACAACTATGTGCGGTAGTTGACCACTAAGAAACGATGTTTCATTTTTATTCATTTTCATATTCCATGCCTTTATATAATGTTTATTATCATGATTATAATGTTATGATGATGATTATGATCACGAATTTTATATTTATTCATGTTCTTATATATCCTCTTATTGGGATTTTTGCTCACCCCTTTCATTGATGTATATCCTCAAATGATTACTTGTACTAAGGAGAATGTGAAGGCCACTAAGAAGCTAGAGAAGAAGAAATTAAATAATGTTTATGTTTTATTTTGTAAAAGTTAAGTATAAGAATAATTCTCCCAAGACAATAAACCTCTTGATCTTGGTTTTATAACACTATTATATTATTTATCTTGAAAATGATGTAATAGTAATGTAAGAAAAAGAGGGGTTTATATAGCTACTACACACAAGACCATATCCCTCTAACCCTAAACACCCAAAAATAGAATTTTAAACTCATCGCAAACCCTAATAAAAACCCTAGTAATGATTAGGATTCATGGGAGGAATAAAATTGGGTGAAATAGGGAGGTAGAAGAAAAGAGAGGAGGTAAATAACCCTTACCTTGAGGATTTAACTAAGAAAAACAAAGAAACTAATAGAAATTATGGGGGAGGAGGCAACCAAGAGGGGAGGAGCACACAATGAGTAGGGCTCAAGATGGGGTTTCTCACATGAGAGAGGTCGTGATAGGGGAGCTGGTAGCAGGGAGATCTCTCAGAGAGGGAGGCCACATGAGGGAGGAGATCGAAAGGAAGAGGAGGTTGGGTGAAAAAGAAGGATGTCTAGGGGATTGTTGCATGTTGAGGAGAGGATAATGAGGGAGAAAAGTTTTAGTTTTAGGAGTTTTAATTAAAAAGGAATTAAAAATAAAAATAAAACCCAATTTTTTTAAACAACCTGGGTAAACCTTACGGTTAGGCTGTATGGTTTGCCTAACCATGCACCAACTATGCGCAAGACACTGCCTATCCAAAACCCCACCTAACATGGTTTCTCCGAAGCAGGTTTCATGGTTGAACTAACCATTCTAAAATTGTGTGAATCAAAATTGTCAATTATAGACCCCTCACGCATGGTAGGTGCACCGTTACCCCTAACCGTGCACAAATCGTGCACATCACCAATTCCTTCTGAATATTTTAAATTTCCATCCTGAAACTCTCAGGAACCCACAATGGATTAAAATTAATTAAATTAATTAATTAATTAATGCTATAGTGACATGTCGGGTGTCAAAAACTCCCCACCATGCCACTTTATTCCCCCATAGAGTCCATATTCAAGGTAAAGGCACCAACCAATTAGACTCCTAGAAGAGAGACACTAACATGCTTTATCTTCTAAGGAACCACTAAAATCCTCAAACAATGATAACAAACTTAAATCAGAACCATCCATGAGTATCCAATGAGAAGATCTAAGAGAATGTATAATGAACAATAGTCTCCCAACCATTTAAAATTAATTTAAATGGTAAAGAATCAAATTAATCCTCATAAAACTGGATTATCACTAACATAACCATGATCACCTCAAAACCCAAAGAGATTATAAGATTCCACCAACCACAGAAATACATAAAGAAATCATCTCTAAATAGAAAGCATGGTCCATGATTCACTCAAAGGACCCTAAATACAATGAAGAACAAAGAGTATAAGACTAGTTCTCTAAGCTATCCACAACCATCACATCTCAAAACACTCAAAGGTCATAAGACTAGGTTACCCAAACCATCTCATCTCAACAATCGAAGAAATATGAGATTCATAAAATGACTCCAATAAAGGAATGACATGGGATATAACCTTGTATCACAAACCATTATAAAATAAATACAATTAAGACCCAAAATTAGAGATACCCTCTCATGGTGATCCCAACTGAATTTGATCTTACACTGACTAGTGAATAGCCTCAACTAGGTTGGAGATGAAGGAGGCTCCGACCCCCTCCTCCTCGGTAGGGGGAGGGGGGATCCTCTCCTCAGTGGCTCGTCCTTTCACCCCTTTCTCCAACCCGGCCTATCTTCCTCCCTTCCCATCAATTTCACTTATCCCTAAGGTTCTCGATCTCCACGAAGGATCTCCTCAGCTCGCGATTTCACTAAAAGAGTTCAATGTAGCTTCAGACCTGCACAGATCAACACTGGTGGCTCACTTCAGAGGCCGTCTCCCCTCAGTCGATGCATTCAAAAAATTCGTCTTAGATTCTTGGGGTCTTCAAAACTGAGCGGTGGTGGGTTTGCTCAATCGGCGTCAATTTATGGTCCACTTCACATCAGAGGAGGATTTGGTCGTCGCCTGGTCCAGTGCTCCTCAGGTGTTCAATGGTTGCAGTTTTTCCTCCTACGATGGTCATTTGATTTCAACATGAATTGTGATCCACCTTAGGCCACCGTTTGGGTAAGTTTTCCTGATTTTCCTCTACCCTTTCAGAATCCTTCTATAGTTTGTATGCTCAGTAATTTGGTTGGATGCTACCTATGTTCTGATATTCGAACCGCTGCGGTTTTTCACCCCATACTTCCCCATGATTGTATTGAGGTTGATGTTTCAAAACCTCCAACCGAGTGGCTGTGGATTATGGTTGGAGAAGAGTTGAGGTGGAAGCAATGGGTGGTGTTTGAGTCTTGGCCCGCGTTCTGTTCAGGATGCAGCAAGCTTGGACATATGGCCTCAGGATGTCGCCACATGAACCGGTATAGGTCATCGGAGGAGTTGGTGGTTCCAGTGGTGGAACATCAATCGCGTGAAAGTGAAGATTTTGGTGAGCATGAGGTGGCGCGCGGTGAGGTTCCAGGGGATAAGGCTCTGCGTTCTTTGACCCCTGGAGCGATGATGAATCCCAAGAAAGCCCCAAAGGATTCTCATTTGAACCCCACAGTTCATGAGGTTTTTAGCTGCCTTAAAATGGATTTGGGTGTCCCCTATTCTTCGGTTGTTCTCTCTGAAGAGGGTATCGGTACCATCAAGAACGTAGGTATAGTCGTGTATGAGGTTAAAAAAATGGAGAGAGAGGTGCACCTGGGCATTGGAAAGGACGTTAAAAAGGATTTGCAGGTGGTTTTACTCAATGCAGTGAGGGTGAATGAGGAAGTTGACATGGAGATAGACATGGGTGATCATCCCTGTAGTCTGGCCTCAAGAGATCAGCAGTTTTAATACATGGGATGTGGCTTTGGTCAATCAAGTGGATTGGATTTTACTGCGCAGGCCTTGCAGATCAAACCCTCCTATGCTGAGAAGGTTAAATCTGGAATGAGTTTTTACAATTCTCATAACAGGTTTGCGGTGATGGGTGAAGTTGAGGTACATGATATTGCCGGAGATACCGGTACGTAAGAGGAGGCCAGCCAAGTGGCTTCAGAGTCAGCTCCGGACTCCCCTACTAAACCAAAGGAAGTGGGCATTGAAGAGGATTTTTTCAGAACCTCTTCAAGGAAGGGCAGAAATTTCACAGTGGATGCTGGAGGTTTTTTCAAACATACCAGGAGGCCGCGACAACGGAAAGACTACTCAAACTTACCAAGTCCCCCTATGACCAGGTCCTCTAGTAAAGCCAACCTTCTCTCGAAGGTGTGTGAAGGTGCTGGCAAGCAGGTGGGGGTTACCTCTAAGGAGGCTAGAGCTCAGGTCTGTGGAGATCCGGAGTTGGCTACCTCTGGGGGTGCTGACCCCCTAATTTCAGAAGAGGTAACATCTCCTCAAGGGGAGGAAGAAGAGAAGTCTAAGGACCAGCAATAGAAAGGGCTTATAAGCTCTGAGGAAGTGAGTCGGGCGGAGGCAGAACTTTCTCTGGGGAAGCAGCGCGAGGTGGGCTTCCATGCTGACCCTCAACATCAGATAGCATAGGTGCTGCATCACATGGACCTTCTTTTTCACTTGGATGAAGAGATGGTGGAGCAAGTGCTGGATATCAATGCACCAAAGGAAGTGATCAAACAAATGTTGAGAATATTCCTTCGTGTGGAAACTTCAAAGGGGCAAGGTAAATGGGTTGATAAACAGAACTGTATTTTGAAGAGAGGCTTCAACATGGGAAAGATAAACATGGAGGAATTCATGAAATCCCGGGACATATTTTATAAACATTATGAAGACATCTTGAAGGATGATCCAGAGTCCCAGGTAAATTATATTCCCTGGATACTGTTCAGGGAAATTGATTCCAATCGGCTCAAGATTTTATTCAATAAAAATTTAGTATCTTTGGTGGTTAAACTATTTTGATGTTAGGGTTCTCACTTCCCCCCTTAAAAGTGTTTTGATAAATAAAAATGTCAATTAGAAGGAACTAGTGACACACTGGTCCTAGCCACCCAAATCACTCACCCATTTCCAAACCCCAACCAAAAAAACAAAGAGAAATTAATTCAAGGTCCTCTATACAAGGTCAAAATCACCAAATACCACTACACAAGGCATAGAAATCAAGAGGCATGAACAACCCAAATAATAACCACACAAGCAAGATAAACCAAAAGAGAACCCAAAGAACACACCAAAAAAATCCACCTCAAGGTTAAAAAATATCTAAAACCATTGATAATTAATTCTCAAAATAAATAATTATCACAAGATAAAACTTGAATCAAAAGGACCAAGTAGATCAATCATCATTAAGTCACCCAACAGACTTTCCAAGGCTCACCTAGCCTAGTACCCCAAGAAAAATTGATAGCTAACACACCACCACATTAATAAGAAAAGGGAAGGGGGAATTGGAAAATTTTTCACCCCAATTGGAGTCTAGGAAAGAGGCAAAGGAATAAGGGAAGAACTAACCCTAAAGCCAAAAAATCAACCTTTATCAAGACCATTATGGGAGGAATAATCATATAAGAACAAAACATAGTCCAAAATCAACCTTGTTTCCTAAATAAAATTAACTAGTCCCAATCGATATGTAGGGAAAAAGTAAAAACACAACCAAACAAGGTCAATCACATGAAAAAAAATATTATTTTAAACCCACTACATTCCCAAAAGAATAAAAACCATTTTCCAAAAATACATGCACTTTTAAAAGCACCCAATTCCCTAAGGAAGTTATAAAACATTTTCACTCTTTTTTGGAAACCACTTGATCTTATAAAATATCAATATTTAAAGTATTTAAAAAACATTATTCACTTAATTTTCATTAAATAAAAACAATCAACTTCTAAAAAACACCTCATGGGTTCTCAAATTTCTTTACGTTTAAACAAGAGGTTTTTAAAACCAAAACATTTTCTATAGAAACCAAATCAACTGATTTTAAAGAAAAACACCCAAAATTTTATAATTTTTTTTTATTTTATAAACACCCCAAAGTCTAAATTCCCAATCCAAAATAAGTTTTATAAAATACAAACTATTTTATAAACAAGCCTAAAGGTTTCTTTTCAAACAAATTTCCCCCCCCAAAAGTCATATATTTTCAAAAAACCCATTTCACACAACAATTATATCCAAGAAGTAGGTACATCAAAATTCTAAGTTCACATTTTAAACATATCATAAGACCCATATTGAATTTCCTCCCGCCACTGGGAATTTCTCAATAGTGTTCTAAATAAAAAACCAAACAGAATGAAAAACTATGCTTGACTCAACCTCAGGGTTTGATAGACCATAGACCAGCCACAAAATAATTCCTAATATGTTTCAATATCGAGCATTTGGTCGTTAAACAGTTGATTGGAACATGTAAAACAATCTCATGCCATTGATCCATCCTCCTTTTCCATCCCAAAATCTAACATGACCCCCAGGGAAACTTACATTATGTTGGCGAGGATCAACACAATATCAATGGTAAATCTAATAAAATATCAAACTCAAGATTCAAATCCAACTTCCCATGGAAACTCAAGGCTCAAGAAAGGAAATATCTAGCTAGAATATCCCTGTACCTATATACTAAGTTATAATAACCAAATCTAGAACAAACTTACCCCAAAACCCCAAATAATATAGGGAATTCTCCTATGGAAAAGAAGAACCTAAGATATAATACTATTTGTAACAAATCGGTGTGGGTTTTACATATGACAGATGACCAAACTAGCCCACCACTAGTCTGAAGGTGATTCTCATTACCCATGAGCTAGAGCAAGTGCCTTGGAATCAAGGAATCACTACTTGGGAATGGTTTCTGTCAATAAAAAATTATTTAATAAAGCAGCAAAAAGTAAATAAAATTTTGGCATGATCCATTTGTACGTTGGACATCCACACCATATAAAAATAAATAGAAAACCACCTAATATAAAACTAGGAAAGTGGTAAACATTAACACACACCAAAAACCTCCCCCACCCTCTAATATCCCTTTTATTTAAGGAAAATATGCCCCTCCAAATGGATCTTCTTTACCCACCAAAAACTATAGTTACCCTCCATATGTAGAAAGTAGTAAAAGACTAAGTGTCCAATGTGATAAAAGCAAATGAAATAAAAAATAAACTACAAATATACCTACCTACTTATGACTATATGAGACACTTACCAACAAACACTAACCAAAATTCCTCATGGGTGAGAATAAATGATAGGATGAACCTGTAACTGAAAATGATAACAAAAATATAGGTGTGAGAAAAAAAGCACTCAGTAGGCCACCACAACCCACCGAAACTAAGAAGACACTTTGATATTACATCCTAATAATGTTAGTTTTAAATAAAATAGAAAATTAAACATTTTATACAAGGATTAAAAAAACAAAAACACATCACATGATTTATCAAAACTCTTTCCCAAGATTTTTCTTAAATTAAAACAGTCACTTAGAAAATATATTTTCCCCAAACTAAACCACTTGTCCAAAACACCATTTTAAAGCCCCCCTATAAAATCATTTCATAAAAACCTATTTTATAAAATACCCATTTAAAAACTCACACAAAATTGGAGTTTCAGAGTAAAACATATTCCACTTTTCTCACAAGAGAACACTTTTCAAACTCATTTTCTATTAATAACTTGAAAAAAAATTAAATTCAAGATTTCATTTTCCTTCCTTAAAAATATTCCAAAATATCTTTCCAAGGAATTTGAAAAAAAACCACATAAATAAGGAATAAATAACACAATTAGGCACCACTATGTCAAGTCATACAATGAGAAGAAACAAATGACAAGTATATATGTTTCAAGTAATAATCCAAGAAGTAGGGGATACAATCAAAGAACAAGGTAAATCCCATAAACAATCCTAAAAAGGATCATAGTTTCACAGGATCTACCCTAGGTCCTAATGTGATACCATCCTAGACTTTTCTCAATAGACTAACCCACTCAAATAAGTTTCATCCTAATACAACCACCTAACTAGCCTGTACACAACATCATTTTAATGGAACACCCCATCTAGCCCTATTAATAACCAGAGGGACACTAGTAGTGTGTGACTACCTAGTGCAGCATAAGTCTAGACTCTACCTTAGCTACCTAGGTTCCCATGACCAATAAAAATGGAGGTGAGAACAATCAATTATTCCTTTAATCAAGGATAAAACATTTTAAAACAGCACATGCATCAACTCCTACCCTTACAAAAGTAGTACTGTAATCAAAAAACACAAAAAAAAATACACAATACATAAAAATAAAAATCACTTCATGGGATCACAAGACATCATAGAAACATAAGAATCATAAGGGGATCAAGAGGGTTGAATATCATTTATAAAAACTCATTTTCCATAAAATAAAAAATGGGACATACCTTTAAAACAAGATTAGAATGCCAAGCCATTTCATCAAAACATTTTTGGAACTAAAATGGGAACTCAATCTCCCCCTTTTTAAATCACCTTTGAAAATATTCAAAGATACATGAGTATAAAAATAAAATCTCCATGGAATAACACACCCTTTTTAAATCACCCAAAATATTTGGAAATTATTAAAATCTTTTAACACCAAAAAAATTTACCACATCCCTTTGAAAACAAACAACCCAAAACACTTGGGTTGAAACCCATTTTAAATATTTTTTTAAAAAAACTTCAAACCAGTGATCACCTCCATTTTAAAATCCAAAAGAATTCTTTAAAACACAACTAAGAATTTTTACGAACACTTGGAATGGGATCACATCCCATGATAAGGTTTTAAAACCAATTTTATATCAAAAAACCCCAATGAGTTAGAAATATAGGTATAAATTAAAAGTTAAATCATTTACAAACATTAAAAAATTAAAGGCATGTAATAGAAAGAGATGAAAAAGAAATACCTACCTAAAACTAGTGGAAATTGATTCAGAATCAAGCTGTGATAATACGAATCATGCCGCTTTTGAAGGTGTAGGCTCCCTAATGAAAGAACACATCTCTACAAACCAAATCACCCAAAACCATAATTTTAAACCCATCTCAAACCCTAATACGAACCCTAGTAATGATTCAGATTGTCGAGAGGAAGAAAATTGGGTGATAGAGGGAGGGATAAGAAAGAAAAAGAGGGAAGGAAACCTTACCTTGAATATACTACCAATAAACATAAAGAAACCTAGAGAAATTATGGGGGAGGATCTAGTTAATAGGTGAGGAGTACACAATGAGGAGGGCTCGACCTGAGGTGTCACATGGGAGAGAGGTCGTGTGAGGGGTGCTGATAGTAGGGGAGCTTACAGTGAGGAGGGGATTCATGAGGGAAGAGAATAACATAGAGAGGGGGTTGGGTGTAGAAGGAGGGTGTGTAGGGGATGTCACGTTATTGTGAGAGGATAATGGGGGAGAGGGGTTTTAATTAAAAATTAATTAAAAATAAAAAGAAAACTCGGGTAAACCGCACTGTTAGGACACATAGTTCTTCTAACCATGTGGAAACTATGTGCAAATAAATTCCTATCCAAAACTCCACCCCATATGGTTTCTCCTAGGTGGGTCACATGGTTTAGATAACCGTGTTCAAACTATGTGAATCAGCATGGTCAAGTGCAGATCTCTCACACACGATTGGTGCGAGGTTACACCTAACCGTGCACAAACCATGAACAAAACCAATTACTTTGGAATATTTTAAAATTACATCTTAAAACTATTTTGAACCCACAAAAGCTTAAAATTATATAAATTTAATTAATTAATTAATGCCATAGTGACACGATGAGTGTCACAATTTTTAACCAAGTGTTTTCATTTTATTTCTTCTTATACCTACTTCTAATCTTATTTAACCATTATTAAATAATAAAATCAATATATTTTATACAGTAAGATTTTATTATGATATTATAATAATCCATATCCATCTCCTCTTTCATAAAATGGGAAACATAACTGTCGTTCATGTGCAAGGAGGACTACCGCCTTGCGAACCAATGTAATTTGTTTTCTATAACCGCCTCTCATAGATGGTTATAATGATAGATTTAATATATGTATATATATATATATGATAATCATGAAATATTTATCATTTTATAAATATAATATATAATCAAATTTCTTACCTTTTCATCTGTTGAAAAATGATAAAGTCGTTCATGCGTACATGTGGACTACCACCTCCACAAAGCGATGTGATTCGTTTTTAATAACCACATTATATGGATTATATATATAAGTTTATTTAAATATATAATATTATTTTTATGATATAATAATAATTTTATAAAAATAAAATAATACTTATCTTCTTTTCATTATGATCATTGAAAAATAGAAACATTACTCATGCGTACATATGACCTACCGTCTCTATGATCGTAACATAGTTAATTTTTCACAACCATTTTCATGGTTGGTTTTAAAATTATAATTTATGTATAAAAATGTTAATTATTCCATTATTATTATTCAGGAGATGATGGAATAATGACCAAATTTACTATTATCAATTTACGGATGTCATTTTGGACATATGAACTGAACATCCTCAAAATATATGACGTGAAATTATTTGATTAATTAATTATACATAAAATAAAATAAAATAAATTATGAACTTAAGAAAGGTTTTTAATAAAGTAAATAATTAACATAAGTTTATTATTTATGATGATAAAGAATGCGAGTGATGAGTTAGACTCGAGGTAAGGGATACTTTACTTTAAAACCTCGTTTTAAATGTTTTAAAGATTCATTTTCTAAATATTTTTATTCCAAGTCCATATTATTAAAAATATTTTATTAGTGTATTTATATGGATATAAGTAAAATATAAAGTAAATTTTATTCCTATTTTGAGTTTCTTTAAAAAAATCAAAAGGAATATTTTTGGGTATTTTATACGGAACGTTTTGAATTTCATTACAAAAGGAAAAATGGATGTTCTATTTTAACGTATACAACATAAATAGATTTTACCACCACTATAACCATTATTTTATGTTTTAATTACTTTACAAGTTTCCATGTTTTCTTCATAGAAAAAACCTTCTTCTATTTTTTTCTGAGTATTTTATTTTTAAAAATGGGATTTTAAAAGAAAAGGGTATTTTGATATCATAAAGTGTTTTTCATTCGAGTTCAAAAGAGTTTTTCAAGGGTATTATAATAAAAAGTTGAATCATAATTTTTTTTATTCATGATATGGTACTTTATCATTATAGATGATATTGTTCAAGCCTAATACAACTTATACGATGGTGATCTTGATATAGTTTATACAATGAGTGAGCCTGATATAGCTTATATAAAGGGGTAGACTGATATATCTCTCCAATATGGTAATGTTACTCATGTTCAAAGGAAATAAATATGGAGTTAACTAGGTTGTTTTATCCTATGGATTTGACTAGGCACTGATTATTTTTGACATGGGTTATGAATATAATTCTCTAAGTTACTTAAATGGGTTTATATTTTCTTACTTTGGGTTTAAATTTTTTCTTTGATAAAAAATTGTGTGCATTTCATGTGGATATTATTTATTTAATACACTCAAATAATATTGCGATAAAGGTAAAATTTTTATGGGTTTTCATTTTTTTCATTGTACTAATGGATTTATTTCTTTTATGTTCCTTACTGAGCCTTTTGTACTCATACTAGGTTTTTAAATGTTTTTTATAGGGTTTAAGATTGATTAAGAAAAAATAATTATATATGTTGAAATTCATGAATATTTTTCATGAAAATAAAATATGTTTCTTTTTAAAAGTTTTATATTATGGGAAATGGATACTGAGGAGAAGTGTCCTATTTTCAATATATGGGGTTTTTATGTAAGAGTTATGAAATAATCCTCTAAAAATATAAACCAAAAATATATTTGGTAATTAAAGAAAGAAAATTATATTATAAATGCACTAGATTATGTAAAGTTTAAGGTTGGGTCCTTAAACGTAGTGGGTTGTCTCTATATCATGGAAAGGCCATTCAAGATTCCTCTATAAATAGAGGTACCAAACTCCCCCATCCTAATTAACTTAATTACATTTCAATATTTGGTTAAATTTACACCCCCTTGGAACCCTTTTATTATCTCATTTGAGGATTCTTATCACTTGAATTGTAGAGAATCAAGTTCCCTTAAATCAAGCTACCTTATTCTCCCCTTTCTCTTTTTCATTCTCCCATTTTTTTCTTCGAATATTCATTAAGGAAAAACCTTTTTAGGCTGATTTATAATCATGGGTTGTAAAGGATTTATGTGGGTATATTTTAATGGTTTTCCCTTTGATCTTGGTAGAGTTTAACCCCCCTAATTCTTCAATTTTGAGCATGGTTCTACTTGAAGTGAGAATCAAGGTTATGAGTCTAAGTTATATCTTTATTTTCCATATATATTTTATATTATCATGATTTTTTTCCTTTTTGGTGGATGGTAAGAGTTTTATTAATGAATATAATTAATAAAAAAATGAATTAAATGGAAAGGGTTGATATCACATGAGTTCTACTTTTTTCATTATATTTTATTTCCATGATTGCGTTCTAGATATTGTTGTTTATGAAATGTGTTTTTTATTATTAATATGTTGTTTGATGAAATATAATTATAGAAATAATATCACATGAAAGTGGTCAAGCCCTTATATATGGTAATTGAACCAACTATGTGTAAATATGTAATTTTTTGTGTTTCCTCTTTGCTTGTGAAGTTGATTTGATATGATGGTTTGTATGATGGATGGGATTATGGGCATAGTTTTTTGCTTATTTTGAATTGTGGGGATATGGAGATGATGTGTGATGAGGAAAGTATGGGATCAATATGTATAAGGTTTATGGATTTGTGTGTTGGATTGGTAGTCACCAGATAATTATGGAATGCTTGAAAAATGGTAAGTTATAATTAAATGAACTTTTGTTAGAATAAATGGTTTGGGGTTGGAAGTAATGAATGATGGGATGGTAAATGGGATAATGATGTTTAATTTTAATATATAAAGATGGTAAAATAATATATAAATGGTTGGTATTTATGTGGTTAAATTGGAAATATGATACTGATGTGTGGTTATGTGCATGGTAAGTGGGAATGTATGTGTGGTTAGTAGTATGGTAGCGATGATAACACGCAATAATAGTGATATAAAGGTCATGGTATCTTGGTGGATTTTTGTGTGTAAACCCATAGGTTGGTCTTGTGTGTAACTTTATATTTATGGTGGTTCATAATGGGGTACTTGGATGGTAGGATGAGGGTATGAGGTTGATTCCCTTCATGTTTACTATATCTTACTATTTTGGTTTATGGAAGCGGTTATGGGATGATGTGGATGTGGAAATTGTGGCACATGGTATGATTACAACGAGTCTATGATTTAGTGATTGGCACGAGATGATAGGTGAGGATTTCCCATTATGATGAGTTTTTTAATGGTATAAGGATGTTGTATATAGAAGGTATGAGAGCATAACGACATACGATGTTGGGGTGTGAGAGTAGAAAATACACAGGGAAATAGTGTGGCATACCCTTTATAAATATGATTATTCTTATATTATTATACTTGGATGCATTATTTGGTGATATATCCTTGATGAGGCTAAAAACTAGTTAACTTAGTAAGTGCTTGTTGATTCCACAGTTTGTTCATTGGGGTATTAACACACTCTTCCCACATTTTCATGTGAGTCATCAAGTATGATCCTACTAAATATACATGTTATGATCACCCTATGTATATATAAACTATTTTTCATATTATTAGGAGGGAATTAGAGATAGAGATATAAATTTCTATCTTGGAGCTGTTCAATTACTATAATAATTTTTTTAGTACTTTAATTAGAGACTTTTATTTGTATTTTTATGAAATTACATGCATTGTGAGATGCCATGGGTTTTTACTTTTCCTTATGTTTTGGATTTTTTGGTGGTTTATATCATATCTACCAATCATATTTTTTCTATTGATAATAATTCCTCCCATATATGTGACTCTATTTACCCTCACAGTGCTAGTGGCCAACTTTGGGCCTACTGGAGGGAAGAATTGGGGGTCATTATATCTATTCCTTCATTTAAAGTCTATGAGGGGTACCTTTGTATGGGGTCAAGGGTGGTCATGACATAGTGGTATCATAGGTGTTAGTTAAGGGATAAAATGGAGCTTGGGATTAGGCATTTTGAGGGATTTATGGATTTGGTATGGAAATGGCATCAATGGAGTTTGGTGTGTGATATATACCAAGGAGACTAGATATGAAATGGTATTTAAGGCCCCACATGATCCAATTCAAAGACTCTGATATCATTGAGAATATAAGTGAAGTGGTGTCGCTTATATGGTGGAGACTTAGGTGATGCAGATGTATTTTCTTATTTGTTCTTGTGATTGAATGGGAAAAAATATAATAATTTTAAATGAATTAAATTAAATGAACCAAATATTCTATACCACCAATATTAGTAAATCCTTGTTTTCCCTTTCAGTTATGGCTCCTGGTGATTGTCTTCATGTGGTTTAAGATGGTGAGGTTCAATAAGATGACCTGGTTAATTATTGAAGGGTTGACCTGACTGAGGAGGATGAGTAGCTGAATAAGAATTGTGTGCCTTTCAATAGAAGGTTCTGGAGAATTAATAGGGTAGCATCTCTAATTTGGAGATATAACACTGATTGGAGGAGCTAAATATGGCCTTTAGTTTGATTCAAGATCGGGTGGAGTATTGGGTTCCACTATTATTCAGTCATATGAGGGGTGTGGTGTGTTAGTGGCAGATGTTATGTCTCAGGGAGAAAAAGAAGCATACATTCTATGGGAATAATTCAAGAATTAATTTTGGGTGGAATTCCTATCATCGATAATGAAGAAAGAAAACAGGTAGGAGATACTTTCTATTTATCAAGGGAGTATGACTGTTCAAGATATTGGTATATGGTTTAGGGAACTTTTGTGTTTTCCCCTGATCTTTTTCCCGATGATGAGTCCCATGTGCGACGTCTTGAGGAAGTTATCCACCTATCTATCTAGTATGTAGTTACTTCATTTACATTATTGACACATTTAGAGGTATATAGGAAGGCATAAGTGATCGAGTGAATTCACTCGCAAGGAGAGATTTTGCGAGAGGGGAGATAATAGGGTTACTTAAAGAGCCAGGTTATTGGTGGACAATCTTGAATGCTAGGGACTTTTAGTTTTCAACCAGTGGGGAGTCATCCTCAATAGATTTCCTTATGGTTTTTTAGGGACAGTGGTTCCTATGATTTTCTTAAGGGACCTGAACCAATGTGATTTGTTCGTGTGGGCCATGGACATCATTATTATTAGTTCCTAGTGGCCCTTGGAGCTCATTATGGTATGGGAAGCAGGTTTATGCTCTGATAAGAGGATATGAGGTTGGTAGGGGATGAAATACGTATTTTTCCCATCTTTAGGGACCCTAACTTGAGTGCAAATATGGTGATGGTCAATAGAAATGGGGTAGATGATCTGGTCATGAATAGCTATATTCCATAAATATTCCAACACTATAGAGGACATATATTGTCATTGGTATGATTAAATTTTCATCTACCCTCATGCATACCTTATTTGATTAAAAATACTCACACTCATTTATTTCACCCACCTTATTCCATGATTTGGGACTGGAAGTAGAGAGGTTTCCCATTCCCTTGGTGTTGACTATTCTAGTTGGAGGCCTGAACTGCTTGTTTGATTTGTTTTGGGGGTTTAGATTGATGGTGGGGTAGCATTAGTTATGTGGGGATTTATTTATACTACATATAAAATCGTAGGATGTCATCCTTGATATGGATTTGTTATATTATGTATGTGTGGTTATTGATTTATTTCATAGGAAAGTCATATTCTCTGATGTAGATGGATATCATGAAGTTTTCATTAATGAATGAGGTTATCAAATGAGAAGTAGGAGTGTAGAGCCCCTTCTTTACTTGATAGTATAATTGTCAGTGAATTTAGTGGGTGCTAATATGATAGAGGATCCCAAAATTATCAAGGAATTTCTGGTTGTTTTTTCCAAGGAGGATGTAACACTACCCACTTGACATGATGTTGAATTTGGAATAGAGTTACAGCTGTGTGTCTCTCCAATTTCAATGTATCCTTATAAGACAATTCCTTATGAGTTACAGGAGTTGAGGATTCATATAGATGATTTAATGTAGAAGGGTTTCATCCAACCCGACGTGTCATCATGAGGATCCCTATAATTATTTTTCAATATGGAGAATGGTAATATGAGGCAGTGTATAGACTACCAAAGGTTGAATTAGGTGATGATCAATAATCTCTACCCTCTTCCAAGGATTGATGATTTTTTGGCAAGTTGAGAGGAGCTATCTTTTTTTTCTAAGATTTATCTATGGTTTGGGTATCATCAGTTGAGGGTAAAAGGGGAAGATATCCCAATGACTTCCTTCCAGTGCAGATATGAACACTTTGAGTTTTTAGTCATACCATTTAGTTTTACAAACACATCTACAATGTTCATGGGACTCATGAAATCCATATTTCATGAGTTCCCAGACCATTTTTTAGTCATGATCATTGAAAAATTTATTATATACTAAAGGTATTAGGAGGATCATGTCGATCATTTGAGGATCATTTTACTAACTCTTTGACACAAAAAACTCTATGATAAGTTTTCCAACTGCATGTTCTAGAGGTGAGAGGTGAATTTCCTTAGGCAAGTGGTTTCTGAATAGGGAGTATTAGTGGATCCTTTAGAGGTTGTGGTGGTTCTTTATTGGGAAGAACCCAAGAATGTGGTGGATGTTCATAGTTTTCTTGGTCTCATAGGATATTATCATAAGTTTGTATCTAACTTCTCTCAGATTATGGACTTGCTGACAACACTGACCAGGAAGGACCATACTTTCATTTAGACTGATCAGTGGTAGAAAAATTTTAATTACCTAAAGGTATAATTAGTCAAAACCTTATTTCTATGATTTCCTAAGGAGGGGGTGATGTTCGAGGTGTTATGTGATGATTTATGTTTTAGTATGGGTTGTTTCCTGATGAAATAGTAGGAAATGATCTTCTATGGGTCTAGAAAGTTATGACCTATGAGCGTAATTATTCAACTTATGTTATAGAATTGGAATTAGTGCTGTTTTCCCTAAATATGTTTCTACATTACCTCATTGAAGATCTGTTTGTGATTTTCACCGATTACAAGAGGGTGAGGTATATTTTCTCTTAGCAGAACCTGAATCTATGATAGAAAATGTGAATGAAGTTTCTCTAGGACTATGACTCAATCTCTCCTACACCTTGGGAAAAGGGAATGTCGTGGGTCACACACTGAGTATAAATTCATGAAAAGAAATTTTTTAGGAGTCTGGGGATGCTTGGAGGGTGATGGAGGAGTTAATAGCCATGCACCATGATATAAGGGTGATTGATGGTGGAGGTTACATGTTTTAGATGATAGTAAAACCTTATTTGATTTAGTAGGTATAATAATATCATTGGGGAGACCTAAAGGTATAAGTGATGCAGGATCGATTTGTTCATGGTGACACCCATGAAGGGTGGTCAGAGGATAACCAACATTGGTTGATGTTCCAAAGGAGGATTTTCATAGCAATGGTGATGCGTGAGGGAGTTCTTCACATGTTTCATAGCACCCATTTAGTGGTTCACCCAAGGGTATCCAAAATGTATTGTTCTTTGAGGATACAGTTTAGGAGACCTGAGATGAAATGGGAAGTGGAAAAGTTTGCGGCATGGTGTCTGGTTTTCCAATAGGTGAAGGCATAATATCATGTTCCTGGTGGTTTATTATAGTCTTTAAGAGTCCTTGAGTGGAAGTGGGAATACATATCAATGGATTTCATCATATGATTACCCCTAAATTAAGGAGGATATGATGCTATATATGAAATCATGGATTGTATGATGAATTCATTTCACTTATTAGAAATAAGAGAGTTGATCGATGTGGATGTTTTGGTAAAGAGGTTTATCATTAAAAAAACAGGCATTAACAATGTTTTTTCATGGACTAGTGGTGGTTTAAACCACTTCCTAATAATATAGAGATAATTATTAAAACTACCATGTAGTGCACGAGAGATAGTATTTTATTAGTAGTTTTTTAATTTCACGATGGTTTTGCTATGTGTCCTTTTTAGAGCATTTAGCGATGGTTTCTTGTTTATTTAGTGGTGGGTTTTTATATAAAAAAATATTCATGGAAAATATAAATAAAATTAAACTAACCATCTCTGAACATAATAGCGGTGGTTAAACATAACTACTGCTAAAAATATTCTAATTTACGTATTTAGTAGCAATTACTAAAAACCACTGTAAAATCATATTTAAAAAAATTAATAAAAAATTGTAAATATAAAAAAACTGATATAAAATAAAATAAAACATGAATATATGACAAACCCATTATACATACTTCATACATCCACATTCATATATACAAACATCCACATTCATCATAATCACAGTCTTAGTCAACCCATACATATGTCAACCAATACCTCAGTCATTAACATATACATATAAAACATGTCCAACAAAAACTCATGATCAATATATTTCCATGTCACAACCTCCACTACATCCATCTGCCTCCACATAATCTCATCAACTAAAACTGACCACATAATCTCATCAACTATAAGAAAAAAGAAAACAAAAATTAAAACTAAACACAATAAATCAGAATTATAGTAGAATAATTGATAAAAATTTAACATACCATGAAAACTAAGAAGCATCACAACTACCTTCTTGAGAATGAAATGGATCAGAATGGTTAACCTCCAACCTACTGTCAGTATCTACCATCTACAATGAAAACCAGAATATTTAAGAAAATAAAATTGAAAGAGAAAAGAAACAGAATATATTCATAATGTTGAACATAAAATTTGTTATTTTGTTAATAAAATAGAATAAATTTTAACATAAAAAAATAATATATAATGAAAAATACTTTGAAAACATAAAATTAAATATTTAAGATATGATTCAACACTTGAAACTGAAAAGGTATAAGTAAATATTATAATTAATTTTTAAACCGATACGTGGTGCACTTGAAATTTAGTTAATAAACAAATTTTAAATAATTTGATATTAAAACACATCCTATATTTCAAAAACAACTCAGTATTGGTATTCCCATGATTCCATATCAATATAAGGTTTTTTTCTATGGTTTTGATCATTCCACGCATGTTTTAGTGTTTTAAAACACTAAAAATGCATTTATGACCATCCCGAGAAAACTATAATTCAGAATGATGTACCATCAGTTATTTAATTTAAAATTCAATCTAAAGTTTTTTTCCTCTAAATTCATGGAAATCCAACATCATTTCCCTAATTTGACCCCTCGACACTTGTTCTTAAAGAATTTTGTACCTTTAAGAAGTGTTTACCAAGTAATTCTAACCACACCGCATGTCAGATTGACATTTTGTCTACATGTACACATAAAAAATAAATCATCAGTGTTTTTTCCATGATTTAACATCAATTTGAGGTCATTTTATATGGTTTGATAGTTCCAAACATGTTTTAGTGTTTTCAAACACTAAAAAATCATTTACGACCATCTCAAAAAAACTATAATTTAGAATGACATGTCGTTGGTTATTATATTTTAAAATTCAATATACGGTCTTTATCACATGATTTCAAGGAAATATGACATCGTTTGACTAGATTTTACCCCTTAACACATGTTTTGAAAGGCTTTTATACCTTTAAGAAGTGTTTACCAATTCATTCCGACCACACCGCATGTCGGATTGATGTGTTGTCTGACCGCATGCATAAAAATTAACTCATCAGTGGTTTTTCCATAATTTCACATCAATATTAGGTTGCTTTCTATAATTTTGACCATTCCATGTACGTTTTAGTGTTTTAAAACACTAAAACACCATTTATGGAAATCCTGAGAAAACCGTAATTTGGAATGACATGTTGTTATTTCTAACATTTCACAATTCAATATATGGTCATTTTCCTATGATTTAAAGTCAATATAACATCATTTTTATAGTTTTGACCCCCTACACATGTTTTAAAAGGATTTTTTACAATTAATAAGTGTTTAATGAGTCATTCTGACCACACCACACACCATATTGAAATTTTATCTACACATACAAATCATAAATAACCCAGTGGTGATTTTCCCATGATTTCACATTAATATGAGGTCATTTTATATCATTTTGACCATTCCATGCATGTTTTAGTGTTTTAAAATACTAAAAACCCATTTACGACCATCTCGGGAAAACCGTAATTCAAAATGACGTGTTGTTGGTTCCTACATTTCAAAATTCAATTTGCAATAATTTCCCATTGATTTTATGGAAATCTGACATTTTTTTCTTCTGGTTTTGACCCCCTAACACTTGTTTTTAAAGGCTTTTGTACCTTTAAGAAGTGTTTACCGAGTAATTCTGACCACACCACACATCAGATTGATTTATTTTCTATGTGTACATGTCAAAAATAACTCAAAGGTGGTTTTCCCATGATTATTCATCAATATGAGGTATTTCTCTATGGTTTTGACTGTTCTATGCATGTTTTTGTGTTTTAAAACACTAAAAAAACGTTTAAAACCATCCCGGGAAAACCGTAATTCAGAATGGCATGCCATCAGTTCCTATATTTCACAATTAAATATACAGTTATTTTATCCTAATTTCAGGGAAATATGACATAATTTTCTTGGTTTTGACCCCCCAACACTTGTTTTTAAAGGCTTTTATAACTTTAAGAAGTGTTTATTGAGTCATTATGACCACAACACACATCAAATTGACATGTTTTCTATAAATACACATTAAAAATAACTCATAGGTAGTTTTAACATGATTTCTCATCAATATGAGGTTGTTTTCTATGTTTTTTACCATTCCACGCATGTTTTAGTGTTTTAAAACACTAAAAACATGTTTACGAACATACCAGGAAAATCATAATTTGGAATGACATGACATTAGTCACTACATTTAAAAATTAAATCTATGGTCATTGTCCTATTATTTTAGAGTAATATGACATTGTTTTTCTAGTTTTGAACCTCTAACACTTGTTTTTAAAGACTTTTATAGCTTTAAGAAGTGTTTATTGAGTCATTTTGACCATACCACACATTGAATTGACATGTTGACTATGAGTACACATAAAAAATAAACAAAAAGTGGTTTTCCCATGATTCTATGTCAACATGATGTCATTTTATTTGATTTTGAACATTCCACGCATGTTTTAGTGTTTAAAAACACTAAAAATGTGTTTACGACCATCTTAGGTAAAACATAATTCAGAATGAAATTCCATAAGTTACTATATTTTATTATTAAATATAAAGTCATTATTCCATGATTTCAAGTCAATCAAATATCCTTTTCTTTATTTTGACCCCCTGACACTTGTTTTTAATGAATTTTGTACCTTTAAGATGTGTTTACTGAGTCAAAACTGAGCAAACAAGAACATATTATTTTAAAAATTATGGATAACAATTCATAATTCATTTTTGAAGTATAGGAATCAACCAAACATCAATCTGAAATAATATCTGGCTGGTATGACTCAAAATGTGTGTTTTATATATAAAAGTGTTAGTTTAGTTTTATTTATGAATGTTGTATGTGTTCTATGAAAAGTTGTTAGGTTTTCTTCCTAACAGATGTGTATAATAGTATAAAAATGAAAAAAGAAAGAATAAAAAACTACAAACTAGAAGTAGAATCACCTAACCTTCTTGAGTTACCGTAATAAAATACAAAGGAGAAGAAAGAAGGATAAACAAGAAGAACTCATCGAAATAAGTCCACTCATCCAAGATCTAAGGCGAGACCAACCCAGGGTCAAAACCTCCCAGCTGTTACCAAGAAAAAAAATCAAAAAATGATCCATCCCCCTCCACAACCATCACTCATATACTTATTATCCCTAACTACAAGCCTAAAATTCCCCTTATAGTAAATACCCACCCACACTTATAGAACAACCCTCACCCAGCTAACAGACACATTCCTAACAAAATGTGTGAATGATCTACGAAATTTAGAATTTACCTCGGCAAGATGAGCTATAAGGCTGGAAATTTTCTCAAGGATTATGTCGACCATCTTTTGAAATCTATAAACTAAACCATTTTCCATTTTTGATTGCCATTGATCTTGTGTTTTCCTATAATATTCTTGTTATTTCACTTTTTCTTTCAATATTTCAATTTCTCTTTGTGATTCCTGATCAAAAAAACTAATCAAACCCCTATTGGGTGTAGTAGTAATAGATGACACCACCCTACCAAATACAACTGATGGAGTAGGTCCAAAACCCATCCCCCATACATGTCTGATATGATCATTCCTTAAAACTATTCAAACTGCATCGTTCTGGGAAACCGATGATGACTATAAAGGGTTTGCATCCTAGAATTCTTGAATTTTAATATGTTAATATAAAAATATTAACAATGATTTTTTAAAATTTACGAACTTCATAATATTATGTAATTAATAAAAAATTTCATTATTATTTATTTTTATTTCATTACTAAAAAAACATAATAATAAAAATTATATTATAACAACAAAGAAGCCTTAGACCCAATTAATTGGGGCTGGTTAGATGTATCAAAAAAAAATTTGCATCGTTTGATCCATGTAGCTGGCCCCATTTAATTGGGTATAAGGATTGTTAGTTTTTATAATATATTTTTCATTATTATGTTTTTATAGTAATGAAATAATATGAAATGGTAATGAAAAGTACTTAGTCTAACATCATTGGTAGGGTTATTTACAAAACTATCATGAGGCTATGCACTTTAAACCACATCTCTCTTCAGCTAACATAGTGACCTAATTCATTAAACTTTATGAAAAAATATAAACAAGTTAAAAAAACCTTGATTTTTAATAAAATGATATAAATAACAATGAATAAAATATAAACTAAAATTGTTCTTTTTCTTGAAATACTCTAAGACCCAGTGATGTGAGGAATGAATTGATTCTCATGATTCATAGTATTTATTTTAGTTAATTCTTATAAAAAATAGCAACATTAATAAAAATTATAATTTTATTGTGTTTATGTTATTAATATACTGTAAAATATGAAATTAACTCATTAGATGCATCTCTATTAATATTGACAAAGAGCTTCCATTTCTCAAAAGAAATATCTTTAGGCACTTTCTCATACATCTATCATGAGCATATATAAGTGTCATTAAACTCATTCCATAATCTCCATTTAAAATATCTCCATTTCATACACAAAATTTTCAAATTCCATGGGTAGGAAATGGATCCAGGGACATAAAAATGAAAAAACATCTTTAAATAAAAAACATAACACTTTATAAGTATATTGAAAAATTTTACTCATGTATTTTAAATTAGTTATCAATTAATATTAAATTAATATTACCTTTACTTGAGTATAAAAGACCTCCTTTTTACAAGATGTAGAAATATGCCTCCAATATTTATAATTAATAAGAAATCTTACCATTTCGCAAGTAATCTGCCTAAGAATCTACCCATGGATTCTAACAGTTTCACCAGTAGGAACCCTAAACTCATTAAATGGAATGATAATATTGAAGTCCTTTAGGTCCCATGCATATACCATTTTCATATTTGTATCCCTTATATGGCTATCTTTATCTATTTGAAAAATTAATTAAAAAATTAATAAAAAAAAATATATTTTTTGAAAAATAACATATATACCAATAAAGGTAACTCTTCAATATCCCATAGATGGAGGGGTGACCAACTTCTCTATTGTTGGAGGTGAATCATGTGGTGGGATACTAATAACATATAGGTAAACTACTAGCTCTTTAGTATTCTTAGATAAAACAAAATCATTAGGATCCACAGAAGATGATGGTAGTGGTGACGTGCTCTGAGATACTGATCAACTAGGATCTTAAAATTTTTATGTTCTCAAAATTCTTGTATTTCAAATGGTTAAGTTATATTAAATTTATAAATATGGAAAACTAAATTATTTTTACAAAAAAAAACTAGAAAAATGTATATATGTACAAAACACTTACCAATGAGAAATTGTAATATATTTTTTCATTACCAATTTATATATTAAATTATCTCCATATTCATTATCTTCATTATTATCAACCTTCATTGTGACAAGTCCTTCATTTACACCCTCTCTTTCAAGTTCTACTATTTCAATTTTTTCAATAAAAAAACATTCAATATTTTTTGGTTGATGACGTTTACTATCACAAAGCACCAATTGATCTTCATCTTCCATATCATATAAGTCTATATGATTTAAGTGTAAAACAATACTCAAACCTTCATGTATTTCATCACCCACATAATAAACCATATTCACTTGTGAATCCAAGATAAATGGATCATATTCCACATGCTCACCAGTATCCATAAAGCGAGAGAAGTTGGAAAAAGTAAAATGTAATGAATCTTTCATTATACCCCTATCAATGTTAACCCACTTTCATTTGAATAATACAATGCAAAACTGGACATGATAGTTTAATTCAATTACATCATTCATATTTCCATATTATCCCACATATGAAAATGTAAATACACCACTATTTTGAGTTTTCAAGTCTTCTTCATGATAAATTGTATGAAACTTGAAGCTGTGAATATTATAGGCATCGAATATCTTAGCCTTCCTTAGAGGACCTTAAGCTAAAAACTTCAAATCATTTGATATTTCAGCTCTATTGTCAACATTCATTATCTAAAAAAAATATATAATGTGTAACTTTTAACATAGAAAAAATAACTACACTTCAATAATATGAGTATGAGTACATACTTACATGATGGGAAAACCATTCACCAATATCCCTATTAATAGCTTATGTTAATCCTAGCTCATTTAGAGTTCGAACACTTATATGCCTCTTTATTTGCAATCAAAATTATTTAATATATGGATCTTTAATAACACTATTGAGTAACACATATATATGTTTTTATATCAACTCCAATTCAGTCAATGTAAAATTTTACCCCTTTCCAATTGGTCATCAAATAGTTGGAAATACCGATGATTGATTTTTAGAATTATAATTAGTGGAGATATCTCCAGCATGTCCAACATAATTTAATCTAGTCTCAATCCCATTCAAATACATAGAGAAAAATGTAAAAAACTCTTCATCTATGTAAACTTCAATAATAGAGCCTTCTGGTTGAGCTTTATTCCTTACATATGATTTAAAATGACCTATGTACATGATGAAAAAAATAAGAAACATATAAAAAAATTATGCAATGATTTTATAAAATCAAATTCACCAATTAAATTAAAAATAATATCAATGTAACTCTCAATTGGATACATCCATTAATAGTGTATTGGTCCACCAAGTTTATCATATTCAACCAAATAAACAATTAAATGAATCATGACTGTGAAGAATAAAGGGGGAAATAACATCTCCAAATGAAAAAGTGTCAAAACAATTATTTCTTGAAGTTTATCAAGCTCATTTGGATTTAGAGTTTTTATACAAGGCTCTCTAAAAAAGGTAAAAAACTCAACTTGAACCATGGTGACTTTTTCATGTAACGTATCATGCAATTCCAACAACAACAACTCCATCCAAATATGTGAGTCATGACTTTTAAATCTATGTAACTTTAGATGTTTTAATTCAACATACCTTGAAATTTTACTTGAATATCCATTTGGAACTTTTACATTCTTTAAAGTTTGAAGGAATACATCTTTATCATGATTTTCATTGTAAAAATACTCAAAGGATACTTTCCATTCTCATTTTCCCACAAACCATGATTTATATTCATTGACTTCAAATCCTTATGAGCTTCAAGGTGATCCTTTGACTTACCCTACTCATTAAGAAATGTAAAAATTACATTATTACAAACATTATTCTAAATATGCAATACATAAATATTATGACGTATCAAATTAAACTCCCAATAAGGAATTATAAAAAATGTACTATTTTTATTCCATTTTTGTGTTCCAGCAGCTTTAGATACTGTGCCTCATACCCTTTCTCCATTCTTTAAATTGATGACCTTTTCTAAATTCTTTAGTGAAATTCATTAATTATCCCAAAATTTCTGAGCTATATAACACCTTTGGTGACTTTCTCATTTTAACATCTACATTGAATCATGTATTGTTAAACCTGAATTTATGGGAAGCATCAAGAAATTGATGATGACACAAAAACACCATTTTCTACTATGAGATAATCATTGAGGTTGAAAATCAAAATTAAAAACCATACAATCCAAACCAGAATGAGTGTTCCAACTAGATAAATTTTCTAGTCTAGGAAAGTCACTAATTGTTATTAAAGTAACATGCATTTTGAATAATTGTCTCATTGAAGCATCATGTATTTCCACACCGTTATCCTATAATTATCTCAATTCTTTGGTTATAGGTTGAATGTATACATCAATGTCATTTCTAGGAATTTTATTTCTAGTAATAATTATCAAAATAATGAAATAACTCTTTTTCATACACATTCATGGAGGTGGATTATAGGCGATCAAAAACACGGTCCAAATTCTATAATTAGTAATTAAAGTACCAAAAGGATTAAAACCATAATAAGACAATCCCAAACATACATTCCTAGGATCCAAAGAAAAATTTAGATATAGAGAATCAAACATCTTCCATGATTTTGGATCTTTTGGATGTATCATCAAGACACTGTTACTATCTTGAGCATTCCACTTCATGTATTATGTAGTCTTAGATGACATAAATAATATTTGAAATCATGGTTTTAGAAGAAAGTAATGAAATACCTTTGCAGGATTTTTCTTCTTCTGTTTCTTCTTGAGGCTGCATTGTTTATACTCTCATTGTTTTTCGTTGAAATTCATCTGCTTTTATGACATCTTATTCATTATTATTTATCAAACTGTTCTCCCTAGTAAAGTATGAAATCATTAGGACATGTATGTATCTTTGTATAATCAAGTCTAAGTCTGTTGATTACTATATTTATCTCATAGAATGACACAGGGATCTTAGCTTCACTAAATTCATAATAAATATACTCTAAAATCATGGAAATTTCATTGTTAGTAATTCCACAAAGACACTTGATATGATAAAAATTAAGTAGAAAAGACAACTTCAAATACTTGGCACACCCTTTATACAGTTCTTGCTACCCGTCTTCAACTAATTCATAAAACTCATTTTTTTGGTCACTGAAGTTCTGAGTAAGATTAAACTTCTTAGGATCAACTGAATGTTATATTGATCTATTAAAACCTTGGAAATTGTATTCTAAAAAACCAAATGTGCCATTTAACAAATTTCTAACTGAATTATCCTATGCTGAATCACTTTGTGTTTCTTTGACAGTATTATCATTATTTTGACTTTCCATAACATTTGAATCACCATGCCAAATCCAACATACATATCAATTAGGGAACTATTTCAATATCAAATTCTCATATACTTTATTTTTATTCAACCATCTCTTGAATTTACAATCAGGACACAAACATTTTATTCTACTATTCAATGATCTATTTACAATTGAAAAATATAAAAATTCTTCCAAACCCTTGGCATATTGAAGTGTGTTTCGAGGTAAATTAATCCAAATTTTATCCATAGGTATTGTATTGTCACTGTTCTCCGTATAAATTCAGATATAAAGATAAAAATGATTAATAAAACTAGAACAATCAAAATTAAACATCACCCAACTTCATTATTGACCAAGGTAGGGTATTGATTCGAAATAACAAAAAATAAATGTTTTAAAATGATTAGAGTTATAACCAAAGTTTATCTCAAGACTAAATTTTATTTTGAGATGATCCCCTCTGATATTATGCCTATAATCATAGATATAGGCCCTCTCTATGAAATTTAAAAAAACCATCCACTATTTCAATAAAATTAATGAACACCCTATAAAATAATTCTTGATATTATTCAAAACACTTCTTGATATTAATAAAAAAATTAAATGTTTATAGATCCCCTTAAATAATTATTTACATATACAAACACCTTTTAAAATTGATATTAATCCAATCTATTCTTGATACCTAATAATAATAAAATTAATAAAAAAACCATAACAATTCTTGATATTAAAAAACACACACAACATTGATATTGATAAAAAAATCTTGATATTTGGGAAAAAACAATCAAAACCATGCAAATCAATATTTGTAACACCCTATAAATAATTTATAGTAACAAAATCAATTATTTCATAAGAAAATTACATTTTATCAAGCACCTTATGTGAACAATGATTTTAAAATTGGATTACTTCATTTGTAAGAAAAAACCACAATTTATCACATTAAAACCAAATAAAACTCATAGTATTACCATAACCATTTAATCCTCAATAATAAAAAAATTTAATATTCAAGAAAAAAATAATTAAACTCATGTAATCAATCAATATATATATTGAACCACCTACCAAATAGGGGCGACGAGCAGCGATGGATCGGGAAAGGGGTGGTGTGGGCTCAAGGAGGGTGGGGGTTGGGTATCGGGGAGAGGAAACAAGGGGTGGAGAGGGATGGTGAGCTGTAGTGTGGGGAAGGGGTGGTGCTTACTCAAGGAAGGGGGGGGGGATTGGGTGAGGCAACAAGTGGAAGAAAGGGATGGCGAGTGAAGATGAGGGGAAGGGGTGGTGCTATCTCAAGGAAAGGGGGTAGGGGGGATTAGTGAGGGGAGGTGAGTAGAGAGGGGTAGTAATTGGAGAGGTTAGGGGTGAGGTAGTTTTGAGGAGAAGGGGGGGGGAGGGCTTAGGGAGAGGTAGTGAGGGTCGGTGAGGGGGAAGCGAGGGGTGTCACAGGCTTGAGGAGAAGGGGGGAGGGGGAGGGGAGAAGGGGGGTCAAATTCGGATTTTTTATATAATTTAGTGGTTGTTTCAATAAAACCACCACTAAATGTTAAAATAAAAAAAGTGGTGGTTCACTTAAACCATCACTAATTTTTTTTAAAATATTATTTATTTAGCGGTGGTTTATAAAACCACTGCTAAGACATTTTTTTGTAGTGTATGGATGAGGTTTTGCAGATATATGGAGTTACAAGGCCCATCATCTCAGACTAGGATTCTTGTTTTTCCTTGAGAGTCTAGAGAGTATTGTAACATGATTTTGGAACCCAGTTACGCCTTAATGCTGTCTTCCACCCTTATACAGATGGAAAAACTAAGCAGACCATCCAGATTCTAGAGGAAATGCTGTAGATATGTGTCTTAAATTTCAGTGGGTCTTGGGTGAAGCACTTGACTTTGGATGAGTTCACTTATAACAACAACTACCACTCATACATCAGCATGGCTCTATTTGAGGTGTTTTATGGGAGGTCATGTCGATCCTCACTATGATATACTAAAGTTGGAGAGTCATTTGTTATCGGTCCCAATATAGTTCAAGGTACAACTGAGAAGGTATATATGGTCTGGGAGCGAATAAAGGTATTTCAAGACCATTAGGAGTCATATGTTGATCAGAGGAGGAGTCCCTTTTAGTTTGAGTTTAAAGACCATGAATTTATTAAGGTTACCCCTCATTTTGGGAAGCATAGGTTTGACTGGGGTATTGGGGATGTGGCTTATGTGTTGGTTATACCTCCATAGATATACCAAATCCATGATGTCTTCCACATTTATTAGATTTATTGATATCTTCATTATTACTTCCATGTCATTAATTAGGGAGAGTTTGATATCTAGGGAGACACAACATTCATGGAATGACTAGTTGAGGTCCAAGATCATCAATATAAAGCATTGTGTGGGTGTGTCATTACTATGTTTCATGTGTTGTGGAATCGTGATGGTTTATATAAGAGTACCTATGAATGTAACACATAGATGCATACTCAGTATCCCAAGTTGTTTTGAGTTTTGGTTTTGTTTTTTTTCTTGGATGATGCAACGTATGTTTTTTTTTTCAGTTTATAAACTATTAGTTTTTCCTCTTGGTGATCATACTTAGATGATAGTTTCATTGGGAATTTAATGAGATCCTTGAGAGTTATCTCATGGGATAGATGTTCAGTTCTTTCCCTTTATCCTATTTCTATACGGTTTATGTTTTAATTCTTAAGTATGATAATTTTTTGAGAGGTATTTTATGTAAGGGAAAATATTCTTAAAGAACCATCCTTTATGTTTTTCTAGGGCTCGATGGTACCAAGATTTATTTTGGAGGTTCTTTGAATGATATGAAAGTTATCAGGCCTTTTAAAGTGTCACCACACTATAGTGGTGGGTGTGGTGCTAGCTATTTTTTCCATGAGTTCTTGGAGGTTAGTCTTGTGGTTCTAGGGTGTGCCATGATGATTGAAACATCTTGGTTGGTTATGATGTTGTACATGGAACTTGGTTGGTTTATTTATGTGAAATGGGAATCTTGGAAATGCCCAAAAAATATCATGGAGCTGGGTGTGATTCTTTGAGAGACCACCTGTGTAAAATAGGGAGATGGGTCACACCACACCATGGTTCTTAGTGTGGTGAGAAGAAAAAAACCAAGAATTTTGTGCTATGTTGTAGTGGATGGCCATGGAGGGTGACAAAGGTGACAACATGGCTTGGGCCATGCCATGGACTAGGCAATGGTAATGGTCAAATCGATTTTTTAAAACACATGAGAAAGGGGTTAATGATTGTGAGACATTTAGATATCCTTTGACTAAGGGATAACATGACATTGTGGGTGGTCTCCATGAAGTGTCAAGGCCATTCAGAATTCCTCTCTAAATAGATGCCCTAACCTCCATTGTTTTGATTCCATTCCTTATCCTTTAATAATTGGTTGGATCTAAACCCCCTTAACACCCTTTGTTTGTATCTTTTAAGGATTATAACCTCTTGAATCATGGAGAATCGATTACCCTTGAATCAATTTACCTTCTTATCCCTTTATCTTTTTTGTTCTCCCTTTTTGTTCAAATATTCATTATGGTGAGCCTATATATTTTAGGTTGAGTTATAATTGTGGTTTGTAATAATTTTTTGTGGGTATATTCTAGTGGTTTTCCCTTCGATTTTGGTGTATTTTTATCCCCCCAACTCTTTCGTTGTGTGTGTGGTTCTCCTTGATGTGAAAATCAAGGTAGGGGTTTTGAGTTCTCACTTTATTTTTTTATGAATATGTGATATTAGTATGCTCTATTTAGTTTTGGGTGGATGGTAAGAGTTTTACTAATGAATATAATTAACTTTACATGATCAGGGAAAGGGGAGATATCACATGTGTTTTACATGTTTTCATGATATTTCCTTTCCATGATTGTATGCCGGATATTGTTGGTTATGAAATGCATTTTATGCTACAAAAATGTTTTTGTTTTCTAAAATATAAATGTGTGAATAAACTCACATGAAATTAACAAATCACTTAAATATTATAATTGAATTTAATTTGTGTAAATGATAAATTTTTGTGTTTCCCCTTTACTTATGAAGTTGATTTGATGTGATGGTTTGTGTGATGGTTGGGATTATGGGAATAGTTTCATTTTGAGTTTGACTTGTGGGGTTGTGGTGATTATGTGTGATACAAAAAGTGTAGTATTGATGTTTTTTTGGTTGATGATATTGTGTGTTGGCTTGGTAGTCACCCGATAGTTAGGTAATTCATGAAAAGTGGTAATTTATAATTAAAATAACTTGGGTTTGAATAAATGGTTTGGGTTGGAAGTAAATGAATGATGGAATGGTAAATAGGATAATTATTTTTAATTTTAATATGTAATTATGGTAAAATAATATGTAAATTTTTGGTATTTTATTTGGTTAAATGGGAACTATGAAACTAATGTATGGTTGTGTTATTAGTAAGTAGGAATGGATGGGTGGTTAGTTGTATAGAAGTGATGTTGACGTGTGATAGTAGTGATGAAAAGGTCATGGTAGTTGGGTGGTTTTGGTTGTGTGATTTATAAACTCACCGACCCGAGTAATGTGTTTACATTGATGCCCAAAGATTATGGGTTATGAGTGTTTTCCCCAAACATCCAGGTTGGTAAGGACAGATGACTGGTTACCCCCTATTTTCTACTCTATCTTCTAGGAAAAGTTATTTTTCATGATCTGTGATGGATTATATATATAGTTCACTTATGATGAGGTTTGACGAGAGGATGTGGTAGTTCAAAGTGGGGGGTTTTGCATGGTAAGAGGAGGGAACTAAGTTGATGTCCTTCATGTTTATGATACCTTACTATTTTATTTTACGGTAGTGGTTGTGATATGATGAGGATGTGATGGTTGTGGCACATGGTATGATTATGATGAGGTATTGATGAAGTTATTGGAATAGGTTGAGAGTTGGGGATTTCCCATTATGATGAGGCTTGGGATGGTATGAGGATTATGGATACAAAAGGGATGAGAGTGCTAGAAAATACGACGTTGGGGTGTGAGAGTGAAAAATCAATGGGGAAGCAATAAATGGAATCCTTTATCGATATGATTATTCTTATATTATTATACTTGGATTCATTATTCAATGAGTGAGCCTTGGTGAGTCCATGAACTAGTTTCCCAATGAATGCATATTGATTTTTCTGTTTTTTACTAGTGAATTAGCATTCTCTTCCCTCTTTTTCATGAGAGTCCTTGGTTATGATCTTCCTATATATACATGTTATTACCACCCTATGTATATATAAACTATTTTTTAGGTTATCAGGATGGAATTAGAGACTAACATGGGAATTTATATCTCGGATTTTGGAGTCCTTTAGTTTCTACTATAGGATTGTATTTTGGTACTTTACTTGGATACTTTTATTTGTATTTGTATGACATTACACTCATTTTGGGTTTTTAATTTTCATTATGTTATGGAGTTTTTTTTGGATGATATCCTATTTCTATATACTTCTATTTATGGTAATTCCTCTTATATTTGCGACTTTATTTATACCCATGGTGATAGTCTCCAACCTGAGGCCAATTAGAGGTGGGACTCATGGGTCATTATCTCTCTTCCTTTATTTCTATCCTAAGAGGGGTACCTTTGGAGGGGGTGGGGAGGGGGTGGTGATAGTATTCCACTAGTTAAAGATATCATAATCCCACTGATTAGATATATCGTTAGGAATTCACAACTAGAAATCATACCTATAAAAATAGTCATATACTAACGGTTTTATTATTATTTTTAAGTATGTTTTTTGACCACCTATACCAATGGTTTGGTTAAGCTATTGGTGTAAGTGCCTGAATTATTTATATTCAATTATAATAATAAAAATATTAAATACTTAAATATCAATAATTATTTTTATAATTATATTGTTGTGAAATTGATCAAACGTCGATTGAAACCGCAGAGCATTTTGAAACCAGAAATGTAAGATAGATCATAGGTGAATCACATAATTGAGAAAGAAAATGTCAAATTTGCACATGACGATGATAATAACAAATAGAAATACAAATAAAAAATAAATACAAGAAGTATATAAGACAATGTAGAGCCAAAATTCCATCTCATTTTATTAACATATCACCATATTTATAGAGTACATGAGATCTGATCCAAAGGTGAGAATATGGAAGGTTGGCCATTTAGAGGGGAATTATATGGGAATTCACGAGTCATCATAATTTTCATAATTATGAAATCCATTAATAAAATTTCATAACACTCTCCCTTGGATGTCATAATTTCATGGAATTTTATTTAATCTTCACTTAAAAAAACCCTGTGGGAAAAATAAGTGAAGCCAAAATAAAAAAATTCCATGTCATGATACCCCATTAAAAACCTTATCAGGAAAACCCAGTGGGAAAAAACCTGATGAAGGAAAAAAGAGTGCAGCGTTCCCAACTCCCCCTGATAATATAATTTATTTGTGTCTTCAGGACATAAATTAATATAATTATTTAGTTATGTCTTCAGGACATGGGAGGAAGACCATAGGTAATAATGAATGGTCTCATTGAAAATTATGACTTGTGGGGAAGGCCAAAAATTGCCATTAATTTTAGATATCCATAATAATTTATAACATTCCCTTGGATATATATTATGATGTATTATTTCCTCATCAAAAAACTCATCAAGGAAAAACCCTTCAGGGGAAAACACTTGATTAGGGAAAAGAGTACAATAACATCAAGTCCCCAGAGTGTTGCCTCATTACAAACCTTATTAAGAAAACCCAGTGGAAAGAACTTGACTAAGGGAAAAAGAGTACAACAGTTACATCTCTCATTCATAATGATCATCATTTATCTCATCGTATGTCCATGATCAATTCATAACCAAAACATTCAGTTTTTAATTTTGGAATAATAATAACTTATACCCTTTAGATTTCAATAAATTGGGAAGAACATTAACTTGCATCATAATATGATTTATTGTCATTTTCAAGGTACATATTCACATGTACATTTATATCCTTCAGGGATTAATAAAATGTGCATTTATATTTAATCCTTCTGGGATAGGTATATTCTTCATCAACCCCTTATGTATGAAATCTATCACTCTTGGAAGCAAGGTATTTAATTATTTATTAAGGGTAAAACCATTCCAAAAATTAACATTTCATCTTCAGGATGATTAATTCAAAATACAAGGACATTCCATGTAATTTCATGCTCAAATAATTAATTGATTTTATAACTCTTCAAGAGTTTATATGTTTTTCAAAACACCTTAATAATATGACGAATACAATGATTCATACAAACCATGGGTTGATAAATTCAATTTATATTCTTCCTTAACTTAATATGGATAAATCTTATTCAGTTCACTGCATAATTTATCATATTGGGTGAAACTTCTATAATTTTGAATATGCTTTAGGAATTTCGAACCTTTTTGGGATTCATATAAATATCCAAATATACAAGGAAGAATATTTCTTATAATAAGATCATTGATATTCAATAGTCTTTATAGTTTGGATAATCAATCCAAAACTTTTTATGTTGAAAATTTCATAAGTTCATTTAATAATTTTGGCCAATTATTATGATGTCGACATCTGTCAAAATCCATTGTCATCAATGAGTTTTAAAAGCATTCATAAAAAATATATCATCAACAACATTTGATTGAGTCTCATAATTTTTCTGGTACTAGTGTCACTTCAGGAACAATATCTAAAAAGATATAATGTTGTCGATATATTCATTTTCCTCTTCAAGGGAAAATATATTTATTACTTTCTACTCATGATGAACAATGATTTTATATAATCAGTTTAACCACACTTTGGGTGTGTATAATTAGACTATTGATTTTCAACACTTTACATTCATGTATGTGTTGGGAGCATCATGCCAATGGTTCTGTAGGACCATATATTATATGATACTCAATATTTATTTTAATCAACATGCATAACATGCAATGTATACTCACCAACAGCAAATAACACATGTGATCATTTATTGGATGCATCTTTCATATTGATGGATCACATGGTGGGAAATCCCCATATATACTTCTTCATAAGTATATAGGAAATTTATTTCCATAATAAATGTTGATGATATAAATAATTTACCTCAAAAATCGGTACCTTAGGGTAAATTATTATACAGGGGAAATTCATAACGACTTAATGATAATAAATTCATTAATAATTTTGTAGATATGCATCCATTAAACAAATTCATCATTCTCCCCCTGATGGATGTGTACTATGTTATCAATAAATCGATGCTCATGTATACTTGAATCAATATCTTTCATTATAATTGATCCCAAATGGCCTAAATCATCATGTCATATATTTTAAGTGTTGGGATCAGTAAACTTCGGGTTTACCAATATTGATTCGATTGTACATAAAAAATTATTTATAATCACTTTTATGAATGCTTATTACATATTGATGTACCTATTTTGTCTCCATATGATATTCATTTTCATGAATACCATTCATATATCTCAATGAGACTTTAGATATAACAAATCATTAAGAATTTGTACTACCAGGTAGGAATATATTTTCTCTTCTGGAGTCATTTATTAATTTTCCCTACCGGTAAATGTAATTATATGAGAATATACTAACGCATATATGAGTTCTTTTGAAGGATTTAATCAAAATAATATTTTGATTCAAGATTGACACGTATAAGATCTTCAGGATCATTCATTGTGAAAACTCATATTTGTCGTTATAATTTCCACTTATGGTGGTTGATGAATTAATAATATAATCATAACAAGTTAGGCCCATCACCAAGAATATTATTGCATAATTTATAACTTCTAACCAAAATATTTTGGAAATTTGGGTCCAAATATTATTTTAAAATACATCTACCTGGGATAGGAGCCCCCACGTATTTTAAAGCTAGTGAATGTGGTAGCGAGAACCAATGTTGAAGAATCTTTTGGATTCACAACACACCTTATCACCATCCAAAATTATAATTCATAAACAACATGCACTTTATCAAATGAAATATAAATCATTTGATCAAACCTCATCAACTCTCAAATATTCATGATATCATAAATCATAAAAAAATTATGAATAATTTCATTCGCTTCAAGGAATGAGATATAGTAATTAATACTACATTCACATCAGGGAATTCATTCATTCATCGGATTTCATGATCCATGAATGATAATTTATTATTTATCAATAATGATCATCCTGTATAAAATATAAATTTTATTGATTATGATGATCATTGCTTTTACAACTTTAGGTGGTAAAATCATTTTCATAATATATATCGGATTATCAGAACTAGGAAATTCAATCATTTCATTTATGAATTATATGAACAAAAACATCCACTTTAGGGTATAGATGAATTACATGAGATGATATTGATAATCCGTAAGAATATGATAAATAATAATATTTCCCTTTATATTGTTGCTGCAGGAACAATAAATGATAAATAAAGATATTCTTCAATATAATGTCAAAGGAAATTATTTTCATATCATTATTTAGGGATGTATTATTTTATAAATATTCATAAAATTTATTGTGCTCTGTAAATATTTATTGTCATCAAACCACTTCTAGTGGTTATATTTTTATTATTTGTTATAAACAAATACAAAACAATGATCATTCGCAAAACATCATATTCACCTAGAACTTGATTTATAATAACATCAGGTATATTTCCATTCACTAGGGGAATGAAATAAATAATTTTCAATAAATATTGTCATTCACTATAAATAATTTTCAATAAATATTGTCATTCACTACAAGGAACATAATAAAATTATTTGTTCGATTTTTATAGTGTCTTCAAGACAATTTCATGAATATTCAATTTAACAATTTCATCAATTTCATCCACTTCGGGGGATTAATATATATAAAATATATTTACTCTTGTTCATCAAGAATATTTAATTTCTCTAAAAAATTTTATAAAATAAAAAAAGATAAAAGAAATAAAACAAATATTTACAAATATTTAAAGTAAACATCATCTCCACCATGCAACTTTATATAGAATAATCAAACTTGAAGCCTTCAGGGTGAACAAGAAATAAGAGGTATGGAATTTCATGGTTCATGGAATGATTAGTGAACTTCGGATCGACGTACGACATGTTCGTGATGATCATCAAACTTCAACTCGACGTACGACGGGTACACGATGTTCATCAAACTTCGTCTTGATGTATGACAGGTACATGATGTTCATAAAACTTTGGATTGACGTACGAAGGGTACACGATGTTCATTAAACTTCATCTCGATGTAATACAGGTACTCGATGTTCATCATTCAACTACTCGACGTACGACGGGTACGCGATGTTCATCATTCAACAGCTGGACGTACGACGGGTACACGATGTTCATCATTCAACCACTTCTGGCGATATAGTTTTTTTATTCATTTGATGAATGATGTTTGTCTCGGCATTCACCATATCGATTATTAATCAAACACATTCTCTCTAAGGAATGAAGTGAAAATTGTCTACCGTGAGTCATTAAAGCTCTTCAGGATATCATTATTTTTCCCGCAGCAAAAGATTAATAAAATCATATATTATTTTCAGATTTATCAAGAGGGGAAAAATAAATGTAACAATATATTAAATATAAAATAAGGCTCACCTTTTGACGCATCTCCTCAAATGATTGGAGTCAATGTGCATACAAAAGTGTATGTCAAAATAAGAATGTTTATAAAAACACGTGACATACCTTTTTTTTTCTATGAGTTTTTTCTTATGCTGATGATGGGGATGGAGACAACAAAGTCACGATTCACAATGCAGAGAAGACGATCATGATGATAATGTGTTGTGAAATTGATCGAACACCGATTGAAACCGTGAAGCATTTCGAAACTGGAAATGTAAGATCGATCGTAGGCGGAGCGAATCTTTGAGAAAGTGAATATTGAATTTGCGTATGATGATGATAATAACAAATAGAAATACAAATAGAAAAGAAATACAAGAAGTACAGAACACAATGTAGAGCCAAAAGACCATCTCATTTCGTTAACATATCACCATATTTATAGAGTACATGAGATCTGATCCAATGGTGAGAATATGGAAGGTTGGCCATTAAGAGGGGAATTAATTGGGAATTCATGAGTCATCATAATTGTCATAATTATGACATCCATTAATAACGTTTCATAACACATATATATTTTTATGTATATAAGAACAAAAAATTGGTTATAGTATAATGGTAAAGTTTTTGGAACATAATGACGAGGTTATGGGATCAAAACTCCCCAATGAATTTTTTTTCAATATAAGACCTATACAAATAGAATAACCAAACCATTGGTATAGGTATTTCCTTTAAAATCACCTATACCAATGGTTTGAAAACTATTTTTATAGACCACCTATACCAACAGTTTGGCCAAATCATTGGTATAGGTCAATCCCAATAGCAATTCACCCAATGGTTTATAAAACCAGCGACATAGGCTATACCAATAGTTTGAGGCCCTATAACAATAGTTAAAACTGTTGGTATAGCCTTTTTTCTAGTAGCAATTGTGAATCATATAGTACGATTCATATTTCACCTATGATTGATGATGTAAACCTAACAATAATAGTTAACATTCAAATCTATACCATGTAAGATGAAACACATGGGAAAGTTGAAATAGCTGATGTATTACAATGATTTTTAACTGACATGAAATTTACTAGTATGTAATAAACATATGAATAAATGTATGGATAATAGGGGATCACCCCCAAGGGATATATAAGGAGGAAAATTCCATTGATATGTATTGTAGCTTATGGTCGTAATATACACCCTAGGGGTGAATTAGGGAGTTTTGAATTTTATTTATCTTATTCGATTAACTGGAACTTGTCTTTATGTTGGAAAAGTAACATTGAATCTGATTTTTATGTGCAATCAAATATAAAAATAGTAAGAACATAGACACATGATTTTAATTGGTTCACCTATAAAATTCTACATCCAAGGAGCACATATAAACAATGTGTTGACATTCCAATAAATCACCATTACACTAGTATAAGATTATAACTTTAGGAAGGGATCACTACTCATACAAGGTCTACGAACTCTTCCACTCTTCCACTCACTAATTTCAAGAGGGATACAATGATAAAGTTTACACACACATCGATCATACACTATTTAAATCAAATTAATAAAAAATAAACTAAAGGTCTTGGGTATAGAGTAATATGGTCGGACTCATTCCCAATTATGGTTTTTAATTCAATGGATAAATCATAAGAACTTGTTGAAGAATGAAACATCTCATGATTATACCCAAATAACTATAACGAAAGAATCCTAAAACTAGAGTGATGATATTTCATGTTATATTTATAATTAATTTAATAATAAGAAAATACCTCAATATTGAGTTTTTCTTCAATTTTGATGTTGATCAAACGAACCTCATTCATGTTGTATTGTCATTGCACCGAGAAGATCAAAAATAAAATCAATCTAGTGGTGATCCACATGTTCACTAAGATCTATGAATGACATAGATGGAATGATGGGTGCTAGTGTAGATGATCCCTTCATCCCACATTGTTCATCTTTATCAAAACACAATCCATCGAGCTTGAGGATTGTCTCTCTTGTCTCTCATTATTGATAAGTAAGAATAGGTGTAAGAAATTCTCTTAATATTACGATAAAACCCTAGAGATGTTCTTTGTATAGAGAATTTTATAGGGAGGTGAAATGTTGTGTACATGTAACCAACATAGAAATGATATAACCGGGTATATATAGAGCTAGGTTAAGAGAATTAGTGATTACACTTAGGCATTGGGCTAATATCTTAATCCTTAGATAATGAACACATAATAATAATAATAATATTATTATTTATTTGACACACGCATGTCTCATGGATAATATAAATATCAATAAATAAATTAATATTTTTTTAAATGATATTTATTATATCATTTTCATAACTAGGTGTTTTTCTCGTCCCAAACACCTTCCTTGATATTTATTGAACCTCTAATAATAAATAAATATTATTCATTCGATAAATAAATAAATATTATATTTACGGTCTTGTGAATAAATATTTATTTTAATATCAATGTAACTAAATAAATATTTATTTAAGAAATACAATTTATTACCCAGTGAATAAAATGAGAGATAAATAAATATTCTATTTGATGGTCTCATGAATAAATATTTATTTAAAAATTAAACTCACATATATAATAAGAAACTAAATAAATTCAATTAGTAAATCGAGAATTAATTTTATTTCTCAGTCTTAAGAATAATATTTATTCCAACTATTAAATAAAAATAGTATTTAACTGAGATACTTGGATACACTAAGTGAGTCACCCGCTAAGAATCTTCCTCAATAGCATTAGGAAAGCTTGACTAAAGTCTAATATTAGTGTCAAATAATATGTAAAGACACCCATAGATGTAGAAAAATGAAAACCACATACGAACACTTACTATGTAATATAATCCCTTTGTCTCAATATTTCATCAATCAGGTTTCATACTCATGTCATCAACCTATATGTTTGATATGTATTTAATTGATAATATAAAATGAACATTTCAATACACCATGGATATGGATTTTAGTTTGATAGCTCCATTATGATTAAAGGTGTGAGATATCAAATTTTATAAATATGTAAGGGACACATCATTTATTGAATTATTCATTAATGAAATATCACTCATGATGCACCCAACACACCCTAATTCAACACTAACATATAATGTCATAGTTTTCATCAATACATTAAAATAAGAAAATCATGATATGCATTAACAACAATCTCAAGTCTAAGGACTAATTCACATGTTTGTTGATAATAATATCCAGTGAAACATAAAAATGTGGAATTACTACTTATGGTTCTATCATTATAATCTCCCATATTAGAGATTACCAAGTGTGTACTTCATGAGATAAATATTCATTCGCTTATGAGAATCCAATACCTAATAGTCTATATCACCTATGTCCCATTAGATAATGAAAACTAACCATATAACTAATAATTTATAGAATACTGTCATAGAATTACAAGGTTCTCATTATAGTGTGGAACCATTATAACTTTTCAATGCAAAAAATTACATTATCACATTAATATTATGCATAAGAACAATAAATATGAGGTAAGATATTTATTAATTTCAAGGCATTGAATGCATAGGTATCCTAAAGTAAAAAGTAGTCTGTTCTAGGGAACCAACTACAAGAGTATCCCACTTGGACTAAATCTAAATTTCAATTAATTTTAGTATTTTAGATATCACATGATATTTATGCTTTTGTCGAAAAATGACTTTAGTTAGCGAGTCCTTCATTCTATCCTCCATGGAAACTATAAAATTCTAGTCCTTATGGATGTGTGTTTCTTTTTAGTTCTCATTCTAGTATTGTTTCTTTTTGTGGTTATCATATCTTGAATATGTTTATGGTGAGTTAAGGAGGATCTTGGAGTGGTTTTGGGGTCAGAGGCCCAGAAATATGAAAATTTGGAGTTACAACTAAGGGTGCACGGTTAGTGCATAATTATTTTTATCCATGCACTACAACTGTATGGGGAAAATGACTAACCGTATGATTTCAAAAACCATGTTAAACCCTAGTGAAAACCATAAAAAACCTGTATAAAATTGAAGAGGTCTTTAATATGGTTAGAACATAGCTTTCCTAACTGTGTGATCCAACCATATGAGGTAATGTTTCTTATATAGTGGGAGCCACAGGGATAGAGCATGGTTTGGAAAACCATGTGGAAAACCCATATAACCTCTTAAAATGTTAAAACTTACCAAATATTTTGTACTATTTTATGATTCATGAAATCTGGTGTAAAATTAAAAATCTAAAAGTGATGGGTGGACATCTATGAGTATAAGGTAGGTGATTTGTAAGACATCCCTTAGAAGTATCACCATTTTGTTATGTGTGTGATATGTGGTCGCACCGACACACTGTGAACTTGAATATAAAATTATAATAAATGTTTCACGACTTTAATTCTTGAAATTAAACCTCATCATGGTCCATGAAAAAAAAAGTGATAAAACCACAACTTTATCCACCCATGGGTTGTTCTTGACTTGGAAAAATAGTTGAGAAATTAAAGGGGTGAACCTAGGGGAACCAAGAATGTGTAATTGAACATGAGTGAATGGTTTGGGAAGCCTATGACACACCCTAAAATATTGAGTACATGTTTTTCATGCATGAATAGTTGAAAATTAATTTAAATTATTTTTAATTGGATTGCCTAAGTAATTTATTTTGATTAGTGGTTTAGAATTTCTTGGAAAAACCCACATTATATTCTTAATGACACCTGTTTTGGAATGCCTTGGGGAATACCCCCTTGGATTCATGATGAAACTTGGTTTGGAATTCCTTGGGGATATCCCACTTGGATTTATGATTACTATTGGTTTGGAATACTGTGGATACACTCCATGGATTCATTTGGGCCTACTAGAGATACTATAAATAGAGACATCCAGCTTAGGTCGAAGTAGATATGGTCAATTCATGGTGTCACTTTGGAACTTAAAAATCAACTTAGTTTATTTATTAAGTTTTTATTTATTTATTATTAACATAATCATGCACTTATTTCTTAGATTAGATATGCTTATAGATTTTGGAGGTGTTAACCTACTGAGTTAAACTCATACAATGTTCAGGCCAATGTTTGGTAACTGACCAGACTTCACGGTTACAGTCTAGAAAAAGGTCAAAAAACTTATGAATGATACTTGATTTGGACTTCTAGGATAGATCTTGGGTGTTTTGGATTATGCTAGTACTTAGGACTATTTTTGGAGAAGTTTCCTAGTTTTTCCCCTTTTTTTGTTTTTGGGATATTGATGTATATGACCCTCTTGGGATGTATGACTACTTGATGTGTATATATTTTATTTTTATATAAAATGGTTTTTTTATTTATGTGCACTTTTCATGATGTCTGTTTACTAATTATTTTATATTCATATGTTTTTTATCATTTTCACTTTCATTTTACTCTAATAATGGGGTATAATCTCCCCATTGTACCACCTTATACCCCCACTATTAGTCAATGAACTCTAGTGTATAGGGAGACATTTTTGAGGTCATGTATCCCCATCGATCAAGACATTGATTAGTGGTCCCTAGTTTAGGAGTATGACAAAGTGGTATCATATCCCTTTTTATTTTGTTTGACTATTTTAGGAAGGTAAGTAGAAGGTATAGTATTTTCAAGACTCGATATAAAACTCATGCCTAGAAGTATCTAACCCACATATGAGGGAAATACCAAGTTACCGAGGATGTGATTGTTTTTCATTATTTTAGATTTTAGAGATGACCTATTTTACCTTGAGTGATGAACATGATCATGAGGTTATTGATTTATGGGATTTTATCTATTGGTTGGAATGAAAAGAGGGAATGAATTCATTCATCATCTCAGGCATGTAGGATTCACATGTCATTCACATGATTTACAATGATTGGTTACCCGGATTATGACATGAGTTGGTTATTTAAAGTGTCTGCATCAACTTATATGGTACTTTCCCATATAAATTTATAGAGGTATCTTATCTAGATTATTCTTTAGTTGGTTGAAAATTAAAATTATAATGAGCGATCTTGGTTACTTTATGGTATCATTTAAATAAAATTTCAATTAAAACTTATAAATAATTTTCCTATATAAATTGTAATTGAAATTTCTTTAAATTAAGCCTTATTTATGAATTTTTTTGTTAAATTAAAATAAGAAGGTGTTATTATATGGATCCTACATATCTGATGTCGAATTTTGTGTATATGCTGCTGACCCTATGTATGGATAAATGGGGCTAGCGAGATTTCTTAAGATATAATAATCCTATAGTATGAAATGAAGAGGTCAGTGGGGCATTATGCCTGTTATCAATTTCTTTAAATCATGATATCAAGAATTTAAATAGTAATGTGTTTCAAGGTGTATGTTTGGAATTGTAGACAAATGCCTCTATGATGGCCTTTATTTGAGTGTTAGTAGGGTGACGATAAGCATACCTTGATGGTTATTAGGTTAGAATCTCCTACAGTACCATGGAATGTGATGAATGACCATATCCAAGTAATCTTGTTATGTGGGGTATATTTGATGGAGAGATAGGCTTCACAAGCTATGTCTTGGATTTCATATCTTACTCGAGAGTTTCATCTATAACACCCATCATTATTCTCTACAGATGGTGGTCCCTAGGCATCTTAGTAATGAATGGAGTCTACTTGGATTATTTTTGAGTACATAGAGAAACTATAGGAAAGGAAGGAGAAGTTGGAAGTTTATATGCTTTGAGGGTCAACAAAGCAGTGGTGGGAAATTTTTGTTTAGAAAAATCAACATGTGGGGTTGTCCTGGAAGGATTTATATACCCATTTTTTTACCACTTCTTTACAAACACCCTAAGAGTTGATATTTATTGGGAATTCATGCACCTTAGATAGAAAAACATATCAATCATAGACTATACTGATCATTTTACTATGATTACCCCCTATTATAGGTAGCCTGACTGAGACATTTTATGGACATAATGTGACATGAGTTCTAAGTTATGGTGAATGTTTTATATATTTCTTCCTTTTATGAGGTTTCTAACCAAGCACTTATTTCATAGAGGAAACCAAGATAAGATAGGGGATCAGAATAGGTGGATTATACTAGGGGGTACTGGTGGTAGGTCTTTAGTTTGTATAAAGCATTATTTTGACATTCCACACTAGATTTGTGGCAAGCAGAGTAGCCAGGGTGGAAGATTGTCCTTTTCTCTATGGGATGACAATGTAGTGCCATGCCACTAGTGTGGAAGGACCGACCACTATCATTCTCATTATGAAAAGCCACCATTATTCTTGAGCTTACAAAATAATGGGTCTTCTAAAGAGGTTAAGTAGAAGTGCTCCTCAAATTCTTAGTGGTAGGGATATGTGTAGGTTTAAGGTTATGAAGTTGGATCATCTACATCGTGGTAAGAGGGAAACTGGAGTTCCACCAACTATTTGAGTTGAGGTGGGGATCATGGTGTTTAGGATTAAGATCAGCAACACTAGCATGGTAGTGCAGATCATGGAACTCATGAAGGGGTTCATGGTTGTGGTTCATGGTAGTTATATAAGATGCAACGTACTCCTATAATCTAGTATGTGGAACATTTTATAGTTTGATGTATGATATTATTATCTTCCACATTTTCATGCACTTTATTTGATATATGGGATTCACATTCTCATTTTATAGAGGGTTTGAGTATAGTGGTCAAAGGGAATTTTCCAGTTTAGTGGGTGTGACCTAAAGGTTGGTGGATATGGATTCCTCTATGATCTCTTTGTGTTGGAAATGACCAAATTCAATTTGATTCTTGATATGGAATGATTAATACAGTATTGAGCCCACATCAACTGTTACCATATATGTGTAAAGACCCGTAAAATTCAAGGGAAATTTTTTCTTAATTTTCTTTGGAATTTTACAAGAGCGCGGTTTCAGACGGCACCTGATTCCGAGGCCCGGAGTGCCCGGAATCAATTTCCGAGGTTTGGCTCGGGTACGTTCAGTGAACGAACGAGCGGGAATTCCTAACTTTTGATCCGGTGCTCGGAATAGAAATCCGAGGGCACCGATGAACTCGCAGCGCCGATATTCGCTTAAAGGGACCTTTTCGGAAGTTGCGTTTGTTGCGGGTTGAAAGTTAGTTTTTGGGTTTTTAGTTTGAGTTAAATAAAATTTGTGAAGAACAAATTTTATTTTAACTTGATAAATCCTACCAAAGGGGGTTGGAAGTGGGACCCACATCCACTTAACCTCCCTTGGGAGGATTAAGTGTGGTGGGGCCCACATGAACCCCTAAACCTTTCATCTTCTCCCAACTTCCTTAACCCCTCATTAAATGACATGAGTTGTTTAATTTTGGAGTTAATCCTTTTGAATTTCAAACTTTTGAAATTCTAGTGTGTTGTTGTGTTAATAAAATAAGATAGTGTCTTATTTTATTTTGGTTAATAGTTTTGTCTTCTTGAGAGGTTGAGAGCTTTTTCTTCTTCTTCAAGTTCTGACGAAGAACACGAAGAACACGAAGAACGCTCAAGCTCCGACGAAGAACGCTCAAGCTCCGACGAAGAACGCCGCTCCACCCTTCTTCGTCTTCCATGTCAACGAGAGGGAACACCGCTTCTTCCTCGGACAACCTTTGTCGGCGTACAAGGTTTCGCCAATGACGTATCACATCAGACGCATCTCTTCGTCAACAGATTTGGCGAACGACGACCGCGAAGCCCGACCTCTGCGACGTTGTCTTCCGCGGACGTTGTCAAATCCCCGAACTTATACCCAAGGTAGGGGTTGTTGTTTTGTTTAATTATTTTATCCTTGTTCGTGGTTCATGCATGATTAACGTAAGGATTTTTATATAAGTGTTATTGTTTAACGTGAGGGGTCGGACCGCATGAACACGGCCGAACCCCTCCTCCGTTCTTGATGTTTAAATTTGTGGATGAATCAAGGTGGCGTGGTGCCGTCGCACCACGTGGATATTCGCCCAATCTTTTGCGTGGCGCCGTCGCGCCGCGTCGTGAAAGAACCATCAAGAACGCGACGCCGTCGCGCCGCGTCAAGGGGGAATCGAAGGCGCGGCGGAGGGGCGCGGTGCCGTCGCACCGCGCCGGACGACGAACACCGCGGCCGGTTCCGGGCCGCGGCAGAATGAGAAGACCGGCGGCCGGGCCGCCGGCGTCAGAAGCCGAAGAGGGGACCGGAATTTCCGGTCCCGTTGGAGAAAACCGGCCGGCCAGCTGGCCGGCCAGATGGAATTAAACCGGGGGAAATTAATCCCCCGGCCAGCGCATAAACCCCCCCCCATTATGAGGGGGGGCGGTTTCCATGAAGGGGGGGGGGGGGGCAGCAGCCCCCGGTTTTCCTCCAAGCCGGCCCCCACGTGGGGGCCGTTTTTTTTTACAAAGGGCGCGGCTATGCCGCGCCGCCCCTTCCAATCAAGCGGGGGGCTTTGCCCCCCCGTTTCCTGCCAATCAAGCCCCCACGTTGGGGGGGGGGGGGGCGGTTTTGCAAACAGGCGCGGCTAAAAAGCCGCGCCGCCTTCAATCAGCGGGGGCTTTGCCCCCCGCATGCCGCCTCCGTGCGGCGACAGGCAGCCGCGCCACTGCGCCGCCGGGCCGGCACGCCGCCGGGCCGGGTCGGACCCGGGTCGGGTCGACCCGGTTCGGGCCGGGTCGACCCGGACCCGGACCCCCCCGTTTCGAATCGGTTTCGGTCTTTTGGCCATAACTTGAGCCACGGACCTCCGATTGACGAACCGTCTGCGGCAACGCGATCCTTGGGTCGAGACGGTCGTTTCGGTATATCGCACTCAAGGTTTCAGATTACTTTGAGTTCGGCCGGGTTGGTTCGTTCACGAAACCAACCGGGCCTTCGGAGCGGAAACGCTCATATCTTGAGCTACGGACGTCCGATTGACGTGCCGTCAGCTGTGTTGTGTTCCTCTTAGTGAGACGGATCTTTTGGAATACTCCGCCCGAGGTTTGGACGCAGGTGGAGTATGGTCGGGTTGGTTTTGCCTTAAAAACCAACCGGGCCCCGGGGACGAAAATGTCAATAACTCTCAGACCGGGCGTCCGATCGACGCGCCGTCTGTTGCGTTGAGTTCCTGTTGACGATACAGAACTTTTGGATACATCAACTCTGGACTTGAGACAGTTTATGTATCAGCCTCTCGGCTCGTGGAGCGGACCCTCCAAACGAGCTTGCTGTGTGTGGGAACCCTAGTGCTGGCTGCGACTGTTACTGTGACTACTACTGCTACTGTGACTGCGGCGACGACAGTACAGAGATCCTGTGTGGATTCGACGACGACGACTACAGCACTCAGCGATCCTACGTGGAACAGTGCTACCGAACCTGTGTGAGCTGAATCTTCTGTTTACCTTGGGCGGTGGAGCGCTTGGTTGTAGCAGCATATCCTTGGCAGTGGAGCGCTCGGTTGTAGCGGCATACCTGCGATACTGGAGACGAGCGTACAGAGTACGGAGACCGTGAAACCGGCTGAGACCTGAAGACTGCTCGACCGACTCAACTTGGAGTGAGTCGACTAGCCCAGTGGACGGAGCGCCCGGTATTCGGCGGCAGACCCACGGCGGACGGAGCGCCTGGTAGTTGGCAGCAGACCCGCGGTACTCGACTGGAGGAGTACCTCTGTAGGCTATCTGGGTGAGCGCCCGGTATTTGGCAGCAGACCCTCAGCGGATGGAGCGCCCGGTAGTTGGCAGCAGACCCGCGGTACTCGACAGGAGGAGTACTTCAGCAGTCTTAGGTTAGTGAGCAGTACCTCGGAGTCGTGACAGGACCACTGTACACTTCAGAGATGGGGCTCTTCAACAGTTACGGTTTCGTTAATGAAAATCCTGGTTTGAGCTGAATCCTGTTGTTTTCCTATGTGGATTGTGTTGTGATTTCCTGTGTGGATTACGTTTTGCTTCCCTGTGTGGAATACGTTTACTTTCCTGTGTGGACTGAGTTGTACTTGGGCTCGGAGGTTGGAGCGTATTTGAATTTGATGACTTAGGTATATGTATGGGCATATACCTAAGCAGTGACGGTTGTTACTTCGTGATTGTACCTTTCTTCGTGGTTTATCCTTTGTGGATTTGAGAGACCTTCAGGGGTCTCGGGTTCCCTACTGAGTAGCTTATACTCACCCCTGCACGGGCTTTGCCCGCACTACGTTGTGTTGGTTGCAGACGACGGACAACGTTGACCTTAGCTGAGGCTTGCAGAGCGGGACGGTACCCGGAGGTGGACCACTGGACGGGACGTTCTCGGAGCGGACGGCGGGAACCGTGGAGAAGTGGAGCTATCTGTACCCACCCTTCAGGTGGGATTTCCAGTGGATAGCTCGGTGTAGCGGCTTTTACTTTCCAGTTGCTGTTTTCCCTTTCGAGTTGTACTTTACTTTCAGTTTGGGTTTGTATACTGGCCCATTTACTTTTCCGCTTGCTTACTCTGTGGTGTTTGTTTACTTTACAAAGGCAATGCCTTCCCTTTTTACCGGGATTTACCCCTTGGTGCTAGTCGCCAGCCCCTGGCCTATGGAAGGCGGGCTTGGGGTAGTCACGGCACGGACCCCGAGGGCGGGTCGTGACAAATTGGTATCAGAGGAGTTCGGTTCTACCGCGAACTCTGATCTTTTCTATGTGAAGCAATAATGTTTAGCGTATTGAGTGTGGTTATCAGTCCAGGGAGTCCAGTGTTGGTGCGGCGGCCGACGTATCCATACACCAGGACCCTGACTTCTGATTTCCGACTTAATGCACGAAAACATTGATTGCGTGTGTGTTTCAAAGTTTTCTTTGTGATTACTTTATATCAGCTCACCAGGTATAATGTTCTGACCGTGGCGCACCTGTTCCCTTTTTAGGATGGCCCCACGACGGCAGCCATCTAGGGTTCCGAGAGTCGAACGTGACGACAGCCCACCGAGCGACGAGGCTTTGGTGCAGGGCCCTTTGTCAGCAGTGGCATCGGCGGTAGTTCTACCCGCCGAGCCCCCGATGCTTCCAGCACCAGTCGCTGACGATTCACGTTGCCTCAGCACACTGCATGAGTTTCAACGCCAGCGACCGCCCAGGTTTCGTGGGGAGACGGATCCCCAGGCAGCAGAGGATTGGCTGGAGGCAGTAGTACGAGTGTTTTGGCTAGTGAGGACACCAGCAGACCTCATGGTGATCCTCACTGCGAGCCTACTACACGCAGCAGCAGGACGATGGTGGAGCTTGATGCTCCAGGTGCACGATGATGCATCTCTACTTTGGACGGACTTTGAGAGCCTCTTCCGCACGGAGTTCGTCCCAGCCACCCTTCGTGCGGTGCGTATCCAGGAGCTTCTTCAGCTGCGACAGGGTAGCATGACGGTCGCTCAGTACGCGGCGAGGTTCACCAACCTTTCTCGGTACTCGACAGACATGGTACGAGACCCCTTCTTCCGGGCCCGGACCTTCGAGCAGGGTTTGAGACATGAGATCAGGGCATCACTGATCTCCCTCAGCATACCGACTCAGACTGGAGTACTGGAGCAGGCCCTTCTGATCGAGAGTTTCCTTGCTGAGTCTACACCAGCACAGCGACCCACCGCAGGGCGGCACGTGGCAGAGTCATCTGCAGCAGATAGCCGACAGATGACTCAGGGTTCCAGGCAGACCGGACCTACCAGTGGCCGACTGCACGACTCAGGCTCAGTTGTGCGGGGAAGCCGGGGTGGAGTCAGAGCCAGGCGTGCCGAGAGTGGGCAGTGTTACTCCTGTGGCGGGATTGGTCACATGGCTCGTGACTGTCCGACCCGCCATGCTGATGATCAGCAGTTAAGTGAAGAACCTCCCAGGCAGAGGCAGAGGTTCGACCGTGGCGGTCCGCAGGGAGGAGGCGGACGAGGCAGATGAGCTGGACGAGCAGCCGGTGGTGGGCGACCCTTTGAGGCTCTGCCACCACCACCACTAGGAGGTCCACCCCGACCACAGGGAGTAGGTGAACATGCGAGAGCTCAGCTTCAGGCAGCCGAGGCCTTCGATCATGGAGCTCTGGGAGCCGATGGACAGGAGCAGAACTAGTGGATACGTCCTTTGTACTTTTGGTTCCTTGTTGCTTTTGTGTAGCGTCTTGTATTATGAGCTGCAATAATAAAAGACGCATACCTTCGTGATATTTTCGTTCCTATCCTCTTTCGTGATGTTACTAAGAGGTTCCAGTTTTGGCTGTTGACTTGACCCTCACTTGTGAGACATCTACTGGAGGAGACCCAGTTACCACACACTGATGCCGACAGTGTGACTCAACCCTTGGAGGTGAGAGTAACGGTTGAATCTCTTAGTAGTAGCGTCGAGGCCTTACGACGTCATCCTTGGTATGGATTATTATCATCCATATTAGGATTGAATGTATTAGGCAAAGAATGTGGTTCATCCAGGGGATGAGACCAGATTTCTCTTATCGACAAAGAAGAAATCTTGCAGCTCTTGTGGAACCTGAGATGGTCCAGGTCATCCAGGGGCGGATGAGTACAGCTCAGAGCCGGCAGAAGTCATATGCTGACAGGAGGCGGAGGCCACTGGAGTTCGAGGATGGCGACCACGTCTTCTTGCGGGTCTCACCTCGACGTGGTATTCGGAGATTTGGCCAAGGCGGCAAGTTATCTCCGCGCTTCATCGGACCCTTCCAGATTCTCAGCAGGATTGGTGAGGTGGCTTATCGCCTGGCTCTACCACCTCAGTTGCAGCGGGTGCACGACGTCTTCCACGTGTCTCAGCTGAGGAGATACGTGCACGACCCGACTCACATCTTTGACCATGGGGAGCTTGACGTTGACGATGGGGAGACTTTTACGGAGGTCCCGGTGGAGATAGAGGATCGACAGAAGCGGGTCCTGCGTGGGCGATCGATTCCTCTTGTGCGCATCAGATGGCAGCACGGGAATCTCCAGGAGAGCACATGGGAGCGGGAGGCTCAGATGCGTGCTCAGTACCCTCATTTGTTTCCCGAGTTTTTGATGTATATTTACGGGGACATAAACCCCTGAGGTGGGAGTAATGTAAAGACCCGTAAAATTCAAGGGAAATTTTTTCTTAATTTTCTTTGGAATTTTACAAGAGCGCGGTTTCAGACGACACCTAATTCCGAGGCCCGGAGTGCCCGGAATCAATTTCCGAGGTTTGGCTCGGGTACGTTCAGTGAACGAACGAGCGGGAATTCCTAAATTTTGATCCGGTGCTCGGAATAGAAATCTGAGGGCACTGATGAACTCGCAGCGCCGATATTCGCTTAAAGGGACCTTTTCGAAAGTTGCGTTTGTTGCGGGTTGAAAGTTAGTTTTTGGGTTTTTAGTTTGAGTTAAATAAAATTTGTGAAGAACAAATTTTATTTTAACTTGATAAATCCTACCAAAGGGGGTTGGAAGTGGGACCCACATCCACTTAACCTCCCTTGGGAGGATTAAGTGTGGTGGGGCCCACACGAACCCCTAAACCTTTCATCTTCTCCCAACTTCCTTAACCCCTCATTAAATGACATGAGTTGTTTAATTTTGGAGTTAATCCTTTTGAATTTCAAACTTTTGAAATTATAGTGTGTTGTTGTGTTAATAAAATAAGATAGTGTCTTATTTTATTTTGGTTAATAGTTTTGTCTTCTTGAGAGGTTGAGAGCTTTTTCTTCTTCTTCAAGTTCTGACGAAGAACACGAAGAACACGAAGAACGCTCAAGCTCCGACGAAGAACGCTCAAGCTCCGACGAAGAACGCCGCTCCTCCCTTCTTCGTCTTCCGTGTCAACGAGAGGGAACACCGCTTCTTCCTCGGACAACCTTCGTTGGCGTACAAGGTTTCGCCAACGACGTATCACATCGGACGCATCTCTTCGTCAACGGATTTGACGAACGACGACCGCGAAGCCCGACCTCCGCGACGTTGTCTTCCGCGGACGTTGTCAAATCCTAGAACTTATACCCAAGGTAGGGGTTGTTGTTTTGTTTAATTATTTTATCCTTGTTCGTGGTTCATGCATGATTAACGTAAGGATTTTTATATAAGTGTTATTGTTTAACGTGAGGGGTCGGACCGCATGAACACGGCCGAACCCCTCCTCCGTTCTTGGTGTTTAAATTTGTGGATGAATCAAGGTGGCATGGTGCCGTCGCACCACGTGGATATTCGCCCAATCTTTTGCGAGGCGCCGTCGCGCCGCGTCGTGAAAGAACCATCAAGAACGCGACGCCGTCGCGCCGCGTCAAGGGGGAATCGAAGGCGCGGCGGAGGGGCGCGGTGCCGTCGCACCGCGCCGGACGACGAACACCGCGGCCGGTTCCGGGCCGCGGCAGAATGAGAAGACCGGCGGCCGGGCCGCCGGCGTCGGAAGCCGAAGAGGGGACCCGAATTTCCGGTCCCGTTGGAGAAAACCGGCCGGCCAGCTGGCCGGCCGGATGGAATTAAACCGGGGGAAATTAATCCCCCGGCCAGCGCATAAACCCCCCCCATTATGAGGGGGGGCGGTTTCCATGAAGGGGGGGGGGGGGGGGACAGCAGCCCCCCGGTTTTCCTCCAAGCCGGCCCCCACGTGGGGGCCGTTTTTTTTACAAAGGGCGCGGCTATGCCGCGCCGCCCCTTCCAATCAAGCGGGGGGATTTGCCCCCTCGTTTCCTGCCAATCAAGCCCCCCACGTTGGGTGGGGGGGGGGGCGGTTTTGCAAACATGCGCGGCTAAAAATCCGCGCCGCCTTCAATCAGCGGGGGCTTTGCCCCCCGCATGCCGCCTCCGTGCGGCGACAGGCAGCCGCGCCGCCGGGCCGCCGCGCCACCGCGCCGCCGGGCCGCCGCGCCACCGCGCCGCCGGCCGGCTGGGCCGGGTCGGACCCGGGTCGGGTCGACCCGGACCCGGACCCCCCCGTTTCGAATCAGTTTCGGTCTTTTGGCCATAACTTGAGCCACGGACCTCCGATTGACGAACCGTCTACGGTAACACGATCCTTGGGTCGAGACGGTCGTTTCGGTATATCGCACTCAAGGTTTTGGATTACTTTGAGTTCGGCCGGGTTGGTTCGTTCACGAAACCAACCGGGCCTTCGGAGCGGAAACGCTCATATCTTGAGCTACGGACGTCCGATTGACGTGCCGTCAGCTGTGTTGTGTTCCTCTTAGTGAGACGGATCTTTTGGCATACTCCGCCCGAGGTTTGGATGCAGGTGGAGTACGGTCGGGTTGGTTTTGCCTTAAAAACCAACCGGGCCCCGGGGACGAAAATGTCAATAACTCTCAGACCGGGCGTCCGATCGACGCGCCGTCTGTTGCGTTGAGTTCCTGTTGACGATACGGAACTTTTGGATACATCAACTCTGGACTTGAGACAGTTGATGTATCAGCCTCTCGGCTCGTGGAGCGGACCCTCCGAACGAGCTTGCTGTGTGCGGGAACCCTAGTGCTGGCTGCGACTGTTACTGTGACTACTACTGCTACTGTGACTGCGACGACGACAGTACAGATATCCTGTGTGGATTCGACGACGACGACTACAGCACTCAGCGATCCTACGTGGAACAGTGCTACCGAACCTGTGTGAGCTGAATCTTCTATTTACCTTGGGCGGTGGAGCGCTTGGTTGTAGCAGCATATCCTTGGCAGTGGAGCGCTCGGTTGTAGCGGCAGACCTGCGATACTGGAGACGAGCGTACAGAGTACGGAGACCGTGAAACCGGCTGAGACCTGAAGACTGCTCGACCGACTCAACTTGGAGTGAGTCAACTAGCCCAGTGGACGGAGCGCCCGGTATTCGGCGGCAGACCCACGGCGGACGGAGCGCCTGGTAGTTGGCAGCAGACCCGCGGTACTCGACTGGAAGAGTACCTCTGTAGGCTATCTGGGTGAGCGCCCGGTATTTGGCAGCAGACCCTCAGCAGACGGAGCACTCGGTAGTTGGCAGCAGACCCGCGGTACTCGACAGGAGGAGTACTTCAGCAGTCTTAGGTTAGTGAGCAGTACCTCGGAGTCGTGACAGGACCACTGTACACTTCAGAGATGGGGCTCTTCAACAGTTACGGTTTCGTTAATGAAAATCCTGGTTTGAGCTGAATCCTGTTGTTTTCCTGTGTGGATTGTGTTGTGCTTTCCTGTGTGGATTACGTTTTGCTTCCCTGTGTGGAATACGTTTACTTTCCTGTGTGGACTGAGTTGTACTTGGGCTCGGAGGTTGGAGCGTATTTGAATTTGATGACTTAGGTATATGTATGGGCATATACCTAAGCAGTGACGGTTGTTACTTCGTGATTGTACCTTTCTTCGTGGTTTATCCTTTGTGGATTTGAGAGACCTTCAGGGGTCTCGGGGTCCCTACTGAGTAGCTTATACTCACCCCTGCACGGGCTTTGCCCGCACTACGTTGTGTTGGTTGCAGACGACGGACAGCGTTGACCTTAGCTGAGGCTTGTAGAGCGGGACGGTACCCGGAGGTGGACCACTAGACGGGACGTGCTCGGAGCGGACGACGGGACCCATGGAGCAGTGGAGCTATCTGTACCCACCCTTCAGGTGGGATTTCCAGTGGACAGCTCGGTGTAGCGGCTTTTACTTTCCAGTTGCTGTTTTCCCTTTCGAGTTGTACTTTACTTTCAGTTTGGGTTTGTATACTGGCCCATTTACTTTTCCGCTTGCTTACTCTGTGGTGTTTGTTTACTTTACAAAGGCAATGCCTTCCCTTTTTACCGGGATTTACGCCTTGGTGCTAGTCGCCAGCCCCTGGCCTATGGAAGGCGGGCTTGGGGTAGTCACGGCACGGACCCCGAGGGAGGGTCGTGACAATATGGGTGTGTTTTTCACCTCTTGAGGGAAGTAAGTATATTCACGCTGGAGAATGTGATATCTAGGAAAGTCATTCAGGGCCTGACTATTGAAAACTGGGTGGGATTATGACCTAGGTGGAAAGTCTGGTGTTGTATAATGGGGAGGCTTAGTAGATCACTTTTTCTTCCATGGTGAATCGGTTCTAGAATGTATTCCCTATTGATTTCTCAGAATATACACCTGATAGGAAAGTGGAGTTTATTACTGATCACCTACTAGAAGCAAAAAATGTCTATATTCCACCATATAAGATGGGTCCTATGGAGATTTTTGAGTTTAAGGATAAGTTAGAGGACCTAGAGGCTAAGGCGTTCATTTAGCTATGCACATCTTCTTAGGGTTCTCCTATCCAATTATCTAAGAAGGTAGATGGTTAATTGAGATTGTGCATCGAATATTAGAAGATTAATTAGATAATGGTTAAAATTCGGTATCCACTTCATAATATTGATGACCTATTCGATTAGATTAGAGGCGCTCAGTTATTCTCTAATATTGATCTAAGTTCAGGTTATCATTAGATGAGGGCGAGGCCATTAGGCATACTTCGTACTACTTTTAAGATTAGTTACAGTTTATATGAGTATCTAGTTATGCTGTTTGGTCTGAATAATGCACTGATAGTGTTCATGGATTTGATGAATTTGGTTTTCCACCCATATTTAGACACATTCACGGCCTTATTCATATATGATATACTCATGTACTCCAAGTCAAGGGAGTATCATTAACAACCCTCAAATATTATGTTAAGAACACTTCCAGAGCATTGAACTTACACCAAGATCTCCAAGTGTCATTTTTGGAATAACCAAGGTCACTTTTTAGGGTGTGTTATCTCTAAAACCAGTGTATCTCTAAACCTTGAGAAGGGAAGATAATTTTTTTATTAAGATCAAAATAAGAACATTTTTGATATATATAAATATTTGGTATTAACTAGTTATTACCTTAGATTCATAGGATATTTCTCCCATTTGGTAGCACCTATGATGGGATTGATCCAGAAGGGAGTGAAGTTTATTTGGTTATATGCTTATGAGAGATCCTTTTGGGAAATGAAATTAAGGATGACTACAACACTGATACTGAACTTATCCAAGCCATGTAAGGAGTATACCATGTATTGTGATGTTTCATAAGTTGGTTTAAGGGTAATACTAATACATAGTGGCCAAGTAGTGGCTTATGGGTCCAACCAGTTGAGACCCTATAACCAGAACTACCTGAATCATGATATTGAGTTAACAACAATGGTACATGTCTTGAGATGTTAGATACATTAATTGTCACGAGAGACATTTTTTGAGTATACCAACCAAAAAATATTGAAATAAATCTTCTCAAAATGGGACCTGAACCTTCGGTAGTGAAGGTGGGTCAAGTATTCATAGTCTTTTGACTTTGAGCTGGCTTATACACCTAGGAAGGGTAATGTTGTTGCAGATGTGCTAAGCTAGAAGATGTAGACTTAGGTAGTCCTGAAGTCTAGTGTTGAGTTGAAGCTGGTGTCCCTTTGTACTGAGATGCATTTGGATGTTCAAGAGTAATAGGGTCAAGTGACCCTTACGTCCTTGTCTACTACACCTTCACTTCTTATAAGGATAAAGAGAAGGCAGTTATTAGATCTTGAGTGCTTGGACCTAATGAAAAATATATATGGTGGGAAGTCACAACCATACTGGTCCATCAATGATGATGAGATATTTCACGTTCACACACACTTATTAGTTCCCATAGACATTCATAAAGAGCTGATGCAAGATTCTCACACCTCGAAGTGGGAGGTACACCTTGGTTTGACCAAGATGTGTCATGATATGCACCGACTGTACTGGTGGTCAAGGATGGATAAGGATTTCATGGGTTTTGTCACACAGTGCTCCACTAGTAAGTGAAGGTCAAGCACCAGTGGCCTGCTGGTCTTCAACAACTGTTACCCATTCCCGAGTGAAAGTGGGATGAAGTTACCATGAATTTTGTGATGAGTTTGCTAAGGATGCCCCATGGTAGCCACACAAATTGGTTGATAGCTGATTAGATGAAAAAGGTGGCTCAATTTATACCAATTCAAGAGACTTTTTTAGTGGATGAGTTAGTGAAGATCTATGTGTGGGTGGTGGTGTGCTTGTATGGGGTTCCTTGAAGAATTGTTTCTATCAGAAATTCTCTTTTAGCAACATAGTTTTGGAAAGGGTTATAGAAGACGCTTAGTACGTAGGTGCAGTTGAGCACTGCATATCATCCTCAGATCGATGAATAGTCCGAGCGGACTATATAGGTTTTGGGGGACATGTTGAGAGTATGTGTCCTAGATTTTAGTGGTTCCTGGGAGAAACACTTGGACTTAATGGAATCTTGCTACAATAATAGTTATTAGGATACTATAGAGATGATGCCTTATAAATCCCTATAATGTAGGACATTTCATTCTCCTCTGTATTGGTTAGAGGTTAGTGAGGTGGTGATGAATGGGCCATGACTCATGTAGAATAATTAAGAGCATATTCAGTTGATATCAAAGCATATGGAGACTTCTCAGAGTAGATAGATATCTTATGCATCCAAGTGATGTCGGCCTCTCGAGTTTAAGGTTGGGACTAAGTATTTTTATAGGTGTCACCTAGCTTGGGACATATTCGTATCTAGAGGTAGGTAAAGTTAGTGCCCAATTATATGGGTCCATTTGATATAGTTGATAGGATTAATCTAGTGATGTACTATCCAACTCTTCCTCAATGTTTCAGTGCCATTCATGATGTTTTACACATGTCTTAGTTGAGGAAATACTACTCTGATCCATTTCACATGATTGAAATTGAGGACTTTGAGATTGAATATGACACATCCTTTGAGGAGAACCCATTTTTCATAGTTGATCGGAGTGATAATGATCTCTGTAGAAAGACAATTCCTTTGGTGAGTTTATAGTGGAAATGTGGACATGTATATGAGGATACACAAGAGATATTGAATTTAGTGTTTTAGAACCAACTATTTGTACTTTGGATTACATGTATATTCAAAGAATTGAATATTAATAAAATATCTTATTACATATTGTTTATTTTTCTGCATGAATTTGATGTAATAATGTCCTATAGTATTTGGTGCATTGATAAGATCATAGAAGTTCCCTAATATGATAATAATCTTGAAATACCATAATGATATTCTTAAATAAAATTTGATGGTTGGATAACATAATATGATGGGACACATAGAATGTTTACTGTCAGGTGTGAATACTCATAAGTATATCATAACTATTCTCATAGAGTTTTCAATTGTTAATTTCCAAGACAGGTGATGTGGCTATGTTTGGATACTATTTTGCTACACTATTTCTTTAATTTAATTGTGTTTTAATTGAAAAAATTATGCTTTTATTGAATAATTTAGTATTACTGATACAGTTTTGTTAAATTAATAAAACTCTTAGTTTTATGTTAAAGTATGTGTTTAATTGTTTAATTTTAATATTTTTCAACTTTGAGTTTATTATTTAATTGTGAAGTTTCTTTTAAAATATTATTTTTTACGTTATTGTTTATTTTTGTGTTCTGTTAATTTAATTTTTCATTTACTTGTTTTTATAATTTAATTAATTAGTTAATTAAAGTTTAATTTTATTTTTAATCTAATGACTTAAATGATTTAATAATTTATAACATTAATTAAAAATTTAATTCTTTTTTAATTTTTATTATTTCTTTGTTTCATTTATACTAGATTTTATCTACAGGAGAATCACATAGCCGATTTTCAGTAATTTAACATTGCCAAATTCTAGGGCTACACTATACGTATTCGATTTTCTAAAGACCCAAGTAGAGTTTCTTTAGTGTGGAAGAAAACACAACACTAATGAGCTTGAAGAATAGGATTCTCGCTTTTACTTAATTGCTTATTTTTTTGTTCAGTTAATTTTAGATATTGGATCACAAATTCTCGATTGTTTGGTTTATTCACCATGTAGTTCTAAATGATAAAGAAGGCATAATAATCATTCCTTTTTCATCATTTTCAAGGATTTTGAGTGATGGCACTGGGTGTTTTATTTTTTTTTTCTATAAGAATATGGATGTAAAAACAACTTTGGTTAAATATATTGGTTTCATCACAATGGACTGAGCACATAGTGATAAATTTTTTTCTGAAATTTGTAAGTAGTGAAGATAGTGTTGTTGGTTGATAAATTATTTTATTTTTGAAGGTTTATAATTTTTATACATCTAGAAAATTAGAGATGGAAATAATCTACTAAATAGTTGTACCTATCAGTGACCTAGTTTGTTGGATAAGTATAGAAGACTGACCACGTGTGAGGGATAAGTGGAATATTTTCTATTTTTAGGAATGTAGTTTTTACATTGAGGTCAAAGTTTGGATTTTAAATAATGATACTCTAATTAAGTTAGTGGAATGATTTTTTAAAGGATAAAATCTGGAATTCAATAAAAAATCATTCAGTAATTATAATAAAAGTAGACAACAACTGAGATACATTGGGAACAAATAATGAAGATAAGAACAAGGTGATATTCTAGAGAGTTCAAATAGGATCTGCTACCGATCAAGATAATGAAGATAAAGATTAATATCTAATGCCTTTCACATTCCTCGAACATGAGTGTCTATGTATTTTAGTGTTTATACCTTGTGATTTAGACTAATGAATCTTTTTCAAGTTTATTTTTCTTCTTTAAAATAGTAATTTCTCTCCAGATTTATGATCGTTGAATGATAAATTGATGTTTGATGATTGCACCTTATGTCATTTCATTTTCTTCTCTCTTTCATTCTGTGAATGGAACATTATTGATCAAATTGTTCTATTTATCAAGTGAAAATTGTTAACTTAGTTTCATTTAGAGTTTGAGGTTTACTCTCATTATTTAAACTTATCAATTATCGATCAATAATTGTGAGAATAATGGGAGCTCGATTGTGTCTTGGTGCTCGGCAATTGTTGAGTGCTTCGACCGAATCTTAACGAAAGGATATCGATAATTGAGATTTTAGTTTCTTACCTTGAATTTTCAAACTTAATTTATAATTATCACACACTGTTACTTTTTTTCAGCTATTTTCATGTCTGACTATTTAGTAAAATTAGTTTTATTTTATTCCAGTTATGAAACCCCCCTCAAAACTTTTATAAACATAAAAAAATATTATTTTCGATAGATAAACTCTATAATGACAACCTCTTTAGAGGAAAAACATAGGTGCTACTTTACTGCAGTAGTTAGGAGATAAAATGTTTAAGGATAAAAATGACATAAAAATGTCATTCTTCAATTGGTTCCATTTTTAGAGAGGCTTCCTAGTAGTTTAAAAAAAGTTAATTAAAAAATATTGAAAATTAATTATTTTTTTAGAAAATCAATGAGAATAAACATAATCTGTCCCACCCTTGGATGATTTAGTTGGATATTTTTCCTACAGTACTAAAAATCTATTCAAGACTTTAGATGAAAATGAATTCAAAAATCTTATGTAAGATCTTAAATAATATTTAAATCCATAAGTACTTGAAGCTTTAGTAAAGGAACTAAAAGAGTTTTCACATTTTTCCCTTGAGTTCCATGTAGGAGAACTCATCTTCCCAACTTTTTAGGAATACATATAAGAGGTTTAGGATAAACATAATGAAAATTATCTTCTCAATGTGATTAATTTTCCCAAGTCCATCGAAGAAGAATAAAGGCTGCAAACCTATTCACTTCAGGGAGATTTTTATATTTTTGACCTTTCCTATTTTTATCTTTCTGAATATGAGATTATAACACGATCCCTTATTATTACATTGATGAAATGAAATCTACTTCACTGGCCCTAGAATATTTTTAAGTGATCGTGGTAGAAGGTACTTTGTATAGAGAATAAAAGGAGGATATGAAGCTTTTCTTAAAAGGTGAACTAGAGACAATATCTATAGAAAAGAATTTTGAGCTAGAAGTAGAATATGAAACTGTCCAGTTTATAGTTGATGATATTTTTATTTATCTGTAGTGGTTGTCCCTAGAATATGTGGATGAACTAGTAGACACCTCTCCTCCTTGATAAGTATAAGAGGGGGTCCCATATATTATTTTTCTATCCCCAACTAACAATTTGTAACACAACATGAGGGGGTTGTGAACATCACATTGTTTCCATGGTGACCTCAACATAAGAGTGAAGTTGAGCGACTATAAGAAAAAGAAGATTTTGTGGTTATTACCACAAAATCCCCACCCCCTGATGAATTGGGGATAGATTAAAGGTTGTCCAACTATGGAAAATATAAAATGAAACACCTATTTGGGGGGTTTATACCACTACTATAAAAACGACTTTTCACAGCGCTACCCTTTAACAGTGCTAAAAAAAGCACTGATAAAAATGGTACCTTTATTAGCATTGTTAAAGTGGTCTTTTTTTATAAGTGATTTTTTAGTAACGTTGATAAAGACCTTCCCTTATCAGTGTTTTTTACTAGCGATAATAAATGTTATATTTCAAAAAAAACATTACATTAAAAATAATATATAAATATATAAATATATTTATATTGATATAAATATATAAATATATTTATATTGATATAAATATAATATATATTTTTTAAATATGTTTTATATAAGGCTAAATAGACATTTACCCTTAATATATAAGATAATTAGTGAAAATTACTTATAAAATAATTAAAAACATTTTTTTAATTAATATTTTTCTAATTATTATCGAGTAATAGTCATTTAATAAAAATTTAAATATAAAAAAAATAAAAAATCAATAAAAGATTGAAAATAAGTTTAAAACATAACTCGAACTTCAAACAACCATAACTTTTGATCCGGGTATCTGTTTAAACTCTACCATATATCAAATCAAATTCTGCGATGATCTATACACCCTAGTGAGTTAAGATAAACACTTCCACATTTTTTGAGTCCAAAAAGGCTTAAAAGAGATTAAAAACTGACTTTTTAGTTTGGGTACCCCAATTTTTTAACATTTGATGGATCTTAAGCCTCGTTTAAGGGTTTTTTTTTGCAAATTTTTAATGGGGACTGAATTTATTTCTGAGCCCTACATTCATATTAATATTATGACTTTAAAACTTTATCATTTTTCACAATTTACTGTTATTTATAATCAAATATATAACAACATATACATATTGTTTATATATCCACATATAAAAAATTAATTTTATAAATAAATAATTAAACATATTTACATATAAAATATATTTCTCAATATATAAACCTTATCTAAATAAAAAATAATATCCATTTTATTTAAAATAAAAATTTATGAATATTTATATACATATACAATTTATGTATATATAATATTTATATATATATAAATATATTTGTGCATGTGTATTGAAAAACATATATATATATATTTATATATATTATAATATATGTATATAAATATTGATATATAACATATGTAAATAAATATAAATATGTATAATTATATTTATAGATGCACACAAATATATATATATATATATATGTCTGTATGTATAATCACACACACACACCAAACAAATTTTGTATATATATTTAAATATATGGATAAAAATATGTAACAATATATATATATATATAAATATATAGATATATCATAAAATATAGAACAAAACAATATGGTAGAGTGAAAAAGGCGCTGGAGTATGAGTGGGAGGTCTCAGGTTCGAAACCCAACAAAGGCAGGTGCACACACGAGAAACTGAAGCAGGTGCATAGTGCTGTTAATGTGGGGAGGGTAGGGAGGGGAGGCTAGACATGCAATGATAAAAGGGGGGTGGTCCTCCAATTTGTATATTTTTTTTTCAATTTTTTTAACTTTAATTAGTGCTAAAAAAACATTGATAAAATGATTCTTTTATTAGCGCTAAAAAAAAAGCTCTGATAAATGGAAAATTTATTATCACTTTTTTTAGCGCTGATAAAAGACCCATTTTATTAGATATTTTTTAGTTCTGATAAAAGGGGGGCGATCCTCCGATTTGAAGAAAAAAAATTTCAATTATTATTATTATTTTTTTGACTTTTATCAGCGCTAAAAAATGCTGATAAAGGGCCCTTTTATCAGTTCTTTTTTAAGAGTTGATAAAAGACTCCCTTTATCAACGTTTTTTTTAGTTCTGATAAAAGATATCCCCTTTTAATATCACCTCAATTATCATCACTTTTTTAACACTAACAAAGGATTTTTTTAGCGTTGATAAAACCTTCTTTTTTAGTAGTGTTGTAGCACCCCCAGTTTGTGTTATATAGACTTTTTATGCCTTTTTAGGTATTTAAAGTGTTTGGGACGAGTTGGGAAGATGTTGGGAGAGTTTGGAATGGTTTTTAATAATTTTGGAGGCTTTTCTAAGGTCAAACAGTTTCAACACGGTTGGGAAAAACCATGCAAGTTCTCTAGGAAACCGTGCTGGGGGAGACAGTGGGCTTCGCATGGCCTGCACATGGTTTCCTAAACCGTGTGAGACAACCATGCATACCCCTTATCTCGAGGAAGTAACGTGTGCACGGTAAGCGCACAGTTGTCCAAACCGTGCGGGCTAACTGTGCAGACACTTAAAAATGGGGTTTTTAAATCCAGGATCCCTCGGGGTTGCCTCATTTCATTCCAAACTTCCTCCCACTTGAGCCTCACTCCGGATTTTGGGTTCTCAAAGGTTAGAGGTTCTCTCCCACACATTTGGAACCAAATCGAAGTGGTTTCTTTGAGGATTGAATGTGATTCTTCTTGGGTAAGTCTCCTCTTGTGGTTCTTTGTTTTTTCCTCTATATCTACATATCCCTCTCTCTCGGTTTTCTAGATATACACCCTTTGTGTGTAGATTTGGGGTTGTGGTTGACTTGGGTGTTTATTTTAAGGCTTGTGTATGATAGGGAAGGAGATATAGAGTAGTTTCTGTGGAGCGTTTTCCCGGATTGGGGTACAGTTTTTTTTGGGTTGAATTCACCGGAACCCTAAAGGTCAGTGGCTTATCTCGACTCCACTTGGTTAGAACTAGTGGTTTTGGTACAATTAATTTGTTTTCTTGAAATTAATTGTGATAATGATGTGTGAATCTTATTGTAAACTCATTTGGCGGTGATTTGGGGATTTTTGGGAAAATGGGTTGTTGTTGAAAAAAGGGGCTTTGTTGTGTGATTTTAAAATGTTGATTTTAGAATCTTTAGTGGTTTATTATGAAAAATGTTTTATGAAAGATGGTTTTCAATAAAGAATTTGTTTATTGAATTGTGGTTGGGAATATAAAATTGGTTAAAGGGTGTTTTCAATAAATGGGTGATTTATTGAATTGAATTGGCATGTGATGAGAATGATGGTGTGATTTTATGTGGACTTGGTGCTTTGTGATTGTTGGTTGATTATGTGTTATAGATTGTGTTGGTTGTGTTGAAGTGGGTGGGAAGTCTCACTATAAAAGGTGATGGATAGTGTTCAGAAGAACCACTATTATGGATAGTGGTCTAGAAGCACCGCTAGTTGGAAATGTAGTGAACGGGTTTATCAAAAGCTCCACCATTTTAGTTTCCTTGTTTTGTGTTGCATTGCAAGATGGAATTTGTGGTGTTAATGTGAAATGGTGAAATGGATTATGGAATGGGTGTCTGTATTCCCCTTAGGTTGCATGGTTTGAGTAAATGTGGCTTGTTAAGGGTGTGTTTGGCTTATTGGTAATTATCGAATTATTGAAAGTTTTATATAATCTGTTTTATATAAATGTGCTAACGGTTTTATCCTAGTGGTTTGTTTAGGGAAATAATTTTGGGAAAACCTACTGAGTATTTGTACTCACCCCCTACTTTGTCACTTTGGTGCTTTTGTAGATGCTGTATTCTGGGACACAGGTAAGAGTAAAGCATCTCATTTTTCTAGTGAATTTGTATGATACTTAGGTGATGTTGTGGTACTTGGAGTATGGAGCTTGGTTTGGAGCTATGGATGGTGCCCTACTTCTTTGGGTTCTTTTTGTAGTCTTCTTCTTGGTACTCTGGTTTTTGGCTTGGTTGTATTTGGAATGTGGGATTATTATGGAATAGTTTGGTTTCCTTTTTGGTAATTTATGAGTTTGGTTGTTTTGTGACATGCATCATGTAGTTTGTGGATAGTGGATTGTTTGGTTGGTTGGGTTTGTATCAAGGGAAAATTGTTCCCCAATTTATTCTCAAAACCCTTGGCATTTATTACCAGTCTTTGGCGCCTTGGGAACATCGCTTAAGGCCAAGTAGCATTCCTATAACCTCTAAATCCAATGATATGGGGTGGGATGTTACAAGTGTACCCAATATTTCTCTTTCCTTTACTTCATTTTCCATTTACTTTTAGTTTTAGGTTTTAAATTTCAATAAAATTTTAAAACCTTCTTATTTTTATTATAGGAAATAAAGTAGAAAAAAACTCTTAAATTATTTTAAAGGACATTTATAGCCAATAAAAGTGGCAATAACATCTTCCCAAGGGTTTCCACAAGCTGTTTTCTCCATTTATCACTATGAGGAATCCGCTAGGGATCGCTTTCCACTTCATTTAATAGATACTTTATGATCTATAATGTTCAAAAGAAGCTATAACTTGAAGAAACTTGGATCAACCTCCTTACTTTCTAAACTTTGTATACTCTTTACTTGTATTAAAATTCCTTGAATATAATATTGATCTATTTTCATCTTTAGGAGCTTAAAGATGGTTAAAAATAGATACTTACTTTATAGGAAAGAAGGTGTGTATTTAAATTTATACAATGGAAAATAAAGCTTATATATTAGGAGAGTTATTATTTCCAATTCTGCTCCTTTAAAATCTATTTTTTAAAATCACTTTGTTGTTGATTAACTCTTTGGAATTCCTTTGGATTTTAAATTATATTTTTTGTGTACTCATTGCTTAACTTTCTACCTAACATGCACTTATTTTTAAATTTTTTCAAATGTTAATTTAGAAAACACATATACTTTTAGAAACTTGTTTTGACATCACTGTTTTGTGTTGAAAAAATACCTTGAACTTTCTTATGACCCCTCATACATGATTCTAATATATTGAATTGCTAAATCTTTTCGAACTTTAAACTAAATTTACATGATTTCCACCTTAGATTCAATATTTGGGACAATGTTGAGTTTTAATGTGGGGGGGTGGGTATTTCAATGTGCTAAATTGTGTCACAATATGATTCATATCAAAAACCCCCTAAAATTTTAAAAAATGATTGTTTTTCAAGTTTGAATTCATCATTTCCAGTGGTTTTAAATTTTTTTGAAGTTCAAATTATGATTTGCTGCTTTGAGAAGGTTAATTCTCTATTACCCCTTGGATTTAGTTGGGTAAATCATTTTTCATTTCCCTCTTGAAAATCAGTTGACTTTGATTAAAGATTTGATGAATGATATACAATTTTCATTACCATTTAATTATTTTATTTGGATTCAAACTCATAAAATATGTATTCAAATGAATTATGAAATGAAAATCCAAATCTAGGTTGAACTCATTATTTTATTTAGTAAGATTTTGGATGATTTATTTATGATTCCATGTTAATTATTAAGGTTTCTTATCCAAACAAAGTGTCTAATTATTTTGGTTTCTAATTATGTGAGACTATTCTCCTGCAGATAAAGTGGAGTTTTGGAATTTCACTTGAATAAAATTAAAGTTGGTTTAATTTTTTTCAAAATTTTAAGGTCAATCATTTTTATAAAACATAAATACAAAATTTCACTTAAAACATTTAATTTCATGTGGGTAAATTCATTTATTTCTTAAAGAAAATCCACAAGGGAAAAATATTTTGAAAACTAAATTTTGGTGGCCATCAAATATTTCAAGCTTAAGATTCATTTTATTCCACTAAATTTGACTCATTGTTTACTTAGGACAAGAAAAATATTAGTGTGAGAGGATTTTATGTGGCTATATTTTGACACTATTTTTCCAAATTATTTATTTAATTTAATTGTGTTTTAATTGATTTTTTTTTATTTTTATAAAATAATTTACTATCATTGACAAATTGTTGTTAAATTAATAAAACTATTAATTTTATGTTAAAGTATGCGTTTAATTTTTTTTATTTTAATTTTGTTCAAGTTTGAGTTGATTATATAATTTTGAAGTTTCTTTTAAAATACTGATTTTTTGAGTCATGTTTATTTTTGTGTTATATTAATTTAATTTTTCATTTCATTGTTTTTGTTTTTAATTAATTAGTTAGTTGAAATTTAATTTAATTTCTAATCTAATGACTTAAATGATTTTATACTTTATAACATTAATTTACAATTTAGTTATTTTGTAATTTTTATTATTTCTTTGTTTAATTAATTAATTAATTAATTATTGAAATTTCAATTTATGGTTTTTATAATGAATCAATTGTCATTTATTCAGTATTTTGTCCACAAGAGAATCATGTAGTTGTTTTTTATAAATTTCACATAGCCAAATTCCATGGCCCCACTCTACGTAGTTGATTTTCTGAAGGACGTAGCCGAATTTCAATAGCATCTTTTTCTACTAAAGAATCACATAGCCGAATGTGAGGAATCGGTGTATCCAATTATTTAGGCATGTGAATATTCACACACCTAATTATCCCTATAACTATTGGGAGAATTGTTGGAATGTGTTCTTTTCCAGCTGCCTTGGTAGGTGGCTGGTGCACCAACCCCACCAGTACCTTAGCAGCTTCAATATTGGGTGTTGTGTAGGCTGCCATGGTTGAATGTAGGTGGAAACCAAGGAAGAAGTCTATGTTTGGTGGGTGTTGGTGGGGGATTGGTGGGAGTTGTGTAAAACTTGACACCTCCCACCAAGCCTATATAAGGAAGCCTTGGAGAGCTTCCATCAGTAGATTAGAGATCCAATCCAGAGATCAGTTCAAACCAAGAGAGCTCCATCATTGAGAGAGCCTTGATAGCTCCATGTTTTTGAAATAAAGGGAGGTGTGGGAGGGGTTATTTTAGTCCTTTGTTCTTGTTGAAATAAAGTTCTATTTTCCCTCCATTTATCTCTCTTAGTTGTTAGCAAACCACAACAAGTGGTATCAGAGGAGATTTTGGTGAAATGGAGATGGGTAATAGAAATTTTCCGGTGACAGGAAAATTCAAGTTGCCCGAAATTGTGTTTTGAAGGCATATTCTGAAAGCCTATGTTGAGATGATTCTAATGGCTCAAATGACATCAAAAATAGATCTAAAACGACCCTTCTAGGCCCGGTAAAAGTTTGGTCAAAAATTGAGTGCTACAGTACCCCCTTACCAGAGAAGAAGGTACTGTTCTGACACCAGAGACTTTTCCGGAAACTTTCCAGTAGCTACTTTGACGCGACACATCATCACCACATTATCGACACGTCAACGCTACATCATCAGATGATCTCAGCCATTGATATTGTTTTGATCATATCTTGATCAATTGGTATCCGATTTCGACAATTAAGAAGTCGATTCCACCATTTTCAACTATTTAGGATGCATCGATGAGATCAATTTTTCAAGATTCTACACCATTTTTTGCTGAATTGAAATTCCATGGAGGGACTATCCACGGGAGGTGGTCGAGGGACCAGAAACAGGTGCCAAAGCCAGAGCAGGTATATAGATGGCAGGAGACCATCATACAAATGCTATCATTGTGGCATAATGAGTCACATGAAGAATAATTGTCGAAGGTTTCTATAATAAAAGGGTAAAAGTATCAACCAAAAAAAAGGAAGTGGAGACGTACACATGACAATATCTGGAGAAATCAGGCTTTGCTCCAAAGACGAAGAAGATACATTCTTTCATACATGAGGCCAAGACATAGAATGGGCGGTCGGTACTGCAACATCGTACCACGTCATGCCGCATCGTGAGTATTTTTTGACTTATCAAGCTGGTGACTTTGGTGCAGTTAAGATGGGGAATACTAGTTTGGAAGATATTGTTGGCATGGGTGATATCCAAGTCAAGACGAAATTTGGATACACAATCACCCTGACAGATTTTTGGCATGTTCTATGTCTTTGACTCAACCTGTTATCAGGTATAGCCTTTGATCGACAAGGGTATGAAAAAATCTTCAGCAATGGAGCATGGAAGATGACAAAAGGATCCATCACCATTGCCCAAGGACACATATGTGGTATGCTGTACAAAACTCACATGAAGATATGTGCAGATAGCCTCAACACAGTGGAAAGAGAGACGTCATCCAATATGTGGAATAGGAGACTCAACCACATGAGTGAAAAAGGGTTATCTACCCTATCGAAGAATAAGTACATCAGTATTGACAAGGATTCATCACTTTATCCTTGTAAATACTGCTTGTATGGGAAGCAGCATAGAGTCTCATTCAATACTGCTTCATCACGAAGATTAGAGTTGCTGGATCTGATGCACTCTGATGTATATGGACCCATGGAGGTGAATTCACTCAGAGGTAACAAATATTTTATATCCTTTATTGATGATGAATATCGAAGGGTGTGGGTGTTCTTCTTATGAAAAAAGACCAAGTACTGGAATACTTCAAGATGTTCCACTCCATGGTAGAGCGTGAAACTGAAAGGAAGCTGAAGTGACTTCATTCAGACAACAGAGGAGAGTACACATCCATGGAATTTGATGGATATTGTAGGAGTCAGGGCATCCAAAATGAGAGGAAGGTCCCTCGTACCCCACAACACAATGGAGTTGCAAAAGGATGAACAAATCCATCATAGAGAAGGTCAGAAGCATGATGAGTTTGGCTAAGTTCCCTAAGCCATTCTGGTTTGAAGCTATTCAGGTTTCCTGCTACCTCATCAACCGATCACCATCAGTCCCACTGAATTTTGAGATTCCACAGAAGAGATGGTATGGTAAACATCCCTCTTACTCTCATTTATGAGTATTTGGATGTTTGACATTTGCACATGTATCCAAGGAGCTCAGGAAGAAGCTAGAAGAGATATCTACTACATGAATCTTCATTGGATATGGTGATAAGGAGTTTAAATACAAGCTTTGGGACTTGAAGGAGAAGAAGGTGATCAGAAGAAGAGATGTCATGTTCCATGAGAACCAGACGATTTAGGACATTCAAAATCTATGAATGTATCAAAGGGAAAGTGTCAAGGACTCAATTCATGATCCAACACCTATACCAGTACCACCTATCATTGAAGAGCAGAAGGTGAAAGAAGAATCATCAGTAGAGGACTAGGTGGTAGTGGAGGAGGATATTGAGCAGGGGGAGACTCAATCCTCTCCAAAAGAAGTTGCAGAACCATCACAGGAGCTAGGTGATGTTGTGCCTCCTGAACTTAACATTTCACAGGTTCAAAGATCTTCATGAGGAAGGATTCCATCAACAAAATATTCAGAGTCAGATTACCTGTTGCTGACTGATGAGGGGGATCCTGAAGGATATTAATAAGCATATCGACATTTGTTATCATTGGATATGCAAAGTGATGAATCAAAAACTGTTGTGACTTGAGAAGATCCACATGAAGGAGAACCTGGTGCATATGCTGACAAAGGTGGTTTCTCAAGAGAAGCTAGACCTTTACAGATTCTCCAGCGGATTGCAGCTAGAGGGAGAGAACTGTTGGAATGTGTTCTTTTCTAGCTTTTGTGGTAGGTGGCTGGTGCACCAACCCCACCAGCACCTTGGAAGCTTCGATATTGGGTGTTGTGTAGTCTACCATGGTTGAATGTAGGTGGCATTCCAAGGAAGAAGTCTATGGTTGGTGGGTGTTGGTGGGGGATTTGTGGGAGTTGTATACAACATGACACCTCCCACCATGCCTATATAAGGAAGCCTTGGGGATCTTCCCTCAGTAGATTAGAGATCCAAGATAGAGATTAGATTGAACTAAGAGAGCTCCATCCTTGGGAGAGCCTTGAGAGGTACATGTTTGTGAAAGAAAGGGAGGTCTGGGAGGGGTCATTATAGTCCTTTTTTATTGTTGAAATAAAGTTCTGTTTTCACTCCATTTATCTCTCTTAGTGGTCGGTGAACCACAAAAATAATGTGAAGTCAATGAACTCAAGATTATCGAAGAAGCTGTGAAGCTTCCCACAATGAAACCTGATCCGATCCCAGATCTACAGTGTGGAAGAAACCATGACTCCGATGATCTTGAAGATAGGAAGATCAATGTTGATGATGGGGGTTTAACAAGAAGCTTCCCGGGGAAGCTTGAATACTAATATTGCGACGTTGATGATCCTGTGCAAATCAAGATCCTAATCCTGCACAAAGTCTAGAGATGATCCCTTGACTGGTTTGACACCATTGTTGAAGATGACTGACGCCACCACTAAGAACCAGGATGAGTCACCATGACTGATGAATCTTATACCAATCCGAGCTTCGACCGAATTGAAGATGATTAGCTGAGGTCGATAGGTTTCCATTGATTTTGATGAAACAATGATCGAGAATGCAAAGCTGACAAAACCAGATCTGAGATTATAACCTTGAATCTGAGTTCAATGATTCGAAGGAAGAAGACATGGATGAGGATGGTTTGAGGGAGGCTAACCAAAGATTTTAATTAAAGCTTGAAGATAAAGACTGAATTGACCAAGAGCACTAAATTGAGAGCATTTGTGACTAGAACCTAGGATTTTATCCCAATTCAAACAATGAAAATTAGAGGTTGAAGAGAATTTGAGATGTGGGATCCTGGATTCTTGATTTCTTAATTTAGTCACTATGTTGGTCTGAATGATGAAGAAGGTAGAGTCATCATTCCCTTTTCACTGCTTGCAAGGATTTTGAGTGACGATACTAGGTTTTTGATTGTTTTTCTATAAGAAGATGGTTGTGAGAACATATTTAGTTCAAGGTGTTGGCCTCATCATGTTGGACTGAGTTCGTGGTGGTGAATCTGGTCTGAAAGCTGTAAGTAGTGGAGGCATTGTTTTTGGTTGATATGCTATTTTACTGCCAAAGGTTTATAATTGTTTCCTAGCTAGAAAATTAGAGCCAGCAGAAATCTACTGAAGAGTTGTGCCTATCCAAGACCTGGTTTGTTGGAGAAGCATGGAGGATTGACCATGTGTTAGGGAAAGTTGGAATATTTACCATTTTTTTAAGAATTTAATTATTACATTGAGGTAAAAGTCATAATATTAAAGAATTTTTCTCTAATTAAGTTGGTGGAATGATTTATTTTTAAAAGAGAGCATCCAAAATTGGATGAAAAATTATTCAGCAATTATAATAGAAGAGGACAACAGCTCGGACACATTGAGAGCAAAGCATGGAGAGTAGAACCATGAGATATTTTGGAGAGCTCGAAAAGGATCAACTACCAATCAAACTGATGAAGATGGAGATGAAAATTGAAGGTCTTTCAAATTCATTGAACATGAGTGACTGAGTATTTTAGTGGTTGTACCTTGTGATTTCTATTGGTGAATCTTTTTCAAGTTTATTTTTATTCTTTCAAACTGTAATTTCTCTCCATATTTAAGATCGTTAAATAATTTATAGATGTTCGATGATTTGATCATATTTCATTTCACTTTCTTCTCTATTCCATTCTGTGACCGTCACATTACCACTATGGAAAGAACAACCTTTTGTGATGGGTCTTGCGCTCGTCACAAATAGTCTATCAAAAAGAACTATTTGCGATGAGATTCTAATCTCGTCGCAAATACTATTAAATAAACAAGTATTTGCGACGGGTAAACAATCCCACCGTAAATACTATTGGCACGCCTTCCTGTCAAAATGCGTGAAAGAGTATTTACGATAGGAACCAAGACCCATCGCAAAATACCCTTGATCATGTAAAGATAATTGTGATGAGTGAATTACTCTGTCGCAAATACTCTATCGATGAGTGATTATTTGCAACAGATCCCTTCGCAATTAGATTTTAAACACCACATTTTTTGCGCAAACTATTTGCAATGAGAACTGTCTCAAATAACACTAATTGTGAAGAAATCATTTACCCGTCACAAATACTCTGTCGACAAGTGAAAATTTTCAACATGTCTCATCATAATTGGCTTTTTAACCACTGCCTCAAACAATTATTGTGGGTACTATTTGTGACAGGTTCTCCATCGTAAATGGTTCTTTCGCTACTAATCTAACCTATTTATACCCCTGTATTTTTTTATCCATTCACCATTTCACCACTCCTTTCTTCAACTTTTCCCTTCTTCAGGTAGAAGTATAAATTTTTATGAGGAAGGAAAATTTGAAGTTTATAACGCAAAAAACTTAATTTTTGAGGCATTTATGTAATGTTTTAAATTTTTATTTTATTTATTTTATTTTTTATTAGATTTTAATATTATTAAATAGATGTAATTAGATTCAATTAGAAGTAATTATTTATAATTATAAGTAATTATTTATAATTATAAGTAATTACTTATATTTAGTATTTGTTATTTTAAATTAGTAATATTTAGTTTTAATTAGTTGTAATGCTTGTAATTAAAAAGTAAATAGTTTTAATTTGTAGTAATTACTTTTAATTAGCGATAAATACCTATAATTATCGAAAATTAGTAATAATTAATGATAATAAGTAAAAAACTGGTAATTAGTATTAATTAGTAGTAATTAGTAAAAATTAGCTATAAATTAAAATAATTATATAAATTAGAGTTAATGAGTAAAAAGTTGTTATAAATTAATAATAATTAATAATTAATAATAATAAGGGGTAATTAGTAATAATTAGCACTAATTAGTAAAAATTAGCGGTAATTAGTAAAATTAGTAGTAATTTATAATAAATAGCAGTAAATAGTCTTAATTAGCGGCAATTAATAAAAAATAGCAGTAAATAGTATTAATTAGTGGTAATTAGTACAAAATAGTGATAAATCAATATAATCGTTAAAAATTTGCAGTAATTAGTAAAAATTACTAGTAATTAGTAATAATTAGCAATAATTAGAAAGAAATTTATAAACTAATAAAAAATAGTAATAATAAGTGATAATTATCATAAATTAGTAATACTTAATGGTGATTAGTAATTAGTAAAAATTAGTAGTGATTAGTAAAAATTAGCAGAAATTAATAAAAACTAGTAGTAATTAGTTAAAAAGAACAATAATTAATATTAATTAGTTAAAATTAATAATGATTAGTAATAATTAGTGGTAATTAGTGGTAATTAATAATAAGTAGTGGTAATTAGTAACAATTAGCAATAATTAGAGGTAATTAGTAATAATTAGAGGTAATTAGTAAAAATTAGTAAAAATTAGTAATAATTAATAATAATTAGAGGTAATTAGTAATAAATAGTAATAAATAGTAATAATTAGTAATAAATAGTAATAATCAGTAATAATTAGTAATTATTAGTAATAAATTGTTTTAATCAGTAATAATTAGTACTAATTAATACTAATTAGTGGTAATTAGTAATAATTAGTACTAATTAGTGGTAATTAGTGGAAATTAGTGGTAATTAGTAGTAATTAGTGGTAATTAGTGGTGATTAGTAATAATTAGTGGCAATTAGTAATAATTAGTAATATTTAGAGGTAATTAGTAATAATTAGATGTAATTAGTAATAGTTAGTGTCACATACATGGCTTATTTTAAAGGCACTTTTCATCCAATTTCCATTCTTACTTTGTTGTGGGGATCTCCCATGCATTTTTGGAGGAAAGGGTGGGTTTTCAAGATTTGAGCCAAACTGTGAGCCCTTTTCCAGATTTAAAAATAAATTTTGTTTCTTTTATAACTCCTCTATTTTTCAACATTTTTCACCCATTCCACTTCCCACTTAGCCTCCCATTATTCAATATGATTTTATGAGAACATAATTTCCTATGGGAATTATATATGTTTATGTGTCATATGATATTACTATCTACGACTGTGTGTAATGGTCCTTAGAATTTAATATTATTATTTATTCTTTTCATGACTCTCGTACTTTGATGTACTGACCAAAAACATGATGCCATATATTCATTGGAATTAGGGTACATTGGGTGCATCATGAATAAAATTCTATTAATGAATGTGAAGAGGAATTATTTTCCCCTTTTATATTTTTGAAATCTGATACCTTGGACCTTTAATTGAAATGGAACCATCACATTAAATTCCCTGGACATGATGTAACAATAAGTTTATTTCAGATAGTCAAAGAAAGACGTATCAAGAACATAAGTTGATGACATGTGTGTGCAACTTGCTTGATAAGATATTATAACAAATGGATTATATTACATAGTAAGCATATGTGTGTCATTGTCATCATTATAACATTAACTTCTTTCTCTTAGATTCCTTGACCAGTTGTTAGATAATAATATTAGACTTTAGGTTAGCCTACCTAATGCCAATGATAAAGAAGCCTAGACATCCACACACCAAGTGTTTCCATTAATCTCAATTAAATTCTATTTGAATTAATTATTAGAATAAATATTATTCTCATGAATGAGGAATAATTTTATTTAGGATTAATTGTTTGTAAGTATTCACAAGGTAATAAAAAATTATTTATTCATTAATAAGTAATTTATTTAATTCCGTGAATATTTACTAAATATTTATTCTCTAGATTGTGAATATAATATTTATTTTATTTATTGAATATTTAATAAATATTTATTTTCCATACTGTGAATAAAATATTAATTTATGAAGAAAACATTTACTTAAATATTTATTCAGGAATTCGATAAATGCTGAGGTGGATGAGTGGATCAAGACCATGTCTGGTGATAAATATTAATTTAAAATCTAGTAAAATAATATTTATTATTGCACCAGTTAGCGCGTACCATAATAACAATAATAGCAATAATATTATTATTATATGGAATGAGGTTAGATATGGTTTATTATATTATTTAAGAGCCATTGTGAAATTAAATAACATTTTAACAGAAACCCTAACTCTATAAATATATAAAAACTTATATTGTGTAGGGTTAATTAAGAATTGAGAATCAATGTACACAATTCATTCCTCTCTGGATTCATCCTTGTCTCATACTCTAAAGAACAAGAAGAACAAAAGAGTATCCTTTAAGCCTAAAGGATATTGAAGTGATCAAAACAAAATACACAAGATGATCGATCCAGCGTGCTAGCACCTCACATTCCATTGATGTTTTTTATAGACCAAAGGACCACATGTGGATCACTGCAAGAGGGGATCTACTTTGTGTCCTCCCTATGCAATAATGGTAATCCGAAAAAGGGGTTTTGGATGATAAAAACATTATTAAATAAATATCCTAATATGAGGTATTATTTATTACAATCTATTTAAATTTATTTTAAATTTAACATGATAATATACTCTCTAGGTTTTGATATTTCTATGTGAAAATTTGATGGGTATTTTTTTCATGACGTTTACATCTTGCACAATTGGCGAATGATCCATCGAATCTGACAAAAAACCTTAATGGTTATTCTCCCATAAGTCATTTACACTACATACAAAACCTTCAAGTACTATTAGACATATCATTTTTAAATTTATAATTGTTTATATGATTATTTATTGCAAACATAAAATTATGGTTAGTTTTTATTTCCATATTATTTTTTCTTGAATCCAAAGTTTAATTAACATGCTTTCAAAATTTTAATATTGTTCATTCAAGATTTATATTTTCTTAAGGCCCAAGAACATATAAAGAATGACCAGAGATTACATTGAGAGGTTCCAAATATTATGACTGGTATATTGGGTTACATGGCGTGTATCCAGAGTGAATATCATATACCCAAGTTCAATGCACATGGACATGTAGCGGGATACATGAAATGTTAAATAATTATTATACATGGTGCATTTACTATACACTATGTGTTGATTGGGCCAAACTAGCACATAGTTTTTCAGACTATATGACATGAAAATAGAGTTCATGTTGTGTAGTCTACATGGTAAAATAGAGAAATCCATGCTAACCATGTGGTCAGATACATGGTTTTATTCTACATGAGACTGATAGCCTTGACAAGTAATGTGACACACAGTGTGTAACCAACATACATGTTGTGTAATGCATTAATTCCAACACTCAAAGAACACAACGAGTCAATCAATGAGTTATGTGGACACATGACATGTAGAACACACGATGTGTATCTCATTAGCACACTCTATGTAATCCGACCAATATACACACTGAAGGCCCAGAGGTTTATCCCGTGAACATGACAATTGGACCACACAACATGTAGCTTGTTAGTACATGTTGTGTAATCTGAATAAGGTACATGTTGAAGCCTTAGGCATTTATCTAGGATACACAAAAAATAAGGAACACAATGTGTAGCTTGTTAGTACATACCATGTAGTCTACCAATAAAGGATATAATTAAATTACATTAAAATAATTAATTACAGTATTAAAACCTAATTATACCATTTACACCAGATGTGTTTGACTATATAATAAAGGTTTTGAAGAATTTATAAATTCTCAATTAATTTATTATAATTATCTATAATTATTACTCATGCCATTTTATTTTCCATGAATGATTTTACAATGGGTATCTTCAAGAGACTTCAGATGGTCATTAAAATAAAGGTAATTAATTAATTAATTAGTTAATTAATACAAGCACACTATCTTAATAATAAATAACGAATTGAAGTGAATTATTTCCAATGTAATTTTATGTATTTTTTTCATGTGTATGATCAATCATGAGCTTTAACCATACCTATGTATGATTTGGATTGATTTAATTTTAATTTTATTGTATGGTTTTGAAATTATTTATTATTAAATTAAATATGATACACTGTGAGTCATCCATACCTATTTTGTTATCTAGGACCTGTGTGTCCAAGGTTTTTTATATAATTACCTTTAATTAATCATTTAGTCACCCTCACCTATTTGTGAGTTATAAACAAATTAAATAAAAGGACTATCAAAAGGCACATGGAGGTGGTTTAAGATGATACCAAGATGAAACCAACCCAGGTGATACACTGGTGGACAAGGTGGAATACTGCCGCTCATGCCAAGACCAACCTAAAGAGTTTTCCCTCAGTGTCATAGGTTGATTTATTTCCCGCTCAATAAATCAACCATTATATAAGCTTATGATTGGGTCATTTATTTATTTCCATATTATACATGATTTATTTTATGGATTCCAGACCATGATCACATAAATAAATGGACTAATATGTAGAGATGGAATTTAAATAAATGGATTACATGTAAATATTTTATTAAAACATGGTTAATCACTTAAGTAAAATCCAATTAATATTAATAAGACATTTAAAAGGTAAAATAATAAAAATTTATGCATAATAAATAAAAATCCTCCAAGAGTGAGGGTTTGATATATGGGATTAGTGGATAGAGATGTCTTTTGATGAGGCACTATGAGGTTTATGAGCATAGATTGATGAAAGAATACTATATGGTGGGGAGGTTTTAAAACCACTATCCTTATAAAGGTGATTTTATTTTTAGTTATAATTCTAGTATTGTTTATTTTCATAGTTTTCATGTCTTTAGTGTGTTTATGGGGATTCAAGGAGTCTCTTGGAGAAATTATAGGGTTGAAGGACTAGACATATAAAAATTTGGATTCATATCCAGGGGAACATGGTTGGTTTATGGTTAAAACTAATAATGAACCCCAATCATGTAGAGAAAATGTCCCACAACATAGTTTAAAAAATAATTAAAAATACTCGAGTGAAAACTATTAAAAACATATAGAAAATTATAGAGGTGTTTCACATAGTTGGTATGAAAGTCAACCAATCAAGTTAATGTTACTTAGATAGTGTGTGACACATGGTTTGGCCATCTATTTTGAAGAACTATGTGACCTCTTAAAAAGTTTAAAATAACCACTTTTCTATCAATGAATTAAATACGTAAAACACTACTTTTCTCCCATTTTCAACCAAAACCCCCTACACATTTGCTATATTTCTCCTTATTTATCTTGGAAATTTATTTTCTATTTCTCCTCCAATTAAAGTATAATTTATTGTGTTAGTGATATAGAGGTAAATCTATTAGTCTGTTCTCTTCTATTCTTCATTTATTTCACTATCAATAAAGCTCACACCACAATTCCCTATTTCTATGGATTTTTTTACTTTTATAATTCATTCCATTTGAGCTCGAATCAACAAGTGATGCTTAATGGAAAGATTTATATGAGGATAAGATAGATAATTTATAACATATCCATTAAAAGTATATCCATTTCATTATGTGTATGATGTGTGGTCATTTAGATACACCATGTGCTTGACCTTGAAATTATAAATAAATATATCATGGATTTCCTTCATGAAATTGAAACTCTCGATGTGCCATGAATATATTATTGGCTGGAAAACAAAAACTTTATCCACCCATGGGGTGTACTTGACTTGTAAAACTAATTAAGAAATTAAAATGGTGACCTTAGGGGCACTAAGATTGAGTAATTGACCATGAGTGAATGGTTTGTGATGCCTAAAGCATGATCTAGGATTGGGATATGTGTTTATCATGAGATATTTATTGAAAATGAATTTAAAGAACTATTAGTTGAATTTACTAAGTAATTTATTTTGATTAATGGTTTGTAATTACTTGGGTAAACCCCCCTTTTATTCATGATGACACTTGGTTTGGAATTCCTTAGGGAGATCCCCCTTGGATTCATGATGATTACTGGTTTGGAATGTCATGGATATGCTCCATGAATTCATTTGGTCATACTTGAGATATTATGGATAGAGATATATGAATTAGGATGGAGAAGGTATGGTCAATTTAGGGTTCCACCTTGGAATCCTAAAATCAAATCAATTTATTTATTATGATTTTATTTATTTATTATGCACATTATCATGAACTTATTTCTCAAATTGGATATTCTTATAAAGATTTTTGGTGGTGGCCTACCAACCATGCCCAAAATTCCATTTGGTACCCAAGAAGGATTCATGATTATAGATCATAAGAAGAGAAATTTACCTTTGATTGATGCTTTATTTATTCTGTTAGGATAGATCTTGGGAGATTTGGACTGGGCTAGGACCCGAGACCATTTTTGGAAGAGTTTCCAATTTTTACCTTTTATTCTTTTTGGGATATTGATACATATAATACACTTGGTATTTATAAATACTTTATGTTTATATAGTTTATTTTTATATAGAATGGGTTGTGATTATTTGTTATCACTTTACATGACGTCTATTTACTTTTTGTTATGTATTTATATGGTTTCATTTTCACTGTTATTTCACTATGATATGGGGGTATAATATCCCCACTGTACCACCTTAGACCTTTGATGCTAGTCCACATCCTCTGGTGTATGGAGAGGTGAACCCAAGTTCACGTGGAATCATCATCCTAGGCATCAATTAGTGGTCTCCGTTCAGAGGATGTTACATAAAATATGCTTACTATAACCTCACTACCTTGAAAAAAACCTATCAAGTAGTAATATCTCCAAGTATCCACTTCTTATTCCCTTTTAATAAACCTGACACCTTAGATAATACCAAAATCAAAGATTGTCATAATAATTATAATAATATTACTATTTTGGTATAACCTAAAATTGAGAAAATGATCACTAAGATTCTTTTTAAGCTGTATCAAAATAAAAAACATTCTTAGTTATTATAGATATTGTAATTACTGGATATAATGAGTTTTTCTTACATATTAACTTAGCCTCAATATGATACTATATCAAAAAAATCTAAAGGAAAATTAGTGTTATATCCCTTTAACCACTAGTATTCCCATTACTCTTTTTACTAGGAACTCATCCAGTTCAACTTTCTCAATAATTTTTAGATAGTTCTAATTTCTAGTCTGTGTAATTAATCTAGTTTTGTTTGATACTTTCACTTCATGAAAAATGAATAAGTAATATAAAACATCAATATATATCATGCCATATTAGATATATTCATAGCACTTATTCTTCTAAAATATTATATATATTATCTATTATTACCACACACATTATTTTGGCGAGATTTCATACCATGTGACTTAGGAAAAAATTCAATCTTGAATTGTTCAATCTTTTTAATGTTTATTGCTATGTCTAAATTAAGAAACCCATATATCTGAATCTTTACATATTATTCCATATAACTTGACTACTATGTAGAAAATATGTTACCTTAGTCTTAATAATCTTGAAATACTAAGTATTTATTTTCATATATTATCAACATATCTTTATTATAAATAATAACACTCTTACTAACCTCTTGTAGACACATGGCACTATATTGTTCTAAATGAATGTTATATGACCAATATTATCCCTTCTATCCAAAAATGGATATATTTAATTTTTATATCTTATTGGAACTTATTGGTGTAATAAAACCTTTTAGTTGTGTCATACAAACATGTTATACAAGGTATTCATTTAAGGAAATTGACATTGACATCAAACAACCCAATACAGTTATCATAGAATGAATATATGACAAATATAATTTAAATGCATTTTAACTTGATGATAGGTGTAAAGGTTTTGTCATATAATATATTTTATACCTCATTTAAACATTTTAATAATCAATTTCACTTTATTTGTATCATATTATACCAATCCATATATTTTTTCTCTCGAATACTTACAAGAAATATCAAGTCTAAAAGTATCCAAAATACAGAGCCCCAAAATTTTGATACATGGATTCCATTACTAAATTCATACATACTTTCCAATATTATCATGATTCTATTTACCACTTTATTATAGTATTCATTAATCATACTGAACAATGTGCACCTGTCTTAGTGAATATAAAACCACATTTTTGTTTTAATTTCCTATATAGTATGTGTCTTTAGAACAATATATCCAACCCAACTTAGTGGAGTTTGGTGTTCCTATACCAACTCATTTTCACTCAAACCCTAAACTCTATTTAAATTTAGTATGCTCCTACTATATCAAAATACACATGTTTACCTATTATAGGAATATAGTTACTTTGGACTAAAAGGGATGTTAATATCCTTAGGTTCTATAAGATAATTAATGAAGATGCACTTGGTGTTTCATTGATGTTCATTTGTAGCTAAATACACATTTTAATAAATAGCTCTCATTAGAGACTATATGTTATATCTAATTTTTTTATCATATTATAATTAATATGATATCCATTAGTGGAATTTCATATTGCTCAAACTTACTGTTCATATTGATAAAGATGAAGTTCTACCTTATTCCCTATCATATGTGTTGTATTTGTATGCTAATAATGTAGATAGTTAAAGGAGAATCATGATATTAGGGGGAGATCCCAAGAATGAGTAATGGATGTCAAAAATAGATAACTTAAAGAAAAATACCCTATCCACGATTGATGCCTAAAATTTTACTCTAAACAAGATCTAAGGAAATGTAATCTTTGATAAAGTTTAAGTGTGAAATTTTTTTAATATAAAAAATCACTTAAAATTAAATAGAGTGTCTCATTGAGGGGGAGACAAGTAAATAAGATCACATAGAATATTTTAGAATTATTCATTTATAAAAATCTAAATATTATATAATTTTCATGAAATAATGTCATTGAAGAGGTATGATTTATTATTCTCACATACTTAGGGACAAAAAAATCCTAAATTTAGTAGGGGTGTTTTTTTTAAATCAATGAAATATAAGCTAAGGTTGAAGTAAAGTACAAGGATGTTGTATAAAAGTAAAATCCACCTTTCATTATTGAATGTTTTTGAATTGTGTCTTAAAGTGAGTGTAGGAATGTAAGTTGATATATTCCATGATAAATTTGTATCTGTATTGGTATTAAAAATTTTTTCAACCTGAAAATTGTTGAAAAAATTATAGGTAAGGTTATGAGTGTCTTATTTTAGTTGGTATAAAATTCAATTTTAAATGGATAAATTTGTTATATAAATCAACCTCTCTTATTTTATACATTGAGTATAGATTAATTAGACTAAGACTGTAATGGTTTATGGCACTTTTATTAATTATGGAATGATACCATCCTCTCTCAAGGACTTTTTACTTCATTTAAATATTGGGGAGAGAGTAAAATGAAATGAAAGTTGATAAAAATGGTAAAGAGAGAAGTTGAGAAGGAATTTTTATTGGATAGATCACATATTTACATAAAATTTTATATGGGTATTACCAAAAAATAAAAATGGGGATATTATTGAGCCCACTTTGTGTATATTGTATTTTTCATCATATGTTGTCTATAAAGAGGAATCCTCCAATGATTCTTGATGATAATACGGAAGATAGTGAAATTAAAGTGAAGAATAATTATGTGGAAGTTGGTTAGAAACTCTAAGTATATTGAGATGGAATAATCCCAAGAATATTGGGAAGAAAAGTTCCCAATCATGTTTTCTTTATATGTTAACAGAATGAAGTTTTGGAGGCACATTTTGAAACTTATTTTGAATTTTCTTATGATATTATGACTAAAAAAAGCATATTGAAGTCTGTTTTACTATGTTTTATTTTCTAAAGTAATTGTTAATTGAGTTATCCAAAAAATGGGATAGCTCAAGGCCATATAGATACCCAAGCATCCAAGGCATCAAAGGAAACCCTACTAGGATTAAAGGTAATAGATAGACTCAAGAGGCTAGGTAGCATAGAAGAGAGATTTTATATATTTTATTGGTTGAAACTTGTGAAATATGAAATGTATTCTTAGCCTCCACATGTGTAGGTTGGCATGATGGGTCATGGGAGAGCATCAGTTCCCATCAAACTTTATCGAGACACTATTGGAGCACTAAGGGTAATAAGGAAGTATAAGGACCTGATCCTTATTCAACTCATAATATAATTTTTAAATAAGAATTAATTTTATTGCTTTAAAAAATAACTTTTTATGTTTATAGTTTTAGATAATTAGTTCATAAATATTATATAAAAAAACCATGAATTAAAAAGTAAACCCTTCCACTTAGTTTCCATTTTTTTTACAATACAATACTTTTAAAATGAAACATGATTTCTTTTCTTGAAAAATTCTCACAATTTTCAACTTGAGTTTATCATTGTTTCTAATCATCCTTAAATGCTTTGAAAAAAATTTGAAAAGTTATAATGGGGAAAAAATAACAGTAAGGGACATAAAAAAAGAATAAAATATACTCATTAGTCTACTTGAAAACCAAGAGATCATATAAGAGAGTTTTACTTTAACATAATATACTTTGAGCACAAATAATCATTTAATTACTCATGAAAATCTTTAATACCCAAAGTTTTTTTTAAAACACTTTATAAGAAAACATAAAGGAAAAATCAAAATCATTATGGTTTCTTATAAACTTGAGAACCCATGAAATTTTTTTTTCTTAAAAACATATAATTTTACTCTTAAAAGGGCATAATAATTCCTTTAAGAAAAATATCATTATCTTAACTTATGAAATAATTTTTTTATGAAATCTTATTAACAATAATATAAAATTCATGTAGGTTCCTTGAAAGATCATCTTTATATTACCCTTACAAGAACCATTAAAAATGGAATAACCTATGAGGTTAATTCTAACATAATTCTTCGGAGAACATAATCATTACCCAATGAATTTGAGAGATATATCATTCTCAACCATCATCATAAAAAATGTACAAGGACCATAACATACATAAATCACATATAATATTTAATTTACATAATAAAATCTCATAAAATATTCTGTTTAAGACATATGAAAAATAACTATGAGGCTTCACATAAAAATAAGGATAAAAAACATTTTTCTTTGAAAACCCTTTAAAAAAATTCATAGAAAAATAGGGAATGGGATATTCTTTTAAAAACAAATTAAAAATTTAAGTTTATGTTTTTTAAAATATAATGTTCTTGATGAAAGGAAATTACAGTCATTCTATATACATTAAAAAAATATTCCTTGTACACATTTTTAAAAATGTTAAAAATAACCAGTTTGGAAAAAATTTAAAAGAATAATTTTAAAAACTTCATAAATAAAGTAAAATATGGTTTAGAATAAATTTGAACATATATTAAATTATATTAATAAAATAATTTTTTTTAAAGAACATGGATATAGAGGAAAAATAAAATACAAACTTTAAAACTTTTAAAATAAGGTTTTATAGAAAAATCTCTTACCTCGAGTCTGACTTGTCACATACGTTCTTTATCTTCCAGAATAATAAAGTCACATTAATTATTTAATTGATTACGAATATTTTTTAAGTTCATTATATTTTTATTATTTATTTTATTTCACTTATTACCATGCCATACTTAATCACTTAATTGATTAAGTTTACTTCAGATGTTTTGATGATTTTTGGTTCATAAGTCCAAAATGAATATTTTATGTTACCTATGGTCAAATGGATCATGGTTATATAATTTAAACAATATTAATAATTTTATAATTTTCATTTTTATCCATTAATTATAATTTTATAACCAAATATGTAAGGTGGTTATGAAAAATGAATCATGTTAGAACATGGAGATTGTAGTTTGTAAGTACGCATGAGTAACATTTATGTTTATCAATTAACATGATAGAAAGAAGGTAAGCATTAATTTATCTTTCCATAATGATAATTATATCATAAATATATTATTATTTCTTAAAATTCACTTATATATATCTTCAATGTGTGGCAGTGATGAAAAATAAAATATATCGGTTTGTGAGGTGATAGTCTGCACGTAAACATGAGCAATGTTTTTATTTTTTATTGAATGGTAAAGAAAGAATTGGAATATTTATTTACCATTAAATAATTAAATTTATATAATATAAATAATATTTTTTCATTTTGATCTATCATTATGACCAATCATAAGAGCTGATGATGATAAATGAAATACATCATCTTATGAGGTGATAGTCAACACATATACACGAGCAATGCTTTTATTTTTTGTTAGATGTTTATGTATATGAAAAAGGGTTATAACATAAAAATAATAAAATTTAATTATATTTTAGATGCTTTATTTATTTTATAAAAATGGTTAGGAGAGTATTTAATGAGGTAATATAATAAATAAGAAGAGAACACTTGGTTACAAATTATACCTCTTCTCTGGAAAACCTCCATAGGTTTATACTTAAAGAATTATTAGGATGATATTATGATAAAATGAGGACCTATAGGAAGTGGTAAGTAATTTTAGAAAATTATTTGGGTAGGGTTTGACCTGGATAAGAGGCTATTGAAGTGAGGATAAGAAATGATAAGGGGTGCCCATTTATAAGTGAGGGAGAGGACACACTTGGAAATTTTTAAAAGATTAAAATATATTAATGTATTACTCAAGCCAAGTGGCTCCAAAATGACATATTTTTGAAGAATAAATAATATAGGGTTGAAATATTAACATAAAATTTGATTTAGAAAATTTTATAGGTTAGTTTAACCCTTATAATTTTAGTCTTAACCCTTTTAAATATTTTTAGATCTTACCATGCCTGAATGGCTTGAAGGCCTTCATTTTTATTGATTTTTGATAACCCCCCCCTTTCAAGGGATGAAGGGTAACCCTTAAAAGGCCCATATTCTTAGTGATTACATGGCCCATAGGCTTAAGATACATTACATTACCCTATGGTCTTCGGGAATTCAACTAGACTATAACTATGAGGAACTAACCCTCCCCAACATTTGAATAAATGATCTTTTAAGTATAAAAATATTTTTAAACCAAAATAAAGTGAAATATTGATTAAAATATGATTTTTTGTATTTTTTAATAAAAAATAACTAATTAAATTTAAAAAAAAATCCAAAATAGAATGTTACTTTATAAATACATGAAAAGAAAAGTTAATTTTCTTAAAAATCCATATTTTCTACTATTCACACAAAAGTCATTTTTTTCAGAAAATTCTCAAAAAAATAACTCTAATATAATCTTGGATTTATGATTTCAATTTTTTTTCAAATTAAAATTCTAAAATTTTGTAATTTAACTTTAGAATAAAATTTCATAATACACAAAAATCAATTTAGTTAGAATAAAACTATTTTTTTGATTGAGAAATTATTTATTATAATTAAAATGTATATAGATCTATGAAATATAAATAATTTATATTAATAAGTAATTAAATTGATCTATTATTAATATTAACTGGTTTTTCATAGGTAGTTCTATTCTGATGGAAATATTGATTTGGGATCGGTGAAGTGCTACACCGTTCATCCTCTTAAAAATATATAGACATGTAATGTGACATCATTCCTCATGTAATATTAAACCTCTATATAAAATCATGTTACTACATTTTAGGTAATTTTATTAATTACTTTGACCAAAATTTATATGGGTGTTGTTCTGGGTCTTTTCTATAGTTTTTGGATGATTTTGGGACTTTTAAAGGGGCTGTTCCGTGGATGGAAATGGCTATAGCATGGAGTGTGTGTGGATGCTGTGTGGACAAGATGAACATCCTCTGAATGGCCCGAAGGCCTATTTTTTTATTTTATTATAGATAATCCCCCTTTTAAGGGTTGAAGGGGAACCCAAACATGACCTGTAGGCCCAAGGCACAAGGCCCGACATGACCCGCAATACATGACCCGAAGGCCTAGAGGCATACCATGCCCATTATATGACCCGTAGGTCCAGCCCACTAGAACTACCCCTCCCCCAGCATCTTGTATCATTGATCTCCTTAGCTCCCCACATTGCATTGCTGATTGGCTAGCATTGCCCCATACAAAGCTGCACGGTGCCTGGTCCCGATGGCGGCTGCCATACTCTCTTATTCTTCCAATTCGGTTAGCTCTACATCTGGTGGCTGATACTCCTATTGCTTTGATCCTCTTATTGGGCCTGTTCTGTGTGAACTGGGCTGCTCCATGGTCTACATGACCTGAAGGCCCTATGACCTGAAGGCCTATGATGACCCGAAGGCCCTAGAGAACCGTAGGCCAAAACCAGTGGCCCGAAGGCCCAAATCGGGTGAATAGTTCCAGATGCTACAGTAACGAACAATAACTACTATAGTACTGCTATAGTACCCGGAAATTCGCCTCCACTCGGTTTTGAACTCGGGTCTCTTGGATGCCAAACAGCAGCCCTTACCACTCGGGTATGGGCTCGTTGGCTGGACAAGATGAACATGATGTAGAGAGTTTTGGTGCCTCTACCATTTTTATAATAACTATGGTCTGGAGAGTATGTCTGTGGAGTGGAGGCTTGTGGTTTGGTTTTTGGTTCCTCTTCCATTTTCGACATGGCCTCAACATGGATGGAAGTATGCGGTGTAACCCCTTCTTGGTGGTTAGGTCCTATGGCGTGGTGCTTTCTCCTACACCATGGTCCATTCCTAGTTTTATAGATCTATAGCATAGAGCTCACCACATCTCTCAGATGTTGTTTGGAGAAGACTCACTGTAACAACCGAGGTACAAATAGAATATTTTATATTTATATTTATTATTATTATTGAATTAAATATTTAAATTCATTATGTTAAGGAAATATTAAAATAAATAATTTATTATATGGTTATTTATTTTAAAAAATATTTCTTAAATTATATAATTTTAATTTTAAAAATATACTTTCATTTTTGAATTCATAATGTTGAAATTATCTTATTATGAATTTATGAGAATTTTCTAAAAATGTTTAACTTTTAGTGAATAGTAACAAATACAGTTTTTATAAAATATAGTATTTTTTGTGACAACGTCAAGAGATAATTATTATATAAAATTTATTAAATTTATGTAATAAATAAATAATTATATTATAATATATATTTTGTATAGAAATAATTCAGAACATGTAAATTTTATTTTTTTCATGATAAGTATAAAAATCATTACCAGTACTGATGTAGTGCCTGCGCAACATTAATAAAGTCAAATTTGGATTCTTATTGATAATAATTTAGTGATAAAAATTATTTTCTTTCTATTTTTATTAATTATTACGTGTAATTTATGTTTTGGGCTGTTAAATTCAACTTTTAGAGTTATATAATTTTAATAATATCTAAATACCGGTCCAATGATTGCGTAGGGTAAGAAAAGACAAAATAAAAAATTTAAGAAGTTGTCTTGATATGTATATGATTGAATATACATAATGAATGAATATATAATTTTATTTTGAACCTAATTAATTTATTTTTATGATGGTAATTTTTTTAATTTTTATATAAGAAATAATTAATATTAATTCTTATGAAAAGATTATGTAGTGCTTGGGCAAGTAGAAGAAAAATAGATAAAATGTTTTTAATTAAAATTATAATACCCCTTAAATGACCCAAAATAAAAATAAATAATTTTTATAAGAAATTATCAACCATTATATAATTTTTATTTAAATTTGGTACATTTTGGATTTACATGAGTTAGTTTAAGCCCTTTATAATATTTTATCTAAAATTAAGTTAAGTTGTTCACACTATCGTTTTTAATTTTTAAAATAGTTTAATATATAGTTTTCCAAAAGTGTTTTTACAAAATTAATATTCTTTTTAAATATAATAAATATATATTCTTCATGAAAATTTATTTTTAATTTTTAGGAAACAAATAAATTCCATAAATGCTTGCAGAATGATGATACACTATTTATTTAATTAATGAATAAATCAAATTAATGATAGTAAAAATAATAAAATAAATTTAATTTGAGTTTTTTAAATTTATTCATGATTTACATAGATTAATATGATATTTATAGTATATACTAAAATATTTTATTCGAATTAAAAACTTTCTTTTTATGTTTTAATGTCATAGTTATGAATAGTGTATAATTTGACAAAAATATTTTTCATGAATAAAATATTTTATTAAATTATTTAAAAAACAAAAAGATCATGAAAAATGATAAAAGTGATAATATTCATTTTAAAATGTTATCTCCTATGATTTTTAGTCCTTGTGGAAGCCTTTAACTCTATTTTTTACTTTTTATATTTTAATATTTTAAGTAATTCCTAAATTACTTATCACCTCTATTATAAAAGGAGGCTCATCCCTTCACAACATTTAAACAAATTAAGCCATATTTATTGAATATAATCTATAAAATTAACTCATCCTTATCACTTTACACATTCTAGTGCTTTTGGTATCACAAAAATACCACTTATGAGAGCCTTAAAGAGGTTCTCAAGGAGAAATTTTCAAGAGGTAAATTCCTTCTTTTCATCTTTTAAATTATTTCTCACTTCTACCTTATCTTAACCTATTATACATTTTTTCATGATAACTCTAGTATCATATATATACTATAATTTTTTTGATTCTATATTCATCATAAAATCTCTCATAATCTTTTTTTATTCTTAAAAACGAAATTGTTGTCTGTGGTGTGTCAATTCACCGCCTTCATGGACGATGAGTTTTTGTTTCCTGTTTTCTGAAATCATGGAAAGTTTAAATTCACATGTAATTGTTTAGAATAACATATATATATATATATATATATTTTATCACTTGTATAGTATTATTTATTTTTGAAAATTAAGTCCATAATAAATTAATCTTGGAAACCACGAAAAGAATAAAACCAAAACGATGGAAATAACAAAATATTGTTAATAAATGGGTGGAAAATGTTATAAGAAGATCATTTAAGGTATTATAAACATGAGTATATTTCTTTAATAAATTAAAAACACTCTTCAAGTCATTATAAAAGAGGTTTTAACAAGTTTTAATAAATTAGAACTCAAGGTAAGGGACTTTCCTTTTAAAATCCTTTTAAAGGTCTATTTTAGGAAATTCAAAAAGATTATTTTTTTATACGACATGAGAGGTTTATACCACTTTCATGAAGATTTATTGATATAAATTTTCCTTTATAAGTTTTTATTGTTTTTTTAATAATATAATTTCATTATTATGTGGGCGGTTTATATATTTTAAAATTATTTTTTATGAGAAAATGGTATTTTGATATCTGAATATGTTTTTATCATGGGTTTAAATGAGTTATCAAGGATTTTTTTCATTTTATGTTCTTTAAACATTGTTTATTGTTGTTTTATCCCATTATATCTCAAGATATCATGGGTTAAGCCCCATTATAGCTCAAGATATGTTGAGTTGAGCCCCATTATAGCTCAAGATATGACGGGTGAGCCCCATTATAGCTCTCTAATTCATTGGGTACTATAGAGATGGAAGTTGGACTAAAGGTTATTATATTTGTAAGGGTAAATCTAAGAGTGATATGGTAAATATATCCCAAGTAAACTAAATTATTTTTCTATGCATTCTAATGAGTTTTAAGAAAAATTGGTTTTAATGGGTTTTCATGATTTCACTAGACTAAGGATTTTCTTTCTTTTTGTTCCTTACAGAGATTTTGTGCTCCTACCAAGTTTTTAAATGTTCTTCACAGGGTATAAGGATGGGTAAGAGAAAGGAGGAAGTTATGTTTAATGTTATAAATATTTTTCAAATAAATCATGTTTTATTTTAAAAAGTTTCATTTTGAAAAAATAGATACTATTTTTTATAGCATCCTCTTTGTATGAATGTGGTATGTTATGTTTTTATTATGTAATAATTCTATAAAACTCTAAAATTGAAAATATCCTCAATGTGAAAGAAAGTAAATTCTTAACTAAAACTCAATATTATGTAATGTTTTAAGGATGGGTCCTTATAGTTGGTATCAAAGTAAGGTTTATATAACTGTAGGGGTTATGATGTTGTTAATATAATATCATATTTTTTTTAATTTATGGTTAATTTAAAATTATATACCATTTAAAGATTATAATGATTCTTTGTCTAAGATATGTCGAATGGTTTTTTGCACAAGAAATAGGGAAGATGAAGTAAAAAGTCACCGAAAGAATGATATCCTTCCAAATTTGCAGCCTAGAATGGTGGGAATTAGAACAGAGTAGTTTGTGATAGTAATAGATCAGTTGAATCAGGTGATAAATGGTGGTGGTATCTATGCTAGATAGGAACCTGATATACCATGAAGGAACATGTCTTATGTAGATCATTTCATGAAGTAACATACCCCATCATTAGTGGACCATATGACCTGGTGGTAGCTAGAGGATATATCAATGCTCTAGAAAAGATATTTGATATCATGAGATGTTCAAAACATCAAAAGGTAACCCTTTTTGTTTACAGTTTTTAAGGTGAATCTAATTGATATTGGTCTTTGGTTAAGAATACCAGAGAGAAAGAATATTTTGATTCCATGGAATGAGAAATATTAAAGGATATTTTCCTTGAGAAATGTTTCCCTAAGTTTTTTCAACTCCAAATAGAATTATAGTTTTTGGAATTGAGGAAAAAAGATGAAGATTATGTAGATTCATATAAATAAAACACTACTACCAAACTGGCCTTTAACAACACTAGAAATGGCCTTTATAAATTCCAGAAAAGTGATGATAACTTGAGCAACGTTAAAATCCCAAGATTTTTATCAGCATTGAAAAAGCGCTGATAAAGGGTCTATTTATCAGGAAAAAAAGCACTGATAAATAGGACATTTATCAGGGATTTCAAAAGTGTCGATAAAGATCTCATTTATCACTGCTTTAATTTAGAAATGATAAAGGATTCCTTTATAATTTCTTATAAAAGTACTGATAAAGGCCTTTTATCAGTGCTAATGGAAGCGCTGATAAAGTAGACCTTTATCACTGCTAATGGAAGCACTGATAAAGTGGACCTTTATCATAACTTTTAAAAGCACTGATAAAGGGACATACTATAGTGTGCTGTAACAACACACTACAACACCACTATAGTGTGTTATTACCACACACCACAGTACCAGAAACACATTAGAAACACATATAATATCAACAAAAACAATTCCCAATACATAATTTAAATGAAATGAAATTTACAACCCAAATACTAGAAACAGACACACTATATTATAGACATTTCAAAAATTGGTTTATAAAATTACATAAATACAAATTATTAGATACATTCAAAAACATCAATGTTACTTAGTATTTTAATCCTGACATGAATCATGCTATTTCTGAACAAACCACCCCCAACTTGAGAAAAAGAACACACCTATATAATAAAAATATTCTTATGTTAGTAATAATATAAACAAACTCTACAAGGAATAATGAAAATGAAATCAACATTTTATTATATAATTTTTCAGTAAAATTGAGAAAGTATATCGTAACATTAACTTTACATCTTTTTAAAGGGTTTCCTTCATTATAGTTTTTTCTTTTGAGAGATTGGTAACATCATCATGTACAGAAGACATTGTCTGCATGAGTAGTCAAACATTTGATTTAGATTATGTTAATGCAGTAGAAAACATATGATATTATGAAGAAAAAAATAATATATTAAAAAATACTTACCTTCTCATTGAACTCTATTTATTTTTTTAAAGGTTTCAAGGATTTGGTTCCTCTTTCAAGAATACAAATCCTCTCTTTGTGGTCCCCTATAATATACAAGACATTGTCTATATTGGGACCATCATGAACTGATTGCGATATCCCAATGAAAGGGTCACCCTCGATTGAATTTTCATATAACTCAACATTTGTTTTATACGTTATTAGGAAAATTGACCAATTATTTTTTATTAGATCAGAGACATAAAATACTTTCACTGCTTTTGATGCCATTATGAATGGATCATCTTTTTCCCCTTCTACATTGAAATTCACCTTCACAAATCCCATTTCATCAACTTTCACTCCATTGATATTGTCAACCCATTTGAAACAGAAAAGCAAAACTTGAAATGTTGTATAATCCAACTCATATATCTATTTGATAATGCAAAAATATGACATATTTTGCATAAATAGTATTTCTATCCTTGGAACCAGATAGGTGCATCACTTTAGCCACAAGCATAACACCACTATTTTTCATTGTACTTAAGTCATCGTGTTCTTTTGTATAGAACATATAACCATTGATTACAAACCCAGTGTAAGATATAACATTTTCATTCGGTCCTATGGATATCCATTGAATTCATTCAGTAATTGAATTCAAATTTTTAGATAACTCCTTATAAATTTTATCTGTGAACCATCCTATAAATTGTTGATTATATGTATATGATATCCATCTTTCATCCCTCGATGGATTGAAATATCTAAGATTTTTTTTGTGGGATTCAATGTATTGATCAACATCTTCACTATTATGTAATATGTAAAGATGTTTTTGCTCCTGATCTATCAAGGTAATTGTAACAACATATCTTTTGAAATCCCTTCACCCATAAGGCATTCACTGTGATGATACTTTGGGTGATTGATGCTTTCAACACCTGATAGGTAATCGATACAGAATTCAATAGCTTCTTCAACAATATATCATTCTACAATAAAAACTTATGGATGAATTTGATTCTTGACACACCCTTTCAAAATCTTCATATATCATTCAATGGGGTACATCCATCTATAATGGACAGGACCGCATAGTTGAAACTCTTTGACCAAGTGGGTGGACCATTGTAACACCCAAGATTTTTATGAGAAATATTTTGTTTTTATGTTATATAAATTATCAAAGGAATCTTTCACTACACACAACACTATCTTGTCTTGCTTTACATGCAATCACAACCTTCCTCGATAGCTTGCATTGTACGAAATACCGAGTTTCACTAAACAACGATATGCTATTAAAATATTATTAAAACTAGCCATTATAAATAGTAATACCCACTTTTTGAAATTTTATAAATTTTATCTTTCAAAATGGACTTCATTTTTGGATTCCGAATATCGAAATTAGCCGAGGGTGAATTTTTGGTATTTTTCTGAAAACTTTTAATTTTTGATGAATAGTTAAAACACTAGGTTACTATTTAAAAAACCCAATTTTTATTTAAATAATTATTTATTTTATTTAAATTTATTTTAGGTCAAAATTGATACATAATATCTATATAAGTTTAAAGTAATTCATTGGAGTCATTTTATAATCATTTTAGATATATAAAAATTTTATTGAACTTTTCACCGTCTTTTACCCACCTCCTAGGAGAGTTTGAAAATTTACATAAAACTTAATTTTACCACTTCTGTGAGTGGAATTTCGAAAATATGAGAGACACAGTTAATACTAAGGAGTAAAATTTGGTTCAATAAGATAAAAATAATTTTTTGGTGAATAGTAACTTTTTACTTTTATTTACCACGGTTAAAAGTAAATAGGGTAATTAAGGGTAAAAATGGTATTATTATTACCCTAACACATGTACTAATTCTATTGGATAAGTTTAATTCGACCAAAAACAACCTTAGGAATAAAATATGACCATTTAGGTCCACTTGAATTAGATTAGGACATTTAATATTATTTTATTTAAAGAAGAGTTAAAATAGTTAAAATCAAATTTTAATAACTAAAACACTTTTAATATAGGGTTATAAATAAGATAAATTCTACTATAAATATTAATTATAAATATAAATAGATTTCCTACATAATGGTATTTTATTTATAATTTTTAGACTTTAAATAAGTTAATTTAATTATGACACAATGATGATGCAGTAATTACCTTATTAAAGAAATATTAACATAATTGATATTATAAATACCCAAATAAATGTAATTTGAGACTTTTTATGAATTATACTAATTTTATAGGTTAATATGACATATTATTATTTATTTAATTAACTTTTTTCGAACTAATCATGCTGATATAAGTTTCAAAAAAATCAATTACCAAATAGTGTCAAAATTGACATAAAACAGTTTTTAAAACAAATATTATATTATTAATTGTTATTTTATTCCTAAAAATATAAGGTTCTGACAAATGACTTAGATAAGGTTATATATATTAATAATGAACCAATTGGGGTTTTTTGGCTTGTTATAGTAAGTTTATTAACCATATAGTGTAAGAAAAAAAGAAGACACGGTAAAAGTTAAATTATTTAACTTAGAGTTAAATCTTAATGATAAGGTTAAAATAGTAACCTAAACTTGTCTAAAATATATTGGTTGAGAGTATTTCCACCCATACCCACCTTATATTCTAAATAAATCTATTTGGAGCTATTAAAAACCAAATATGACTTTATTATAAAATAATATTTTAAGTTTTTCCTAAGGTTCCCCTCTCCTCCCTTATAAAAGGGCACCTCCTCCATCTCCTCCACACACCACTTTGAGCCTTCAAGCTTGGCCAACCCCTACCAATTTATATTTTCCACTTTTCTAGTAATATTCTAGAGGTCCTGGTCTTCTTCAAAACCAATTTTAGTGCCCTAAGAGGAGGTTTCAAAGAGGTGCGTCGAAGAAGAGGAGGTTCAGACACGTGTGAGGAAAATCGGACCTATGGTAAGGGAAAATCTCACAATCTAATTTTTATCCGAGATTGTTTATGCTTTGGTATTTACTGGGGAGTATTTATCATCCACATTCATGTTTCCTCAATATTTAATATTATTTCTATTCTTTTATAATGTTTTAAATCCAATTTTACCCATTGGCGAGTTTTTAGTAAAAGATATGAAAGGAATCTTTTGTCATTTTTAGAACAAGGTACTTTTTGACTTTTTTGTCCAAATTATGAGAAGAATGTTTGTTTTAACTTATACAGCATGAATGTATTTTTATGATTTCATAGAAAATTATTTCCATGAAGCTTCCTTTACAAGTTTTCAAGTTTATTTTTAATCAACTTCTTTTTTTTAAAATTGTATGACATGTTAAGAAAGGAAAAAATGTTTTTGAAGTAAAAAGGATGTTTTACTCAAGAATAGAGTTCAAGTGTTTTATCAAAATTATTTTCCATCTAAAATATTATAGGTTTCTGTTTCTATTCCTATTTTTACATTTATTTGATTATGCTATGATGGAAGTATTTTTATGAAGTCCTTTTATCTTATATGGTTTATGTTATGATGACATGATGTTTACGAATCCCATTTTTATTACATGGGTTATGCTATGATTTATGATTTTGTGGAACACATAATAATGGTTTCATTATGAGATAGGTGGGACCTATATCTCCCTCCAATTCATTGGGTAAAGATTTATATCTCATGAGATAGACAAGGCTGGAACGACAAGTTAATCTGGTTCAGTGATACAAGACTGAAATGAGGAGTGAACTCAGTTCAGAAATGGAATTTGTTCACTAAGATAGTCTTGGAAATGAGTCTTGACTACTAAGAAATGATTATCTATGATTATGTGTGTATTCCATAATGTTTCATGTTAAGATTTTTGGGATTACATTTCACTACTATGATTTATCCCATGTTATGAAATTATGATCTCTTTTGCAGGTTAAGATTTCCAAAATGTTATGTTCTTATGAATATGATGTGATTGATATTTCTTTTATTTACTCTTACTGAGCATTTGAGCTCACCCTTTTGTATGTTTTCTTTTCCCCAGGTCAGGAAGAAGGCTATTAAGTAGGATATGCCAAAAAGGGATTCTAGATATGATGAAATAAATGGGAGACAATGTAGATGCTTTATGAACCATTTGTTTATGTTTCCCAGTTTCTAAAGACACTATACCTATACGGTCCGACCATGGTTTTTTTATATGTTGTAATAAGTATGCTTCAATTATAAATTAATAACAATGTATGTAAAGTATGGGTCGTTATAGTTGGTATTAGAGGAAAGGTATAGTCAACCTTTGGAAACTAGGATGTGAAAACATTAGTAAGAACCCTAAGGATATATCTAAACATAGAACACAATCTTAGTGTTTTAGAAATGGCCTTGAAAACCCTATGATAAGACCTTAAGTGTGAAATTTTATTCTTTATTATGTGGTTTTACTATTATAATTAGTGTTTCTCACACTATTCTTCTTGGTTTTAGTCAATGGCTGGAACCCAGAGGAACCGTGTTAATGCAGAATGCGACGGACAATGCAATGATTTCCCCCCAGAGCAACCAAACGTTATGGGACCTGGAATGCAAAATCTTGTATCCATGCTCACACAACTTTCTAAAGCTATGAATCATGTAGGACTTGCAAATGATCCAAGGAAGGAGCAACATTCTATTGAATCCTTCATGAGGTAGCGTCCACCTTCATTCAGTGGGTCTACTGATCCATTAGTGGCTGAAAAATGGATTGGTACTACTAAAAAGATATTTTCAGTTCTTCAATGTTCTGAACATGATAAAGTCATCTTAGTAGTATACCATTTGGAAGGTGAAGCTTATCAATGGTGGAATCTTATCAATAATACGAGGCCAAGAAATGAAATTGAGTCCATGGAATGAGATGAGTTCAAGAACTTATTTTTCAATAAGTACTTCCCTCGTATTCTTCGAACAAAGATGGAGAAGGTGTTTCTTGAACTAAAGCAAAAGGATGATTAATTTGTTGGTAACTAAGAAATTTTTTTTACAATACTTTCAAGGTACACTTCTGGGATTATTATCCAACCTGAGAGTAAGATCGATCGATTATTTAGTGGATTAAAACCAAGTCTTCAAAGGGCGTTAGCCATAAGGGACTTCAATAACTGTGAGGACATCGTTCGATGTGCTCTTAAGGTTGAGATAGAGATTGAAGTAACCCATCAATCATATGGGTTTGATAAGAAGAGGAAAATGGAATTCAAAGGAAAATATAAAGACCACATTGAAAAGAAGATGAGTTTCCCCTTATGCTCAAAGTGTGGAAAGAAACATGGAGGGAGTTGTCTTAAAGGGACAAGTAAATGTTTCAAATGTGGAAAACAATGTCATCGGGCATTTGAATTCCACAATGATGAGAAGAATATGTCTAGTGATGCGAACAAAGAAAAGGCTAAACAGAGTGCACCTCCTACACTTCAATGTTACAAGTGCAAGGAAATGGGGAATTATGCTAATCAATGCCCTAATCTAGGTGTTATTGATGATGATCGACGTCAAAAAACTCTTAAGGCTAAAGAAAAAAGTCACATGCAGTTTCTATCAGTGATGTGTAGTACGATAATGAAGTGGTGAAATGTAAACTTACCATACAATCTAAAGTATCAAATGTTTTATTTGATTCTGGATCCACCCACTCATTTATTTCTGAATAATTTTCTAAGGGTATTTCCATATTACCTCAACAATTAGATGTTGAGTTAGCTGTGAAAACCCCTAATGGCACAACGGTTGCATCAAAAGTTTACAATTCTTCTCCGATTGAAGTTTGTGGGAAATTGCTTCCTACAAATCTTGTGATCCTTCCTATAGTGGAATTTGATGTGATTCTTGGCATGGATTGGATTTCTTTATATGGAGCTCAAATGAATTTCCAAATAAGGGAAGTGACATTTCATATTCCAGATTAATCTTTGATCATCTATCGATGCAAGGATGAACATAACCTTATAGTGGAAATTTCTTCCATCTTATGGGTCTTGATTCCACTAAATGAAGGTTATTTATCTCAAATGGTTGGCTAGAAACTCATGATTAAGAATATTCCCATTGTACGGGAGTTTGATGATGTCTTTCCAGAGGAATTTCTAGGTCTTCCACCAAATTGTGAAGTTGAGTTTTCAATAGAACTCATACATGGTGCTTTGCCTATTTGAGAGACACCTTATAGAATAGCCCCAATTGAGTTACAGGAATTGAAGAAGCAACTCCAAGAGAATGTTGATAAGGTATTAATATTCCCTAGTACATCACCTTGGGGAGTACCTGTTCTGTTTGTTAAGAAGAAAGATGGATCAATGAGACTCTGCATTGATTATCGAGAACTTAACAAAATCACTATCAAGAACAAATATCCTCTCCCACTCATTGATGAATTATTTGACCAACTACACGGAGCTCAATACTTTTCCAAGATTGATCTTCGTTCAGGGTATCATCAATTAAGGGTCAAAAGGTAGGATATACCAAATATGGATTTCAGTACAAGGTATGGACACTGTGAATTTATAGTGATGCCATTTGGTCTTACTAATGCCCCTGCTATCTTCATGGATATAATGAATAGAGTCTTTAGAGACTATCTTGATCTATTTGTGGTAGTCTTTATAGATGATATTCTTGTCTATTCAAAGGTCAAGGAAGAACATGAAGATCACTTGATAATTGTATTAAAGACCCCTAGAAAGGATAATCTTTATGACAAATTTACCAAGTGTGAATTTTGGCTTCAAAAAGTTTCATTTTTGGGTCATATAATCTCAAAAGAGGGGATATCTGTGGATCCAGCAAAAACAGAGGTTATCGAAAGATGGTCGAGACCAACAATAGTAATTGAGATCCGAAGTTTTCTTGGTTTGGATGGATATTATCGACGTTTTGTGAAAGATTTTTCACTATTATCTAACCCACTCACTAGGTTGACTTGAAAAGGAGTTAAGTTCGTTTAGACAGAGGAGTGTGAAGAGAATTTCAAGGAGTTAAAAAGAAGGTTATCTAGTTCACCTGTGCTCACAATACCTTGTAGTGGAGAAAGGTTTGTGATCTATAGTGATGCATCCAAGAAGGTTATAGGGTGTGTTCTCATGAAAAATGATATGGTGATAGCTTATGCTTCACGTCAGTTGAAAATCCATGAGCAAAATTACCAAACTCATGATTTGGAGTTAGCTGCGGTAATCTTTGCATTAAAGATTTTGAGGTATTATCTTTATGGTAAAAGGTGTGATATTTATACTGATCATAAAAGTTTAAAGTATATTTTCATACAAAAGGAGCTGAATATGCACCAAAGAAGATGGTTGGAGCTGATTAAGGATGACAACTGCTCAATTCATTACCACCCTGGGAAAGCAAACAAGGTGGAAGATGCATTAAGTCGACAAGACCATGCTAGCTTATCCATGATAAGGATCACAAAAGATCCAATATTTATGGATTTACAAAGGATGGATCTTGGAATTGTAATGGAAGGTGAAAAATCTTATCTTTATCAAATGAATGTTCAACCATCTATACATGTGAAGATTAAAGAGGTACAGAAAGAAGATGTAGAGTTACAAAAGAAGGTGAGAAATGTTCCTAAATTTCAATTTGATTGTGATGAAATAATAAGGTTCAGGAATCGGGTTTGTGTTCCTCCCATCCTAGAATTAAAGAAGGAAATATTGGATAAAGCTTATAGTTCTTCATTATCTATTCATCCTGGAAGCACAAGTTGTATAGGGACCTGAAAGAGTACTTCTGGTGGGATGGCATGAAAAGAGATGTTGCTGAATATGTCTCTCGATTCTTGGTTTGTCAACAAGTTAAAGCTAAGAGATAGAAGTCTAAGGGGATGTTACAACCATTACCCATACCCGAATGGAAATGGGAAAACATCACTATGGACCTTTTCACCAGACTTCCTAAAACATCCAAAGGCAATAATGCTATCTGGATCATAGTTGATCGTCTTACGAAGTCGGCACACTTCATTGCTATTAGAGAAGATTTCTCTCTGGATCAGCTTGCCAAGATATATGTGAATGAAGTGGTAAGATTTCATGGAGTACCACATTCCATTATATATGATCAGGATCCGAGGTTTACCTCAAAGTTTTGGCAAAGTCTTAAGCATACTCTGGATACAGAGTTGAGTTTTAGCACTGCTTATCATCCTCAGACAGACGGTCAGTCTGAGAGAACAATTCAAAATCAATAAGATATGTTAAGAGCTTGCTCTATGGATTTCAAAGGTGGTTGGGATCAACACCTACCTTTGGTGGAATTTTCTTATAATAGTAGCTTTCACTCCAGTATTCATATGGCTCCTTATGAAGCTCTCTATGTAAATAAATGCAGAACTCCAACTTGTTGGGATGAAGTTGGGGAAAGAAAGATATTAGGACCTGATCTTGTTGATGAGATGGAAGAAAAGGCATGATCTATTCAACAACACATAAGAGCAGCTCAGAGTCAACAAAAAAGTTATGATGACAACTAAAGAAAGGACCTAGAGTTTGAAGTGGGTGATAAAGTGTTCTTACAAATTTCTCCTTGGAAGAGAGTAATGAGATTTGGAAATAAGGGCAAGCTGAGCCCTAGGTATATTGGTCCTTTTGAAATAATGGATCATGTTGGGAAGGTAGCTTACCGATTGACGCTTCCAAATAATCTCTCTCAAGTTCACGATGTGTTCCATGTATCACTCCTGAGAAAGTACATACCTGATCCTTCACATGTACTCAGCTTAGAAGTTGTATCGCTGGAGCAAGATCTTTCTTATGAAGAACAACCGATAGAGATTCTGGATCATAGCTAAAAAGTCCTACAGAACAAGACCACTCTCTTGGTGAAATTTTTATGGAGGAACCACCAATTATAATAAGCTACATGGGATCTTGAGGATATTATGAGGGAGAGGTATCCTCATCTGTTTGGTACAAAGTGACGAATTTCGAGGGCGAAATTCATTTTAAGGGGGGTAGAACGTAACACCCAAGATTTTTATGAGAAATATTTTGTTTTTATGTTATATAAATCATCAAAGGAGTCTTTTACTACAAAAAACACTAGCTTGGCTTGCTTTACACGCAATCGCGACCTTCCTCGATAGCTTGCGTTGTATGCAATACTGAGTTTCACTAAACAACGATATGCTATTAAAATATTATTAAAACTAGCCGTTATAAATAGTAATACACACTTTTTGAAATTTTATAAATTTTATCTTTCAAAATGGACTTCATTTTTGGATTTGGAATATCGAAATTATCCTTGGGTGAATTTTTGGTATTTTTCTGAAAACTTTCAATTTTTGATGAATAGTGAAAACACTGGGTTACTATTTAAAAAACTGACTTTTTATTTAAATAATTATTTATTTTATTTAAATTTATTATAGGTCAAAATTTATATATAATATCTATATAAGTTCAAAGTAATTCATTGGAGTCATTTTATAATAATTTTAGATATATAAAAATTTTATTGAACTTTTCACCATCTTTTACCCACCTCCTAGGAGAGTTTGAAAATTTACATAAAACTTAGTTTTACCACTTCTGTGAGTGGAATTTCAAAAAACCAAGAAACACGGTTAATATAAAGGAGTAAAATGTGGTTCAATAAGATAAAAATAATTTTTTTTTGTGAATAGTAACTTTTTACTTTTATTTAACATGGTTAAAAGTAAATAGGGTAATTAAGGGTAAAAATGGTATTATTATTACCATAACACATGTACTAATTCTATTGGATAAGTTTAATTAGACCAAAAACAACCTTAGGAATAAAATATGACCATTTAGGTCCACTTGGATTAGATTAGGACATTTAATATTATTTTATTTAAAGAAGAGTTAAAATTGTTAAAATCAAAGTTTAATAACTAAAACATTTTTAATATAGGGTTATAAATAAGATAAAATTGACTATAAATATTCATTATAAAGATAAAGATATTTCCTACATAATGGTAGTTTATTTATAATTTTTATACTTTAAATAAGTTAATTTATTTATGACACAATGATGATGAAATAATTACCTTATTAAGGAAATATTAACATAATTGATATTATAAATACCCAAATAAATGTAATTTGAGACTTTTTGTGAATTAAAATAATTTTATAGGTTAATATGACATATTAGTATTGATTTAATTAAATTTTTAGAAATAATAATACTGATATAATTTTTACAAAAATCAATTACCAAATAGTGTCAAAATTGACATAAAATAGTTTTTAAAACAAATATTATATTATTAATTGTTATTTTTTTTTCCTAAAAATCTATGGTTTGGGAAAATGACTTATATAAGGTTATATATATTAATAATTAACCACTTGGGGTTCTTTTGTCTTGTTATAGTATGTTTATTAACCATATAGTGTAAGAAAACAAGAAGACACTGTAAAAGTTAAATTATTTAAATTAGAGTTAAATCTAAATGATAAGGTTAAAATAGTAACCTAAATTTGTCTAAAATCTATTGGTTGATAGTATTTCTACCCATAACCACCTTATATTCGAAATAAATCAATTTTGAGCTATTAAAAACTGAATATGACTTTATTATAAAATAATATTTTAAGTTTTTCCTAAGGTGCCCCTCTCCTCCCTTATAAAAGGGCACCTCCTCCCTCTCCTCCACACACCACTTTGAGCCTTCAGGATCAGCCAACCTCTACGAATTTCTCTTCTCCACTTCCCTAGTAATATTATAGAGGTCCTAGTATTCTTCAAAGACCAATTTTATTGCCCTAAGAGGAGGTTTCAAAGAGGTGTGTCGAAGAATAGGATGTTCGGACACGTACGAGGCAAATCGGACCTAAGGTAAGAGAAAATCTCACAATCTCATTTCTATCTGAGATTGTTTATACTTTGGTAATTACTGGGGTGTATTTATCATCCACATACATGTTTCCTCAATATGTAATATTATTTCTATTCTCCTACAATTTTTTAAATCCAATTTTATGCATTGGTGAGTTTTTAGTAAAAGATATGAAAGGAATCTTTTTTTTGTTTTTAGAACGAGGTACTTTTTTGACTTTTTCGGCCAAATTATGAGAATAATGTTTTTTTAACTTATACGGAATGAATGGATTTTTATGATTTCATAGAACATTATTTCCATGAATCTTCCTTTAAAAGTTTTCAAGTTTATTTTTAATTAACTTCTTTTAGTTTAATATTGTATGACATGTTAAGAAAGGAAAAAATGTTTTTGAAGTAAAAATGATATTTTCCTCAAGAATGGAGTTCAAGTGTTTTATCAAAATTATTTTCCATTTAAAATAATATAGGGTTCTATTTATATTCCTATTTTTACATTGATTTGATTATGTTATGATGGAATTATTTTTATGAAGTCCTTTTATCTTATATGGTTTATGTTATGATGGAATGATGTTTAAGAATCCCATTTTTATTACCTGGGTTATGATATGATTTATGATTTTGTGGAACACATAATAATGGTTTCATTATGAGATGGGTGGGACCTATATCTCCCTCCAATTCATTGGGTAAATATTTATATCTCATGAGATAGACATGGATGGAATGACTGGTTAATTCGGTTCAGTGATACAGGACTGAAACGAGGAGTGAACTCAGTTCATAAATGGACTTTGTCCACTAAGATAGTCTTTGAAACGAGTCTTGACTACTAAGAAATTATTCCCTATGATTATGTGTGTATTCCACAAAGTTTCATGTTATGATTATTGGGATTACATTTCACTACTATGATTTATCCCATGTTATGAAATTATGATATCTTTTTAAGGTTAAGATTTCCAAAATGTTATGTTCTTATGAATATGATGTGATTAATATTTCTTTTGTTTACCCTTACTGAGCATTTGAGCTCAACCTTTTTTATGTTTTCTTTTCCCCAGGTCATGACGAAGGGTATTAAGTAGGATATGCGAAAAAGGGATTCTAGATATGATGAAATAAATGGGAGACAATGTAGATGCTTTATGAACCAGTTGTTTATGTTTCCCAGTTTCTAAAGACAATATACCTATACAGTCCTACGATGGTTTTGTTATATGTTGTAATAAGTATTCTTCAATTCTAAAGTAATAACAATGTATGTAAAGTATTGGTAGTTATAACCATTATATCAAAGAATGCTGGTAGGAAGAACATTTTTAATTCACATAATTTTATTGAAATCTCCTTATTCAGGATGGGAAACTTTGCTGGGTCTACAACTTTACTGGATATGGATTTGAAAAAGAAGCAGAGTTTGGTTAATGTTTGTCATACAATTTGAGGTAAAATTCAATAGAAAAAAACATGCATAAAATCTTTCATTAAAACATGACATTTGTGTGATTTTAGTCCTTGTAACTTCAAATTAGTCATCGAAACAACATTCTTGATATTTATTGAATACCCCTAAAATTATATCCTAATAAGTCTGTTACTATTCCCAAGGGTGTTTCCAAACCCCCAAGGTCTGGAAACTAGCACCAAAGGTATTGAGATAATAATGGGAAATTATTTAACCACTTTGTATAATATAATGAGTCATGACCAAGTTCTTTTAATAGACCAAACTAACTCATATACATACTAGAAATCTCCAAAAAAATAACTAGAAACCTTAATTCAATCAACCAAAAATATAATAAAATAAACATCTCAATATGAATGTATCTAGAAACATAATATCAAGTTTAAATTTAAACATATTAACAAGAATATGTAAAACCATAAATACATAATATATATAAAAAGAGTTTGTGTTGTTCCCAATATGATCTTTATCCAAGCATGACTTCTAAGATGAAAGGACCCAACATCCAAAAAAAATTATACAATATTCAAGATCATTCATTCCATGAACATAAATTATGTAAACATATACTATATATAACCTAAAATTCAATAAATGGAACTAAATTTCCACCAAGGTGTCCATACATGGTGTGAGTAAAAATACTTAGCAGGGAACTACCAATGGTGCCTCAAATCAATAATGAATAAAAAAGTGTATAAGTGAACATTTATACTCATTTACATTGTTTTTTAGGGTTTCAAAAGGTACAACATATGCCTATTAATGTGTTCGGGCATGCTCGTTACCCCACATTCGTACTTTCCAAATGTTGGTGGGTTTCATCACTTTCAATATCAATGTGTGATCCTTGATTGAAATAGGATGATGGGATGTCAGTTACTCCTTCTATGGATTAATCCTTAGAACTCAATACCTAGTATGGGTCTCACTCATAAAGTTAATTTATGTTCATGGAGCTCATTATTGGTTCCATCTCTTTGTGGATGCTGGTTAATTACACTACTTATGTTTGGAAATTCTAGTTTGGTCTTGATAGGATAGTAACCTTCGGTCAGGAGAGTAGTCACGTTGGGCATTTCTGGCATGTATGGATATTGGGAATATTTGTCATTAGTATTCTTACTCATAGGAGGGAATCTCATGGAGAAATATTGGGTGAAAAACCTAAGGAATCCCATGTTGATCATGATTTATCTAACATCAGAGGTGTATATCTTCTAAGGTTTTCCCCTTAGGCATCCCATATTTTGCATGAGGTAGCTGATTCCATGGGTGCATATCTTCCAAGTATTTCAACTCAATCATGCCATGTTTTACATGAGGTATGTGTTTTGGGTCACAAGTTTAATTTTTTGTGTAGATGGAGTTGGTTGATCAGAACTCCCATGGAGGTGGATCCAGGAGGTGTGTCCCTAGGAGGGAAGATGTCACACCTAGAAGTTTACCAGTGGATGGAAAAAAATGAATCATGGAGGAGGATCTATGAGGTGTGTCCCATATAGGGAATATGTCACAATATAAAAGTTTATAGGAACACCCCTTGAGGTTGATCAGGGAGGTACATCCCTAGTAAAGAGCACCTTGGTTTACCGATGGATGGATCAAAACACCCCATAGAGATGGATCCAATAGGTGTGTCCCATAAAGAGAATATTTCACACCATGAAGGATGACCAGAACACCCATCGAGGTTGATCAGGGAGTTAAATACCTTGGAGGGAGAACCTAAGTTTACCATTGGTCGGGATTAGACCTCAAAGTGGCATCCTATAAACCCTATCCAGTAGTCAAGGATCCAAAACCACATAGTTTGATGCTGTAGTTTGATGTCATGTGATAGGAATAGTCTATTTGGTTTGACAAAGTGTGGTAAGGAAACTCGCATCGCAAAGGGAGCGTTTAAGAGGGATGGTGTAGGGATTACATATGATATATTCCCTTCATAAGAGGATTTATCTTGGTTGAAGTTGGTGTGGAGCATACACATTGATCTTCTCAAGGGACTTATAGGAGATGTGGTCTCCCAAGTGGGGGGCATAATCTTACTAGGGATGTGGACCAAATAAGATCAATATGGGTATGGATGCTAGGTTTGGACCTTAGGGAGGATTCCTACTTATACCAGATGGTTGGGAATCAAATCCCACAAATTTCATAATAGACTAGGGGTTATACCTAAAGAGGAGGCCCATCAAATCAGTGGTTGGGGATTATACATAGAAGAGGACCATTTGAATGGAGGTTGTGGATTATATCTATAGATAAGGCCCATAGTGGTGATTGAGAGGATTTCATGATCACCAATAACCTCTCATCCCACATGAGTCATGCTTGGTGTGAGAAACAAGAGGAAGAAGTAGATCTGATTCTTGTGTCATGAAAGAAGTGTCAATGAGAGATAGTGTGGGGATTACACGTGGAAGCTTCCCAAGGAGGATCTCATTCCCTATGAGGATGATCTCATTCCTTGTGAGGATAGGCAGTGTGAAGACCATCACATGACACTCATACCTAGAGAATATTGTGCTTATTGATTAGGTTAAATCCATAGTTTAGCATCATGTGTTGAGGATGTTGGGACTAGTAAAATTTATGTAATGCATCTCATTTGTGGATAGACTCACTCCCCATACCTTAGTCTTACATGACCACCACTCATGCACCTCTAGGTGGGGAATGGATTTGACACTACTAGATTATAACAATGGGAGGAGTATCCAGTCACGAGGACCATGTTAGCATGCCTATGCTGGGAAGCAATAGGAATTAGTGTACCTATGATTAGAATAAAAATTTAGGTGGGAGTATCGGGACAAACTTAAAGTGGAGTGAGACATATGAATGGATGAAACATGTCACATAGGGACTCTAGGTGTAAATGAATCGATCCTAGATGGGCATGGGGGCTCTGGGCACTCAGACTTCATGAATAAGTGTCATCATAAGGGAGGAAACATGGAGAGGCCTATTGGGGAGGTTTTTTAAAGCTTAGGGAATCCTAGAGATGCGATTCATGAATCTCAGGTGATTTTCGGAGGTCAGGGGCTTTGTGATGGGGGATTCTTCACAAAACAGGGTGACCCTGTCTCTGGATGAGGTCCTGGTTCATGAGAAGAGTGCTTCATGAAGGATGAATACTTTGTGAAGCCTCAAGTGACTCATAAGCCCTTCTTCCTTCATAAAGGGAATATGCCTTCATAAAAGGAATCTCCATCTATGGTGTAGGATTTTAAGAATACATGAAAGTGGGTTTAGTGAAGCCCTAATAACTTGGATGATCCATTCATGGTCTAGTTCATGACGATCAGGAGGTAAGTGAATTGGGAGAAATTCAGAAGCTGAAAGGTTGGGTAACCATCCTTAAAATATTGGAATGATGATGGTATTTATATTCAAGGGGTTTCATGAATATTGGAAGTGTTTTGTGAATAATTTAGGGGAATTATGAATGGTCATGGCTCTGATGGACTCACGAAGGAACACTGTCAATCGTTCGTGTGGTCGCGATGTACCGTCAGACTTGAGGAGGAACACTGCCACAACTTTACATGGTCACAAAGCACCGCCAGACTCTTGTAGAATCACTATCATGACTTTATGAATTTATAAAGGGGAATTCTCGGATTGGGAGATTTTTGAGTAATGTCCTTTCATGAAGAGGTAAGGCTTCGTGAAGCAGACCCTTAAGAGGGGTTTTTGGGAAGTCTTGTCATGGATTCACTTTGAACCGGCTATATCTTTCTTGAAAATTCCCATGGGATTTATTTAGGTTCTAGAACCCCCCCCTCAAAATGGGAGTTGAAGGGAGGGGGGGTCAAATTATGAGGGAGAATCACTGAAAATTGACAATCAAATTCCTTTTTTCAATCTCATTTGCATTGATCAATCACAATTTTTATTCACAATGGTTACTAGAATGAAGGTCATAATGAAGCTCGGGTTGTCTATACACCTATAAATAGTGGAGGTGTACCCATCGAAGGCACTGATCCTTCATGCAAATAAAATATTTTTCTATCTTTTTTGCAAAGCTCTTCATCTCTGTGATCATGATCCACAAATGATACTTTAACAAACCAGACTTTTGGAAAATTACTCCATGAATAATGATTAGAAAACCTGACACCAAAAACCACACCTCTATGAAGTGAGATCTACAGACCAGATATATGCGAACTAGGCACCATGAATAAGATTTGAAAATGACCTTAATGAACTAGAATCAGAAAACTGTTAAGTCTCGAATCCAATGGATACTCATGAAGTCAAAGCTGATGATGTTCAGAGGGAATAAATGGAGGGAAACATCATTATCAGAGAGTGCATACGTAGCACTTCAGATCATGAATCACTACTTGAACTGATATCGTAGGCTCAAAAAGAATATCCTTTGTTCAAGAGGCTTTCACTTTATGGATTCAGTTTGAGAGACGAAGTCTTCATCCCAAAGGCAAGTAGAGACGAACTGACTTACTGGTTCAGAGGCATACTAGGGAAATATGAGTGGCATAAGGCTAATGACGACCACATATGGAAGGATCACACACCCATCACAATAGACTGCCTCGACAATCATATAAAAAATTTCTATAGGGAAAATATAGAGGATGAATTATCTTCACCACAGTATCAAATGATTCTCAAAGATGATTGGGAGAATCTGAAGAAGGGATGGAATGACATATAGGAATTGTGATAGGGAAAAAACTTCACAGATGAGTAGGTCTGGGATAACTAAGCATGCAAATCATGCATTGAGATAAATATGAAGCTGAAGTGGGTAGGACTTTATAACGGGACATGGAATTCACAGTTCCATGTTTTTTTCCATAGGAAATCAATCCCAAGCTACTAAGAATATGGTTATTGAGGACCAATAAATTCCACTTGCATCACTAGGAGGTTGAATGTTTTCCTCTAGGACCCTTACCAAATCATCAAGATCCCGATCCTAGGGGATATGTAAAATGAATTCCTACCCATATAGAATGTATGGGGAGACCAAGAGAAGCTTCCAATTCTGGAGAAGGAATTACTGGATCTAGTGCAGGGCACCAGTGAATTGAATTTAGGGACATGGGACATTCCCTTTAATCAGCGGTTTAGATATTTCTTAAATAAGCTAGTGACAGAACCAATTGAAGGAGAGGATACAATATAGAAGTTTCCAACTAGGCCTAGGAAATGTCCTAGGGGATAGCAATGAGGTATGTAGGGATCCTACTGATTAATTCTAGAGGTTATCTAGTGGCATTTGTGGGGATATAGTGTCAAGATAGAGGCTCAACCCATAGTATAACTAGTAAAATTCATCGCAATTATCATCTATGGATGGATTCTCTCAGTGAGATATGAAAAAATGGGGGTGAGGCCAAGAACCATCATAATGGTGGTGATGATGGTGAAGGGGTAATGCGTCAATATTGCTTTCCCAGTACCGGTGAAGTTATACAAGTTACTTCAACATGTCAGTAAAGGGAAAACTCTATTGTGTGTGTGGTCCTTTTTACTTTCTGTGTAGTTGGGTGGCCGCACACATGGGAGGTTATAAGTAACCAAACCCCATTTCCCCTCCCTCAACAAATTTTTGGTTGGAAATATTGAATAGTGCAAGAAGTATCCCATTCAAGTTGGGCTTGGTTGAAGTTCTAGAGAAAGTTGGGTTGGCAGAGCACTTCATTTTTCATTTGTTCCCTTTGCTAATGGGAGTGGTGATCGATGATAATACAAGAACCATGGAATAGATATCTTACCTTCTGGCCTTTCGAGGTGGGGTACTGGTAGCAAGAGTCGACCATGATCTAGTCTGCGATCCATACAATACACACCATTTTGAAAGTAAATTTAGGTTTCTATGAAGATTGAATCCGAATGTATACTTAGAGGTGTGTTGTGAGATTCACCCTTCAGTAATGAGGCAGATATGATGCATGTTCACACAAAAATATGTAAATATGTAGAATGAGTTTTTTCCATCAACTACTATATATGGTCTCATTCATGAGTATGCACAGAGTTGGGAGAGTGCGTATCCTAGGGTTATGCTGAGGCAACGGGACACCTGAGTCAATAAAGGGGTGGTCCCTCAAATGTAGGTCCAAGGATGAATGGTGGTTGGAGGGTGCCATGGAGGAAGAGATGGTCCAATGAGTAGGAAAACAGCAGCATGTTTAGCAGTTCATGGGCCCAGATAGGCAAGAGCTATATAAAGAAAAACAACACCAGGCTCGACACTCCTAGGTAGGTGAGAATGGGAAGAAGGGAAGCCCTTTGAGATGATTCCAAGGGTGAACATTCAAGTGATAGGGAAATGAGTATGTCACCCAAATGTTCCCAGTGACACTGTGTATCCTAATGTCTGGGAGGTCTGAGGACTTCATAAGAAGATAACCACTCCTTGAGGGGAGTGGTAATATCTCACTACTTATGGGATATATTTCATAGGGTTAGGCCATGTAAAGGTAGGATTCTATGCACCAAATTCTAAAGTGATGAAATACGTGGAGGAGATGGATGATGTAATTTACTATTGGGGTACTATGCACCCTTTGATCGATTTGGTGAGGATGCATTTCAGAATGAATTCCCCTCTAAATTTCCTTGTGAGCCGTGTGGCTGGCAATGAGGCTGAAGGTGAAGAACCAGAAGACTCTGGGGGGAGTGATGCCTACCGGATCCTAGAAGGGGACGTCGTTATTGCTGCCGACTAGGTAAAATCACTGGTATTTTCATGATTTTGAACACCACTAAATCTTTATGCTTTGTTCCTGATCCTCTCTTTGCTTATGCAGGAATTAGAAAAAATTAAATAAGGGTAAGTCTACGATAGAGCTCATGTAGAAAGTGAGGGAACTGCAACCCATAAATGGGAGAGTGTGGGGACCGTTCTTGACATTGTGGGTGTGGATGATCAACCATCAGTGCCTACCATTAAATTGGAAGACAAGGAAGCTGAGGTTGTGATGGAAGAGGATACTCTCCTAGTGAAGATAGTTGGGGAGGTTGTAGAGGTTAGGCCAACCATATAGGTTTTACTAGAAGGGACTTCTAAGACTACACACTTTGTGGAGGGGGTAAAGGAAAGGCCCATAACATGGATGGTTGAAGGATTTGAGGTGGTTGGGTCGATCAAAGAGGTGACACTAGAAGTGGCTGCTAGAGGTGAAGTTGCAGTGTAAGGAGAAGTGAATATACTAGAGGATAGAGTATTTTGATAGGTTACATTGGATGCGCCTATACTGGGATGATGAAATCCACCTCAGTGATGCCACAAGGTGCAGTGGGACCCTCTATTATTAGAAGAGTGACTGACGAGTAACCATTCACAGTGATAGTTCTCAAGAAGTTTATGACTGAAGAACTACACCTAGAATATCTGACTGACAATATATTATCTATATTTCCTCTTATGATCCTACACCACCAGAAGATTTTAAATATTCTAGACTAGAGGTCACTAAGGATAATCAGGATATACATTGCAAAGTGTGGAGGAATGTGTGGAATTTCATCACTCGCATCTAGATAGATGAACTACCACAACGGGTGGGATCTCTCCATTATTGGTTAGTTAGTCTGGGGACTGGTGGGGTGAATTCTAGCACTCTTCATGTGCTGGATCAGGACTTACTCATCGAGTGGGCACATGCGGAGTGGCAGGAGCTCAACCTAGCCTAGAGAAAACATAAGGCTAAGGGATCCTAGGTGCATCATAAAGATGAAGAAGAAATTTACCATCTATAGAGGTTAGAAAAGGATCATTCAACAATCATGGCTAGTTAGGATGAGATCATTTGCAGTCTGAGGGATCAACTAGTTGTAGTCGAGGCCAAGAAGGTAGAGGCCAAGAAGGCATAGGCTGAGTGTTGGGCTGAGCAGGATTGTTAGAAGATCCAGGTATAATATGTCTTCTCCAATTACAATTAGGAGAAAGAATACCTAAAGGTTCAATAGTGAATCTTATAGGCCACCAAGAAAAAGATGGCCAAGATTGAGCACTTAATCGCTAAAGTTGTGCTGAAAAGGTAAAATTTTGTAGTGGAAAGGATCCAATATATGAATGAAACTCTAAAACTTTGGTTTAGTTAGTTTTCATACTGAAACATATTTCCTTTCTTTATTTCCTTACTTTGATCATATTTCTGAGAAAAATAAAAACCAATCCCTAAGATCATGTGGGTTATTCCTGGTGTGAGAAACAATGGACAACTATGTTATTGATCTTTAAATTAGAGTGATTGGAATTTATCAATCACTTGGGGTCTACTATTGTTGACTAACCACTGAGAGTGTTCGGGATGAGAGAGGTTGCAACTAGAGAAACTGTCTCTTAGAATATCCAAATTATTTTTCCATTCTTTTCTGATGCACAAATGGGATAACAATAGGGGAATTTAATTCTATATGAAAAAAATGTAAATATAGAATGTGAATCACAATTCCATAAATCCAGAACATAAGGAAAGTGGTATGGTGATGCAGGATAACTGGTAACTGTGTTCAAGACACAACATCCGTACTGTTATCTTGGAATGGGTACAAACAAATGAGGTTCAACCACTGACCATGTTCGAAACACATAACCTATCTCAAAATGTCCTCCAAATTCTCCTAAGGAGTTGGACCTAGGAATGGTAGGTGAGACTTGGCCAAACACCATGCCATTAGTGGGTCCTTTCAGTCATGCAAGAGGATGAGGATCCAAACAAGGGGCACACAAAGTGTAGAAATGGAGTGATGAAATGTTCTAATGGATTCCAAAACTCTTAGAATTATGGCAATATGGATGAAGAACATTTGTGTTGGCATAATTGTTTAAAAAAAAGTCAAACTCTTATTCTTGGGGAGCATCATCTTGGATGTCGATCTATAACTAAAAATGCAAATGATAAGGTAGATGAAGAACACCATAGGAGAGGACCTATCAGGTGAGGAAATAGGAAGCCTTATAGTTTTACGTCATATAATGAGGTTAATAGACACACATTTTAATATCATACGGTAATTATAATTCATGATATAGTTTGACATTTTGTGATCAGGGTATGCCTCATAGTTTAATATCATATGATCTAGATGTTGCAAATATTTTAAGGTCATATGGGCTCGACCATGGAAAACATTTTGAAGTCATGGTACATAGAATATAGGGTTGAATGTTCATTCTAAGGATATTCATGTGGATGAGAGAGGTAAAACTCGACATGAATGAGGTCCAAGGAGGATTGAATACCATATAAACACCTTAAGACGAACTGTAGATAATTTTGTTTCATAATTTCTGAACCGTAACTGAGTCCAAAAGGTATAAGTGGTAATCAATTTACAGCTGAGCCTAAAGATTATATTTCTAGGTGTAGTAATATATCCCATGAGGATGGGGATCAAGAGATACATAGCTCTGGAAACATGCATGTTTCCCATGATTTGTAGGTGTGGTAAGTGACCAACACCGGTGTGAATGATCCTCACTAGCAAGGGAATCTGAAGCATCCCATGGTTATCATGGGGCATTCCATGTTCAGGGCATGGGGTAACCTTTGTTAACCATCCTATAAATATTGTATGAGGTATACCGATTTAAAATGGGCATCTCTTATTCAAGATGAATCCTAAAATTTTACAGGATAAGACTTTAGTTTAATGTCATGCACTAAGGACCATGGGGGAAGTATTTTGAAAGGGATATGCATGGCGCGATAGCTATAACCTAACCTAAATGAGGACCAAGGAGGTTCACATTGGACAAAACACTCCCAAGGAAGACTCACACACAATCTAAATTCATGATGCTTGGAATTAGAATCTTAGTTTAAGGTCATATATATCAGACCATGGGGACCTTCAAACAGGTATATGCAACATGGAAAAGTGATAACCCAACATGAATGAGGACCAAGGAGGTCCAACACCACACCGCATACTCTAAATAGGATTAACATACAGTTTAATGTCACAACACTTGGACTTGAGAAATAAGTTTAAAGTCACGATGTATAGACTGAAGAAATGGGGCTAGAGGGTTATAGGGTTCAATAATTTATGGTTGGGTCTAGAGATAAGGAGTATGGGCATCTCTATATATCCTATGAGGATGGGAATCAATCCACACATAGTTCTAGAAACATGATGCAGTAAGATACCAACATCGGTAGGGATGATCCTCTTTGGAGAGGGAATCTAAGGCATCCCATGGTTATCTTGATGCATACCATGTTTAGGGAATGGGGTAAATTTTTTTGACCATCCCATATATAACGTATGAGGAATGCATATTTAAAATCAGGTATAATCACAGTTTAACATTTCACATTGAAGATGTAAGGCATTACAGTTTAAAGTCATTCAACTAAGACTATAGGTGTAACACCCCATGTTTTTATGGATTTTTTTTTGAATAAAATAAAATTTTCATTTATATATTGAAATTCACTAAGTCAAACATTCCTTTCACACAAAAATAACTTGTTGTATGTTACACATAACACCGAGTTGGCGTACGATACACGCAACATTGAGTATAGATTTTGTTCAATGTATAGAAGAACTATGTTTGGATTACATTATACGTAACACCAAAGGAATATTTCACTACATGTAAAACTAACTTGTCTTGTGTTACACGTAAGAGCGACCTTCCTCAGTTTCTTGTGTTGTACGGAATACCGAGTTTCACAAAACAATGATATATTATTAAAATAGTATTATTTAATGGGATATAAAATAGACATTATGAATAGTATTAACCAAAATTTTAATTTTATATAAAATTAAAACTCATATTATGTATTTTCTAGAAATGATATAAGAACAAATTCAATTTTTCAGATAAAATAAGTATTTTTCAAAAAATACAGTTTCCCCCTTTTAATGGCGAACCCTTCTTAAATCCAATATTGGAAAATTTTATTTATTCAATTTGATGAAATGAAATTATTATTTATAAGAGGGAAATAAAAAATTTAGTTTGGATAAATTTTTGATGTTTTCTGATAAATTTCATATTTTAATGAATAGTGAAAAATACTGCATTTTAATTCAAAACTGAGTTTTCATCTAAATTGTTTTTATAGTTAGACTATTTATTTAATTGGTTTTTAAGTTTAATTAGATTATGTTTTTATCATTTAATCCAATTTTGGTCATTGTAAATAATTTAACATTTAAATTGGACATAAACACATGTCAATCTTTTGATAGTTTTTAATTCTTAAAAACCCGCTTTCGGGTTTTGACAACGGAAATAAATTTTAAATTAATTTATGCCAATTCTATGTTTTGAATTTGGAAAAATGGATTTTGCATTTGGAATAATAAGATCCAAATTATGTAAATAGTTACCATTTATTTTTGGACATTATGAATAGTAACTTTAGTAATTATATTTATTTACCATGGTTAAGGGTAAATTAGGTAAATAAGGGTACAAATTAATATTATAATAAAATTAAACTACACTAACACGTGAAATAATCCTATTGGATGATATATGTATGAACATGAGCATCTTTAGGTTGATTTTTGGACCCCATAAAGCCACTTGGGTGTAAAAATGACATGTTATAATAATTAATTTAAAGTAAATAGATATACAACATAAACATGTATCTTATTAGTAAAACAATTTTAATTCAACTTATATAAGTGATTTATTAAACTATAAATATTCCTTAAAAATTTAAAAATATTTCATTCATCATGTTAATTTATTTATAATTTTTAGACATTAAATAATTAAATTTATTTATGACACAATAATGATGCAGTATTTTCCTTATTTATGAAATAATCAAATAAATGATATTATAAATATTAAAATAAATATAATTTTAAAGTTTTTATTCCATAAAAGAATTTTATGGATGAATATGACATGTTATATTTTATTTAATTTTTTAAGGGATCAAGTTGTTATGACTTTAACAAAAAGCAATTACTAAAAAGTGTCAACATTGACATAAATGAGTTTAAAAAAATACTATTTTATTAAATGATATAAAAATTCTTAAAATATAATATTGGGCCAAATGAATTAGAAAATATTACAAAATATCATTAATTATCCACTTGATGTTCTCTTAGTATTTTATAGTAACTATATTAACCCTATAATATAAAAATACAAGAAGACATGGTAAGAGTTAAACTATTTAACTAAGGGTTAATCCCAAAAGATAAGGTTAGTTTCATGAACTAAACTTGTCTAAAAATAAATGGATAAGAGGATTTAGACCCATAATCATATTATACTCGAAATAAATAACTTTTGAGATATTTTAAACCAAAAATAAATTTATTATAAATTAATATTTCAAAATTTTTCTAAAGTGCCCCACACCTCTATTATAAAAGGTTAATTATCCTTATCTTTAATTCACACCTACAAATCCCTTTGGATCGAACGAACTATGACCAAATATCCTGAAAAATTTCCTAAATTCATTCTTGAGTCCACCCTTTGGGAATAAAACCAACTTAAGGAGTCCTTTTGTGCAAATCAAAAGGAGACACCCGAAGAAGAGGTAATCATTTTATTCTTTATTTCAAAGTTCTTTTCTTCTTATAACTCCTCTTACTAAGTTGTTACAATAATAAAATAATAAATATAGAATCTAATATATTATTATATTTTTTAATGATTATGATAAAACCATATTCATCCTTTTAACCATCCTATGAAAAACAATACCACCATGCGTGTGTACGTATGGCTTACCGTCTCTATGCTGTGGTGTAAAATGTTTTTCATATACAATTTATTTATATGGGTATAATGATGAATATAAATGAATTAAATAATAAATATAACATGATATTATTTCTATAAATTAATATTCCATCCAATTATATACCATTAAACCATTAAGGAAATGATACCATCGCTCGCACGTATGTATGTCTTACCGTCTCCACGACGCGATGCGATTTATCTTCCACGTTCACCATCCAAGAATGATTATAAAAATATATATTATGAATAATTATGAAATATATTACATAATAAGGCTACTATAATATATATATATATATGTACATATATTTCATTCACTTACTTTCATTCAATATGATAAGAAAACGGAAACAACATTCTTGTATACATACGACCTACCGTCTACATGAACGATGTATTCAATTTCATATATCTATCTATTATATATATTTATATTATGAATATATATGTTATATAAATTATATTATACATTATGGAATTAATTAAATCATGATCCAAGTAATATGATAACGAATAACAAGTCAAAACACATACGATAAATAAAACGATTATTACCCAAAACGTTGCTTTAACATGAAATTGACAAATAAATGGGTAATATAAAGTCATAAGTGAATAATATATGATATCATAGATATTATTATGGTTTTTTACAAGTTAATAATTTTTTTAAACCCACTATACATGAGTTTTGGATATATACATTAGAAATCAGACCTAAGGAAAGGGATAATTTTGCAATCTCGTTTTTTTATTTAAGATTGTTTATATGTATGTATTTACTAGGGTATATTTATCATCCACATTCATGTTTCATAATTATGTAATATTATTTATACTATTATATAATTGTTTAATGTTAATTTTACCTTTTGGTGAATTTTTATTAAAAAGGTATGAAAGGAATCTTTTATCGTTATTCGATTTGAGGTACTTTTTTACTTTTCTGGAAAAAGTACAAGGAGAATGTTTTTTTAATCTTATAAAACATGAAAAAAAATTTATGGTTTCATGACACATTATTTCCATGTATATTCTTATACATTATTTCATGTTTATTTTCAACTAATTTCTTTTATTTTAAAATTGCGTGGAATTTTGAGAAAAGAAAACATTTTTGAAAAATAAAGGAAATTTTCTTCAAGAATTAAGTTCAAGTGTTTTATCAAAATTATTTTCCCTATAAGATGAATTAGGGTTATGTTTATATAATTATTATTACTTTTATTTTTTTGAGTTTATAATGGATTTATTTTTATGAAATCTATTTTTTTATATTGATTATGATGGACTAATGTTTAAGAAACCCATTTTATTTCATGCGTTGTGCTATGATGAATGATTTATGTTAATGTGGAACATGTAATAATGATTTCATTATGAGATTGGTGGTACTTATATCTACCTTCAATGCATTGGGTAAATAAATTAATATCTATAGATGAAACGTTTTATGAACCTTGGTAATTTTTATGATACCTTGGTGAATAACCTTTGTAATTTTTATGAAACCTTGGAGATAGACCTTGGTGATATGACACCTTGGGGATATACCTCAGTGATATGAAACCTTGGGTATGGACCTTGGTTATATTAAAAAGTAGATAAATCATTATTTTTATTTTCAAAATTTATGTTCATGTTTTAAAATTATTTTGTTTATGTTTTATTTGATTTTATTCATGTTTACCCTTACCTAGCATTTGAGATCACCTTTTGTTATGTTTCCATTCCGCAGGTATTAAGTAAGGTTTGTCAAAGGGGGTTCTTGTTATGAAGGAAAACATTGGGGATGATGTAGATATTTTATAAACTAGTTGTTTATGTTTCCAATTTTACAAGGGCACTAAACTATTACAATCCTTGGGTGTGTGTTTGTATAATATAATGAATATTCATATAAAAAGATGTAATATCCATGTACATCAAGCTTGGGTCTCTATAGTTGGTATCAAAGGAACAATTTATTCAACCTTTAGAAACTAGGACGTGAAAACTCTAGTGAGACCCCTAGATATATTTCTAAGGATATGTCTAGGGATTTCTTAAGGATAAGTCAAGTATAGGTTACAATCATAGAGTTTTTTTTATAATCAAGAATAACCTAGGATTTAACGTAATATATGTTAGATTGAAATATTATACATAATTTACCTTAATTATGTGTTTTAAATCTCTAATTTGTATTTATCACACTTTTATTTCTGGTCTTAGTCAATAGGTAGAACTTCATTGAATATGGTTAACCATTGAATGTTTCAAATGTGGAAATTATAGGAATAATGAAGTCTTATTTCGTAGGTGGAAATATCATGAAGAGAATCATGATGATGGTACAAGTATTGGTCATACTGCTGAGGATAAAGAGATTTTAAATGACATTTGAAAGGTATGCGATGTTCTTTTAATATTATTTACATTAAACCTAAGAAGATTAAGGTTTAGAAACCTTAATACATGATTCATATTTTATGAAATACAAAGGTGATGGATCCCGAGTAATGGTTTAAGAATAATGTTGGATGATTGAGGTTTATATGTTAGAAAATTCAACGATTATGTTATATAAATCATGAAATTTATTAGTGTTTTCAGTATAAGTTTTTAATTAAAGATTGGAAAGGATATGTTGAATAGTTCTAAGGATACAAAAAGGTTATTTAAGGGTAAGGTGCTATACTTGGAGAACACATGATTAAGGTAAAGATAACCCTTAATATGTCCCTTATGTTCAGAAGATTATGTTTGGATAATGATATGTTGGAGTTGAATAAGAAAATTGGATGATGCTAGTTTCTTGGGAATTAATTATGGAGTTGTCGACAAGTGGGTTATACTATCATGGATGAAGTATACAATTTTTTGGTATGTAAGGAATATATCCAATAAATTTTGGAATAATAAAACAAGCATGTTTTCAATAAGGATATCTGATAATTCAGGTTACTATCATGACTCAATATAATACATGATGAGGTGTTTACGTCTTTGGAATGTGACCAACCATATATATCTTATGATATATGGGGGATAAATGTTAAGCCAAGTTTGTGAACCATTTTTTTATTGTTTTGTAATTTCATCTTTTATAAGGATTTTAAGGTTATTAATTTTTTTTGGAACGTTTAAACATCGAATGATGTTTGTTAGAATAAAGTATTATCTCACCATATATGGACTTATTCATGTTTGATAACTTGTGATAACCTTTTTGTGATAAATACATATGTAATGACCTATCATTCAATTTATGGATTGCGTGATCTTCTAACACTTTAGGAATGAAAAATTCAACTTCATTTCTTTGAATAAGAGATGAAGTGAAAATTGTTCAAGGCATCACCAATGATGAGATTGTACTGAAATCAAGTAAGTATTTATTCTCATTTTATTTAACTTTAGAAAAAGGATCTTAAAAACAAATTTTTTTATCCTAGTACCTTCTTATCCGATGAATCAGATATTCCATTAAATCATCATAGATTTATGGCTTTTTGGTTGTTAACTTTCTCTAAACCTTTTTCTCTATCACTATCAATCAGAACATGATGGTTATATTTTTCTTCTATATACATGTTTTCACGTCCCACCTATATTATCCTATGTGGAAACCCAGTTCCAAGTTACTTTGGGTAACTGTTATGTTTCTAACTTTCCTTTTTAAAATTAAGTTTTTGTATTTCCTTTTATGATGTGGGTTTCAATGAAAGAAACTTTCAAGTAGTAACCCTTTTATAACCTTGAAGAATTCTGAGGGTGAAATTCATTAGGGTGGTATAATGTAACACCCCAAGTTTTTATGGACCTTTTTTTTGAATAAATTAAAATTTTCATTTATATATTTAAATGCACTAAGTTAAACATTCCTTTCACACTAAATTGACTTGTTGTATGTTACACACAACACCGAGTTAGCAAACGATACACACAACACTGAGTATAGATTTTGTTCAATGTATAGAATAACTATGTTTGAATTATTTTATAAATAATACCAAAGTAATATTTCACTACATGCAACACTTACTTGTAATACGTTGCATGCAAGAGCAACCTTCCTTAGTAGCTTGCGTTGTACGTAATACCGAGTTTCACTAAAAACCGATATATTATTAAAATATTATTATTTAATGGGATATAAACTAGACGTTATGAATAATATTAACCAAATTTTTAATTTTATATAACATTAAATTTCATATTATTTATTTTGTATACATGATATAAGAACAAATTTAATTTTCAGATAAAAGAAGTATTTTTCAAAAAATGCATTTTTTCCGCCTTTTAACAGAGAGCCCTTTTTAAATACAATATTTGACACTTTTATATATTAAATTTGATGAAATAAAATTATTATTTAAAATATGGACATAAAAAATTTACTTTGTATAAATTTTTGGTTTTTTTCTAAAAACTTTCATATTTTAATGAATAGTGAAAAATACTGCTTTTTAATTAAAAAATGATTTTTCATCTAAATTATTTATATAGTTATATTATATTTTTAATTGGGTTTTAAGTGTAATTGGATTATTTTTTTATTATTTAATCCAATTTTGGTCATTGGATCTAATTTCACATTTAAATTGGACATAAACACATGTCAATTTTTTGATAGTTTTTACTTCTTAAAAATCCGCTTTCTAGTTTTGACAACGAGAATTAATTTTAAATTAATTTATGCCTGTGTTTTAAATTTGGAAAAATGAATTATATATTTGGAATCGTAAGGTTCAAATTATTTTAATAGTTACCTTTTATTTTTGGACATTATGAAAAATAACTTGAGTAATTATTTTTATTCACCATGGTTAAAGTGTAAATCAGGTAAATAAAGGTACGAATTAATATTATAATAATATAAAACTACCCTAACACATACCCTAATCCTATTGTATGATATATGGACAACCATTATAATTATTAGGTCAATTTTAGGACCCCATGGAGCCACTTGGGTGTGAAAAGTACATGTTGTAATAATTAATTTAAAGTAAAGAGAAATAAAACATAAACATGTATCTTATTACTGAAACAATTTTAATTTGAGTTATATAAGTGATATATTAAACTATAAATATTAATGAGAAATATAAAAATATTTCATACATCATGGTATTTTAATTTTAATTTTTAGACATTATATATTAAAAATTATTTATGACACAATAATGAAGCAGTATTTTCCTTATTAATGAAAGAATAAAATAAATGATATTATAAATATTAAAATAAATGTAATTTGAAAGTTATTATGCCATAAAATAATTTTATGGATGAATATTAAATGTTATATTTTATTTAATTTATTTGGTTCGATGGAATAAAGTTTTTATGACTTTAGAAAAAATTAATTTCTAAATAGTGGACAAATTGACATAAATGAGTTTTCAAAACAAATAATATTTTATTAAATGATATAAAAATACTAAAAATATAATATTTAAAAAAATGAATAATATAATGTTAAAAATATAATTCATGATCCACTTGAGGTTATCTTGTAATTTTATAGTAACTATATTAACCCTATAGTATAAAAATACAAGAAGACATGATAAGAGTTAAACTGTTTAACTATGGGTTAATCCCAAAATATAAGGTTAACTTCATGACTTAAACATGTCTAAAAATCATTTTATAATAGGATTTATACCCATAATAACATTATAATTTAAATAAATAACTTTTGAGCTATTATAAACTGAAAATCAATTTATCATAAATTAATATTTCAAGATTTTCCTAAAGTGCCCCTCATCTCTCTTGCAAAAGGTCAATTCACCATCTCTTTAATTCAAATCTCCAAATACATTTGGAACGGACGAACCATGAAATAATATCCAAAAAAAAAATATAACTTTATCCCAGAGTCCACAATTTTGGAATAAATCTAACTTAAGGAGTCCTTTTGTGCAAATCAAAAGGAGACAACTGAAGAAGAGGTAATCATTTTATCCCTTATTTCAAAGTTATTTTCTTCTTGTACTTCATCTTCCTAAGTTATTAACATAATAAAATAATAAATACAGTATATAATATATGATGATATTTTTTTTATGATGATTATACTACCATATTCCTCCTTTTACCCATCCTATGAAAAACAATACCACCATGTGTGCGTATGTTTGGCTTACCGTCTCTGCACCGTGGTGTAAACTATTTTTCATCTATACTTTTTTTGATGTGTATAATGATGAATATAAATGAATTTAGTAATAAGTATAATATGATATTATTTCTTTAAAATTTATATTCCATCCAATTCCATACCATTAAACCATTAAATAAATGATATCGTCGCTTGTGCGTATGTACGACTAACCTTCTCTACGACGCGATGGGATTCATCTTCCATGTTCACCATCCAAGAATGATTATAAAATATATATTATGAATAATTATGAAATATATGACATAATAAGACTACTGGAATTATATATATATATATGTACATATATTTCATTCACTTACTTCCATTCAATACGATAAGAAAACAGAAACAATATTCTTGCGTACGTACGACCTACCCTCTCCATGAACGGTGTATTCCATTTCATATATCTATCTTTTATATATATTTATATTATGAATATATATGATATATAAATCATATTGTACATTCAGGAATTAAGTAAATCATGATCTAAGTAACATGGTCAAGAATAAAAAGTCAAAACCCATACGATAAATAAAACGATTATTACCCAAAACATTGTTTTAACATAAAATTGATAAATAAAAAGTTAATATAAAGTCATAAGTGAATAATATATGATATAATAGATATTATTATGTTTCTTTTACAAGTTAATAATATGTTTAAACCCACTATACAAGATTTTGAGGCATATATGGAAGAAATCAGAACTAAGGTAAAGGATAATTTTGTAATCTCATTTTTTTATTCAAGATTATTTATACATATGTATTTACTAGGGTATATTTATCATCCAAATTAATGTTTACTAATTATTTAATATTATAAATATTCTTCTATAATTGTTTAAAGTTAATTTTACCCTTTGGTGAATTTTTATTAAACGGTATGAAAAGAATCTTTTGTCGTTATTTGATTTGAGGTACTTTTTAACTTTTCTGGAAAAAGTACGAGGAGAATATTTTTTTTAATATTATACAATATGAATAGATTTTTATGGTTTCATGAAACATTATTTACATGAAGTTTCCTCTACATTATTTCAAGTTTATTTTCAACTAAATTCTTTTATTTTAAAATTGCGTGGAATTTTGAGAAAAGAAATTTTTTTTAAAAAGAAAGGATGTTTTACTAAATAATTAAGTTCAAGTGTTTTCTAAAAATTATTTTCCCTCTAAGATGAAATAGGGTTATGTTTATATCACTATTATTACTTTGATTTTATTGTGTTTATAATGGATTTATTTTTATGAAATCTATTTATTTTATATGTATTGTGATGGAATGATGTTTAAGAAACCCATTTTATTTCATGGGTTATGATATGGTGAATGATTCATGTTTTTGTGGAACATGTAAGAATGATTTAATTATGAGATTTTTGGGACTTATATCTACCGACAATGCACTAGGTAAAGAAATTAATCTCTATATATGACAAGTTTTACGATACCTTGGTGAATAACCTTGATAATTTTTACGATACCTTGGTGAGTAACCTTCGTAATTTTTATGATACCTTGGTGAATAACCTTTGTAATTTTTATGACACCTTGGAGATGGAACTTTGTGATATAAAACCTTGGGGATGAACCTTAGTGATATGAAACCTTGGGTATGGACCTTGGTGATATGAAAAAGTAGATAACTCATGATTTTGATATTCAAAATTTATGTTCATGTTTTTATATTCTTATGTTTATGTTTTGTTTAATGATATTCATGTTTAACCTTAATGAGAATTTGAGCTCACCCTTTCTTATGTTTCCATTCCACAAGTATTATGTAAGATGTGTCAAAGGGGGTTCTAGTTATGATGGAAAACATAGGATATGATGTAGATGTTTTATGAAATAGTTGTTTATGTTTCCAAGTTTCCATGGGCACTAAACTATTATGGTCCTGAGGTGTAAGTTTTTATAATGTAATGAATATTCATATAAAAAGATATAATATCCATGTACTTCAATATTGTGTATTTATAATAGGGGATTCAAATAGTTTAAGGTCATGTCACCTGGACCATAGGCTCTCAGTTTAAGGTCGTGGAGTTCGAACCAATGAAAGGGGGAGTGCCTCAAGAGGATATGTATCTTGACATGAAAAAGGGCTCGAGAGGCCCAACACTACACAACAAAGTCCAGAGATAATCCCACATATAGTTTAAAGTCGTGAAGCTTAGAATTTCTTTAAATAGTTTAAATTCATGTTTCATAGACCGTAATCTATTAGTTTAAGGTCTTATAGTTTCAACCAAGCACCCAATTTAACATCCTATTCCTGGGATGTAGACTCACAGTTTAAGGTTGTAGAGTTTGGAACAATGAGAGGTGTCTTCTCTAAATGGGTATGTGTAGTGTGATGGAGTGAAAAACCCAATGTGAATGAGGGCCTAGGAGGCCCACCACCACATGAATAATTTCAAATAAAACCCATTTAAATTCATGATTCTTGGATTGGGATCCCTTATTTAAAGTCATGAAGCAGAAAACTTTTGAAAACAATTTAAGGTCTTGTTTTCATGGACCATAATCTATTAGTATAAGGTCATAGTGTTTGGACCTAGCATGTAGTTTAACAGTATGACATTGTGACATGGATACATGGTTTAAATTCATACTACGAGGATTCTAGTTGTTATATAGTTTAATGTCATGCAACTAGGATGATGTCACTATGAAGTTTATCATCATGTATCTAGGACGCTTGTTTGTCCTCATGAGAATTACTATTTGAGAAACATGGCATTGGTTGGAGGAGTAATGTGATCTCTGTCTATTGTGATCAATGAGTACACACCATTGGAATATAACTTGTGGATTATGTAAGGTATTTACCATTTGGGCTCCAATTTTGGTGGATTCTTATCAGTTATCATTGAGATTCTAAGGGCCTGTAACATGTCACCCTGGAGGAATGAGCGAAGGTGAACCTTATTGTTGAATTCCCTCTCCATATTATTTTAGTGCTTCTATAGATTGTTCAAGGCCTAATGCCTATTCTCTTTGAGGGAGTCCAGCTTAGCTAAACAAATTTCTTTCATTCTGTCTATCATTTCCTGGTCATAGACAACTTTTTGGAGTGATGGTAGCTGAATCTCAATGGATAGGACTACCTTTTTCCATATACTCGGGAATATGGAGTTACATAGGGGTAGTTTTGATTCATTATCCAATAGATACAAAGGAAATTTGGGATCTTTTCCAACCAACTATTCTTGTTCCAACCCAGAATCTTATGCATAATTTTAGTGAGCTTATTATTGAATGAATTGATCTATCCATTTTCCTATGTGTGATTGCGGAAAGTATGGTTGGACTTGATAATCTACTGGAACACAACCTTTTCAGCTTAGAAGCCTGAAAGTTAGTGCCTTTGTCCACAAGAATGACTTGAGGAACTATGAATCGATGAATGATTTGGGAGATTATGAATTCAATCATTGATAAAGCCTTGAATTCCTTTAGAGGAATCAATTCTACCTACTTAGAGAAGAAATATGACCTGGTCAGAATAAACCTACACTAGAAAGATGTTACTGGTGGGTAGGGTCCCCCAACATCGAGTCCCCATACTACAAAGGGATAAAAATAATTAGTGGTGTAGAGGATCTAAAATAGTCAATGCACAAATTTGGCATGGATCTGACATACATGACACCTCTTTCCATACTCAATGCATTCATGGAGTATGGTGGGCCATAAGTAGCCCAACCTCCAAATTTTGTGGGATGTCTTCAATCCGGCTTGATGGGTACCACATGACCCAATATTAACTTCCTAAATAACTTGGGGAAATCTCATCTCCTTGAATGAAATGGAGGATAATTACATAAAATTAATGTCTGTAGAGAGTCTACTTGAGGTTATACCCACTCCAGAGGGTAAAATGCGCTACGTTCCAATAGATTAATTCATGTTCAACTCTATCATACAGAATGATACCTTGTTGGAGATTCTTGATGAAAGGTGTTTTCCAATCAGAGGTTTGTTCTGCTGTCAAGGAACCTGGAGGTCTCGATGTGGAAGAACCAATAGTCATCTGGTTCACATGATGGTTGTCTCCATTATCTGGAATGATGAGAGAAATGAATCTCTAATGTTCCACATGAATGAACAGGTCATTCTGGTTAGGGTCTATAAGAGAGGAAGCTAGACTAGCTAAGGAATTAGCTCAACCATTCTGCGATCAGGGAACATGAGTCACCTATGGCTTAGAAGGGAACTGGGCCATCAACTGGTGAGTGTGCTCTTGTAGAGGCATGAGCTCTGGTTTTCTGATGATATAATCACTATTAATCCATTAGATGAATAAATTGAAATCTCCCTTCACATGTAATTGAGGGACATCAATCTTGAGGGCCATCTTGAGACTATTGATGAGAGCCTGATACTCTTCCTTGGTGTTGGTTCATCCTTATAACATCAGGAATGAATACGCCAGGATAACCTATGTAAGAATGATAATGATGATCCCTAGGCCTACTCTTTTTATCTTGGGATCATTGATATTTCTACTGGTTGGGATATATGAGGCACCATCGAAGTAGATATACCAACAAGGAATATCCAGATCCACTGAGAGGATAGCCTCATCCCGGAAATCGACATCTAGAGGCAATTCTTCAGTATCCTGATTGGTGACCAAAAAGTCATCCAAGGCCTGGAATTTGGAATATTTCTAAAAAATGAACCTGATAACGAACTGATAAAGGATCACTTCCTAACATGCTAGTCACTCCACCAACATGTGACAATTTAGGATATAATTCAGTGGGTCTACTCAGGACACCAGTTGTATCCCATGATCCTAAAAATAATGATGCAACTTCTGCACTATGAAAACTAGTGAAAGATAGATCTTCTCAATAGAAGAGTATCTAGTCTCTATGTCTTGGAGAATTCCACTAATATATTATAAAATTTTATATATGTCTTTATTGTTCTTTTGGGAAAGTAGGTAATTGATGGATCATTCTAGGTAAGTCACATAGAGGACCAAAGGCTTATCGTATATGGGTGGTATCAACAACAGAGGCTGTAGAGGATACTACTTGATTTCCTCTAAGACATCTAGAGACTCTTTATCCCACTGGTATATGGTACCTTTTTTAATGAGCCTAGAAAATGGATTACACTTTCTAAATAGACTCACGATGAATTGATGTATATAGGATAAGTGGCCTTGAATTTCTTGGAGCTCTTAGAGGTTCCTTAGAGGAGACATTCGCATGATGGATTTTATCTTCTCTAGGTCAATCTCAATGCCTCTGTATCTAACAATGAAGCCAAGAAACTTCCCAGAGGTAACCCTAAAAGCACACTTCAATGGGTTCATCTTAAAATTCTAGGAGCATAGGAAGTAAAATACCATCTCAAGATCTCTGAGATGAACCCAACATTGGTGTTATTTTACCACCAAATAATCCCTGTAGAATTACTCTATCGTCTTGAGAATCTATTTGAAGATGTGAAGCCTGGACCAATAATAAGTGGACTTTGTATTATTCATACTTAAAGGCATTACTTAATAGAAAAAGGTCCCTTGAGGCACTCTGAAGGTAGTAGACTTCTCAACAATTGCACCGTGAGAGGGATGCATTTTCTTGGTAGGATTCTTACATCCACGGTGACTTACCGGGATAACAAGTTGGTGGATGGAAACATGAGGGTATAGTCCTAACATATATTCATAACCATAGGAAAATAAATCAAGATATTGGTTCAGGAAATCCACATACTAATACTGCTCCTCTAGAGGCATGGATTCTTTAACTAGTGTTGGCCTTAGATCTATCTCAGTTATAAGATTCACCCGATCCAACTCATCGAAAGTGGTGGATATACCCTCTTCTAATGTTGGGGGAGAATCTTCTAAGTCCTATTTATCACCTAAGTCAGGAGAATCAGTGGTAGGAGGTTCATCTAGTCTATTTTATTTGGGAGGAACACTAGTGCCTACTTGGGAGGATAGAGAATTCTTAATGGGGAACTTTGGTTCTGTTGAAAACATGGATACAAAGATTTTCAATCCAACCCCATTAGGAATTAGAACACATGGTCCATGATTGATATCAGAGCAATGTTGACAGGTTAGATTCTATCTATTCAAGTTGTCATAGTGGAACAGGTAATTATGATGTACAATGGTGGACATAGGGAGAAATACTTGATACTTCATAAGGGTAGGGGCTTCTTCTATAACATGGGCCTGAATTTTATATAAGTATGAGGTAATATTTGGATGATCATTATACTTACAGATGCATCTCCCTTTCCTCTCAAAAATGACAAAGAAAATTCCCATGTCTGGTGTCATCACTTCCAATAGTAAATTGGGAGGATAAAAGCATCATCTAAGTCTACCCACAGATTATCCACAACGGTTGTGTGCTCAACATCATTGGTTTAAACTCGCTTTCCCTTTCTATTTTAATAGTAAACATTCAGATATATGGCTTTAAAGGAGTGTAAGGGAGATGAATCACCCTGGAGAATTCATACTGGACCATTAAAAAAGTACTTGGAGCATTGGTGATATGAGGAGGGGACTTCTACATGTAGGTGAATCTAGGGCCTACCCAACAGTGCATTGTAGGGGGCATCCTTTGAGACTACCATGAATTTAGTAATTTCTATTAGGCACTTGAACTAGGTCTTAAAACAAATTATACCACTCAGTATCTGCTTAGTCCTATCATAACCCTAAATATTTAGGTTAGAGGGAATCAAGTCAGATTAAATGAGTCCCAACTTGCGTAGTGTCCAGTTCAGGATGAGGTTAATCCCAAAACAAATGTTCACTAGACAATGACTAATTTCTACACCATTGAAATGTTCGGTGATGTATAGAGGGTGAATATTCCCCTATACCAGAGCTCTTTCATCCTATATAAATAATGAGATAACAACTTACCATTCTGTTTGCTCGACCTCCCCTATATAGTAATATTCTGTGGCTGCTACTTATGATTTTAATAAGATAAGGTTTTTTAGGGATTTTTCTAGAGACTCTCATATTTCTTTTGACAGGAAAAGGGAATCGAGGATCAAGATCCTTGTAGGTATTCTATTGAGGTGCTTTATCATGTCATATTTCTTTGCTAGATGCACATTTATGTCCATAGGGTATCATTATTATGAAGGAGGTAGAAAAAGTGTTGCCTGCTAAACTACTAGGTTATGTATGGTGCTAGAAATGTCCTACTATTTATTAGATAACTCACCCAAAACCACTACTGGATGAATTTTAGATGGATTAGACCAGGATTTAGGTGGGTTCAGCCGATCATGATGTGACTACATCTATTCTTCCTTGCCAGTTTTCATAGTCATCTATGTCAGCGTGTCTGAGGGAGAATTCTGGGAGGACTGTGCCTACTAAGATCTATGCAGAACCCATTTTTGGTCTCGATATCATGTACTACTTAGTTCAAAGTGCTGACCCAAGCACCCTCTTGGATTTCATTCCTTCTACCATTCCTTTGATGGCATCAATCAGAGGAATAAAAAGTATTTTTAAGCCATTCCTCATCATTTGAGAGTGTGAAGTAATCTATCAACTCGATAGTGTTCACAGATGAATACTACTTCTCATCACCAGAGGGGTACTCCAATGTGGGGATGACCCTAGGTGTGATTCCTAACTCTGTAGGAATGAAATCTCCAAGAGTGAGGGATGAATTTTGCACAAGAATGAGACTCTACTTTCCCTTGTTCCATAGACTCCTACTCTTCTGATATTTTGAGGACTATGACATGGATATAGAAGCATCATCTAGAGAATGAGTGGTGACTTCAGGAGGCTCAGACTGACCTAATAGGGCGTGGATGAAACCACGGGCATGAGAAGATTCTCTACAGGCTGACCATTCATCATAATTTTGACTCACATGGTTTGAAACTTATTTCTATTCACCTTCACTATCGATATCAATCTTAGAAAATATGTATGCCACCTATGAAAGTACATTACTATACTTTACCAAACCATTATCCACTTGGTCTTGAAGCAAATCATTGAAAAAATAACTTTATCTGATAGTGTGTTCAAGGATATTGTGATAAGGGACATGGTTAGAGTGATCAATATTCTCGACTTAATGGGGATTCCTATGCTCTGGAATCTTCAAAATCCCCTATTCCAAGGCACTGAGAAAATAACCAATAATCTGTGGATCTTTGAAATAATAGTTATAGTTAATCATAGTTGGTAAGGGAAATCTATGATCCTGGACCTGATGAGGGACTAGAGCTTTATGAGGTATTAGAGACACTTCCTCTAATCTAGGAGGATTCACATGGTGGGGCAGTGCCTGCCGATTTAGCACTAGGTGAGGATGATATTGATGAGGCTGTTGTATTTGATGAGGATCATCTAGAAAAGGTTCCAATAGCTCTTGCTACTTTGGAGCCTCTACCTATACACAGATAACAATTTCATATTTGGAAGATCTTTTTTTAGGAGTTGGAAGAGGTAGTAGGCGTACATGCTTAGCCTACTATAAGTCTTCTTCCAAACATCGGGCATTGTTAGAAAAATCTCAAAACCCACCTGGGAAGTTCTGAGTGATGAGTGTTGAGACCAATTCTATCTTTATATTCCCCACACACATCTTTAATAGCCATTCTTGGTTCAAAGACATGTTGAGTGAATATATAAGTCCCTTACAACAGAAGATAAGGTCCGTGTTGAACTCATCAGGAAGTTTATTTAACTTGATGATATCATAAATTCTTGTCTTGTTTGTGGTGGAATTGAACTATTAAAGGAACTTCCTTCGAAGATCTTCCAATGCAATGATAGACCCAATGGGCAACTGGTTATACTAGATGAATGTTGGTCCTTCTAATTTCTGTATGAAACAATGGATCTCGATGACCTCATACTGCTATGAGGTTCCCAATATGGCCCCACTCCTTGAGATGAAGTGGTCCAAATGCTATAGTGGGTTACTGATCATGTAATGATTCACTATTCATTTCCACCCTTATGTCACCATGTTAAACTGATTTTGTATCATAAATTCCAAAGATAATAAAACATTTAACTTAATTTTGGATTCAATTATTTGGTGTTATTCACTATTAAAAAGGGTAATTTTAGTTGTTTGTATGATTTCATTTTAGGTGGAGGTTATTTTTATGGTCCAAGATGAAGTTGAAGAAAAATGGGCTAAAATGTGCAAGATTCAAAGAACACCAGTGGACTCAAATAGAAACTGTAAATATTAAATGCATTAAATTGGGATAAAATTTAGTGATCTAATCCAAAATTAATTTTTCAACAAATATTATGAAGACACAAAATCCCAATTCATCCATTAAAGGGCCTAACCGAATAGATTTTTCCAAGACACTGGATTTGCATGATATCAAAAGTGGTGTGCTATGTTTCATCCGTATCTCGAGATGTAGACCTACATGTGATGATTTTTTTTGGATATATTCAAGAGGTGAATATTTTTTGTAGTTTTTCCCAAAGAAATATAAGACTGCATAGATACCTGAAACCATGGACAAAGTGGTTTTAAGAAATATTTGTGCTCAAAACCACCTTATACTTTGCCTATAAAATGGAACATTGGGTACCCGATTTGTAAGTTTGAACCAAGAGAAAATATATGCCATTTTGGAGTCCCAAAGTATTCCTCTAATAATACAATAAGTTCTAGAGGCCTCTATCCTCATAGGGGGATCAAGGATGAAGGAGAAGTTCCACCTCAGCCTCCTCCTCCTCTCGATGACGTGATAAATGGTGGAAAATCATTTTGAGGGAGCTATACACACTTGGGAGGTAGTTATGACACTTGTTATTATAATATTTTTGTGTAATTTTTGTGTTTAATATTTCAATTATTTTTTATATTAACAACTTTCTCCTCTGAATTCATTGGTTTGGTATAACTATGTGAAACACTTTTCATTTCAACATTTATTGGGTTGAGATTGAAGTGGGAATCTTGGGTTGTTCTGATTGGAAAACAAAAGAATCTTATTTCTCTCACACATACAAAATATTTCAGTATGATTTGGCAACCATTTTTCTAAGGTTTAAATCCAAACCTTGAAAACATGATTGTTGTGTTAAGGGTTGGTTATTTGTGCATCGTTTTAAGATGAAAGAGGGGAATCAAGATCTTGACAACCCTTAACCAAAGGATTCCATTAAACCATGCGAAATTTTTAGAACTATGAACTAAAAAATATGTGTAGTGAACGTGAAATGACCTATTCCTCTCATAATTATAAAAACACCACCTTCCTTTTTCAACTATTAAACTCTTTAATTAATTCATTTAATTTTTAAAATTGTTTTCAAAACCACCTCCCTATTTTAGTAAATTTTATTAAAAATACAAAATTTAAATATCCAAAAACCCTTGGGATATGACATAGTTTCTTCCCTAAATTATAAAATCTTCTTTAAATCATATTAAATTTTAAATTTCAGGACAACGTGTTCAGGTTGTGGTGCCATTTATAAGGATCACTTCAGTTTTTAGTGTGTGTTTTTGATAATATATTTGTAAATTTTTTGAAAATTTTTCTATTTTATATTCTACCTTTGCATATAGTTTTCTGATTTTTTATAGGTTATGTGAATGATATGTTCTACTCTTGGATATTTACCTCCTTTCAAACCTGAACCAGAGAGGATCCTACGTCAGCGACACCGAGACACATAAGAAAACCCTTTGAAGGAGGACACACCACAACTTGAGACATTTCTAAAACCCTCTTATTATAGAACCAAACTAGAAACTAAACTTTACATGTATAAAATGGATGAAAATAACCAAACATTAAAAGAAATAACCTTGTCTGATGTTGATATCCTACCAGTATACATTCAAATACAAGGTGAGGCACAAAATTTTGAATTTCAATTTAGTTTAATTCACTTATTACCATTGTAACACCCCGATATTTTATGGAAAATATTCTTTTAATTTCATTAATGTCTTATGTTGTATGCTACACCAATATTACCTTGCGCTATACGAAACACCGTATTAGCTTGCAGTATACGCAACACTATTCTTAGATCGTGTTACACACAATTTTGATAATAGTTATTCTATGCAACATTGAGTATATATATATATATATTCAATGTATAAATGAAATATGGTTGGATTTTGTTATAAAAAACAACGAAGGATTCTTGCACAACATGCAACCCTGACTTGGCTTGCATTACACGCAATCGCGACCTTCCTCGATAGCGTGTGTTGTACGCAATACCGGGTGTTACTAAACAACGATATATTATTATAATATTATTATGAACTAGCCGTTATGAATAGTATTAACTAAATTTTTAATTTTATAACATTATTATTCATCTTACACATTTTCTAGAACATTTTATAAGAACAAAATAATTTTTTCGGGTAAAATAAGTATTTTTCAAAAAATGCAGTTTTGCCGCCTTTTGATGGCGCACCCACTTTAAATCTAGTTTTTGACATGTTTATAAGTTAAATATGACAAAATAAAATTCTTCTTTGGAATAAAGAAATAAAAATTTACTTTGGATAAATTTTTCGTATTATTCTGGTAACTTTCATATTTTGATGAATAGTAAAAACCCGCTATATTTTAATGAAAACAAATTTTTTCATCGTAATAATTTATATGGTTAAATTATAATATTGAATGGTTTTAAAGTATAAATAGAATATATTTTTACCATTTAATATAATGTATGCCATTATCATTGATTTTACCTTGAATTCGTAGGTTAAATCAATTCAATCTTTTGCAATGTTTTAAAGAAAAACCCGTTTTCTTTCGACAACGGGATTAATTTTAATTTAATTTCTGCAAATTTTGTGTATTTAATTTGGAAAAATGGATTCCATATTTGGAATCATTGGGTCCAAATTATGTTAATAAGATACTTTTTATTTTTGGGCATTGTGAATAGTAACTACGGTAAATTTTATTTACTATAGTTAAAGGTAAATCGGGTAATTAAGGGTAAATATAAGATTATAAAATTACCCTAACACTTGGAAAAATCCTATTAGATGACTAAAAGTCGACCCATATCACCTAAGGGTCGGATTAGATTCATTTAATAGACTTTTTTCCATGAAAATAATTTAATTATTATTAAAACCAAAGAAAGTGACAACATGTCACTCTCTTAAATACTATAAGTATAATAATTTTAAGTTAGTGATAAACTTCATGAAACTTCGAACATTAATAGTCTACAGAAATATAAAAAAATTATCTACATCATGAGAATTTATTTAGAATTTTTTGGGATTAAATAATTATCATTAATTGTGACAGAATAGTGATGCAGAAATTATTTATCTAGTGAAAAATCAAGAATATAGCTTTTATTAAACTAATAGTGACCATAAAAGGCACAAAACCCTGACCAAAACTTATTGGTCATGTAAATTTAAACTATAATCATCCAATGGTCGAATATTTGACCATTTGGAGTCTTATACAAGCAATTATGACACTTATATTATTTTATTTTAAATGATGCCAAAGTTGTCACCTTCATAATTTAATAAATATAACAATTTAAATATTGTGATTTTAAGATGATAAATTCAGGTAAAAGTTTTATTGTGAAATTTAATATATTTATCTTAATCATAGGATTCTATTTTTAATTTTTATGCAACAAATCAGTATATTAAATAATTATACAAAAATGTTGTAGTAATTATTTTATTAAGAGATAAACCAAATAAATGGTTTTAAAAATAATAAAATAAATATTATATGAACTATTTAATGTGATACAATAATTTTATAGATACATATGACCTTTTATGAATCTATTAAAGCTTTTATTTCGAACATATCTTCTGTATATATTTTATTTAAATTCAAATAAATGAATAGTGTCAAAATTGACACTATTGTTATTTTATAAAAATAACATATTATAAAATTTTTTAAAAATCACAAAAATATTTAAAAATTATAAATTTAAATTTATATGGTCTATAATTTTATAAATTAACCAATTATGTAAAATTCACAACAAATAAGTAATTATTTGTTATAATTTAAAATTTAGAATTTTATTACCACAAATAAACTTAAATAGATTAAATAAGGATAAATCAAAATTATAAGGTTTAAAATAAGATCCAAACATGTCTAAATTTAATTGGTTGATGAGATTACAACCCTATCTCATCTAATCTTCGAAAATGAGTCATTTTTGGAGGTTTTTAAGTGGGGTTAGATTTATTATAAATTAATATTTTTAAGAATTCCAAAGGTGCCCCTCTCCTCCCTTATAAAAGGGCACCTCCTCCCTCTCCTCCTCACACCACATTGAGCCTTCAATCTCAGACAAACCCTACCCAATTCTCTTCTCCACTTCCCTAGAAACATCCTAGAGGTCCTGGTCTTCTTCAAAGACCAATTTTAGTGCTCTAAGGGGAAGTCTCAAAGAGGCGCTTCAAAGAAGAGGTAATGTCCGTTACCGATTCTTTCACCTTTATTTCTTCTTCCACTTCTTCTTATTAGGTTGTTTCATTATGAAGTAATAACATCAGTATAACTAATATAATTATATGTTATTATAAGTATTAAACAACCCTATTTCACCATCTATCCATCCTACGGAAAACGAAATCACCGCGTGTGCGTACGTACGGAATACCGTCTCCACGCCGTGGTATAATCTATTTTCCACCACCACCTTACATGGATGGGTATAATGGTGTAAATAATAACTATATATGATTATTGTAAAGTGATATTGATTCTGTAATAGTATACATACACTCCAATAAAATTCCACGATCATGGGAACGATATCATCGCTCGTGCGTACGTACGGAATACCGTCTCCACGACGCGATGAGATTCATTATCAATGATTAATCATTAATAAATGATTATAAAGTATATATAATAAGTAATCATGAAATATATGACATAATAATGATAATGGATTTATGTATATATATATGTATGTCATCCAATTAATTCCATTCAATTCAATGAGGAAACGAAAACAACGTTCATGCGTACGTACGGCCTACCGTCTCCATGAACGGTGTATTTCTTTCCATTTATCGATCTATTATATATATGTATATTCTGAATATATATTATATATAAATCATGTTTTATATTCTGGAATTATGTAATCGTGATCTAAGTAATCATATGAATAATTACAAGTCAAAACACGGACAATAAATGAAATGATTTTACCCAAAATGCTCTTTAACATGGAATTTACAAAAGAACGGGTAATATAAAGTCATAAGTGAACCATATATGATATCATAACAATTAATATGATTTTTTAATAAGTCAATAACATTATTTAAATCATTACACAGGAGGTTCAGATACGTACGAAGCATATCAGACATAAGGTAAGGGAAATCTCGCAATCTCATTTTTTTATCCGAGATTGTTTATACTTTAGAATTTACCGGGGAATATTTTATCATCCACATCCATGCTTCCTCAATATGTAATATTATTTCCATCCACCTAAAATTTTTTAAATCCAATTTTACCCTTCGGTGAGTTTTTAGTAAAAGATATGAAAGGAATCTTTTGTCGTTTTTCGTACGAGGTACTTTTTGATTTTTCCGACAAAAGTACGAGAAGAATGTTTTTTTAACGTATACGGAATGAAAGGATTTTTATGGTTTTATAAATACTTATTTTCATGAAGCTTCCTACAAAATATTTCATGACTATTTTCAACAAAATCCTTTTCTTATAAAATTTCATGACATTTTGTGAAAAGAAAATGATTTTGAAGAAAAAAGGATATTTTCCTCAAGAACTCATTTAAAGCGTTTTATCAAAACCATTTTCATCTAAGATGAAATTATTTCACAAGTGTATGTGTCAAGTATCATGTATCTATTATTTACATGGTTTCACTTCTCTTATGATGAAATGATATCCATTTTTTTTATATGGATTATGTTATGATGGGATGATGTTTATGAAACCCTTTTTATTCTTTGGGTTATGATGAATGTTTTAAGTTTATTTTGTGGCACAAGTAAGAATGATTTAATTATGAGATGGGTGGGACCTATATCTCCCTCCAATGTATTGGGTAAAGATTTATATCTCATGAGATAGACATGGCTGGAACGGCAGGTTAAACCGGTTCAGTAAAACAGGACTGAAACGAGGATTGAACTCGATTCAGAAAGGGACTTTGTCCACTAAGATGGTCTTGGCAGCAATGCCTTGGATACTATGGAAATCATTACATGTGCTTAATGGATTCCACAATTACATGTTTTATTCCCATGCTATGTTATCATGATTTATGTTTCATTATGATCTATGCCTTATGTACTTCCATGTTTTAAGTTGTTGATCAAGATTTTGATGTTTAAACATTACGTTCATGTTTTTAAGATCAAATGTATATGGTATGTTTTATTTTATCCATGATTTCCATTACTGAGTATTTGAGCTCACCCTTTTTATGTTTTCTTTTCCCCCAGGATTAAAAGAAAGATTTTAGTTAAGGAAACAAAAATGGGAAGATCTTTATGGGAGATGTTGAAGATCTTTCACCACGATTAGAAGATTACGTTCCAAGTTTCCAAAGACACTAAACTATTATGGTCCTTGTGTGTCTATTTTTGTTATGTATTAAGTATTCCACTAAAGTAATGTAATTTTCATGTACGTCAAGCTTAGGGTCTCTACAACCATAATCCCATGGACTCGTAGGATAAGATCCACAAAAGAACTTAAAATAATTTTATACAGTGTCTTCTAAATTAAAACCTGTAAAAATGGATGAAGAATAAGTAAATCTTAGCACATTACATTTTTCATTATAAGATGCTGTAAAAGATTAGTTGTATTTTTTTAATTCCCCTATTAGAGTATGGGAGGACATGGAACACCTTTTTCTTGAAAAATACTTCCCAAACTCTCAAACTAAAACCATAAGGAATGAAATGTGGGGAATGAAGAAATCTCAAGGGGAAACACTTCATGAATATTGGAAAATATTTAAAAGGCACTGTTTAAGTTTCCCACACCAAAAAATAATTGATATAATTTTAATATAATATTTGATAATGGTTTAATTCCTATTGATCATAACATTATTGATGCTGTTGTAGGTGGTGAATTAGTTAATAAGACCCCAATAACTACAAGAACCCTAATTGAGAAGATGGTACAAAACACACAATAATTTGGTTCAGGGTCTAGTGTACCCATTCAAGGTGTCAATGAGGTGAAGAGTACTGAATTCAAGAATAAGTTGGAAATGAAGTTTGAAGAGGTAAGTACCCTTATTTAAAAGCTTTATCTTTCCCAAAGGAAATACCAATCTCCTCCTCCCATTCATTGTGGTATCTGTTTTGTTGACAACCACTATTTTGACCAATTCCCTCAATTAAGAGAAACTTTTAAGAGTTGTGAGGAAATATTCCCAAGCCTCCCCTATAACCAACCAATTATGAAAGAACCATAATATCCATCCAAACCTGGGTGGAAAGAAAACCAATCCTATAGAGGGGGGGGGGTATTCAAACCAACCTCAACAACCATGGAACCAACAGGGGAAGAGTAGTCATCCACCACCACCAACCATAAATACTCAACCACCACAAAGGCCTTTCCAATAAAACCCTAAAAAACCCAAGCCTAGACTAGAATACATGATAAAAAAAGGCTACAAACAATATCCAATTCCAAAAAACCACCCAAACGGCCATAAAAGACCCTAAAACACAATTATGAAAACTTTCCAACTCGGTGGGGGAAATCCAAAGTCATGGGTTAAGTAAACTACCCTCTCAATCACTAGTCAACCCTAGGGACAAGGGAAATGTCATTTACATCACCCTTAGGAGTGGAACAAAACTTAAAATCCATATAACTCCTATATTAGAGTCATACCCACATGAGTAAACCACCATCCCAACCACTAAAATGGTCCAAGAGAAGAGAATCTTTGTCCTAAGAAAAATACCACCAAAGCAAAGAGTGTGCCTTTCAATGAGCTACTTAGCCCAACAATTCCTCTTCTATTTCTATAAAGGAACACAATACCAAGAAAAAAAATGAAACTGAATTTGATAAATAAATTTTGGAAACTTTCAAAAAATTATAGGTTAACAGTCCCTTGATTGATGCCATAAAGAAAGTTCAAAAATACACTAAGTTTATGAAGGATATGTGTACACACCGAAGGTGAATTTAATGTGATGAGAAGGTGAGATTAGGAATGAATGTCATATAATTGATAGATCAATCACTTCTACCAAATTCATTGATCCTGGACAATTATTTATTCTATGTACTATAGGGGAGCATTTCTTTTACAATGATATTATTGATTTGGGTGCTTCTATAAATGTGATTACTCACTCCATTTTATCTTCAATATAGGTTGGGGAACTGAATCCCACTTTAATTGTTGTTCAACTAGAAAATTGGAGTACAAAAAACCCCACTGGTGTGTTATAGGATTTTCTTTTGAGGGTGAAAAAATAATTTTTCCTACTGATTTTTATGTGCTTTAAATGGAAGATGATAGGATGAATGGACACACCCTAATTATATTGGGGAGGCCTTTCTTGAAAACCACCAGAACCATAATTAATTTCCATAATGATATATTATCTATGTATTTTAGTGGATAAATTTTTCACTTCAACATCCTTGATTCCATGAATCACACCTCAAAAGGGCATTCCTCAATTTCAGTTAATTCAATTGATGTACTCCCTTCACTTGAAAAAGATTATTTTCCTTCCCCTAACCCCCTTTATGAATTTTCATCTTTGATAGAGATTATAGGTAATTAATCATGCATTTAATGTTTTAGTGGTCTATAAAAATGTCATGCATTTTTCTAATTGATTATTTCTTGAACCATGAGGTTACAATGACCATTGATGATACTAATAAGCTTGTAAAAGATCAATCCTCATCTCAGGATGTTACCACTGAGTAGTTAGATGATATTAGATACCTTTAACTTTCACATTCACTCCCATTAATCCAAAATCCATCTGAATTATAATTTAAACAATTTACTCAAGATTTAAAATATTCTCATATCGAGAATGGAAACAAGCTACATGTCATCATTTCTAGTTTACTCCCTCTAGAACATTAATTGTGCCTACTTGACATTTTGAGGGAATATAAAAAATAATTAGGATGGAAAATTTCTTAAATTCTTGGTATTATCCCATCAATTTTCACACATAATATATTGTTAAATAATGAGGCTAAATCAGTGTGGCCGGCACAATGTTGACTGAACTCAAACCTCTTAGATGTTATTAAAATGGAGGTAACAAAATTATTTGTTATTGGAATCATTTACCCCATATCTAATAACCAATGGGTTAGTCCGGTGCAATTAGTTCCTAAAAAAATTGGTGTTACAGTAATTAAAAATGAAAACAATGAATTGGTTCCAACTCATCTGCAAAATAATCAGCGTGCCTGTATAGACCATCGTCAATTAAACCAATACACTAGGAAGGAAAATTTCCTATTTCTATTCATTGAACAGATTCTAGAGAGGCTAGCAAGTAAGTCCCACTACTGTTTCCTTGATGGGTATTCTAGATACTTTTAGATCCATATTCCCCATGAGAATCAGGAAAATAAAACCTTTACTTGACCCTTTGAAACATTTTCATATAGAAGGATTCAATTTGTTCTATTAAATTCTTCGGGTACTTTCCAATGATGCATGGTTAGTATTTTTTTAGATTACCGAGATAATTACATGGAAGTATTCAAGGATGATTTCACTGTATATGGATCATCATTGGATCCATGTTTGAGTAGTATGGGTTCTTTTCTATGTCTCTGTATTGAAAATAATCTTGTATTAAATTATGATAAATTCCATTTAATTATGTGAAAAGGTATAGTTCTTGGGAATGTCATTTATGGGGATGGTATCTAAATAGATAAATCAAAAGTGGATGTCATTTATTCCCTACCATTCTCCAAAAATGTATGGGATGTGTAGTTTTTCCTAGGTCATTTTAGATTTTATTGATGTTTCATTCAAGACTTTAGTAAGATTTCAATCCCCTTATCCCGCTTAATCCAAAAAGAAAAGTAATTTTTTTAATAAATTATGGAAGGATTGTTTTAACAAATTGATATGGAGTCTCACATCACCCTTGGTAATCCAACCACCTTGGTGGGATTTACCATTTTAGCTCATGTATGATGCCTATAACTATACAATTGGGGATGTCTTATTACAATAGGTCAATCGATCTCCACAAGTCATATCATATGCATGACGCACACTGAACCCTACCCAAGACAACTACACCAAAACTAAAAAAATTCATTTTCTTTGTTTTTTCCTTGGATAAATTCAGGTTACACCATTTAGGGTCCCAAGTGATTGTGTTCTCATACCATGAAACCCTTCAGTATATCCTAAAGAAACCATAATCCAAAACATATCTCTTTAACTGGATGCTCCTCCTTCAGAAATTTAATTTAGAAATTAGGGATAAAAAGAATTAGAGAATTTGGTGGCTAACTATATCAATAGGATCATTCCATCCAAAGATATTGAATCATCCCCCCATATTCCCATAAATGACATGTTTCATGATGAGAAATTGTATCGAGTGCAAGATTATGTTCCTTAGTATGTTGAAATTGTAAATTATTTGGTAGCATATTGCATTCCAACTGATTTCAACAAAAACCAATCCAGTTTTCTAAAACATGAGTCCCATTGGTACATTTGGGATAACCTATACTTTTTTTATACATGTAATGATCAATTAATCATGCATTGTGTTCCTGATTGTGAGTTTCAGTCTGTCCTTAGGTTCTACCTCACTCTTGCTTGTGAGGAACACTTTTTTCCCCAATAGACTACTCACAAGGTCCTCGATTCTTATCTCTTTTGGAAAACATTATTTTGGGATTCCAATGATTTCTGTAAATGTTTTTCTTACTATCAAATAATGGGGAATGTCTCTAAAATAAATGAAATGACACAACAAATATTTCTCTTCCATGAAATTTTTTATGTTTGGGGCATTGATTTATTGTGCCATTTCAAAATTCCTTTGGTAACTTGTACATTCTTATGGAATTACATTATGTGTCAAAATGAGTAGAGGATTGAGCCACAAGTACAATTGATTCTAATAAATTTGTGGAATTCTTGAGAACCCAAATATTCTATAGGTTTGGATTACCCAGGTTCATCTTTAGTGACTAGGGTTCTCATTTCTATAACCAAACAATGAAATTTTTGTGTCGGTATGGGGTTGGGAATTGAGTGTCTACTACATATCACCCATAGACCAATGGTCAAGTAAATGTGTCTAATAGATAGGTAATACAAATTCTTGAAAAAAAAGTTCAACCCAACAGAAAATATTGGAGTCTTAGACTCAATGATTCATTATGGTCTTTCCATACTACCTTCAAAACACCCATTAGTATGTCACCATATCGGCTAGTTTTTGGAAAGAGTTATCACCTCCCTGAAGAGATAGAGAACGAGGCCTACTAGGCCATTAAAAAGTGAAATTATAATCTTTCTAGTGTAGGTGATCGAAAGAAGCTATAGATTCAGGAGATATAGGAAATGCCTAGGGATTATTATGAGAACTCCCAGATCTATAAGAAGTGACCCAAGGCTTCCCATGATTGTCTCATCCTTCATCATCAATTCCAAATTGGGAAGAAGGTCCTCCTTTTCAATGCAAGAATGGAGTTTCATCTAGGTGAGATTCATTCCCACTGGTTTGGCCCATACAATATTACTAATGTTTATCCATTTGGTGTCATTTAGTTTTATAATGAATAAACAAAAAAAACCTTCACCGTTAATGGGAATCCGTTGAAACACTTTCATGAAGCCATTCCAGAGTCCCTAATGGAGGAACTCCAAGTTCAAGAAGCATCCTACCAATGAAACCCACCAGGTTTTACCCTTCCTTAACACATTATATTTTATTAATAGTAAAGACACTACATTTTATAGGTGTGGTGGGACGGGTATATTCTTGGGTTAGTTTGGAATTTTTATCCTCTTTCTTCTTTTTTTTATCTTTTTCGCTTGATGAATTGTAATATTACCTTCCCCCCTTTCCCTACACAAAATTTTGTTCTATAATTTCAATTTTTTATTCCATCTTTATCATGGAAAATTATTCCCACTTAATCATTACAGTTATTGAAAATTCATGAAGAATTTCCATATTTTATTTGGCTTTAAAATTTTAAAAAAATTGTTTCAATGAAAAAATGTGTGTTTTAGTATGAATTTAACATTTATGCGGGAATTTATCTAGATAATTGTTTTTTCAATGATATAAATTATTGTATCACTTTGAAACCATTTATAAGAATGGTACCCTTTGTGTGAGTCATTTATTGAAAAATTATGTCACTAAATATCTCCACACATATTTTCACCCAACCATGAAGTGTGATTATTTATTACTTAACAGATGGTAAATATAACTTAGGTTAATGTTTATATAATTTAAAAAATGATTTTTCTATATCTTCTTTCCTTATCCAATCTATTTCATTGCTGTACTAAATTGACCTATGCATGGGTAGCTATTATCTAATTGCTGTATGCCCTGAAAAATGAAAAAAAAAACAAAAAAAAACAAAAAAAATATGGGGTTTGTCTTGGGTAGGTCAAAAACCAATATTCCTTGACCTTTTATCTTATTATAACTATTACAACTAGTGTTGTGATGAGATCAAACATGGGTTGGGTGATGAGTGTGAGATTTGTTCAAAGTTCAAATTTGGAAAAAAAGAAAAAAAAATAATAAGTGAGGGGTGTGATGAAATGTAAAAAATATGGGTATATCTAGGTTAGGAGATCAAGTTTTGACTTTAGGGAATTCTTAAGTTAGTGGATTTTTAAATTTTATTGCAAGGGATGTAGGGAAGGTTCAGTGGAAAGAATCATTTAAGAAAAAAATTTAAAATAACTTATATTTACTGGATAGAAAGTAGAAAGAATAACATGAAATGGTTTTCACACACACACATGGATAATTAGTGACATTATTATCTTTTTAATTATTTTCTTATATTGGTATCACGCATCTCTTATAATTTCATTTTCATACAATCTGTGAGACATCTTTTTCTATGATCTTTGCGAATAACTCCTTGGTGTGATTTTTTTGATGACATTGATTTCAAGAATTTAATATTCAATGTTAAATATTCATGATGTTGGGAATATATCCATGCATAATTTTTGGAAATGTTACTTTGTCTAGTACTGCAAATCTTTAGGTTTGGGGGTGTGATCTTTTAGCAATTCACTACTCATTTTCACCCTTACATCACTTTGTTAAACTAATTTTTTATCATAAATTCCAAATTTAATAACAAATTAAACATTATGTTTTATTAAATTATTTTATTTTAATCACTTTTAATAAGGATAATTTAACTTTTTTGGATTATTTTATTGTAGGTGGAGGTAATTTGGAGGGCTCAAGATGAAGTTGAAGAAAAATGGGCCAAAATGTGAAAGATTCCAAGAACACCAGTGGACTCAAACAGAAACTATAGATAATACATGTGTCAAATTGGGCTGAAATCTGGTGATATAATCCAAAATTCATTGGTATAAAACTCTTATGAAGACACCATATCCCAATTCGTCTATTAAAGGGCCTAACCGAACTGATCTTTCCAAGACACCGAATCTGCATGAAGTGAAAAGTGGTGTGTTATGTTTCGTCCATATCTCGAGTTGTAGACCTATAAATGATTCCCAAATTTCAGTGGATATATTCATGTGTTGGTTAAAATGTTTTTAATTTTATCAAAAGTATGATAATACTATTTGAATTCCTAAAATCATGGTAAAATTGGTTTTAAGAAATCTGTGTGCACAAAACCACCATGCACTTTGCCTATAAAATGGAACCTTGGGAACCCCATTTTTAAGTTCGAACCAAGAGAAAATATCTTCCATTTTGGAGTACTAAATTATTCATCTCCTCATCCAATAAGTTCTGGAGACCTCTATCCTCATAGGGGGATCAAGGATGAAGGTAAAGTTTCACTCAAGCCTCCTCCTCCTCTCGATGGCGAGCTAAACGGTGGACGGTCATTTCAAGGGAGCTACACACACTTGGGAGGGAGTTACAACACTTGTTATTTATAATAGTTTTTTGTAATTTGTTTGTTAAATATTTCACTTATGTTTTATCTTAACACCCTTCTCCTATGAATTCATTGGTTTGGTATAACTACATGAAACACTTTTCATTTGAAAACCGATTGGGTTGAGATTTCAAGTGGGAATCTTTGGTTGTTCTGATTGGACAACATAATCACCCTATTTCTATCACACATACATAATAATTTAGTATTATTTGGTATCCCTTTTTTTATACTTGAGATCCAAACCTTGATGACATGATTATTATGTTAAGGTTTTCTTCTTTGTGCATCGTTTTAAGAGGAAAAAGGGGAATCAAGATCTTGAAAACCCTCAACCAAAGGATTATTTTAAATCATGTGAAATTTTTAGAAAGATGAAATAACCAAGATTTATAGTAAAATTTAAATGAAATACTTCTCTAATAGTTATTAAAAATCTACCTTCGTTTTTCAACTATTAAACTCTTTATTTAAGTCATTTATTTTTTAAAACTATTTTCAAAACCACCCCCCTATTTTAGTATTTTTTATTAAAAATAAACACTTTAAAAATCCTTATCTCCTTGATAGACTACCTAGGGTCTTCCCTATATAATAAGATCATCTTTAAATTAGAATCAATTTGATGTTTCATAATAACAGATTCAGTTTCCTATACCATTGAAAGGGGAAAATTTAGGGTTCCCAAAATTTAGGGGTGCTCATATGTCATCCATCCATGCTGAGTATGGATTGACTTCAGGTGGGATTTCCACCTATCACATATAAAGGGATTTGATATTGGTGGTGAGATATTCTATAAAATCATCTTGAGAAGGGTCCCCATATTGATGAGGATTCCTAACCACCAATGCCTTTACAGACTCTTTAACTTGGTAAACAGGCTCAGTGGCTTGTGGAGTAGCTCGATCTGGGTCCCAAAGAAGATTATCATACTACTTAGGTGGATTCGATGAATCATAACATAGTCGATTGACATAAAATCCCACCTCTAATCTATCTAGATTAATGAGATCACCAAACCCATCTAGTGGAAATTGTCCAAGGAGGACATTATGCTACCCCAGTGGTGGAGAAATGGGGTCTCATTGAGGAGTCCTTAATCTGGGCACCGCTCAACAAGGAGATCATAGCTGATTCTTTTCTAATATGTGAAATGATGGAGAAAAGAAATAATAATGAGACCAACCTCTTTATTCTATGCAATATCATATAGATCAGAGGATTCATGATGTCCCTTTCCCTTTTTGATGTTCCTTCTGGTGGGAAACCGTGCAGAGAGATCTCCGAGGATGAGTGTATGCCTTTCTAAGAAAGTGAAAAGATTTGTATGAGGGAATTCATGGTACTATTATTACTTAAGTAGTACTGTTTCTTCATAATTATATGCATTATATTAGATCTACTTCTGGTTTTATGATGGTAGGGGATGACTATGTTCACTGTAACTATAACTGGAGGGAGATCCTCGATATCAATGGGTAAGTCTGGTTGTTTTGGGATAGGGTTGAAATAGAGAGAAGCATACTGTTCATATCCCTAGATATTCACATGCGAATACACCTCTTCCATGATTATGTAGATCCAAATGAGGCTCTTGATGCATCTTTGTTGAATGGTTTAGTGGTATCCAGGTGACACAAGGTTATGATCCACTAGAAGTGTTGCCAACTCAACCATTCGACATTGCTGATCAATTTAATTTAAGTGATCCTGGCTTCTTTGATAGACCAACTAATGGTCACAGAGGTGATAAATAATCACCCAGATGGTTTTGTGAAAAACATGGATCCTATCCCTCAATGAGGGACTTCATAATATTGAAGTTATAGTTATCATTTCACTAGAACATGATAGAAAATTGATTGACAACCAAGGTCTTTTACATGCTTTATTACTTATAAGTAGAGCCTTTCTCCCGATCAACCCAATATTTTATTGGTGTTGGCTGAGAAATGGGTAGTACCAATATGGATTAGTGTGGTTATAGGATATATGGAATAGGTTTCACTCTTAGGGTTATATTTTGACTACATTCTAGGCCATCTATTGAGGGTGGTGCCAACAACATCATCACAACCTTATAGGAATGGGTGTTCATCACCGCCTCATGTGCATGGGTAGAAACAATATTTGGTGGACACTTAGGAAACTGAATGTATGAAGGATTTATCCCAGACTAGAAAGAGTCTCCATAATATTGGGTAGTGGTGGAGGGTAAACTGGTGATGATGGAGATGGATGCATCATGATACCATGGAAGGGGGAAAAATATTCCTCCACCTGCATGTACCTGTGGAGGGATTTGGGGATCCTATGGATTTAAACTTATGGGATGGATAACCTATAATTTTGTGTTCTTTCCCTAGAATCTAATTATGATGATTGGGGTGAAGGATCCATCATCGAGTTGAATTCCCCCTCAGAATATGAGAGGTTTATGGGGTTGTAATGACTTCATAGTTCCCAGGATTTTTCCTTTGGCGGCGGTGGTTCCCCCTTCTGCCACATGACGGTCCTTCAGGGAAGGGTAATTATTTAGCACAAGGAGTAACTACATGTTGGTTGGTGCTGAAATGGGGAGGAAATCTTTCCTAGCTGGTTGGGATATGGGGAGGGCCTCTGTATCGATTGTTGTCATAGCGGGGATGACCTCCAGGTCCTTTGGTGAAGGGGTGGGGAGGACCTCCACTATCGATGTTGACGAAGTAGGTATGACATCCAATTTTCTCAGTGAAAAAATGGGGAGGTCCTCCATGATGATTGGTAGTAATGTCATGGGTAGGAACTCTATACTAGCAGGTTGAAGCATGAGAGGTAACTTCACTCTGATCAAAATGGGAACCGAGAGAAACTCTATGTTTAGGAGAAGGAATAGGGAAAAGGCCTCCATTATGACTGCTGAAAGTGTAAGTAGGACCTCTTCTTTGGCTGGTAGAAGCATAGGGAGGGCCTCTATGTTGACTGTTGAAGGAGTGAGAATGACCTCCACTCTGGTTGGTTTTGACACGAGGAGGACCTTCGTGCTGGTTGCTGATGAAGCAGGGAGGACCTTAAATTTGATCGGGGATGGAGTGGGGAGGACCTTCGTTTGAGATATGAATAGCATGAGGAGGTAATTTTCACTGATTGGATGTGACATGGTGGTACCTCCACTTTGGTAATCACAAGTATGAGAGGAACTTTATACTAACTATTGATGAAGCGGGGAGGATCTCCGCTTTGATTAGTGGGAACATGGAAAGTGTGTCTATATTTATTGTGAGAGTGGGAATGACATCCTATTTGAATGGTGATGTATGTGGAGGGACTTTGTACTAAATTTCACCATTACATGCCAACCTGTAGTGGCTGCTGGTGGCACCAAGTATCGAAAGAGTCAACCCATATTTCCTATGAGGCAGATGAGGTATTGATACCAACCAGGTAAAAATCATTCCCTGCTCATCTATCGCAGGGATATAACATAATGTGTTGGATATGGAAGGAGACACTAAATATTTGGAATATGATGCCCCATGTCAGGAATTCTCCTGATCTTGTGCCCAAAATTGATGTCGGGTGGTCTAGACTAGGGCCATCAGAGTTGGTGCAAAGTACACCTGTTCTTCAGCCTAAAGAACTGGTTGTTGCTGGCACTAACAGGGATTAGTGGGAGCCCTCCTTAATGGATCCCAATCAATAGTATTCTCTTGGGTGACTTGGGAATTCCCCACCTCCTCGGTGTATGGGAGTGATTCATAAGATCACTACAGGGTGAGTGTCCCGAAGTGATTCGCTGTTCAAATGGGGAGTGGTTTCTCCCTACACAACACATGGGGGAGGTAGTTTTGGTAAGGTGATGAAGCCTCCTAGTACTGGTGGGTCATATCTCTTATGGGAATGATCCCATCTTACTTTTACCGACATAAAAGGGTTTACATCACCATCCTATGGATTATTTCTGAGGATGGGATGGGTTGTGGGCGTCCGGTAGCTGAGGTCATAGAAGAAGTTGTGGAAGAGGTGGTGTCATGAGGGATTACTACATTAACATTTCTCTTGACCAACACCTAAAAGAATTGGGTGATTTATTTTCTATGGCTAGGGTCCTATAAAGTAGGTGGATTCATTCATCAGTATATGTAAAAAGAAATCAATTTCCAATTTCCTAGTTCCATCAAATCTTTTGAAGACAGAGAGGGATCCATACTGAGAATTCCATATACCAAAGAACACCCAACATTTACTAGCCAAATTTTTGGTGAGTTCCATGCTGGGCCCACTATTTTCTTAGTGGGACCTAGTTCCAAATATATAAATGTGGAGACCTATTAATTGGATTATGTCTCAAACATTTCTAGACCCCATGTTGAGGACAATAATTTCACATTAGGTTCACCATTTCTATTTCTATTTCTTTCAATGGGGCCACTACATGTGTGTTAATGTGAACTGGTGTGCTTATTACCCTAAATTCCTACTTTCCAAATGTTGAAAGATTTCATCACTTTAAATGGAAATTACTACTCCTTAATTGAAATGGGATGATGGGATGTCAGTTCCTCCTACCATGAATTACTCCTTGGAACTCATCACCTAGTCCGGGTCTCCCTCATAGAGTTAATTCATGTTCATGGAACTTATTTTTGATGCCAAATATTTGTGGAATCCATTTAATTAAACTACTTATGTCTGTACAATCTAGTTTGGTCATGACAAGGAAGAAACTTTCAGTTAGGAGCGTAGTCATGTTGGGCATCAATGGCATGTCTGGACACTGGAAACATTGATGAACTGTATTCATCCTCATTGGAGGGAATGTCATGGAGGCATCTTATGTATAGAACCTAAGGAATCCTATACTGATCACGAGGTATCTAATTCCAGAGGCATATATCTTCCAAGTATTTCACCTCAAGCATCCCATGTTTTTTTGAGGTAGCTGACGCTATGAGAACATATCCTTCAAGGATTTCACCTTAACCATCCCATGTTTTACATGAGGTATATTTTTGGGGTCAAAAGTTTTAAATATTGTGGTAATAGAGTTGGTTGGTCAGAATGAATATAGATGCGGATCAAAGAGGTGTGTCCCTAGGACGGAAGATATCACACCTGTAATTTTACTGGTGGATGGATCAGAACACCCCATGGAGTCCGATCTGGGAGGTGTTTCCCATAAAGGGAAGATGTCACCCTATGAAGGTTGATTGAAACACCCCTTGGGGTGGATCAAGGAGGTATATCCCTATAAGGGGCATTGTTTTACCAATGTATGGATAATAAAACCCCATAGAGGCAGATTCGGGAGGTGTGTCCCATAAAGGGAAGATGTCACACCATAATGGTTGACCATAACACCCTTGGAGGTCGATCAGGGAGGTACATCCCTAGGAGGAAACACCTAAGTTTACCATTGGTTGGGATTAAAATTCAAAGTGGCATCTTACGTACCCTGTCCATAAGATAGGGATCAAAACCCACATAGTTTGATGCCATAGTTTAAGGTTGTGTGACATGAACAGTACGTGCAGTTTCACGTCATGTGGTAAGGATGCTAACATCATGAAGGGAACATTGATGAGGGATGTTGTGGGGCTTACGCATGAGATATTCCCTTCACAAGAGGATTTATCTTGGTTGGAGTTGGTTTGGAGATTATGTATTGAGATTTCTAAGGGACCTGGAGGAGATGTGTTCTCTCAGGTGGGAGGAATGATCTTACCAGGGATGTGGCCCAAAGAAGATCAGGATGGGTATGGATGTTGGTTTTGGACCTTAGGGAGGCTTCCTATATATTTTAGAATAGGAAGGGGATTATACCTAAGGAGGAGGCCCATAGGAGAATGTGGTTGGGGATTACCTGTGAAATTAGACCATATGATGAGTATGGTCAAGGATTACACATAGGAGAGGCCCATTTGAATGGAGGTTGGGGTTTATTTCTATAGAGAAGGACTATGGTGGTGATTAAGAGGATTTAATGGTCACCATTAACCTCTAATCCCATGTGAGTCATGATCAGTGTGAGAAACAAGAGGAACCAGTAGATCTGACACTTGTGTCATGAATGTAGAATCAATGAGAGATGATGTGGGGATTACATGTGGAAGATACCCAAGGATGATCTCATTCTATATAAGGAGGATATCATTACATGTGAGGGTAGGTGGTGGGGAGACCATTCCATGCCACTCATACATGGAGAATCCTATTTTTATTTCTCAAGGTAAATCCACAATTTAACATCAAGTGTTGTGGACGTTGGGACTAGAGAGTTTTACATCATGTAGCTCAGATGTAGATAGAATCACTCTACATACCTTGGGCTTATGTAAACACTGATCATGCACCTATGGGTGGGGCATGGATTTTAACTTCCATGTTATAACAATAGGAGGAGTGGATAGTCACAATGTCCACTTTAGCATGCCTATGTTGAGAAGAAATTAGAGTTAGTGTACCTATGCTAAGAAGGAAAAGGTAGGTGGGAGTATCAGGCCACACTTTAAGTTGAGTGGGACACATTAATGAATGGAACATTTAAAATAAGGACTTTAGGTGTAGTTTAACTGATCCCAGATGGGTTTGGGGGCACTGGGCACTCAACCTTTGCAAAGAGGTGTTAGCATAAGGGAGGCAGTATGGAGAGGTCCAAGAGGGAGGTTTCATGAATCTTAGATCCTTTAAAAGAGGTGATTCATGAAGATAAGGTTATTAGTGGAGGTCAAGGGATTATATAAGGATTAGGATTCACAAAACAAGGCGACCCTACCTCTAGATGAAGTCCTGGTTCATGAGAAGAGTGCTTCGTGAAGGCTGAATGCTTCATGAAAACTAAAGTAACCCATAGGGTCCTCTTTCTTTATGAAGGGAATAATCCTTTGTAAAATGCATCTCCACATGGGGTAGATAATTTTAAGAACACATTAAATGGGGCTTTTCAAATCCTAGGTACCTTTGATGATCCATTTTTGGTCTAGTTCATGATGATCAGGAGGTTCATGAATTGTGATAAATTGGAAGACAAAAGGTTGAGTAACCATCCTTAAAATATTTTATGATGTGGGTATTTATAGGAAAGGGGTTTCACAAAGATTTTAAGTGATTCATAAATAATTTGAGGGTTTCTTGAATGGGAGTGACTCCATTTTACTAACAATGGAACAACATCAATCGTTTACGCGATCCTGAATCACCGTTAGACTCGTAGAGGAACATCACCATGGATTCTTATGGTCAAGAAGCACTATCAGAATTTTAGAGGAGATCTGTTATGGCTTGACACATTCATACAAGGGAATTATCATCTAGGGAGCTTCTTGAGTACCATCCATTCATGAAGAGGCAAGGATTCACAAAGCATACCCTTAAGAGAGTTTTTTTGGGTCGTCTTGGCTTGGATTCATTTCGAACCGACCATTTATTTCTTGAATATTCCCATGAAATGTATTTCATCACCAAAATACATACATATAATAAATTAGTTTTATCTATATTCAACAAAACCTGGAACAACTAAAAAAATAGAATCTTATATAAGCATACTGACTCCATTAATTAACTCTCTATACCGATAGGATTCATACTTTAAAAATCCTTCTTTTAGTCCAGTGCTCATGATTTGAGATAGCCAGTACAAAGAAACCATGATTCCCATTTTAGTGAATATAAAACAAGGTATTCAGGGTATAAAACCCATTCCATTGGAAATTGGAAGGTTTATACTAGATCTCGGGCACTATCATCCCATACTATGGGAACATGGGGGTGGGTATAATTTTCTATAGAATTAAAACCTATCCCATGAGATGTATCTAATTTATAAATTTATAAAAATAAAAATAAGTAATGACATAACAATCCATACATATCAGTATGCTTGATGAAATAAGGTAATAACACAATTGATATATTAAAGTGGTATTTGTACTCAAGTAGCATCTAAATCCTAGTAGCTATCATGGTCAAGGAAATAAATATAGAAATGATTCTTTAGGATGAAATAATATAAGAATCAATATAACATGATTTAATGTTATAAAAAAATTACATATCACATAAGAAATTTATATGTACAAAATTATAGAATTTTATCAATAATAAATACAATAGGTAAAACATGAGACAATCCTTAGAATAATATCTTCTCGGTGATATTCTAGTAAAAAGTCATGTCAAACATAAACTAGGGTATAAAAATAATTCAAAGTTTCATTAGTTCATATCCAAACAGGGTGATAATAATGGTAAGGATAAAAATCGGCATAAAATTAATGGTTCATTAGGTAGGTTATCAAGTAGGTTATATCTCAAAAATAATGCACACTTTTAGAACCAAACAAAGGAACATATTATACTTGATTAGCGATTTGAATTTAAAATTTTAAATATTATAGTACTTTGCTAAATTAACCTTCCTTTTTTAAACATGTAGGGGGAATCCCCCTTTTTTACGAATTAAAGCCCAATATTTTTATTCTAGGCATAGGGATCCCATTGCATGGCCCATAGTTTTAGAGACCTTTGAATCCATAGTAAAATAACCATAAGCCCATGAAAATTAGGTTTATCCACAATAAACACCAATTGTATCCATGAGGCTTGGTTCAACACCATCAGAGGATGTCACCATGAACCACCATCTTCCGCCTGGGTCCCACTACGATCGATACTGTCTGACGAACCCTGATTTTAGCCCATCATCTGCATGCAGTTCCCAAAACATGGTCCTCTCTTCATCTATCATTTTGAAACACTACCCCAATGGAAAACCTCTACCTTCCACCATGATAACACTATAGAACGACTACGATTCATGGTTGGAACCCTCATAAAACTAGACTTTCCATCACCTATACTGCCCTCACTACATCACATACACGGTCTGCCACCCACCCACCTCTATCACAGTCCACCTTCTCCCTATACTTAAGTGTCACCTAAAAATACCCCAAATTTACGGATATTAGGGTTTGAACCCTTACTTTATGAAAAATTACAGGGCTACTTTAACCACTAGGTTAAGACCCCAAATGTAATTAAGATTCCTTTATTGAAACTTACAATTTAGATAAAGGGTATCCATTTAAAGAAGAAATTTTATTAAAAAAATGGGTATTAATTTTAATCTCTCACTAAAATAAAGAAATTAAATACGTTTACTTTAAAAAATTATATAAAAATATATCAAATAATGAGTTTTGAATAAACAGTTTTTACATAGAGAATAAATTTCCATGTAAAATGTTTACAAAAAGTTAAATTTTATAGAATAATTTTTTTGTGTGAAATTAAGTCTAAACCCCACTTTTTATAAACCAAAATGAGTTAGTGTATCAAAAATTATGTTATCATTCAAAAACCAAGGGAGATTTATGCCCAAACCATTTCTCCTAAATTTACCAACCCAACCATTATCGTGATATTAATGAAATCAATTAACCAAAGGATAATTATGGATTGAGAATTAAAATTCATTCACGAAACAATGGAAATGGATGATAGCAAAATATAAAATATGATAAGTAATATATGATTCCAGATAATAAAAACCAATTAATATTCATGTCTAGGTTCTGGTTCCATGTAATATATCATTCCTCATGTCACATAGTTAATGGGGGAAAATAAACCATTGCGTAATTCATGATCAAGCCATATATTTATATGAAATTATAGTGGATACAGTAAGGTGTTCCCTACATAACTTATAAATGAATATAAATACAATACTATGTATGTTAAAATGTTAGGAATAATTTTGAAAGGTAAAAAATATGAATAATTCATAGGCATGATTAACTATACTTATTCAAGTTGAACATAAACATTAATGAACAAGACTTAGAAATAATCAACTTTATAAAAAACTAAAAACAAGATTTACTAAAAAGGGAAAGAGTGATTCAAAGTTATAAAATAGTTCAATTTAAAAAACCATTGAGAATGATCAAATTTTTATATAAAAATTACCATTTAAATGCCATCCATTTACACATCCACATATAAAGTATATACTTTATTTTTTTTACAATTGACAGTCATGTCATAAGCATAGATGGAAAATTTATTCGAGGGGTTGAGACCACCTACCATAAACATCAGTGATATTTAACATATAAAATAATATAAAAGGAATACTACAATGACTACCAACATCACTAATTAAACATTAGAAAAGACTAGATAATAAAAAATCCAAAATAAAAATGCACCATAATTAAATAAAAATAAATACCAAATGAAAAATCAGAAAAGAATTCCTAAAATAGTTTTGATACAATAATGATCTGAATCCCATATTTAAATCCCCTTAAAAACCCATAAACTTCATTATAAATTATGAAATAATTAGAGAAAATCATATCATAGTCACTTCATATCAAGACAATGACAACAGGAATGAAATCAACCCATAGGGAGTTCTTTTAGATAAGAGGATATGAATCTCCAAGTCAATATGTGATTTCAATATACTTTAGTGATATAAAAAAATTATATTCTTAATCAAGATGATATGAATACAATTATAATAGAATAAGAGTGAAGGGGAGGAGAAAAATAATTATTATCTTTTATCTAGTATAAAAAATTACCCTTAGATTATCGATAAATCATGAAGCAAATACAGCGAGGGGGTAAGATCAATATGGAACCACGGAAAGGATCTTAGTTGGTAAAATGAAATAGGGTTTTTCAAGACCCCACTAAAGGTTTTAAAATAATGGGATAAAACATCCTAGATTTTCATTTATTTAAAAAACAGGACCTGGGGACACTAAGTGCTCATTACAAGACCACCGAGTACCCAATGGTCCCTCCAGAACCACCATCTCATTGTAAAGCCTCACAGGGTACCTAGTGCCACTCAAATTTCTAAAATGTTAGTGGTAGCTCTTATGGACCACACCCAAACTCTTAAAAATCCTATCAAATGCTCAATATATTTATTTTTTATTTTATCATTAAACCTAAAATTAATGATGAAATCCCCAAAATGAAAAAAAACTCCCTCTCCAGAACAAAAAATTCAAACATACCCTCTCTTTAGTCACTTAAATACAAAATAAAATCAAAATTCCACATTTAATTGATCCATTACGACATGAGTCTTTATAACCTCCACATCATAAAAAATTTGATCCCCAAAATACTAATATGACCATTCAAAACACACACCATGCTTCCAATACATGACTCCAAAATTCAAATCAAATCACCCCAATCCATATAATTCTATTACCCACAAGGATTACCAACCAATAAAACACTCATACATATCTGAAATCCTTATCATGTCTCTAATAAATTACTTTCCATTTAAAAATAAATTACTATATATAATGAAATTCTATCAACCAAAAAAATTCTAACTATAAAACACTAATACACACTCTAAACATTCACCCAATATCTGATTCCAAAATTCTAAAATCTATACAATACACTCTATACCTCAAAATTATAATATAAAAAGGTATTAATAAGATACTAAAAACCAAAAAAATCATTAAACACACAACTTCCCATTCCTATGACACTCCTCATTATATACATTTTATAATATTTACCTACATTTTTCCCACATCTCTATCCCATTTTATAAAATACACCCAATTTTTTAAAATGATTTAACAAAAAAATAAATTTATATTTCAAAATAAAATCTCATATCCATTTAAAAACATTTAAATACATAAAATTAGGTCATTTTAAAAATCAACATTGAGAAAACCCCTTTCTAATGTCACTTTACAAAAACATATCCATTTCAAAATAATAATTACTTTTAAAAAACCTTATTTTCAATTAAAGCATAGATTCATAGAGAAATTTATTTAATTTGGAAACACCAACTAGTATCATATTTCTAACCATGTATGATAACACAAATATACCTCAATGAAATTTCAGACAATAGCAGGTATCAAACTTGAGGACTAGATGTCAAAACAAATTTTGACTATACACAAATAAACATAAAAATAATAACACGCTACAAAATTCAAGATATGATAGTTTCTATAATATTCCACTAAATAAGAAACTTGTAACATGTTTAAAAGTAAAACATTATATGAAACAAAAATCATGCTCAGGAATGATACACTAAACCGACATGCCAAAGCAGTAAAATTATCTATAAATTCTACAATACATTATTAAAAACACAATAGACCATCAATCTTAACAATGTGTATATGTGAATGAATTTAATTAATTATATAAAAACTAATGATGTTATGATACCCTCCACCATTTCACCTCATAGGACAACAATAAAGAGGAATGACCCCAAAGTTGTCCTCAAATAGGGCCCAGGTTGGAGACTAGCACCAAGGGTATAAATCACTCAAATGGGATGCATTAACCTCAATATGTTGAACAAGATCGAGAGATAAGATAAAAAACCACCAAGAAATCCATCAAAATATATAATAATCAATATAAAAAAAATGAATTTCAAGTAATATACATAAAATTACCAAAATAAAATAGTAATAAGGGAAATCCTAAAGCTGTAACTACATTGCTACTCCAACCACCATGCTAGTAGTGTTCAACTCCTCCTATAAACTTAAAAAATAGTTTATATATATATGATGGGTGAGAATAGAATGTTTACTCAATAGAATCATACCGAATATATCTAATGAAAATTTGAAAATATAATACTAATAATCTAATGAATAAATAATAGAACCAACATGTGCCAAAAAGGAAAACTAACTATCCCAGCCTCACCACAACCCACTCACAAAATAACACACCCAAGAAAAAAAATAATATCTTGAGAAAATAAGTAAAGGCACCCCGCATTCACTTCTCCACTAAGTTTCCATTATCACTACCCAATATAAAATGCCTTATGCTCCTATTCCTTCCAAGTATACCAGTCATCATGTATCACACCACGTCTGATGTGGTTTTGGTCACAACCCTACCTACCAAAGCCTCCTGCACAACCCAAAATCATGTGATGACATTAGTCAATATTCTAAAATCTCATACCACATTTGTATAATCATCCAAACCATCACATGTCAAATCACTAACTCATAAGTAGGGAAGTACAATATCATGAAAATGAAGTACATCAACCTCATTCTCTCATCATACCACACATGACCCCAACCATATATCACATCCTATCATCACAAGGAATAATCACTAACTGTTCCATCATAATAAAGTACTCATCATCAACTGGGTACCATAACCACATACCATTACCAAAGGAAGAGCAGGAAATTGGGGGAAATCATTTACCAATGCCTTCACCAACCCTAATGTTGGGGGAAAACCCCCCTAAAACATTTGAGATCTGGTATGTATTACTCGATGTGGGTGGAGATTATATAGAAGTAACATAAAAATAAATGCATATATAATCTCACAAAAAATCCAACTTAAGGGTCCACATCAATAGTACTATCATAGCCCACAATACTACCACATCACCACATGACATCCACCACCAAATACTACCACCACTAAACGCAAATCACTATGAAATATAACAACATTACATTACAAAATTCCTATTTTTATTTTTTAGTTAAACTAATTTCTATATTTACCATTTTACCATCCAAGCTCTTTTTATTAATCTATTTAATTCCATATTAAATGAAAACCAATATAGATATCAGCTACTTTTTTCCAATTCATTTACCAACATTAAATTCATAAATTAATTACCACTTATCAAATTCCTATCCCATTCCATTTTCATTTCATCATTATTTATCACTTCCCATTACTACCAAACAACTATAACCACATTCCACGACACAAAAACCCAACCATATAACAAAAACCACCATCACATCTTATTCCTAACCACTTTCATATCCTATATATCACACAATAATAATCAACCAACCACTACCAACTATCCCTCATTATATCCCATGGAAAGCCACTAACAACCCTGTTTCCCATTAGATTCTATACCCAAACTGGTTACCCCCATCAGTGTACAAAACCAACAAGATCCACACAAGCTATAAGATAACAAAAAACACACCAGTAGGGAACAAAAAAATATTTTACAACTCAAAAAAATCATAACTATTCAATTATATATTTAAATAGGTCTTACATAACATTTTATCAATTATAGCATGGTCATATTCATAAAATTTTCATATTTTCACACAACCAGTTCATATCCATCCATAAGTAATTAATATTTTATGAATAGCGAGATCAAAATTTAAAAAAATACATGGTTCATTATTAATAGTGAAGCACACATAGAACAGTGATAACAATTTATAATTACAGCATCATCAAGTATCAAGGAAAGATTAAGAAGTAATAACAAGAAACTAGATAAAAACATACAAACACATCCCCCATTACCCTTTAAATGTTAGTTCATATGATTCATTATCTTGTTAAGTCAATATGTATTACCCACCCAAATGAAAAAAGCAATCCAAACCCAAAAATTCAAAATAATATGGAGAGATCAAGGATCCACTACCTCAAAAAAGTCTTTTTTAATTCTTTGTGTAATACCCATGCAAGGAGAAGATGAATGTTGGGATAAAATCACTCAAGGGAATACTAAGAAGTTATAAAAAACATAAGACACAACATATACCATCAATATTTAGCCACAAAATAACCCAAACCATCCATATTTCTCAACCCAATTTTTTTTGGGATGATTAAAGGAGGAGAAAGAATGGATGAGGGAGAGGAAATACACCAAGGATTGCTAAAAATCAATTTCCCAATAATAAGGTTCAAATATGATGAAGAGGTTCTGAAAGACCTCACAAAATCTCACCCAAGTCACCCAAGAGTAAAGAGAGAAGTCATGTTAGTGATGATATTCAAAGAGGTTTGAGAATTTAAACCCAATAGTTAAATTAAAAGACCATGAATCAGAACACTTACCCACACCATGATCATTAAGTTTTCGCCTACTACTACTACATAACCTAGAAAGCTACACTATAATTATCTTTGTCCCAACTAGACTCTAAAATCCATGTCATTGATCACACCGAGATCCTATAATCCCAGGGTAAGGCTATAGCGCAACCCATGCACCACACCACAACTACCCTTAAGTCAATATAGACATAAAAAATCATCCACTCAAGCATCCATTCTGTAAGGGATTCTATTAGACCACAAATAACCCGACTACAGACTTATTATTCCATAACACTAGGAATGATGGAACTCCCGTCATATTCAAAGGGACACTAAAAGAAGACTCTCTACACTACTACAAAAACGGGCTTTATCAGCACTCAAATCGGGCTTTATCAGCGCTAAAAAAGTGCTGTAAAACTCAGCGCTGATAAAGGAATCCTTTATCAGTGCTAAAAAATCACTCATAAAATACACATTTATCAGTGCTAAAAGAGTGCTGATAAAGGCATCCTTTATCAGCGCTATTTTAGTGCTGATAAATGTGTATTTTATCAGCACTGTTTTAGCACTGATAAAGGATTATTTTATCAGTGCTAAAAAAGTGCTGATAAATTCCCTGTCTACTGCAAAAAAATTTCTGCAGTAGCACACCCAACCATCACTAGAAAATAATTCATCATCTCAATAAGTATACCCATAAAAAATTAACACATAAATCATAAGCTAATTACACCAAGTATACCCATACACCATTAACACATAATTCATAAGTTAATTAAATACATAAAGAATTCTATTCAGAATTCAAGGGGTTGGGGAGGTTGTTCAGGGGTTTTGGGTGGCTATTCAAGGGGGGTAGGGGGTGTCCGGGGGGATGGGGGTGTCTAGGGGGTGGGGGGGGGGCTGTCTAGGAGGTTGGGGGGCTGTCCAAGGAGGGTGTTGGTGTCCAGGGGGTGGGGGTGTCTAGGTGGTGGGGTGGTGTCTAGGAGGGGGGGTGTCCAGGTGAGGGGAGGGGGGGGGGGCTTTCCAGGGGGTGGGTGGGGTGTCCGAGGGGTGGGGGTGGTCCGGGGGGTTGGTGGGGCTGTCCAAGGTGGGTGGGGTGGTGTCTAGGAGGGTGGGATGGGGGAGTCAGGGGGGATCAGGGTGTCCAGGGGGGTGGGGGGAGGTCTAGGTTGTTGGAAGGGCTGTCCAAGGGGGGTAGTGTGGTGTCCAAGGAGGGGGGTGTCCAGGTGGGGGGGGGGGGTGTCTATGGGGTGTCCATGGGGGTGGGCTAGTGTCCAGGGTGTCGGGGGGGATTTCTAGGGGGTGGGGGGATGTCCAGGGGGGGGGGGGGTTTAGGGGGTTGGTGGGGCTGTCCAAGGGGGTGGGATGGTGTCTGGGAGGGTGGGGGTGGCCGTCCATGGGTGGGGGGGTGTCCAGGGGGTTGGGGGTATGCAGGTGGTGGGGTGGTGTCAAGGAGGGGTGGGAGTGTCGTCCAGGGGGGGTAGTGGTTGTCCAGGAGGGGTGGGGGTGTCCGGGGGGGGGGGGGGGGGTGTCCATGGGTGTGTCCAGGGGGGGTGGGGGTGTCCAGGGGGTTGAGGGGGATTTCCAGGAGGTGGGGGGTGTCCAAAGGGGTGGGGGTGTCCAGGGGGTGGGTTGGTGTCTAGGGGGGTGGGGGTGGTTTAGTGGGTTGGTGGCGTTGAATCTTATATGTCACAAAGGACCCATGGATCGTTCTCATAAAGGATCAAGACAATACGAATGCATTTGGTCAGATTTCCATAGGTCAATTGTTTTTTTCACTTAAAATTGTGTCCAATTTAAACAAAAGAGAGACCCTTTAAGTGGTACCAGACACACCGTGCTTTGGATTGAGGTGGGGATAACTTTTACATGTCAAAAAAGACCTGTGGATCGTTCTCCTAAAATATCAAGACAATCCAAATGCGTTTGGTCAAATTTCCGTAGGTCTGTTGTTGTTTTCACTTAAAAATTTGTCCATTTTAAACAAAAGTGAGACCCTTTGAGTGGTACCAGCCACACTGTGCCTCAGATTAAGGCAGTTATGACTCATGAACGTCATAAAGGACCCTTGGATCATTCTCCTAAATGATCAAGAAAATACGAATGCGTTTGGTCGGATTTCTCTAGGTCAGTTGTTGTTTTCATTTAAATTTTTTTCCATTTTAAACAAAAGATAGAACCTTTGAGTGGTACCGGCCACAACATGCCTCGGATTGAGGTTGGGATGATTCTTACATGTCAAAAATTACCCTTGTATTATTCTCCTAAAATATCAAGACAATCCAAATGCGTTTGGTCGAATTTCCGTAGGTCAGTTGTTGTTTTCACTTAAAAATTTGTCCATTTTAAATAGAAGAGAGACCCTTTGAGTGGTACCGGCCACACCATGCCTTGGATTGAGGCGGGGATTACTTGTACACATACCTAATGCACCCTTGGATCGTTATCTTAAATTATCAAGACAATCTGAATGCATTTGGTCGGATTTCTATAGGTTAGTTGTTGTTTTCACTTAAAATTGTGTCCATTTTAAAGAAAAAAGAGACCCTTTGAGTGGTACCAGACACATCATGCCTTGGATTGAGGTAGGGATGAATCTTTCATTTTACAAAGGACCCTTGGATCATTCTCCTAAAGGATCAATACAACCTGAATGTGTTTGGTTGGATTTCCGTAGGTCAGTTGTTGTTTTCACTTAAAATTTTATCCATTTTAAACAGAAGAGAGACCCTTTGAGTGGTATCGGCCACACCATGCCTTGGATTGAGGCGGGGATGAATCTTACACATCACAAAGGACCTGTGTATCGTTCTCCTAAAATATCAAGATAATTCGAATGCGTTTGGTCTAATTTCCATAGGTCATTTGTTGTTTTCACTTAAAAATTTGTCAATTTTAAACAGAAGAGAGACCCTTTGAGTGGTACCGGACACAAAGTGCCTCAGATTGAGGTGGGGATTACCCTTTGAGTGGTAATTTACACAATCCGAATGTGTTTGGACACTAACAGAACAAATGAACACTTTCGGTTTGCGGGATCTGGAACATAAAAAACTTGTACCGCTTGTGATGCCATTATAAACTGTTCGTCTTTGTACCCTTCTTTACTAAAATCAACTTTCACAAATCCCCATTCATCTATTTTAACACCACTACTGTTATCAAACCATTTTCATTGAAAAATATTAAATTGGAATGTCGTATAATCTAACTCCCATATTAGTTTGATAATGAAAAAGTATGACATATTTTCATAAATTGGATTTCTATCCTTACTACCAGAAACATGCATCGCTTCAGCCACTAGTGTAACTCCAATATTTTTCATGGTGCTATCTTCATCATGTTCATTTGTATATAATGTATAACCATTAATTACATAACCACTATAAGATAATACATACACACTTGGTCTAGTGGCTAGCCATCAAAGTCGTTCTGAAATTGAATTCAGATTTTCTTCCAACTGCTTAAAAAAATGGTCCTGAAACCATCCTATAAACTAGTGATTATGTGTATTTGATAACCATTTTTCAGCCCTTTATGGATTTAACTACCTAATTTTTTTTTGTGAGTTTTAATATATGGAGCAACCTCCCAACTGTTATTCAAAACATAAATGTGGGCTTGCTCCCGATCTGTAATGCTGATTGTCACAACATCTCTTACAGAAATTCCCTCACCCTCAATGCGTCCAGTGTGATGAGATTTCGGGAGAACAATGCTTTCCACATCAAATAGGTATTCGGTACAAAATTCAATGGCTTCCTCAACAATATATCACTCCACTATACAACCCTCTGTCCGACTTCGATTTTTGACATACCCTTTCAAAATCTTCATATACCGTTCAACATGATACATCCATCTATAGTGCATAGGACCACAAAGTCGAATCTCTCCCACCAAGTGAATCATCAAATGAACCATCATATCAAATAATTTTGGCGGGAAGAACATTTCTAATTCACATAATATGATGAAAATTTCTTTTTCCATAGCTGGAAATTTCACCGGGTCTAAAACTTTACTACATATAGATTTTAAAAAGAAACAAAGTTTGGTTAATGTATGACGAAAATTATTGGGAAAAATGAAATGTAAAGATATAGGAATTAGATATTTCATCAAAACATGGAAGTCATGTGATTTTAAACATTTTAACTTCAAATCATTCATTGACACAAAGTTCTTGATATTTGATGAATACCCCTCTGGAACCTTTACATCATCGAAGAAGTTGAAAAAATTGTATCTCTCCTCCCTAGAAAGAGTATAAGAAGCTGGAAGAAGAAACATTCTATTTTCACCCTTCACAAGATCCAACTCTTCTCGTATTCCCATGTCAACTATGTCCAACCTTTCCTTAATTAAATCCTTTTTTTTCTAGGGGCATTTAGCAACGTTCCGATAACACCATCACATACATTTTTTCCACATGCATCACATCAAGAAAATGTCTGACGTACAAACAATTCAAGTATGGTAATTCAAAAAAAACTGATCTCTTTTTCCAACCGATTTTCGTAAGGTTTTTAGAAAATGGTTTAGAAAAAATAGTGTTCACATATTTTACTTTCTCAAACAGCTGATAACCTATTAGTGGAGATGGTGCTGCGCATTGTTCTAAACTTCCATTGAATGATGTCGTCCAAGATCAGTACTTATGCCGACAAGGTAGAAATATACGATGTCATAGAAACATAGATTTAGATGAATGTTTCAACCTAATTGATTCTGTATCTTCTTCACACATGGGACACCCTTGAGTTCCTTTAATTCTATATCCTGACAAATTTTCATAAGCAGAGAAATCATTTATTGTCCCATACAACATCACTCTCAATGTGAAGTATTCACTTTTATAATCATCATACAACATAACACCTGAATCCCACAATAACTTCAAATCCTTTATCAAAGGATCCAAATAAACATCAATATCGTTACCTGATTGTTTTGGTCCTGATATAAGCATAGATAACATGATGAATTTCTTCTTCATGCATAACCAGGGTGGAAATTTATAATTTACCAACATAACAGGCCATGTACTATGAGTGCTGGTTTGAAAACCAAAAGTATTTACGCCGTTTGTAGATAACATAAGACAAAGGTTTCTTGTATCTTTTCCAAATTCAGGATACTCATGATCAATTTTCTTCCATTGAGGAGAGTTGGCCGGATGACGTAATTTCCCATCTTTATTTCTTTTATCTGCATGCCACGACAATTGTCTTATAGTTTCTTCACTTCTATATAGATGCCTAAACCTTTGAATGATTGGAAAGTACCATAAAAATTTCGTAGTATTGGATTCATCTTTCTTGTATCAAGAAGCACCAAACTTTGGGCATTTTGTAAGTGATTTTTTCTCCTTGAGAAACAATATACAGTCTTTTGGGTAGGCATGTATTCTTTCATAAATCATACCCATCGAGCGTAGCATTCGTTTAGATTCATATGTCTGGCTTGGGAGCTCATTATCTTCAGGGAGCATGTCATTCAAGAGAGCAAGTAGTTCCATAAAACTGACATCACTCCATCCATTTCCTGTTTTCAATTTATACAACTTCATTACAACTGAAAATGTTGTATACTTGGTGCAACCAACATACAATGACGTCTTTGCACAACTCTTTAAATTATCAAATAATTTTGGGAAATCACGGAGTTCATATTCAATTGTCTTTGTCATTTCCCTCAATACGATCTTCATCATCATTGACATCTATAATTATATCCTCCATACGGTCTTCTTTATTATCCATATTTTTATTCATATCTGATGATCCAAAAAATGTAGTTTTATCCCATCCAGTAGCTACATTCTCTTTTTCTCCATGTTTATTCCAACATTTATAACTCCGATCTATTTCGTGACATATCAAATATTCTTACAACTCCTTTGGAGTAAGTAGTCTAGAATAACAACAACGTAAACACGGACAAAGGATTTGAGAAGGATCCTTTGCGTGATCCTTTGCGAATTTGATGAACTCTTTCACTCTGTTCTTGTACTCTATTGTCAAACGATTAGCATCTATCCAATCTTTATTCATCTTCATCCTATTTGAATCTCAAATATTAGTATTTATGGTTCAAGTACACAAAACAAGACTTCCAAATACAATATAAGAGAACCAATTCCTTATAAAAATAGATATTAATAGAGCATAACCATTAGTATTTATTCATCTTCATTAAATATAATTACTTTAGATTCATTATAGTTTCCTCAAATCACCCCTGACCAAACACAAGAATAATCAAGAATGATACATCTACCACTCCTAGGTCTCTGCCCTACATTCAATATCATCATGCCAAAATACCCATATATCCACATATACACATGTCATAAACACATAAAAAACCATATCCACATCAGAACCAAAGAACCAATATGGATTTCAATCAGGTTACTCGACTCAAGTGGTGGTGTGTAAGAAATAATGAGAAAATATAATAAGTATATAGTCACACATAAATCTCAAACTAGTGTTAATAATCTAATAAACCCAAGGTATCATTCCATCTATCAGAATACTCTGAAGGAGCCCATATGCGACAATAGTCCCAGGTGGTGAAGGTTCCTGAGGAGGAAGGGGCGAACACGCACCTATTGGGGTTCGAGGTCAGGTCACTGAGGTTGAAGGCGGCCCGATACTCCTACAAGGGTTCATTCCATATTTCACAAACCATGTCCTAGTACCCTAGGATGTTAACCCACTACTGGTGGAAGTGAAACCATTCTTGATGATCATGCCATGAAGAAATGGAAACCAAGAGGGGGGAGTGGTTCAAAATACTTCAAGAAAGATGGAAAGACATGGTATTTGAGAATAGGTTAGTGGCTTTAATGTTTTATAGACACCTATCCAATAGACTTCACAAGCAGTGATGGCCCCTGCAGTTGTTGCACCAGGTGAAACTGTCAGCTGAGAAGCTGAGATCAATGAGGCCCTTCCTAGCCATGAACTAAACAAACTCCATGATGGCCTTCCTCTGGAATGGGCTTCTACCTTTCCTTTCCTTTGGGTTGGAAATTAAATTAAATTCACCCCCAAAAAACAATGGATGGTGGCCGGTATAGAAGGTATTTTGTTCACTCCATAGAGATTCCTTTTGAAGAGGGTCATAGCTTCCAAAAACAAAAGTCATAAGGAAGGAGGTGTCACCGTTGGAAACCTTGGTAGTGATGAATTTATTGAAATCTTGAACAATCTCAACAACATATTTATTGTGCTAAAATACCCATTTGTGTATATTGTAGGGGTTAGAGTGTAGAAATCCATGAAACTTAATCTTTCAGGAGAATTATATGATTATTATAGGGTTTTTTGTGTTATTTGACAACAACAACAATGACATTATGCTTTTTGATTTCTATGTTGAGGAAGTATGATTTAACATGGGCACTAAGACCATGAGAATTAAATATGAAGATAATAATGATGGGTAGGATAGGGCTCTGGTATTGGATCTAGTGCTAGTAGCCTTATTGAAGTGGGAGGATGATCTCTCATTGAGGTCCCTTGATTTTGAACATGTTCATAATACCTTCTGGTTGGTAAGATTCATATGAGTGGGAGATGAGGATCCAAAGAGGAAGTGGAAGGATGGATAATGAAACTTGGGGTCTGGTGAGGGAGTTCTCTTTGGATCAATAAGTATTTGGAGCTGGATGAAAGGCTCAGAGCTAAGGGAGACAGAACAAAAACTTCTAGGAAGGGGCATGGACACTACAAAGAAGCAGTCAGTAACCTCAGCGAGGGAGAAGGATAGATATGGAGGTAGGGGTGGCAAGGCTAGAAATCTTGGTGGTATGGGAATAATGCCATACAAGTGCACTTCCAGACAAATTCACTTAGATAGCATGAAGAAAATAATTGGGGAACCCCTCGAAGAAAATAGGGTTCAAGCATTGGATGACCTAGAAATGCCTCAAAACTGGGTGGTGTTTTCCTTAAAGAAAAAGTTTATCCTTCATTCCTTAATTTAAGGTGACATGGTGTTGGATCTAAGGGAATCAATGATACCTAGGAGGAATCTAGTGAAACTGGAATCCAAGTGGGAAGGACCTTATATTTTTCATAAACTTCACTCTGATATTGTAAACTCATTGATCACCATTGATGATGAGCATATCAATATTTCCACCAATACTAGGTTTCTCAAGAGATATTTTACATGAATAAACCATCCCTTTATTATGAGATATACATATTTTAACTAAAAATCCAACATCCTAATTATGTGTTGTTTTGTGTGGTGTTGAGCTGCCACAATCCCCTTCTCACATCAGGTCGTTATTCTTGCATGACACGCCAAAAATTATGGGACACACCCCATTTGGTCTATGAATATTGAACATAAACCTTTTTCATACTCTACCCATATTTCACATGGTGTAGGGACTCTATGGATGGAAAATTCACCTCACCCTCACTATATGTTCTAGTTGCATGATATGAAACTATGTGACATTTTGGTAAAATATATTCAACCTTAAAATACATTATCATAATCCTAATCACAAGATATTAAAATGTGTGTCCAATGTTCTCATTGCATGAAGTTAAAAAACATGGTTCATGTCCCTATTGTCTGATATAAAACTTTGAAATGAATTTATCCTTCAACCAAGAGGGCTCCCTCTTTTTGATGCTGATCACTTACCGCACCATGTTTAAGAACTAAATAAGGATTGATCCCCATTTAATATCATGGGATATGAAGAGAATAAAAAATTATATATCATTAGCTCAGATCACTCATTGAACTACCTCAACACTTCCATAAATGAAAACAAGTTTTTCTCTCACTCACAGATGTACTCCATCTATTAAAAAATTGCATTCAATATATTAAAAAAACAAAACATTGTGGTCAACCATTTTTGAAAATAAATATTTCATTTTTTATAAATGAAAAAATTCACAAGGAATTCTATTTTCCTAACTTAATATACTTTTATAAAAAGAACAAAACACATATTAAGAAATCCCTTTTAAATAAAATCAACCCATGTCAAACATTCCCCAAAGATTCCACATTTTGATTTACAGTAAAAAAACTATACTAATATAAAATCCTAGAATAATGGAGTAATGATAAAAAAAAATTAATCAAGGTTAGATAAAAACTAAACTGTATAAAAAGTAAATAATTAAGGTAATCAATGAGAGTAAGTCTGGCTGGAGGAGCTCCCAGATAACTTGATGCCTTTGCATCGTAAAGATTGTAATTTGATCCCGTCTTTTAGACTCTTGTAATCTTTTCTTTCTTTTTGCTAATAAATATGCTTTGGTCCTTTGACCAAAAAAAATGAGAGTAAGTCATAATCACAAAATCATCCATTAAAATAATTATAGGAAAGAAACTAATTTTAATTGGAGAAACATAGGATGATATCTGACCTATAGGTTCTAATGGAAATTGACTCACTCATGGAACACCACCTGGTTATGTGACTAGACAATAAATATAAGCAAGGCCTCTTGGGGACATCAAAAATAGACTCAAGTGATCACCTCAAGGCTAACTAGAGTAGAACCCACTTGATTACTCACAAATATAAGGTCTCCCATGTACCAACTACCAAACATAAAGCAAAGTATTCATCACAATGATCAATAATAAAATCCCAAAATCAAAAAATGATTTGGAAAACATGACTTAAACATATCATTAACTTATTTTAGGTATATCTAGAAACTTTTTTTGGGGTCTGGAAATGTGAAGATCGAGGGAGGCAGAGGTCCGGCAATGCGAAGATCGAGGATGGCGGAGGTCCGGCATGCGAAGCTCAGCGGGTGGGGGAGGACCGACAATGTGAAGCTCAAGGGCGATGAAGGTCCGAAAACGCAAAGCTCAGTGGGCGGCAGAGGTCCAGCAAAGCAAAGCTCGAGGGTGGTAGAGGTCCTGAAACGCAGAGCTCAGCGGGAAGCAGAGGTCCGACAAAGAGAAGCTCGAGGGCGGCGGAGGTCCGGCAACGCGAAGCTCAGCGGGCAACGGAGGGGAGTCACAGGGTTCCAGTACCACGAGAGCTTTTGTTCGTGATAAAACGATGACACTATGCCACAAACTTTATAAAAAAATGGACTATAGTTTTATCAGCGCTTAAATTTTAGCGCTGATAAATGTATCCTTTATCAGCACTTTTTTTAGCGCCGATAATTGTACTCTTTATCAGCACTAAAAAAGAACTGATAAATCCTTCCTGTATCAGCACTAACATTTTAGCACTGATAAAGGGATTCTTTATCAGTGATTTTTTAGCATTGATAAAGGGTCATTTTATCAGTGCTTTTTTAGTGCTGATAAAGGTTACCCTGTATCAGCGCTAAAATTTTAGCACTGATAAAGGGATTCTTTATCAGCGCTAAGCAAAAACGCTGATAAAGAACCCCTTTATTAGTGCTAAAATTTTAGCACTGATACAGGGTTTCTTTATCAGCATTTTTGCTTAGCGCTGATATAAGGTGGCGATTCCCTTGCCTATTTTTATAGTAGTGCAAGGACTCCATGTCATAGCTCATATAAATTTCATAACCACCTCTATAGAGGAAGAGACACTAAAACCATACTACTCAGGACCCTACTCTATATGACTTCAAATGCACTGCAAGGGACTCTACTATGTTGCAACCTTTATCTAAATGCTACAAGATCCCCATAAAACTAAGTTTTTAACCCAAAATCAACCAAATTATCCTCAAACCTCCTTATTAACATCTAAAACCCAAATATCACCATTTAATTATCTAGTAAAGTCATGACCATTACATTAGATACCTCTAAAATGATTATTATTACTTATAATCAAAACTAGCCCCATAAAATAAAGATAAAAAGGGAATTTTGAACAACAATACCACAAGATACCTCTTAGGAATTCCATTATTGTAAAGACACAACCGCCATCCAGGAAAAATAACAATAGAAACAACCATATTTCATAAATCAATAAAACAATTCTCTCTTTATATCACTAAACCAGAAAATTTTTGGAAAATAAGGTACAAAACAATTTTGGGTACTATGCATGAATCTATGTCTCTTGATCCCAAGTACTCTTTTCAAGACCACCATGCCTCCAGAACACACGAACCAAGGTAATGTAATGCCCAAACAACACCTTCTCTTGATGATCCTGAATCTCAACAAACCACTACACAATTGTTATGTCATCCTTGATATCCAATTCTCTCCAATCAATGACATGAGATTTATTGTGAATATACCATTGAATATGGGATATGTGGAAGATGTTTTGGATCATGTACAACTATAGTGGAACTTCCAACTAATACACCACCTAACCAATGCATTCTAACACCTCGAAAGGCCTGAAAAATAAAGATAAATATTTCTCCCCAAACCAATCCTCTACTACCCCCAGTGAAGAGAAACCCTTGAGAACACATAATCTCCAACCTCAAAATCCAATGGTCTTCTCCTACAGTTAACAAAAGACTTATGAAGGTCCTACACTACATTCATCTACTCTTGAACTATCTAGATCCTTTTCCATCATATTTTACACCATATATGGACCAAGACCTATTGACTCTCTAACCTAAGTCCAACACAATAGATATCGACAAAAAAATCTATAAAAATCCTTGAATTTAGTTGTACCAATGAATGGGTGATAACTATTATTATAGGAAAACTCAACCAATAATTAGTGCTTCACTCATGATTCTATAAAGGTCAAAACATAAGACCATGATATACCCTCCATCTTTCTAATGGTTCCATCAATCCATAAATCATTATAGGTATGAAAAGTAGTGATAAGGAATGTATGAGATACAAAATAATGTCGTAATCCAGCCTAGATCTGTGAGTAAAATGGAGGATCCTAATCATATATTATGGTCCTCAGTACCTCATAGAGACTCACCACCTCATCCATGTACCACCTCACCAAAACATTCATGGTACCCAACTCCCAAATCATTATAAAAAGGCCTATTTTTTTTATTTGAACCATAATCACCCAAAAACATCATATTATAACTTTTCCCTGGGTAAAGAAGAAAAAAAATACATTTATATATCCTACCACTTCTACTCGGTGACATAAAAGTTATATAATAACCATCCAAGTACATGGTGTGCTACTTTCACCTATTGAAAGTCCACATACCATGCCATGAAATCTGACACTTACCACTTAATCCTAGGAAACAACATCTTCTTCCTTAAAACATGATTAATCTTGGTCATGCATAGATGCACTGCTAAGGTTTGGATGTGAAACTCATATATAACTCCCTCATTCAAGGCCAATGGAACAAACAACCACCCTTGAAACAACATCCAATTCTGGCCATCCTCTAAACACCCCGTTGGTATCATGGATGATATGGTCTCTCATTACCTCCACCTCAGAGTCTCCTCACTAAGACCCCTCCAACTACTGCAAAAAATAATATTACACTGTCATCTAAAATAAAAACCCTATTCCATAGTTTCTCTATGTTCCATGATGTAAATATTCCAACTCCACCTCCACCCTCCAGGCATCCTTATAATATCTTACAATTTATCCGTGTAACTTCCTACTCATCACATTTGCTACAAAATTAAACTTTACTAGGTCTAGGAGATATCAAAATCAAAATACTAAAGAAACTCCATCCACATTAACTGATATAGATTCAGATCCAACTGAGTGAAAACATACCTCAAACTCTTTCGGTCCTTGAAGACAAAAAAAGTGTTCACCAATGAGGTAACACCACCACATGTTTTGGGAAAACACTACTGTCACCAAATCTCAGTCATGGGATACATAGTTACAATCATAAGGATGTAACTTACTAGACCCATAGTATATAACCCCCTTTACTACAACAAGAAACATCCTAAATATTGTAATAAATAATTAAAAAATACCTCAAACATCATTCACTACTCGAGAAACCAAATCATTGAGGAACTAATTAGATTCCCCTTCAGGTAGTCAAAAAACTACCTAACATAGACCGGTTTAGAATAAGGTCTAGTCCTTATTAATCAGGTTTGTTAATAGCGATAAATTGAAAGATTATTCAGAAAAAAACCTTTTATAATAGCCTAAAACACTAAGGAATCTACAAACCTTTTCCATGTTCTTGGGTTCTAACTAAGAAAAAACTCCCTCAATATTCATTAGGTCCATGAACACACCTTTCTTAGAAACTATTGTCCCATGTAAGTCCACCAATAATATCCAAAAAATTACACTTGGAAAAATTCATATAGATTTGATAATTTTGGAGAACCTACAGGGAAACTCTCAGGTGATAAAAATTCTACTCCTATAACATTAAGTATATAAGGATTTCATTAATGAACATAACCATGAACTGGTCCAGAAACTCTCATAACACTAAGTTCATGAGTTCCAGGAACATAAATAGTGCATTCATGACACCAAATGACATGAATATGAATTTTAAGTGTGTATTCCTACACTAAAAGTAACTATTCATGATATAATCCTCTTTTACCCTCATTTGGTGATATCTAAATGCAAACTGATCTTTGAAAAACAACTAACTCTCTTCAGTTGGTCAAACAGATCATATATCCTTAGAAGAGGGTAATAAATCTTAATTATAACCTAGTTAAACCCATGGTAGTCCATGAACAACCTTATATTACTATTAACCTTTTTTTATAACATCACTGGATTACCCTAAGTAGATACACTAGGATGGATGAATCCCTAATATAACAAACTATCAATCTATATCCTCAACTCCTATAGCACTATTGGTTCTATACGATAAGGATACATTGAGACCAAAGATGTTCTTGGATCTAAATCTATTCTAAAATCAATATCACAATGTGGTAGTAGTGTCATAACCTGATCCAATAAGATATATATGAAATCTTTAATAACTCTAGGGGCCTCTATTTCCTGAGCTTCTACTAAAAAAAATCTTCCAACTAAGACAAGATAGGGTTATCACACCTAAGGAACTTCCAGTAACCTTGATCACTAATGAACAACACTTTATAAACTTCCATATCATTATATCTACTCTCACCCAAAATAAATAGATAACCCCATAAATAGAATACAACAAACCTAAGCTAAGTATGATAGTGTGTGCAAGTATCTTCAATAGGAATAAGTCACCCATTAACTGATGCTTTCCCATCATCAATATACACCCCCAACACACATCAAATAGCCTAGAATGAACTTCAACTTGTGTGGATAATACTAGGGGTACTTCAATTTTCTCCACTTATAGTCATAATGAAAATACTAAAGAAGGCAAAACAAAGGAGTGAAAAGCTCTATAATCAAACAAGTCAAAAACAAAGGTAGATGATAAAATTAACATACCTCAAACAACCTATTGCATCTCTAGAATAGAAACCTTTATAACAAGAATATATCCATGAATAGATCCTCAAAATCACTACTAATGTAATCCATGTCCATGCTTAGGTCTGGGTCCCTAGGTACGAGGAACATTGTGGGGATGACCTCTACCATATCCATCTTCTCTCAGTGGGGCGTAAGCCGAATGAACCGATTTCTAACAAATGCTAGTGGACCATAATGGTGATATAAAATTGGAGGAATATTCTACTACTATAGTCGAGAAGGTTCCTAATATACCATTCCAAAATAACCTCCCTGAGTGAGCAAGAGTTGATACTGATGATTTCTACAACATACACAAGAAAAACAAACCATTATAAAACACATGTTAGACGCTCTAGAATTGATTTCCACAGAAAATCATGAAGTAGACTTCTGTAACTAACTCCCTACTAATAATAAAGCTAAATTACCTAAAATTAGAGGTCCCCCACCTAAATTTATTCTCCCCATGAAACTCTTCTGAACTCCCTCTAGGGGCCCTCCTCCTTATGAGTGCATCCACTAGATCACTTCCACTTTCTTCTACACATAAAAGTATATATGAAGTATAAATGGAGTGGATGAATATATGAGTACTAGATGAAATTCATCCTCAATATTTTGTTCTATGAAATATTCATCTATAAAAAGATCAGGAGGAAAATATTGGAGGTTCTTGAACTTAATCCCAAGCACCCACACACTTAGGCTCTCTTGTTAAAGGGAGAGAAGATCCAACCTATTTTCCAACTTCATCAATGATGATGATAAGTCTAAATGAAAATCTTTCTGGAAGTTATCCTAAGAAACATACAACTCTTTATTCTCTCTAATATAGAACATCCACCACTAATCTTCTTCCCCTCACATTTGACTAATCTCCAATGAAATCCAGTACCCAACTTGGGTCCAAATAAAACTAGAGGAGATCTCAAACTCCTCCAGCCAACTATCTATCTCCAAATCCAAAATTATCCCCTCATAATTTTCTAAACTTTGACACTAGAATATATGAAACTTCTAATACCAAAACTCACTCTCCTCAAATGGATTGATCCTCTAATGATTGACTGGATTGAACTAATGAACCTATCCTCCTTGATCTATACACATATTATGGATGGGATCTATTTTTTAAAATAATCCACAAGGGAAATATTAATCCCAATTTCAATGAATTTATTTAGATTCATTTATTTATGTTTATTACAATTTCCTAACATTACCCTGCTAAATCACAAGCTCAAACAATCATAATGCGTGTAGTTCTCCTAGTATCTACCTCAAAAGTAATTTTACTTAACTTAGAACATTTTAAAAATCAAGGTCCATGTGTTGGATCATATGGGCCCTAAAATACTTTGTCCTAGGTGGTCTCCCTTAATTTCATCATGATATAATCTCAAATGAAACTATTTCCCTACCAACCCATGGAAGCCTCAAAAGTAACTAACCTCAAGATACATCCTATCCCTCAATGATAATCTATGATACCACTCTACCATGACCCCTTTAATTAGGTACTTATATTAGAATGATAATAAAGAGAAGTATTTTCCCCCTAATGGGTTCTGATTTGGAAACTAGCATCGAGGGTATACATTAATCAAATGGGATACATTACACTCAATATATTGGACAAGATTTAGAGATAAGATAAAAATCACCAAAGAAATACATAAAAATAAAAAATCACCTAAAACCCAAAATTAATGTCAAGTAATAAAAATTAAATTCCCAGAATGAAACAAAATCTAGAGAAATCCTAAATAAACAACTCCATAGTGACTCCAACCTCTAAGATATTAGTTTACAACCTGATCTCCAAAACCCTCATAGAAACATGAAAAATATTTTATATATACATAAGGTGAAGATAAAATCTACACTTAGTAGGATTATACCCAATATATCTTGTAAAAATGTGATAATATTGTACTAATGATCCAATGAATAAACAATAGAACTAACATGAACCTTAACTAATCAACTAGCCATCATATCCTTGATAAGGCCCACTAACAAAATAAAATATCCAAGGTAATAAAATAATATCCATATAAAATATATAAAGGCACCGAAAATCCACCTCCTCATCAAGTTTCTACTCTCATTCCCTAACATGAAACATATTATGCTCCCATCCCTTCCAAGAATACATTGATCACTTATCACTCAGTGTATAATGTTGGTCGGGTCACAACCCTACTTACCCCAGACTCCCACTGGGCCCAAAATCCTATGATCGCATTAATTAATATTCACACATCTCATGACACAACCATATTATCACCCACCCCATATTACATCCAATAAAAAACTTATAACCTGGGAAATATGGTATTCTGAAATTTAAGGACATAAACCTCATTCCCTCTACTTACCATGCATTTCCCCACACTAAATATCATATACTCACATCAATTGGAATTTCCACCAACCATGAAATCATTGTCTAGTACTCTCTACCAACTTGGTACCACCCCCACATACCACTGCTAAAATAAGAGAGAAGAATAAGGGGAAATTTGTAGAGACCCGTATCTTGACGTACATGGACATTACATTACATTTGCGGAATACTTAGTACATAACAAAAACACACACACAAGGATCGTATTAGTTTAGTGTCTTTGGAAACTCGGAACGTAATCTTCTAATCGTGGTGAAAGATCTTCAATATCTCCCATAAAGATCTTCCGTTTTTTTTATACCTAAAACCTTTCTTTATATCCTGGGGAAAATAAAACATAAAAGGGTGATCTCAAATGCTCAGTAAGGGTATACAAAAGAAAAATCAATCACATCATATTCATAAGAACATAACTTTTGGAAATCTTAACCTGTAAAAGAGAGCATAATTTCATAACATGGGATAAATCATAGTAGTGAAATGAAATCCCAATAATCATAACTTAAAACATGAAACTTTGTTCCATACACACATAATCATAGAGAATCATTTCTTGTTAGTCAAGACTCATTGCCAAGACTATCTTAGTGGACAAAGTCCCTTTCTGAATCGAGTAACCCTCGTTTCAGTCCTGTTTCACTGAACCGGTATAACCTACCATTTCAGCCATGTCTATCTCATGAGATATAAAATCTTTACCCAATGCATTGGAGGGAGATATAGGTCCCACCCATCTCATAATGATACCATTCTTATGTGTGCCACAAAATCATAAACCATACATCATTGCATAACCCATGTAATAAAAATGGGAATCTTAAACATCATGACATCATAAAACAATTCATATACGATAAAGGAATTCATAAAAATAATTCCTTCACAACATAATCAAATCAATGTAATAATAGGGATAAAAACATAACCCTTTATTATCTTAGATGGAAAATAATTTTGATAAAACACATGAACTTCATTCTTGAGTAAAATATCCTTTCTACTTCAAAAACACTTTTCCTTTCTTAACATGTCATAAAATTATAAAATAAAAGAAGTTGATTAAAAATAAACTTGAAAACTTGTAAAGGAAGCTTCTTGTAAATAATGTTTTAAAAATCCATTCATGCCGTATAAGTTAAAAAAAACATTCTTCGTACTTTTTTCGGAAAAGTCAAAAAGTACCTCGTACGAAAAAACGACAAAAGATTCCTTTCATATTCTTTACTAAAAACTCACCGAAGGGTAAAATTGGATTTAGACTAGTGTAAGTGGATGGAAACAATATTACATATTGAGAGAACATGGATGTGGATGATAAAATACACCCCAATAAATACTTACGAATAAACAATCTCGGATAAAAATGAGATTGTGATATTTCCCTTACCTTAGGTCCGACTTGCTTTGTAAGTGTCCGAACCTCCTGTATAATGATTTAAATCATGTTATTGACTTATTCCAGAATCATATTCATTGTTATTATATCATATATGGTCCACTTATGACTTTATATTACCTGTTCTTTTGTAAATTCATGTTAAAGTAGCGTTTTGGGTAAAATCGTCTCATTTGTCGTTCGTGTTTTTAACTTGTAATTATTCATATGATTACTTAGATCATGATTACTTAATTCCAGAATATAAAACATGATTTATATATATATATATATTCAGAATATACATATATAATAAATCAGTAAATGGAAATAAATACACCGTTCATGGAGACGGTAGTCCGTACGTACGCATGAACGCTGTTTTCCTTTCCTTATTGTCTTGAATAGAAATAAGTAGATGACATACATATATATATACCTAAATCCAGTAGCTTTATAATGTCATATATTTCATTATTATTTCTTATATATACTTTATAATCATTCTTAAATGGTTAACATGGAGAATGAATCTCATCGCATCGTGGAGACGGTAGTCCGTACGTACGCACGAGCGATGATATCATTTCCATAAATATTGAATTGGAGTGGAGTGGATTATACAATATATCAGAATCAATATGATGTTGTAATAACTATTTATAGTTATTCTTTACACCATTATACCCATCCAATTAAGGTGGTGACGGAAAATAGATTACACCACGGCGTGGAGACGGTATTCCGTACGTACGCACGCGCGGTGATTTCATTTTTCCGTAGGATGGATAGAAGATGAATTAGGGTTGTTTCATATTTATAATAACATATCAGTATTTAAGTAATACTGATGTTATTACTTTATCATGAAACAACTAATGAAGAAGAATTTGAAGAAGAAAGAAATTGAAAAGATCGGTAATGGATATTACCTCTTCTTTGAAACGCCTCTTTGAATCCTCCACTTAGGGAACTAAGATTGGTCTTTGAAGAAGACCAGGACCTCTAGGATTATTCTAGGGAAGTGGAGAAGGGATTTTGGCAGGGGTTGGCCGAGCTTGAGTGCTCAAATTGGTGTGAAGAGGAGGGGGAGGAGGTGTCCTTTTATAAGGGAGGAGAGGGGCACCTTAGGAATATCTCAAAATATTATTTTATATTAAAGTCAAAATCGGTTTATAATGGTTCCAAAGGGTCTTATTTCGAAGATAAAGTGGAGATGGGTCGAAATCCTATCAACCAATAGGATTTAGACAAGTTTAGGTTATTATTTTAACCTTATCAATTAGATTTAACTCTAAGTTAAATAATTTAACTTTTACCGTGTCTTTTTGTTTTCTTACACTATATGGTTAATACACTTACTATAACATGCCAAACGAACCCCAAATTGTTTATTATTAATATATATATCTTTATCTAAGTCATTTGGCCGAACCTTAGATTTTTAGGAATAAAATAACAATTAATAATATAATATTTTATTTAAAAACTATTTTGTGTCAATTTTGACACTATTTGATATATGATTTTTGTAAAAGTCATAACAGAATTATATGTTCAAAACAAGTTGATTAAATCAACAATAATATATCATAGTAACCTAGAAAATTAGTGTAATTCATAAAAAGTCTCAAATTACATTTATTTGGGCATTTATAACATCAATTATGTTAACATTTCCTTAAAAGGGTAATTACTGCATCATCGTTGTGTCATAAATAAATTAATTTATATAAAGTCTAAAAATTATAAATAAAATATAATTATGTAGGAAATATTTTTATCTTTCTAATGAATATTTATAGTCGAATTTATCTTATGTATAACCCCATATTAAAAATGTTTTAGTAAATAAACTTTGATTTTAACTCTTTTAACCCTTCTTTAAATAAATTAATAATAAATGTCCTAATCTAATCCAAGTGGGCCTAAATGGTCATATTTTATTCCTAAGTTTGTTTTTGGTCGAATTACACTTATCCAATAGAATTAGGACATGTGTTAGGGTAATAATAATATCATCTTTACCCTTAATTACCCTATTTACTTTTAACCGTGGTAAAAAAAAGCAAAAAGTTACTATTCACCAAAAATTATTTTCATCTCATTGGACCACATTTTAGTCCTTGATATTAACCGTTTCTCTCGGATTTTTGAAATTCCATTCACAGAAGCGGTAAAATTAAGTTTTATGCAAAATTCAGTTTTTAACCGACCACTTAGTGGTTTCACTATTCATCAAAAATTGAAAGTTTTCAGAAAAATACCAAAAATTAGGCCTAAGCTATATTTGATATTATGAACTCAAAAATGATGTCTATTTTACCAAATTCAAAACATATCAGTTGCATTAACTAATTTAAAAATTAATTCCCGTCATCAAAACAAATAGCGTGTTTTTAAGAGATAATAACTATCAAAAGATTGAAACTTGTTTATAACTGGTTTAAATGTGAAATTACATCCAATGACCATCATTGTATTAAATTGTAAAAATATATTCTAAATATACTTTAAAACCACTAAAATTAATAATTTATCACTATTAATTATTTCGATTGAAAAAGTTGTTTTTAATTAAAATTTAGTACTTTTCATTATTCATCAAAATATGAAAGTTATCCGAAAATCACCAAAATTTTACCCTAAGATAATTTCGATATTACGAATCCAAAAATGAATTCCATTTTGAAAAATAAAATTTATAAAATTTCAAAAAGTGGTTATTACTATTCATAATGGCTAGTTTTAATAATATTTTAATAGCATATTGTTGTTTAGTGAAACTCGTTATTGCGTACTACACACGATATCGAGGAAGGTCGTGATTGCGTGTAATGCAAGGCAAGTCAAGGATGCGTGTTGTGCAAGTTACTTTTGGTGTAGCATTCAACACAAGACATTAGTGAAATTAAAAAGAATATTTTTCATAAAATCTTGGGCTGTTACAAAATTAGTCATCCATTCCTTCACTAACCTGGATGTTAAAGAAAACACCCCCAAAACATATGGGTATTGATACATAGTACTTGATGTAGGTGTGGTGCGTATACAAGTAATATGAAAATACAAGAATATACAATCTTACAAAAAAACCCAACATAAGGGTCCACATTAGTAGTACTATCATAGCCCATAACACAACCACATCACCATACAACATCCTCCACAAACTTCTTCCACCACTAAATGAAAATCCCCATGAAATGTATCCAAATTATACTCCATAATTCATATTTATATTTATAATTCAACCAATTTATAGATTTTATAGTTTACCATATATGTTCTATTTTTTAATCAATTTAATCATATATTTAATGAAAAAATTCTCTATCCATCACCCAATTTTATTACCATTAATTTATTAGCATTCAATTCATTAATCAATTACCACTTATTGAATTCTTAGACCATGCCATTTATATTTCATTATTATTAATCCCATATCATTATTACCAAGAAAATATGACCACATACCACAAAACAGCAGACCAAACATATTAAAACCACCACCATTAAATCCTATTCCAAACCTCTTTCACAATCCATTAATAATACGATAATTATCAACAAACCACTACCAACTAGTCCTTAACATATCCCATGTAAAACCAATAACAATCCCATTTCCCATCATATTACATACCCAAACCGATCATCACCATCACCATACAAACCTCATGAGATCTACAAGTTCACCATAATAACTAAAAAAACTAGCATGGAACAACAATAGATTTATATCTCAAAAAAATCGTCACAATTTTATTTCATCTTTAAAGATAGCTTACATAACTTTTCATCAATTATAGTTTGGGTATTTTCACACAATTTTTGGATTTTTATAGAACTGGTTCATAGTCATATATATGTGCTTAAACTTTTATGAATAGTGATATCAAACAATTGAACATGAAAATGGTTCATAATTTATAGAAAATCACACATAACATTGTAGAAAAAATTTATAATAATGACAACATCGTGTCTCAAGGAAGGATCAATAGATAATAATAAGAAACCAAATAAATACATGAAAATACATCCATCATTCCCATTTTAAATTTAGTTCATTAAATTAATTATCTTGTTATGTAAATTATTACTATCTACCCAAAGGAAAATAAAATTTTGTTAAATCAAAAAATTCATAGTAATAGGGAGATAACACATATTCCCTACATCAAACAATAGTTTTTGATTAACTGTGCAAGACCTAGGTAAGAAAAAGTTGATCTCTAGGTTGGAGTTACTCAATAGAACACCAAGAATGTATTAAAAACCTAATATAGAACATCCCCCATCAATATTTATCCATAAAATCACTCAAACCAACCATATCTCTTAACCAAAACTTTTCCTAGATGAAGAATAAATGAGAAAGAAATAATAAGGGAGAGGGAACTCACCAAGGATTATCATAAGCCAGTATCCCATAAATAGGGTTCAAATTTAGTGAAGTGGGTAAAGAGGACATCCCAAAACTACACTTAGGTATCCCAAGAGTTGATAGAGAAGTCAAGTAAGTGAAGAGTTTTTTAAGGGGTTCAAGAATTTATACCCAGTGGTTAAATTAAAAGACTATGATGTAGAATCCTTAACCACACTATAATCATTAGCTTTTCACCTAAGACTATAGTGTAACCTAGAAAGATATGCCTAAATCACCCCCAGACCAAATATCCTTTAGAATCCAAGATATAAATTACACCAAGATTCTATAATCTTTAGGTAAGGCTGTGATGAAATCCACACACCATGAAATAACTACCCCCAAAATGATAGAGTCGTAAAAAACCAACCACTTGAGCCTCCATGCTAAACGAGATTCCACTACACCTTAAGGAACCCAACTATAGACCTACTATGTTTCCACACCAGGACACATAGAAACTCCACTTAGATCCATAGGTTAACCAAAACTAGCCTCTCTAGTAAAACACATCATAACTCATCTCCATGATGCAACCACCTCTCAGGAGTAAGAGACACCAAAAGGAACCTACTGATGACCTTACACTATACGTCCCCAAGAACACTATAATATCCTTTGAAATACTATATCTATTAGCTCTATGCTACAAGATCCTCTTCTGGTTTATATTTAATTTACCTTTACAAATAAGGTATTTAGGAAAACATTGATTAATTTATTAGTTTTTATTTAATTAATTATTTCCATTTACATATAATTACAATAATATAAATTAAATTCATATATCCTAATGTGTCACAAGACTATATGATGCATGAATAAACACTAAAAATGGAACCCATTTGATCCCTACCAATCTTCTTAAGTTTTTCACATCCTCCTTAGGATTCTCTAGACAATAGCTCACTCATACCTAAGGTTATTATACTAAACACCCGAACATCATAGGTAACTTAGGTTTATATCATAGATATGTTTGGTATATATGCACATGGTGTACCCCCTAATTCACAACATCCAATCTCTTATATATGAAATTAAAATCATAGATAAACCTAGAATTCCACTCTGATTCACTCATTATATCCATGAATCGAATACTAGAACAATACTAGAATCGGTTCATTACCAACCCTAAGAGAATTTTCAGATCCCCATGGGTTGGAAATAAGCACCATGGTATCAATACATTAGTAATAAATTATTTATTAGATTTGGATAATATAAAAATTTATGACTTGGTCCCTTTGATAGATTTAACTGACTCATCCAAATGTTAGACGCCTCCAAAATAAAAAAACCTGAACATCCTAATAAAATTGATAAAAAATATAACAGAAACAAAAATATCTATTTGAATGTATCCAAAACCATAATATCTGGTATAAATGTAAACATACTAACAATAATATGTAAAACAATAGAGACAAAACATAGTAGAAAAGTGTGGGAATTTTTCCCAACATGATCTCTATCCAAACACGACTTTTAAACTCTAAAAACATAGTGTAACACTTTACATCTATAAAAGATATATTTTAAATATAAATTTAATCAAACCTCATGTATTTTTGGTTAATTATGAGTGTGTGGGGAGTCGAAGAGGACTTATGATTTTGTTTTGAGGAAATGGGATAGGCATCAGGACATATGTATCTTGAAAGATTCCATCGGGTAACTGATGGACTAGTACTAGGTACTCAGAGGGGGTAAGAAAAGGAGGTAATGCCTTTAGGTGGGTCACTGGGTGGTTGGTGACCCTTAGTCAGGTACCCGATACCGATCGGGTACTAAGTAGTTAGTTAATAGGTATCCAATGGGTTCATTATTTGTTTTTTAATTAATTAAATATTTGTTTTTATTTTTTTAGGAAATGAGAATTTGTCTCATTTGGGAACCAACATAATCACACCTACCCTTAACCTATTATCTTTAAACTCGTATCCTTCTATGGATGAATTTCTTCTCTTCTTCATCAGTTCTAGATCCCATTCATTATAAGAGGTAGATACAGGTAATAATATGAATCCTCTTACATATATACCTTTTCTCTATCACCATTTCTTCATATATCATTCATTATGCCTCATTCTAGGGATTTTTATATATTTTTTTATTTTGTACATTTGAGGCCAAATTAACGATGGGTATTTGATGAGCAGGACTGTGCTAGTCCCATGTAGGCAGTCTCTTGCTTTCTCTATGTTTTTAAATGGTTTGTATGCATATTATGAAATATAAAAAATTATACTTTGTTTTGTATTCCCCAAAACTACATTAAATTAGTTTTATTAAATCTATAAGATATTAATGGAATCATAAAGGTTGTGAGTGGCTAATGAGAGGTTTCTATCAACACTATTTTTTTGATGATAAATTTTAATATGGAATTGAATTTGAAATAATGAAATTTGAACCAAATTAGGTTCCTATGATTGGGAAAAAAACCTTTGGAGCCTAGAGTTGTACCCTAGTGTACTCTTTGGTGATATTTGGATTGAGTACATGCTAGGATATGGGTGTAATGGCCTATTAATATGATATTTAAATGGATTATTAGGAAAGGAAAATAACCCTTAAAATACCAATTAATTGAAAATGTTTTAAATTGATCAATTATGATGTATTTTTCATATTTATAGTTTCTTGATACATCATGGTATCCCATCCACCTAGAATTGACTAGGGGTGGTGCATTGTCCATCCATAACACATTGGTGGAAACTCATCCACCCAAATTGGGGTTTTGATCCATATTTCAGTAAGAGGCCAATGAAAAGGTGGAATATCATAATCATTGGAATATAGAGTTCATAGTTTATCTTTTACTTGGTGTTTTCTATTAGTGAAGAATCTTCCTATTATGATAGTTGTCAAGGTGGTACCTCATCTACTTGGGAACTATTCTAGTAGTATACCATATATCTTGGATTTTATGTTGATGGTGTATATGCTACTTGAGGTGTGATATTGGTGGTATATTTTCCACATATAGTATGAAATTATTGGTTCATTATCCACCAATGGATGTATTATTGGTGATTCATCATCCACGTCGAGTCCTAAGATAGTGGTATGTCATCCACCTTGATAGTGAAATTATCAATATATCATCTCCCTATTTAATATATTTTTCCAGTGTCTCATCCACCCAAGAAATTAATTGGTGGTGTATTTTCCACCCAATCATAGAAATTATATTGTATCATCTACCTCATATCTATGATGTCTCATTCATTGAGTGATGGATCATTATCCAGTGATGTTTGATCAATGATGGATCATTCACCTGGATGAACTGAAATGGGGGTACACCATTCACCTAGAATACATGATGGTGAAAAATCATTCAACATTATTAATATATGAGGATTGATAAATCATTCATATTAGAGGTGTGTGTTTAGAAAATGGGTATATCATCCCATTCTGGCACAAGATAAAGTAGGTATAACCACTCATGGTTTAGAAGGATCACTCCATGAGGTGACAAGTTATTTATTAATTGTTTTTTTTATTTTATTGGATTTTATACTGATCATACACCCATATTTACTAGAATATTTAGGGTCATCATTAGTGGTGGCCTACTAATTTTTACCCACACCTTGATTTGGTGCATTGGTACTCGATCATGATTTATGTTTATTGACCCAAGTAAGGGATAAGGTCTTGTTGCTATAAATTACTAAGATGGAAGTACTTGGTTAGATTTAGGGGATTGGTTTATACCGGGTCTCAGGACTAGCTATGGATGTATACTTTAATTTTATGTATTTTTGACTAATTTGTATATGATTAACCCATGGTAGATTCTAATTACACTATATAAATTTTATGAAGTATATAGTAGTTTATTTTGAAACAAAATGTGTTCATATTTATTATTATATGACACTTAGATATGATACCTTTTTTATTTCTAATATTATATTGTGAATATTTATTATTATTTATTCGATTATGTTTATGGTTATCTGTACTTGAGGGTATAGTCTTCCCTATTTTATCTATCAACTATAATAATTAATTAGAAGCCTTTGATGGATAGGGAGCTGTGCTTGTGGTATATGGAACCTAGTTCAAACACAATGGATGTGAACTAGAACATGGATTCTATAAAGTGGTATCAAATCTTTGTTTTTATTTTTCATAAAATTTGGGATATGATAGATAAGAAATAGAATGTTTTAATGGATCAGTATGGATATTTTTCCAGGGAGTAGCTAACCCATATATGAGGGGAGTACAAGTTTCTAGGGTTGGTATTATTGTTAATGGTTTTTAATTTTAAAATTATATTATTTTCATTAAATATGAAACATTTTATATTTTTCCATGATTTATTAGATTTTATTCTAAGTTAGGGGTTGAAGGAGGCATGGTTTCATGCATTATTATCTACATTTATAATTCACATGAAATTTTTATGATTTCCTGTGATTGATGTTTTGGTAATTACATTGGGTTGGGTCACTTGTAAAATAATCTTATACATAATTTTCCTATATAAATTATTGGTGGAAATCTATTTGACCAAATATTCATTTCTATATTCTACTAATTATATGTAATGAATGTTATGTGATATTATGTGGGATTATACCTGACCTAATATTGGGTAGGTTAGGCTATAATTGATTCTAGATTTGTGGATCCCTTTTATGGTAGGGTGTTTATTTAGGGTAAAGTTGTGTGTGCCTATTATTTCTTACCAAAAAACTATGATATTATTCCTATGATAGAAATTTGTTTGAATCCATGTGCTTTGTATTGTATAGAAATTCCAATTTGGTGACCTCTTCTTGAGCTCTATGAGAGAGGGGATGAGCTTCCCCAATTGGAAGTGAATTTAGAGCCAACTATTGCACCTATTCCTCATATTGATCAGTAGTTAACAAAGAGTTTACTTCAGGAATTACCATCCATGGGGTATGAATCATAGAGGGTCAAAATGACCATTTATTACTTTCTTTAAGGATTAGTGAAGTGCTAGTGGGATTTTATAGTTTAGGAATACTAGTATATAAGGTTAACCTAAAATGTATTTCAATCATGTTTCTTTGAGGAACTATTGTAAGAGACCTTGAGGTGTGATAATGCTAGAGAGTTCATGAATTCAGTACAAGGATTCTTATCATTGATGGATTATTCTTCTCACTTTAAAAATTTTCTTTGATTTTCACCTACATTAGAGGGTGATGAGACTACTAGGGTCAAGCATTTTGAGGAAAACCTAAGATACTATTTGATATCTAGTGAATATATTTTTATTTCCATACTTTTTAGTGGTTGTGAATCAATCCTTGTCAAAAAAACTAATCCAGACTTGGAGTAGGTCTTACAAGTAGTATAAATCCTCTTTTGAGGTTGAGATCAGGTCATCAGGTAGTAGGACGTGGTGGTTTGATAATTCTTTCTAGGTAAGTGAAAGGTAAAGTAGAAAGTCTAGGGGATCATCACTTCTTCTAAGAGGCTGAGCCTCGATCGAGTGTTACCAGTGTGACCAATATGGGAATATTTGGCTAGATTGTGATATGACACTAAAAGTGTGATGCTTTTATGGGGAGTTGGGGAATCTATAAATGTATTTTCCCATTTCACTAGGTCTAACTAGAAGGTGTGGATTTAGTCAGACCCAATGGACAAGAGTAGGACTAGGATCATAATAATAATTGATAATTGGGGATTCTTGGATGTTCATATCACATAGGAGGTTGAGGTACCTATAGTCATTGGTAGTAGTGACAACAAGGTGATTTCCCTATGGTGTGTTAGGTGATAATAGATTCGGATAGGGGTTCAAGACAGATTCATGATATTAAAAAGACTCCTTCCATGTAGGGTGGGGATCCATCTATAGTCTGAGGTACTAATATTTTGGAATTGACCATAAATTTTGTGTAATATGATATAGGTGTGTCACAATTATTCTTATCTGATCATCTATTTAGTGATCTGGGTATTTATATAGAGTTTCTATTTAGAGTGATGTCTATAGATACAACTTTAGGGGTGTGATCCAAGGGTATCTAAATATGTTCAAAGTGTTTCATAGTTATTATATTATGTTTTATTCTCAGAGACTTATTTATGTTGGAGATGCATAGTTTCAATGTGATCCTTAGAATGGATCAATTGACTTGTTATTGATGGGTATCGTTCACATATATAGAGGGTAACTATTATACATACATCAGTGAGTGGTATTTTTTGGATCACTATTTGGTACATGGCCATCAATGGCTTAGGGAGATCACAACCTAGTTGTCTAGAGTTACTTTGAGAGATGAAGAGACACACCGAGAAGTCACAACTCCAATAATGAATTTGTTTTCAGATGTGTTTATTGAGGATTTATTAGTATTAAAACTAAATCATGAGATCGAGTTCATGATATATCTTATTCTAGGTTTGAATCCCACATGCTGTCTATCTTATAGGATGGTTTATATAGAGCTCTGAGAGATGAAGTCTTAACTTGATGATTTGGAGGTGAAGTGATTTATTTTCCTAAGAACCCTTGGGGTGATCCTATCAATGATAGAAAATAGGTCTATGTTCATAGACATTCATCCTATGACATTTATTTTCATGGTGATATGGAATGTGCCTATAGTTATGAGAAAGTTCAAATATTTATAGGAACTTCCCATGACAGTGTGGGTGTATTTCCATGGGAAGGGTCTTATATCCATGGGGACTACTCGTGAAACTAGAGGAATATTTCAATGAGTAGATTCCCATGTATATTCATCTATAACCACAAGAAATTCCCATGGCACTAGGACCTATTTCCATGATAATATTCTCATGGAACTAGGGTTAGTGCCTACCACCATGTGAAAATCACCATGGATATATGAACAATTTTAAAATATGAGCCACATAGGTTTTGATCTCAAGAACTTGATGTAACATTTGAACTCCTTTACCACTCAACCACCACGTTTTTTACATATATATACAAGTATATATATATCTATATAATTATTAATAATTATTTATAATTATTAATATTATAATAATTATAATGGGATAGTTATAGGACGCATTCCCATAGTGACGAGGCATCTATGTGATACCCTATTACCAAAGGAAAAATTACCATGGTGTTATGTGTGTTAATAGAAGACCCTATTACAATGGAAAAGAATCATGCGATGATAGGGTGGATATTTACATAAGAAAAAATTCTTGTGGAATTATAAGGGTCCATGTCAGATCCTACATCCATGTGCAACATGCCCATGTTGGTAGGGGGTCTACCCAAGACCCTATTTCCATAGGAAAAAATGGCTATGGTGGTAGGTGGGTTTACTCAGGAACTAATCTCCATGGTAAAAATACCCATGGTAGTAGGTGGGTCTATGGGGGACCCTTTTTTCATGGGAAAAATACTCATAGAGGTAGGTGACTATTTCTATGAGAAGAAATGCCTATGGTGGTATGTTAGAGCTACCACTATGAGTAACATTACCAATGTTTATAAGAACTTCCTTCCAACTTCAAGGATCATTCATGGATCATACATATCATTCTTGCATCTAACTATGACCACGTACATGTATTCTCCTGGTAGTATAGCATTTCCACAATGTTTTTATGCCCTACACATCTTTCTCACATCAAAATATATAGATGATACACCATACTCTTGCCTATAGGTAATTAACCATCATGATCAACACATTTCCATGGATATAAGGAAACAAATGGTCATATTCTTGCTGACTATATCTATATAACTGTATCCACATTCTATTTTTTACTTGTGTGTATTATTCACCAAGATGGAAAAAAGATCACTGCTGTAATACCCCAAAACTCAAACCTCATGTATTGATAAGTTTATGTTCATAATTTTTTTTGAATTTCATAACAACTAAACAAAAATTGTTTCTCATGAGAAAGTAATAATATGGTTTTAATTTATATTAGAATTAAACTGAGTAAAACACACAAATGGACACAAGGATTTTCATTTAAACAAGAACACAATAGTGTTTACAGTGTACCATGATCAAAAGAAACATTTATACCCAAATATACCTATTAAAAACCCTATCAGAAATATAGGGAGACCACTTAAAATAACGAGAACCCCAAGAAAATAATATGGTTCCTTAAAATCTATCATAACTAACATAAGAATGTCCAAATCCACTATGACCACACTAAGCACCAATGGTATGACGTGAACCATATTCTTCTTTTTCTCGAGTTTTAGGACACCCTAAGGCATGGTTTTATATAAGTCAATGACTTGACCATTTCCTTGGGTGAATGTTGAATTCCAAATGTAGTAATTATATCCGTTGGCCTTGTGGTGAATTAACTAAAAACATTTAAGTACAACTTGGTTTTCCAAAATTTAAAAATTGGAAATTATAAGATAACTTCTGATTATGGTGAAATATTTTTAATTACATGATTTTGAAAAGTATTAAGGAATTCAAAACAATTTGAAAATATTTTAAATACAATAATTTTCATCTCTTAAAAAGTGTTTTAAACTATGTTTAATTTCTTTTAACTAAACTATGTTTTTGATTAACTTAGTTTTGACTACTATAATATTAGTATAAAAGATTTTATGTGGGTATACCAAATTTCAATTTATAACCTTGAATGTTAAATCTTTAGTGTTTATAAATAATTTTAGTAATATTATTAGATAAGGTATAATTAGGTATTCATTAACCCATTTATAGATTATATAAAAGTCATGTTTAAAAGGATAATTTTTATATAGTGTTATTTTACCTTAAGACTTCATATTTTTTTAGGTTAGTTTTTATAAAAATTTGGGCCCACTAGGGCCAACCCTTTATGGCCAGGCCAAGGGAGACAGATCATGATAGGTGGCTGAGCCTAGCCCTCAGGCCAAGCCTAATCCAGCCTGAGCGTGTGAATAGGTTTCACAAAGGGCTCATGGGATCAGGAGCACTTGAGAGTGCCACCACGGGCACGAGGCCGCGATAAGGCATAGGTAGGCCGAGGCCTGTAGGGGGTGTGTGTGTAAGGATCCCTAAGTGTGTACTATGTGTTTTTTTGAACCATAGTTTGAAGGATGAGTCTTATAAAGGGGGCGCAAACATCCCACTATTTTGATGTGGGATGCATTTTTTCCGGCGAAACAAGAACTGGGCCGTTGGATCACGTAGCGCGCGATCTGGGCCGTCGATCTCGACCCTGCGCTCGACCCTCAGCAACAGCGAATTTCTCCAAATTTTTTGTGGACCGTTCGATCTGGTGTGATCTAATCATGAATGTTTGAGATTTTTAAAACACTGCGACGATCATGAGCCACCCGATCTTTCCACAGATCAATCCAAACCGCCCATTACCTTTATAAACTGCGAATGTACCCTGACTGTTGGATCAAAACCGGATCAAATCCAAACCGTTCATTATTTTTTCCGATCTTCCTCTTCCGCGTTGTTTTCTTCCCCATGGTGTGCCCTACACCAGTACCCTATATCCTATATTGCACCATTTTTCTTCACCTTTTATAGCCGCTGGTCCCTCCTCTCACGTAGTTTCCACAGAGACCTCTCCCCCTAGTATTTTATAATCTATTTTGGCCTCAGTTTCCATACCAATTGCATTAAAATACTTTGTGTAGGTTTAATTTATAAAATACACCTAGGAATCCTAAGAACCTCTCAGTCCTTTGCAATCAAGTTTTCCAGCAGACCTCAATAAGTCCTCTGAGATTTCCAGCATTCCCCGAGCCCCTCTTCCTCCTCAAACTAAGGTAGGGGATTTATATTTGTCTTTCTTGTTGAGTTTTAATTTTTATGTTTATATACACTTGTTATATAAATATACATCACCTTGCAGTTGAGTTTGAATCCCTCTTTACCTGGGATAGAGCTTCAAGATTTTTCAAGTTTATAGAGAATTTGCGGACCCAAAGCATATATACCCCTTACAAACTTATTTACATGCCAAATCCACATACCATATATATATATATATTTATATCAACATCCCTAAATTTTTTTATAAAATCGTATATCCGGAATTAAGTTTTACTAAAAACTTTGAGTTTCAAAATTAATGAAGAACTATAAAATGCATGGAGTCATTTTTGTAAGAAAACTTTTATACATGATTATATATGTTCTTAAATAGATATTTATAATATATACATGCATTTTTAAGCATTTCAACATTAAACTTTTAGTTCATGTTTTTTATAATCTTGCAAGTGTCAAATAATCATAGTATGAGATCCTTACATATACTTATAATGTATAATAGGGTATTTGGGTACATGTGTATATAAGCCAAATTTTATCCCCAATTGTATTTATAAATTTCTAAGGTTTGCGAAGAAAGTAAAAAAAATGTGTTTTTAAATATTTGTGGCTTTGACTAAACACTACTTCATATGCACACCCCGTTGAATGAATGATTTACACAACATGAAACCCTAAGTGTAGTTATTTTAAATGATTTTATTTTGATGTGCTTAGTTTATGAGTATAAATAATAGAGGTTTTAAACATCATATTCACATGTATGAGTTCCTCTCCACTATTTATATTAAATGATAATGGTTATGGTTGAGTTTTATACTTTCATGTTTTAACATTTAATATAATAAACAAAAGATTATTTATAACAAATGTTTGAGAAAATGTGAGTTTAGTACTCCGCATGGAATAATAAGTTTACCACTTTATTTATTATGCACCTGGTAGAAATTACATTAAGTAATTGATTAATATGGTTTTAGGATTTGTCATTATATGTGATCAAGTTTGCATTTCTTTTGTTTAATAGTTGACATCACAAGTACTCTTAACTTACGTACCATTTAATGACTTGAACACATAGTTCATAGTCTTGTGCCCGAATCACTACATATGTATAAATGTGACTGATTTTAATTTAAACTTTTATGCCCTTTCTTGGAATTATGAATTTAATTATTCAAGGTGTTATGGGACACCTTGAATAATGTGAAGTAAATAACCAATTAAAATGTGACACTTGGATTGATATGTGATAAGTAATTTAATAAATAAAAGTGGGAATTGCACTTTGATTTAGAGTTACGAGGAATGCATTGGACTTAGTATGTGATGGGTGGGGCCTGCTATAGCCCCTCGATGCATCGGTAGGTCTCATGAGACAAATAAAAGAATAATTGGCTGAGGCCTTTCCCAACTATGAGTTATGGATTTTAGACGAGGCCTTAATCATTAGAAGTCTTGTCCGAGGCCTTGACACAGTCCGACATATGAACTTTCCTCATTATGAATATGTAATTTAATTAACTAGAAGAATATTCAACTAGTAGAATATACTTGTTTAAAGAGATTATGGATTTTAGACGAGGCCTTAATCATTAGACGTCTTGGCCAAGGCCTTGAGAAAATGTTTCAGAATGTTCAGTATATACCTCATTATGACTACGAAAATTAATTAACCAGAGGATTATTCATCTGGTAGAATATCCTTGGTTAAAGAGCCTATGATAATAAGAATCAAAAGAAGTATAAGTTATATCATATTAATTATGAAATATTTAGATATTTTTAATGGGCAGTGTATGTTTCACCATAGTAAAAGATGAAAATTGAAGTTTACTATGCGCTACTCTAATCATGCATTACCTTTAGCGGTTAAAATTATACTTGTGTATTCATATTACATACTTATTTTGAATGTCTTTTAATTATTACTCTAAAAGAGAATGCCTGTAATTTAATTATGTGGCCTTGTAATTCTGTTAGCATGCTTTAATTGGGAACTTTTATTATTATGAAGTGTTGCACGTGTTAGAGCTTCTTTTAAGAAAAATATTTTATGGAAAGTTTTAAATAATGTTTTCAAAAGTTATATTGGTTTATTATAAAACCCATTACTGGTAATTCGTATGCTCACCCTATGTTTTGATTAAAATTTTTCAGGTAACATCTTTTAGGAGATGAAACATTTTTGAAGTAGCTGGTTTTTCAGAGGATAAACCAAATTCGATCCTCTGTATGGGAAATGATGTGCAATTTATCAGTGCATGTTTTTGAAAAAAAGTCACACATCATGTACTTAGGCACCAACTCTGGGTATTCGGTAGCTGGGGAATCACAGTTGGTATCAGAGGATTCGGTTTGGATAACTTTGGAAAACCAGAACTAAAACAATGGAAAATCTACTTAAGCATTACTAAATATGAAATTTTTCCTGATTTTTAGATGGAAAATTAAAGTACTAGTCTTCTGTCTCTTCTCAATGAGGCCCTAAGAACCATAATTTCCATAGACATCCATGAAAATTTTATAAAATATGCCCATATCTGAATGAGGTGTAAGCACCTCTATGGAATATCTATCTCCCCCCGAGTACTTCAACTCCACTGAAGAGCGGGTCTGGATTACATATTTATGATGCAAGCCCAATTTCCATCCTATACACGACATGGAAAATACCACAAGGGACTTTTTAGATACTTCACCACTGCGGAAGGTATCCCATCCCACATGGCCTTCCAAGAAGCTGCAGTAGTGGGAGACCTCCATGTGACATATATGTGTCGAGTCTTGTCCTATGGCCATTTTGGTCAGGTAATGGACTTTGAAATCATTTAATACGAAGCCTCCCATTCTGTGTATAGACATCAAGTACATATGGATGTCTCTCAATTGTGCACCCCACATGTCAAACTCTAGAGACAACACAAGTGCACCCACGATATCAAACCAGATTGCTTGGGTTGCATATGGTTCATGGAGATTGAAATTTTTGAACTAGTTTTGGGGATTCTTGTATTAGTGACTCGGGGAAACCATTATCCTTTCTCTTTTTATGAACACATGGTGATATGAGAACACAATTTGTTATCCCTCCTTTCTTTCTTCTATATTGTCTGTATCTATGTTTATGAATAGGTTTCACCGATTGATCCTTCATAATTAATTTTCATATGGAAGGAAGAACCCACATTTTATCCCTTCCTGTCGAAATACTAGAGGTTATCATGGTCAAAACAAGCGAGGAAGAGTACCTACCTTTCAAAAATTTGTAGAAAATGTGAAAGAAACTTTAAGAAGTTTCAAACAACCCATAAATTTTCCATTCCTATCAGAATAATGCTTACATATACCACAGGATAGCCACGGTCCAATTGGCCGAGTACAGGAGAAGGGGGAAATACCACGAAGGGATTTTCCTATGCTTTACTCTAGTCCAGAACGTCACTGCTAAAGTAAAATTTCAAGAGGCCACTATGGAGGGAAACCTTTATGCAGCCTATATGTACCAACTCCTCAGTTTCAGCTTATACGACAACATTTATGAATTAGATGTTCTCAATCGAGAGTCAGCCAGATGAATTCTTCGAGAGTTTGTCCATTTGGACATCTCCAAACCTTCCACCATGAAAGCCTCCATTTGAAAGTATGAGTGTATACAAAATGAGTTCAACCCATAATGTCTGAAGTTCATTTGGGCCAGAGAAGCTGAAGAGTTGAATATAAACTTGGGAATTCACCTGGCCACATCGGAGGACCCTCCACGATGGAGGTTTTGGTAAAGTTAGTGAGGGAGTCTTTCTCTTATGTGTATGTATAATGAATTGCGAGGATGCAATTCTTCATAGGGGGGAATAATGTAACACCCCAAAACTCGAACTTCATGTATTGATAAGTTTATGTTTACATTTTGTTTGAATTTCATAACAACTAAACAAAACTTTTTTCTCATGAGAATGTAATAATATGGTTTTAATTTACATTAGAATGCAACTGATAAAAACACACAAATGGACACAAGGATTTTCATTTAAACAATAACATCGTAGTTTTTACAATGTACCAAGATCACAAGAAACATTTCTACCCAAATATACCTATTAAAAACCCAATTAGAGTTACAGGGAGGCCACTTAAAACAAGGAGAACCCCAAGAAAATAATATGGGTCCTTAGAATCTTTCATAATGAACATAAGAATAACCAAATTCACTACTTCCAAACTAAGCACCAATTTTATGATGTGAACCATCTTCTTCTTTGTCTCGAGTTTTAGGACACCCTAAGGAAGGGTTTTATATAAGGCAACGACTTGACCATTGCCTTGGGTGACTGTTGAATTCCAATGGCTATAATTATAGCCATTGGCCTTGTGGTGAATTAACTAAAAACATTTAAGTATATCTTGGTTTTCTAAAATTTACGAATTGGAAATTATAAGATAACTTCTGATTATGGTGAAATATTTTGAATTACACGATTTTGAAAAGTACTAAGGAATTCAAAAAACTTTGAAAATATTTTAAATACAACAATTTTCATCTTTTGAAAAGTTTTTTAAACTATTTTTAATTTCTTTTAACTAAACTATGTTTTTGATTAACTTAGTTTTGACTACTATAATATTAGTATAAAAGATTTTATATGGGTATACCTAATTTCAATTTATAACCTCGAATGTTAAAGCTTTAGTGTTTATAAATAATTTTAGTAATATTATTAGATTAGGTATAATTAGGTATTCATTAACCCCTTTTAAGATTATATAAAAGTCACGTTTAAAAGGATAATTTTTATATAATATTATTTTCCCTTAAGACTTCATTTTTTAGGCTAGTTTTTATAAAAATTTGGGCCCACTAGGGACAGCCCTTTATGGCAGGGCCAAAGGAGGTAGCTCATGCTAGGTGGATGAGACTAGCCCTCCGCCCAAGCCTAGGCTATCCCAAGTGTAGGAATAGGTTCCCTGAATGGCACACGGGAGTAAGAGTGCTTGAGCGCGCCACTGCGGGCACGAGGCCGCGACAAGGTATAGGTAGGCCGAGGCCTTTGGGGGGGGGAGCCCTTGTATAAGGCTCCCTAAGTGTGTGTTGTGTGTTTTTATGAACCATCATTTAGAGGCTGAGACTTATAAAGGGGGCGCAAACATCCCACCATTTCAATGTGGGATGTGTTTTTTCGGGTGAAACAAGATCAGGGCTATTGGATCACGTAGCGCGCTATCTAGGCCGTCGATCTCAACCCCGCACTCGACCCTCAGCAACTGTGAATTTCTTAACATTTTTCATGGACCATTCGATCTGACATGATCAAATAGTGACCGTTCGAGGTTTTTAAATGCCATGACAATCATGAGCCACCTGCTCTTTCCACATATCAATCAGAGCCATCCATAACCTTTATAAACCGCGGATGTACCCCGACCATTGGATCAAACCCATATCAAATCCCAACCATTCATTATTTTTCTGATCTTCCTCTTCTACACTGTCTTTTTCCCCATGGCGTTCCCTCCAGCAGTACCCTAAATCCTATATTGCACCATTTTTCTTCACCTTTTACAGCCGCTGGTCCCTCCTCTCACACGGTTTCCACAGAGACCTCTCCTCCTAGTATTTTATAAGCCATTTTGGCCTTGGTTTCCATACCAATTGCATTAAAATACATGTTATAGTTTTAGTTTATAAAATAAACTGAGGCATCCCAAGAACCTCTCGGTCCTTTGTACTTAAGTTTCCAACAGACCTCAACAATTCCTCTGAGATTTCCAGCATTCTCCGAGCCACTCTTCCTCTTCAAACTAATGTAGGGAATTTATATTTGTCTTGATTGTTGAGATTTAATTTTTGTGTTTATATACACTTGTTATATAAATATACATCACCTTGTGGTTGAGTTTGAACCCCTCTTTACTTGGGATAGAGCTTCGAGATTTTTTGAGTTTATAGAGAATTAGCGGACCCGAAGCATATATACCCCTTTCCAACTTCTTTACATGCCACATACACATACCACATATATCTATATATCTATATTTGAATATTCACAACCCTTTAGTTTTTCATAAAACCATATGTCTGGAATTTAGTTTTACTAAAAACTTTGAGTTTCAAAATTAATGAAGACCTATAAAATACATGGAGTCATTTTTGTAAGAAAAATTTTATACATGATTCTGTATGTTCTTAAATATATATTTATAATATATAAATACAGTTTTAAGCATTTCAACATTATTATTATTTTCATGTTTTTTATAATCTTTTAAGTGTCAAATAAGCATAGTATGACATCCTTACGTATACTCATAATGTATAATCAGGTATGTGGTTACATGTGTTTATATGCCAACTTTGATCCCCAATTGTATTTATAAATTTCCTAGGTTTGTGAAGAAAGTACAAAACATGTGTTTTCAAATATTTTTGGCTTCGAATAAACACTACTTCTTATACACACCTTGTGGAATGAATGTTTTACACAACATGAAACCCTAAGTGTAGTAATTCCAAATGCTTTTCTTTTGATGTGCTTAGTTCATGAGTATAAATATTGGAGGCTTGGAACTTCATATTCACATGTATGAGTTACTCTCCACTATTTATATTAAATGAAAATGGTTATGTTTGAGTTTTATACTTTCATGTTTTAACATTTAATGTAATAAACAAAAGCTTATTTATAACAAATTTTTGAGAAAATGAGAGTTTAGTACCCCACATGGAATGCTAAGTTTACCACTTTATTTATTATACACCCGAAAGAAATTCCATTAAGCAATTGATTAATATGGTTTTAGGATTTGTCATTATATGTGATCAAGTTTTTATTTCTTTTGTTTAATAGTTGACATCACAAGTACTCTTAACTTACGTACCATTTAATGACTTGACCATGTAGTTCACAGTCTTGTTCCCGACTCACTATATATGTATAAATGTGAGTGATTGTAATTTAAACTTTTATGACCTTTCCTGGAATTATGAAATTAATTATTTAAGGTGGTATGAGACACCTTGAATAATGTGAAGTAAATAACCAAGTAAAATGTGACACTTGTATTGATATGTGATAAATAATTTAATAAACCAAAGTGGGAAGTGCAATTTGATTTAGAGTTATAAAGAATGAATTGGAATTAGTATGTGATGGGTGGGGCCCTATATATCCCCCGATGCATCAGTAGGTCTCATGAGACAACTAGAAATGGAATTGTCCGAGGCCTTTCCCAACACTGAGTTATGGATTTTGGTTGAGACCTTAATCATTAGACGTCTTGGCTGAGGCCTTAACATAGTCTGACATATGCAATTTCCTCATTATGAATATGTAATTTAATTAACCAGAACAATATTCAACTAGTAGAATATACTTGTTTAAAGAGCTTATGAATTTTGGCTGAGGCCTTAATCATTAGACGTCTTGGCCAAGGCCTTGACAAAATTTTTCAGAATGTTTTTCATATACTTAATTATGACTATAAAAATTAATTAACCAGAGGATTATTCTTCTGGTAGAATATCCTTGGTTAAAGAGACTATGATAATAATAATCAAAATAAGTATAATTTATGGCATATTAATTATAAAATATTCAGAGATTTTTAATGGATAGTGTATGTTTCACCATAGTAAAGGATTAAAATTGAAGTTTTATATGTGCAAATCTGATCATGCATTACCTTTAGCTGCGAAAATTTTACCTTGTATTCATATGACATGATTATTTTGAATGTCTTATAATTATTAATCTAAAAAAGAATGCCTGTAATTGAATTATGTGCCCTTGTAATTTTGTTAGCATGCTTTAATTGTGCACTTTTATTATTATGAAGTGTTGCACGTGTTACAGCTTCTCTTAAGAAAAATTTTTTATGGAAAGTTTTAAAGAATGTTTTTAGAAGTTATATTGGTTTATTTTAAAACCCCTTAATGGGAATTCATATGCTCACCCTACGTTTTGATTAAAATTTTTCAGGTAACAACTTTTAGGAGATGAAACATTCCAGAAGTATCTGGTTTCTCAGAGCCTGAACCGAATTCAATCCTCTGTATAAGAAATGATGTGTAATTTATCAGTGCATGTTTTTGAAAAAAAAAGTTACACATCATGTTGTAAGGCACCGACTCCGGGTATTCGAGAGCCGAGGCATCACAACTATTCTTATGTGTAGATTATAGGAGGTTTAACTGAGTTAGGATCAAGAACCAGTATCCCCTTCCTTATATCAATGACCTTTTAGATTAGTTAATAGGAGATAGGTGGTTATCATAGATCTATCTAATGTTAGGACACCACCATTTGAGGTTGAGACATTCTAATATTATATATATTTCTTTCTGTACCAGGTATAACCTATATGAGTATCTCATGATTCCATTTGATTTTATGAACACATTGATAATATTAATAAACCTGATGAGTAATTTATTCCATCCTTATATGAAATATTTTGTAGTCATATTCATCCAAAACATTATGGTGTAATATTAATTGATGAAGGATAATTCTCTCCAATTGGGTATTATTCAGAGTACACTGATGGAGCATCATATATATGCCAAACACTCAAAGTTTTAGTTTTGGATCAGTGAGGTGTGCTTCTTAGGTAACTTGATATACAAGGAAATTAAATCAATAAACCTAAACAATTAAGGGGATGTGGTTGTTTGGGAGTGTCCAAATAATCTCTTTGAGATATGTAGTTTCATAGTCTTGGAAGGTTACAATTTATGATTGAACCTTGAATTATTTTATTTGTCAGTGCTGATGAAATCCATGATTGGGATGGGGGTGAAGTTCCTACAGTTAGATGATTATGATAGGTAATTTCTATAGTTTAAAGATATATTTATGTATAAAACAATAATAACCATACTTGATTCATGTAAAGAGTATATATTTTATTATGATACTTCAGAAGTTAGACTTTGGGAAGTTATTATAAAAGGTGGGTGAGTGGTCACTTTAGATTATATGAAACTGGATCTTAAGAAAAACTATCTAATACATGATCTAGGTCAAGTGGTGGTGGTGAATTCATAGAGGTTGGCATCACTATATTTTGGGTGAGAGGTTTGTGGTGTATACTGACCATAAGAGCTTCAAATATATCTTTTTGTAGAGGGACCTTATCATTCAGTAGAGGAGGTGTTTCAAGTACCTATATTATTTTGATTTTATTATAATGTATACCTTAAGGGTGGGGAACATTATTAAAGAAGAATTGAGTGTTTAGGTGGCTAGTAGTGAGTGGAAAGTGATGAGATTATTTATGGAGTTATTCCTTAATGTTCAGAAGTATTAGGGTATAACAACCTTGAAATCTCTAAGTATGATATCCTCACTCCTTGAGAGAGTAAAGGAGAGTCAGCTATATAATTCATATTGTTTGGAGATGAGGGATAATATATATGGTGGGATACCTCCACCTAATTAGATCCTTAAGTTTTATGTGGTCCTTTGTGTTTGAGGATGTGTGAAAGTCCCTACGAATTTGTGTGTGGAGTTGATATGATATTCACATGCCTAGATATGGGCTATTCACTTAAAGATTACTAAGGTGTATCATGAATTTTAGAGATAATACTGGTGTTTGGGGATGAATAAAAATATAGAGGGGTTTGTTTCATGATTCTTTAATTTTCAACTTGTAAGTACCAAGAATCAGTGACCCACAAGTCTTTTTTAGTCACTGCCCATTCCCAAGTGGAAGTGAGATAACATGAAAATTTATTTCATGAATGGATTTCCAAGCTAATCCCATGATAGTGATTCAATATGGGTTATCATGGGTTGGTTCATAAAGGTCTCACAAATACTACAAATTCTGGATACATATTCCTTCAATGAGTTGGGATAGATATACGTTCACGATATAGTGTACTTACATGGGATGCCTCGACACATCATTTATAATTAGGATATCCATTTTACAGCACACTTATAGTGATTATTATCAAAATTTCTTGATACATAGGTTTATTTGATCATTTCTTACCAACCTCGAACCAACAGATAGTTTGAGCATACGATCTAGGTTTTATATCCTTGATTTTAGTGGTTCATGGGAGAACCAACTATTTTTTGTAATGTTTTCCTATAATAATAGTAATCATGAATCAATTTAGATAGATAATTTTTATATTTTATATTTTATACTATTCTAATCACCTAAATTTTCACTAAAGGTTGGGGAGTTAGTAGTTATCATCCCAAGTCTCATGAAGGATATTTTAGAGAATATTTGGATGACCATGAAGTGTCTATAGACCTATTAGAGTGATTAAATATCTTATTCCAACCATTTATATTATTATCTAGAGTTTGATGTGGGTGATAGGGTATTCCTATGAGTTTCATATTTATTTGGACATTGGTATATTCAGAGGTAGAAGAAATTAGAATATCATGTTTAGAGATACCATACTGACCCCTCTCACGTAATCATCATTGATGAGGCTGAATTGGTATTTGAAATTTCATTCAAGAGGTGATCAATTTGTATAGTGGACCAAAGTGAGAAGACTCTTCACAAGAAGAAAACCCATATAATATTGTTGTAGTGGAAAGATAGGCATATCCAAGAGGTGACTTTGGATATATAATCTAATATGCCGATACAATTACTAGATCTTTTCATAGATGAGGCTTGGTGACACTCAATTGTGTGACTTGGGTTTGAAGTATTACATGACATGGAGGTTGTAATATTTTTTATCTATAAGAACCGTGTTTTTTATCAAAATTTCATCAAACCACTGGTATTATGGTTAATTATGTGTGTCTAAAGTGTTAGTGGGGATCAATAGATCATTTCAAGGAAACATGATGGGTACTGGGACATCTATCCCTTAATGGATGCCACTAGGTACCCAGTGGACTATTACTATATACATGGTGGGGTAGGAAAAGGAGGAAAAGCCTCTAGGTGGTTCAATGAGTATACAATGAACCTTGGGTGGGTACGTAGTTCCCATCGGGTACAAGGTGGTTATCTTGTGGGTTCCTTCTTCTTTTTTTTAATAATTTTAATTAATTAATGAATTGTTTAAATTTTTTATAAAATGGGAATAATTCTCATTTGGGTAGCAGTGCAACCATACCTCCCCATCACCTCTTCTCTTTAGACTATTCTACTTTAATATAGGATCCCTTTCATTATTCATTGGTTTAAGATCCTATTCATCATAGGATTTTAGTACCACTAAGGATACTATTCATATTCCTTATATTAATTGTTTCCATGACTATTTCACTATATATTGTCCACTATGTATGATTCTAGGTCTTGTACTATATTTCTTGATTCAGTATGTTTAACTCCAAATCAGTGGGTGGTCTTTGATGAGTAAGACCCTACTAGTCCTAGGTTGATGTTCCCTTGATTTCTAGAAATTTTTTTCTCCATTTTCATAAATCATATGAAATGTGGTAAACGATGCTTTGTTGTTTATTCCCTAAAACAATATTAAAATATTTTTATCAAATATCTATGATATGAATGGAACCAAAAAATATATGAGTGACCCATGATAGGTGTGAATCAATATTATTGGTCACTTAGGGAAAATTTTAATATGTAATTAAATTTAAAACTATTAATCTGTGATTAGTTCCTATGATTGGGAAATGAACTAGGAGCCTAATGTAGTTCCCTAGTGTACTCCTTAGGGATATTTTTCTTGATTATGTGTTAGAATATTGGTGTAATATCCTAATAATATGATTTTGAATTAGGTTATTATCCTAAGATCATAACCCTTGACATTTTTATTAATTTAAATTGTTTTTAAATTTATCTATTATGATGTATTGTTTATATTTATGGCTTCTTGTTATGTGGGGGGGGGGGTACCCTTACCTCATAAACTTGATTAGGGGCGGTGAATCGTCCACCCTTTTCATGTTAGTGGTAATTTTACCACTTGAATTGGTCCACTGATCCATTTTTTCACTAAGAGGACAATGAAATATTGGAACCTCATTCACTTTGGAATATCACTTTAGTGGTATACTATCCACTTAGTGATTTATATTAGTAGAGCATCAAATACTTATGATAGTTGTCCAAGTGGTGCCTCGTCCACTTGGGCCCCTATTCTAGTGGTATAAAATACTCCAATGATTTGATATAGTTGGCATATAAACCACTTAAGGTGTAATGCTAGTGGTGTTTTTCCTCCTATATAATGATATTGGTGATGAATCATCCACCCATGTATGTTATATCTGTGGTGAATCATCTAAATGGAGACCTATGAAAGTGGTGCATCATTCACCCCGAGAGTGATTTTGGTGTTATATCATCCACCACTTTGAGATGTTTTGGTGGTGTGTTGTCTACCTAATATATGAAATGGTGGTGTATTTTCCACTCAAGCATGGAAATAGTAGTTTACTATTTACCTGAGACCAGTGATTCCTCATTCACTAAGCAATGGATCATTCACTAGTGATGTTATATTAGTGATGGTTCATTCTCATGGATTGACTATGATGACAATGCATTGCTCACCTAGCTTAATTTATGGTGATAATTCAGTCACCTTGATTGATATATGAGGAGTGATATATTATTTATCATCAATGTGTGTGTTTAGACCATGGGTATATCATCTCATTTTTACACTAGAAAAATTTGGTATGGTCACCTATGGTTTGGTTGGACCACTCCATGAGGTGTAATAATATTTATTTATTTTTCTAGATTTAATATCGATCATGATCCAATATTTACTGGACTAATTAGAGACACCATTAGTGGTGTCCTACTGAGTTATACTCACACCTTTATTGGGGGTCTGGGTACCCAATAATAATATATGTTTCATGAACCATGTAAGGTAAAGGGACCCACTTCTATATATGACTGAGATGGTGAAGTTGAGTTGGATTCAAGAGATAGGTTTGAGCCATGAATTGGGATTAATTTTTTTGAATCCTTTAATTTTGTTTATTTTGGACTCAGCTGTATATGATCTACCCATATGGGACCCTTCTGATGTTTTATGAATGATACAATGTGTGCATTAGCCCTTTTTGATAAAACATTTATTGGTATTTACTGTTGGATAGAAGTTAATATGATATTTTTTATACTTCCACTATTATATTTTAATTACTTATTGATATTTCTCTACTATGTTTATGGATATCTACACCAGATATTATATCCCCCCATGTAATCTATAAACCCTCACAAGTAGTTGGTATCCATTTGAATATAGGGAGGCACACTTAAGGTACATGAAACTTGTTTTTACAAGATAGAGGTGAACCAGATTGAGAATGCTACACCCAATGACCCAAATAACTCATAAAATATCCAATATCATTCATTCCATGAACATCAAACTACTATCAATGTACCATATTATACCCAATATACAATAAATGAAAATTCATGTCCATAGAGGCATCTCTTCAGGGTGAAAGTATAAATAATCAATAGGGAAACAAAAATAGTGTCTCAACTCAATAATTAATAAATAGGTGTATGTATAAAAATGTGTACTCATTTAAATTTATCTAAAAAATTTATTTTATAGGAAGTAAACAAAATAGGTAAAAAATAATAATTTAATATCTTATATAATCATACTGACTATATTAATTAATTCCCTATACAGGGAGGATCCAAAACTATAGAAACCTGCTTCGAGCCTAGAACTAGGGATCTAATATGAACTAGTTATGGAAAACATGCTTCCAATCAAAATCAATGTAGCATAAGTGAATCAAGGTATAAAAACCATGTAGTGGGAAAGGGGAAGGTGTACACTAGAGGAAATGGACCACCAACCCAACCTGTGATAATAAGGGAAGGGTATATTCAGTTAGGGAGTTACAACCCATCCCATGAGATGTATCAACTTTATTAATTTATAATAATAACAAATGTGTCAAGGAAAAAATAGCCATAAATATCAATATAATTGATACAATAAAAAAATAATGAGATATACATATCAAATAAATATCCATGCTTAAGAAATAACTCAATCATAGTGGCTATCATTCTCATGGAAACAAAGATAGATATGATTCATTAGGATACATCAACTAAAACATCAATATGGTATGATTCGAGATTATATAAATATCTATCATATTAAGTGGGGAATTCAAAGGTGATAAATTATAAAATTATTTCAATAATAATTTTAAACATGACACAAGCCACAAAATAATATATTCTTGGTGATTTTCTAGTAACAATTCATGTAAAACATAAACTAGGGTACAAAAAACATTCAAATTTTCATTAGTTTCTAGCCAAAAAGGCATTGGACATGGTAAATATAACAATAGTAATGAAACTAATAGTGTATTAGGTAGGTTATAAGTTAGGGAATTGGCTACAACTAATAAAAACTTTTAGATCCAAAAATAGGAGTAGATGAGACTTGATTAGTGATTTGAACACACCCTTAAAAGATTAGAGTTTTTTACTTAATTAGGATTACTTTATATTGAAACATACCATTTATAAGAGGTTTATCCATTTAAAGTATAAATATAATGGGAAAAAGGCTTTATATTTTAATCCCTCTCTAAACTAAAGAAAAATTTTAGGTTTACTTTGAAAAATTGTAAAAAAATATACCATAGAAGAGAATTATTTTTGAAAGAATATGTTTTAAGAGGAAATTAAATTTACAAGGAATTTTTTAAAAAAAAATTAATTTTATAGAATAAAGGTCCTTGTGTGAAAATAATTCTAAACTACACCTTTTATATATAAAACTATTCAATGTATCAAGATTTATTTTATCATTTTAAAAGAAAGGAATATTTAGTCCTTAACCATTTATCCCCACTTTGTTATCCCATCCATTATCTCTTTATTGATGCAATAAATTAACCAAAAGTTATGTATGGATTCTGAATTATAATTTATCCATGATAGAGTGGAAATATATTATCTTACAATATAAAATATGAAAATAACTCAAGAAATTATGATTCAATAGTATAACTATTGGGATCAAACTAATTGTAAGCACACTAAGAGTGGGGGGGGGGGTGAATTAGGGTGCACACCCAAAAAAAATTATTATTTGAAGTATTATTTCACAAACATATATTATTCCCTCACTGGAAATAATGTGTTCAGTCTATATTTATCTTATTTCAAATCACAAAAAATATTAGATATTAATGAAAAAAATAAAGCAAAATCACACACAAAGATTTTACCTGGTTCACCACTAAGGGATAATCCAAGGAGAATACACATGGCGATGTGTTGGTGTACCAGAATCTACTATCATCCATTGTTTAGTGGATATATATTTTTACACATAGTCATTTTTTTCCAAGGCACACTGCCCTTACAAGGTTTAGGGAAGACCCATTATCAATCCAAGTTATACTCTTTTTTCTTCTCCTCTATTCACTAATTTAGTGAAGGCATTGTTAGTTTATATATGTGAGGGTCTCCTCATAATTAGTATGTATAATTTAATCTCTTTTCATCATAACTATAGAATTTATACTCCATTGTAGTTAATTTTTTTTGGTCTTCCAATCTTCCAAGGGATAATTATATTGACTATTCAATTTGAGTGCTAATCAGTTTTATTTTATAAGAACAAAACAACAAAAATTATTTATCTAAATAAAGATAATCCAAAACTTGAATTTTTTTTCTAAATCCTTTTTCAATAACCATATGTAGTAGTTAAATTTATTCATCTTTTCAAAATCTAGATATGTAAATGAGGCACTTTATTCTTCCTTCCTCTATCATTTCTTTCAAATTAATATATTAAACATTTCTATTCTCCTTTAAAATTTTCTTTAAAAAGTATTTATAATTAATTTTATGCATCCAACACTTGATCTGATAGATGAAATCAGCCCATCTTCCTCTAATATTCCATGATCATTCCAAGTTTACCACATATTATAATGTAGTAATAGTATAAAAATTTAAAATGATTCAAATTTCTATAATCTAGTAGATATATTCCTCATTTTAAATTTCACTAGAATCTATTAGATATTCTGGAAATTACTTTCTCACGATATAATGGTCCTCACCATGGAATGAAATTCCTTAACACCAAATTTATAGTGTGAAATATTATCCACTATGGCATTTTTTTCTACTTACTTATCCTGATCATGGTGTGATATCATTCATTATATCACGATTCCCAATCAACAACCAGAACCAAAAAATCTGCAGAGTGTCTTATATTTAACTCTATTGAATATCGTGGAAGGATCCTCAAAGTATTGTAGATCCTTAAACCTATTATGGATTTACACCCTCCATAATAGTGTAAATCCCTAAATCCTTTGTCAATCTAGATATTATACCATCATTTCATATACAAATTATCCATGGAATAAACATCCTTCCGACAACATGACTACTATGTCTGGGTATAGTGGAAAAGGGATTACTATTACATATCAAGGTTTTTAACTGAGGTGACCTTACATATACTACCTTTTATACCCTTATATATTCTCTCTTAGGTATCCTTACATATCATGTAGTGTGACCTTTACACATTATGCAGGTCTAACAATTCACAATGTGATCCTTATGAATGTGCTATGATTTTTTCTTGAAACATTACTCATGATGTGATCGTTGTGCTTGCACCATGATTTATTCCTAAAACTTCACTTTATTATCTATCATTCCTCATTATTCCTTAACATTGATATATAGAAGTATAAATGTGTATTTATTCACAATATCATCCATATATCCATTACTATGGCTTCAATACTTCTTCACCAGATATAACATTGTCATCCTCAAACTCCAATGCCATGTATTCCATTGTTATACTTCCTAAAATACCTAAATGTGGTTCCCATGTGTATGGTAACCATATTTATTTCTTAATCCATGTCACCAAGTGTTATAATTTTAACCTTAATTCACCACCTTCCATCACCATCATCAATTGACCACAGATCTAATAATAATTCATAGAAAATCCATTTCACAATCTGTAGTTGAAACATTCTCCTCTTTGTATTTTTTATCAATTATACCATAAATCCAATTCTATAATATAACCCCATTTATTCCAAAAAAATTATGGATTTATAGTTTATTTATATCTCCACCTTTGAAACTAAAATGAAAAGTTTTTCTTATCCATATTTTCTTTTTCATTCTCCCCCTTTCTCAAAAAATTACATAGTGGTATCTCCCCATATATACCCCCTTCATCCACATAAGAATTGCTGTAGATTTTCATCGATCTCTATTAGAATATTTTTTGGAAATTCTAATTCTCCTCAACTTCTAAAATCCAGACTTAGAGAGTTGAACCCATATCTTTAAACTATAATCTCTTCACAACCCACTTGATAAAACGTTTTTTAAATCTAAAACTATTATACCTGTCAACCATTTTAAAGTCACCTTCCAAAAAAACTAGATTTTTCTAACCACTTCCTATTCAGAATTATCTCCTGAACTCTTTATTATGTTTACCACCTTTAAAGCTTTATGCTCTATCAATATATTATTTATTAAACCTTTATAACTATTTATCACTATTGAAACTCTATATTTTTTTACTTTATATTCAACACAACGTGATAAACAAAATGATTATACATTTTCTATTTTTCATGTTTTGAACTGATTAATCTCAATAACTATATTTAATCAAATATTTTTAGTGAGTGAATTTAATACTTTTAAATGAGTCAATAAAAAATTATCTAAGCCTATAGATTCATGACTTAGTATAAGAAAAAATATTATAACTCAATAACATGAAAACTATCAATATCACTCACTTAATTGCATAAACATGTGTCACTAGAGATTTTAATTCCTTAAAAAACTATTCTTATGACCTCAACCACACATATATAAGAATGTTAGAAATTAAATAATAAAGTACCAAGTGTGTGAGTCGTATTACATCGTTAACCAACCGATACCATTGTTTATGATAAAATTTTGACACCACTTGATATCCAAGTGCATCCTTTATTCATAAGGATTATCCTATCCCAAATAAGGATATAAAACCTTAAAATGATCATTAAAACCCCACTCAAATACCTTCAGTTCTTGGAACCATGCATTGAGATAATTTTTATAATAGAGAAACCACTTTTTGGTTATGAAACATTATTCCTTATAGACATTGATATCCTAAAGAATAGTTAATTGATACCACATTATTAGTATATAAGAAAATAAAAATGAATTCCATAAACATTGATTCCTTTTCTTTTTAGATACCTTATACTTATTTTAGTGGTTTAATACCAATTGATATATGTAATGATATTATTTGTTGATCATTAAGGTTGGTTTGTTAATATTGTATATTTTAGATAAGGCTTTGACACCACTTTAATTATAGATCAGGATCTATGTTGTTTGAACTTCTTTATTGAATCATGAAATTATAGATTAATATTTGAAATATAAAGTGGTTTCTTGACACCACTTGTTGAATAAAATTAACCCTTGATAAAATTTTAACTTTTTTTATGAATGATATAGATTAGCAACTTCAATAACTCTGACCCCACTTATTGAACTTATATCCTTTCAGCATAATCAAAACCCATGGATTATATATTCTCATTAAATCTATATAACTTAAAACAATATTTAATAACATTTAAACACATTAAGATAATAATACTTCCCATTTATCCTCAAGTTGATGTTTTTTGTTGGTCTTGGTGAACCAACCCATTGATTCTAACTTTTTTCTAATCCTTTCTAATTATTTTTCTTTAAATAACACCACTTGTGAAAATTTAATTCTAGATATGTGATTTTGTGTTCTTGATATTCTTTGTATTGGGCTTCACATATATTGTGAGAGTAATCTCACATGTATATGTTTTTTATTTTGATGCCTTATCAATTCAACCCATCATTATTTCTACACAAAAAGGGATCTTATACCAATCTTCACTTATTACCTTGTGGTATATTTTATGAAACCACTTATGCATGCTTTATGTATATCATATTTCATATCCATGAGATTCACCTCATAAATATTCACCCTTAGTGGAATTATCTTCTCTTACTCATCCATTTTTATTATAGTTAGAGAAAATTTGTTCTTCTTCCTCCAATTTTGTATTCATTTTTTCCAAGAAGTTTATTGTGAGAAATAATTTATTTTTATTTTTTAATTAACCCATCATTGAGATCCAACATTATTTTTCTATGAATAAGTAAATATTTTTTCAATCATAATATATTTTATTTTAGTGAAAACTTTTTTTCCATTTTTTTATATAAATGAAGGATTTAATTATGAATCCTTTAACTCCATTATTTATATAATTCATTACTATATATCTATGTTAACACATATAAAACATATTCCATTTAAAATATACCTTTTGTTTTCTTTCCTCACTTAAGATATTATTTCAATAGATTTTATTTCTCCTTTAGACCATTGGGCTCCTAGAAACACATCTATGGTGTGTCCCTTTCTTCCATAATAATATAATTTTGTTGATAATTTCATTTTAGAACCTTCAATTATAGATTTGGCATGAACATTTAAATTATTCATTGATTTTATATTTGTCTCTTTTTGTACACTACTTATTAATTCTTCCGTGGGAGGAATTTTCTTCATTTCATTTGAGATTTTCAACCTTATCTCAATATCCTTTATCTTACAATCCTTCTCCTTTAATTGGTTATCAATTTTTTATCCTTGAGAAAAATATGTTTCTAGATTTTATCCACTCTTTATGTTATGTTTTTTAGAGGTATAATTTTTTCTTTCATCTAATTATCCATATAAATTAATTTTCCCACTTAATGTGAAAGTTCTTTAATTAGACCCCTTTGGATCTTCATTTTTGAACCCATTATCAGGATGTCTCCATTCATGGACACTTATACTTCCTTTATCCTATTATTCTCTAAAACAAAATATTCTTGGAATAAAAAATTAACACCATCCATAATATTCAATCAATCCACCTTCTCATATAGGGATTGGATATCATCTTGGTTATTAAATAATTTTTTTTAATCAATGAATTGATGAAGTTTCCATTTTTTACATTAAATCATCATCCATTTCAGTCTCCATGGTGGGATATTTGTTTCCTTATTTTCATGTATCTTCCAAAACATTGTTAAAATAATATTTATAAAAAGATTCAAAAATGTTCACCTTGATTGGAGAGTACACCTTATTAGGAGTCTTCTTTATATTCCTATCCTTATTTCCATTTTATATAAGGATATTTTCACCTGATTTGTTTACTAGTTTCTCATCATGATCAAATTTATGTTCATCTATTAAGTTATTTTCTATAGGCTTCATTTTCCCCACTAATTCTCTATATATTACTTCCAATGTTTTTCCCATCTTAAGCTAAGTAACATAATGAGATTTCTTATTATTTACTTCATTGTACAATGATATTGATAATATATCTTCTATCTATTCATCTCTAATTATTTAATTATTCATAGTCAAGTTAGTATCCATAAGTATATACTATATATTCTCCTTTCCATAAGACTATAGTAATGTAAGAATATGCTTTTTTCCAACTATCAAAGTTAACATTACTAAAAACATGGATAATTCATTATTGAAACTATACACGTAACAAATCAAAAAATATATTTAGATATTGAAAAAAAGTTATAATGTTTCGGATTTGATATCAATTTTTTGGAATAAACTAACTATAAGCACCCCAATTGAGGGGGGGGGGGTGTAACTTAGGGTGCACACCAAGAAAAACTTTTCTTCTTAAAAGTCTCATTACCTATACAGATCATGTTTCCTTGTTATAAGGAACACATTCAATATCTCTTTTTATTATTATTTATCATAGAAAATATATGATATGAATGTAGAAAGTAATAAAAAATCACACAAAATTATTTTACTCGGCTCACCACTAAGTCATAATCCAAGGTGTATACACATGTCAATGTGTTAGTGTACCAGAATACACTAGCATGCACTATTCGGTGGATACAACTTTTATGTCTTGACTACTCATTTTTTGAAGTGTTTTTTTGGTCAAAGACCAAAACACTAAATTTATTAAAGAAAAGGATTAAACGATTATGAAATTCATAATTTTTTTGCAATCCCTATCATAAAGAGAAAGTAAATCAATAGGGATTTAATTAAACCAGGTTATGTCATGATTGAATCCCATATTAACAAGTCTATCTAAAACATTGTTAGATTCACAAAAATTATGAGTACCAATATAACTGATATCCATATGAAAATGTAGGCAGTCTATCCAATGTGAAGTAAGCATCCATGAAAGGTTCACTACACCATTCTAAAGAGCTTTCACAATGGTCATAAAATTTATTTCGATCCATATATTGTTCTAGCCAAGTTTCTTAGAAAAAGGAATAGCATAAATCACTCCCATAATTTCGTCTTGCAAGGATGATGAGACTCCACAACTGCCATAGAATCACTCTAGAGTCTACCCAGAGTGGTTTCTGTATATTTCACCACAACCTAAGGGACCCGTGTTGCCTTTAGAATCACCATAAACATTGAATTTAATCCAACTTAGGGGTGGAGCTTTACAGAAAACATCAATATTGCATCTAGGATGAGTATAGATACCCTTCACCCCAAGCCAACACAGAATCCCAAAGTTACTAACTGTGTTTTTTCAAAGACCCTTCTAAATCGAGGTAGCTTTTAAAATGGAAATGAAGATTCTCATTTTTCCTGCATTAAGACTAAATGAATAGTTGTTATGGATATGGGAATTTCTATCATATGATATCACATAGAGAAGCTCAATTGTGGTAGTTATGAATAGATTATGAATTTTCTAAGAGGCCATCATATCCACACAAAATTAGAGTTCAGAGTTTATTGAGTTATGAAGTAACCATCTTCACTAAAAATGATCAAAGAAATAATTTCAAAGAGCAGTGGTTGTAGAATAATATCGAAACAGGTGGTTAATTTCATCATGATGTTGATTACAAAGATGGAATTTAGAGAAAAGATTAATCCCAAAAGATTGAAGGAAAGTGTCATTGGGAACCCTTTTGTGAAAAATATGCCAAACAAGCATGAATTTTGAGGTATTTAATCATAATTTATCAATGTTTTTTATCCTGGTCATGTTATTCTTAGAATTACTAAGAATATGTTTATAGAAATTTTTTGAGTCCAGAATGATATTATGAGCAGGTTCCCAAATTAAAAAATAATCAACATTGGAAAAGGGATTGTTATCAATGAATTTCTTAATATTGTTAGTTAAGTTAATGATTTTAGAGATTAATATATATTTAATAGTATTATTGGTGTACTTAGGTGGTTGAATGGGGGAAACCATTGAAATGAGAGGAGCACCAGTCTAGTTATCAAGCCGAAAGTTCAAGGAAGATTCTTTATTCACTATCCATCTAGAGTTAGACATGATGTTGGAAAAGGAATTCTTAATAGAAGTACATATGGAAAATCTCATATAATTTAAGTTTCCTTTATTTAATTTATCAAGAAATTAGTTTTTGATGAAATCAAGGGAATTATAGTTATTATGCAGAAGGTTCCAAGTGAGTCTGGCCTGTAAGGCATCATTAAAGAATTTGAGATTTTTGATGTTGAGACCACCTTTATCCAATGGCTTGCAACAGGTAGGCCAGCGAATAGTCACCAGTTTTATTTCAAGCATGCTTCCACTCCACACAAAGTTTTTTATGGAAACAATCATTTTTTTAGAAGACCAACAAGACAATTATAAACCATTATGGAGTAGACAATTTTAGAGACAATCATGGATTTGACAAGACATATCATTTTAGCTATAGAGAGGGATTTACCGTCCCACAAGGCGATTTAGGGTAGGGTTTGTTCAAAAGTAGCAGAAAAGTAACTAGACTTGGTTCTACCTCAAAATATAGGAACACCAAGGTAAGTGAAGGGAAGATATCCTTCTTTAATGCCTTAAAAATTGATAATATTGGATTTTTTGTTAGAAGGAAACCATTTCCCAAAAATTATGTAGGATTTTCTCTAACTGATGGTTTGTCCAAAAACATATTCATAGTGAAAAAGGGTACATTTGAGATTATTGATATTTTTTTATCACCTTGTAAAAATAGGATGATATCACCAGCATATAAAAGATTCGTATGAGCATTCAAATTTCTGGAAGCATAAATCAGTTTAAGCTTGTTATGATCCACAAGGTGAGTGAGTAATCTGCTAAAGTAATCTTCAACAATAGAGAAAATAATGGCAGAGATGGGTTCACCCTATCAGACACCTTTAGTGAATTTAAAGTAACCCCTAGGAGCGCCATTAACAAGGATTGAAATATAGGCCAAATTGAAAAGAGTTTTAATTTTACTGATGAAAGAATAATTAAACCAAAAATTCTATAGAACATTGAAAATAAAAATCCAATCGATGGTATCAAAATATTTTCAAATGTTAAGTTTGATGGAAATATTTTCACCCCTACTAGAATTATTTAACAAATTAGTGCGTTGTGAGGCCAGGAAAATACAATATTTGATAGATCTTACTTTATAAAAACCAAATTGGTTCTAAGAGACAATTTTGTTAATGATATAAGAAATTCTATTGGAAATAATTTTGGTGATGATTTTATAAAGAGTATTAATAAGGGTAATGGGTCTGAAGAGATGAATCTATGAAGTATTCTACTCTTTAGGGATTAAGGATAGGAATTGGGAGTTTATCCCATGAGGGGGGATACCCTTAGAAAATAAATTCTTAACTAATATACATACATCAACTTGAATAACATCTCAAAATTGTTGATAGAATCCATTATTGGAACCATTAGTTATTAGAGCACTGCGAGGATTTAAGATAAATATAGTTTTTATAATATCATGGTTAAGGGGAATATTATTGAGAAAGGAGTTTTCCTCTTCATTAAACCCCACCAGAATGACATCAGGTAAAAGGTCTTTATTAACATTATCCCCGTTGAAAATATTTTCAAAGTAACAACATGATTGGAAATACCATCTTCAGTATCAATGAGGTTGTCTCCATCTCTATAGAAGGTTATAAGTCTACATGCTTTCCTGGTTCTTTTAAGGGAATTGTAGAATTTAGTATTTCTATCACCATTAGTGATCCATTTCATTTTGAAAATTTGTTTTTGAATTTTATTCTTGAAGGTGAGAAAAGAAACAAGTTTCGTAGAAATATTGATTTCGTGTTGTGGATCAGAAGAAAAATTAGTACAAGTAGTAGTTTTTTGGAGTTGGGTAGGTTCCTCTTCCAAAATAAGTACATCATTGTCAATTTACTTAGATTTGGATCTACACCAATCCTTAAGAACCTGTTTTTTTATTTTATGGTACAAGAAAAAGTATCATTGCAATTGTACATAGAAGACCATGAATTTTTTATAATGTTAGAAAAAATAGGATCTGAAGACCAATCTATGTTAAATATAAAAGGTAAAACAAGCTTAGTGTTATTCAAGAAGAAATTGACTAGGATAGGATAGTGGTCAGAATTAAGTTTAGGAAGGGAGATTCTAGAGATGTTGTCCCATTTATTAATGTCTGAAACATTTGTGAAAGTTCTATACAATTTTCTAGGAACCACCCTAGTGTAATGTTTTCTATACCATGTAAACATTGAACTAATGAGATTAATTTTAATCATATTATTATACTAAATAGAGGATTTTAATTACCTTGATGAAATAGTGGAGTGTGATGGTCCCATTTTCTTACATAGGGAAAGGATGGAATTAAAGTCACCCACCACAAACCAAGGGTCCTGAATGTTATTGCTAAGGTAGGAAAGATCATTCCAAAGGGTTCTCCTATCTTGGTTTCTATTATTACCATATATAAATGAACAGTAAATGTGAGAGTGATCAAATATGAAATCACATATAAAGGACTGCTCATAAATATTAAAAATACTAACAATTTGTAAAGAAGAATTAGTAAAGATCCAAAGAGTTTCAATATATTAATAATTTTTACACGCTCCTATAAAATGATAACCAAAGTGGAATAGATGAAAAAAATAGAGATGCAGAACTGATTTTTGGTTCAGTAATTGAAAAAAATTAGGATGATGAGTATTGATAAATATTTTTAAAACAATTAAGGTGCCAAGTTTTTCTATACCCTGACAATTCCAAAAGAAAATATTCATTAAAAAATGTTTATGGGGTTAGATCCCCATTTTTTCTTGTGTTTAGAGCCCTTCTTTATAGATGATCTTCTAGGAGTTTTAGACTTGTTTAAGCTAGTTTTATTTTCCTACTTTTTCATAGGAGAAACATGTAGAATGTTAGTATTACCTGCACTATTCTCAATAGATATTAGGTTACACATTTTTTCATTTTAAAGGGAGACCAGTTGAATTTTGTTTTTAGTCACTGGTTTCTCATTCAGGATAGGCATGTCAGTATTTGACATAAAAGCATCAGAAATTGAAATTAAGTGTGTATCCTTTATTGTATCTATCATAGAAACCATGTGAATATTACTTTCAGTTAATGTATTATCTTTCTGGTTAGGTAGGACAATATTGTACATATTATCATAGAATATTTAAGAGCAATGTGTGGACATTGTGGCATCTATATTACTAGCTTGCTATGTGTAATTGTCAACACATGAGATCAGATTAAGGGGTGTGCAAAACTTATCAAAAGAAGAATATTTATAGTTTTTTTCAATATTCATTTTGATAATAATTTCCTGATTAGCAGTATTTATGTCACTGTCTTTAGTACTATGAATATCAGGGGGATTTCTATCAATAGTAGTTACCTGTTCTCCACCCGGTGTAATCATTGGGAGGCTAACATTTAAGACATCCAATTCACCAGTGGGAGGCACTAAAATTTTCGAATATCATTCCTTTTCTTTAATTGGTACCCCTTGAGGGTTAATGGATTTCTTTGGAGTTATAGGGGAATTCATATTTGACTCTGAAACCACAGTTTTAGGTTGAGTTTGGTACTATTTGAAGGCCTCCATTATAATTGTTTCAATTTCCTCAATTATACATTACTCTTTAGATTCATTTTCATGTTCTTACACTAATAAAACCCAATATTATCCTACTTCAACCCCCACAGGGTTAAAATTCATTGCTTTTGCAACCCATTTTTCATTTTTCTTCCAAGAGGGTTTAGGATTATTAAAGGCTTATCCTTTCTCTTTCATTTGATTTCTGAATACAGTCCAATCAGTGTCATTCTGTTGGGTGACTTTTTTATTTACCACTCTATAGTTTAATATTAAATGTAAAATGATTTTAAAATACTTAGAAAAAGGAGGATTATGCTCATATTCAAACTTAACCTCAATACTATAGTCATTAGCATTAAAATAAATACTTTATGGTTGCTTGGATTCTAGATTAACTTCCACCATAACTCTGGAAAATAGACCTAATTCTCCCTATAAGGTATGCTGGTCAATATTGAGGGGAGTTTAAATGTAATAGGATATATCATTTAGGATCTTCGGGTGCCATAAAAACTATTTGAGGTTATCAAATCTAACCCAAATTCATTCCATGGTGTTACTATGAGTGTTTAGGTTAAAAGAATCCCATTTTGAGATAAGCAGTAATATAGGTTTGAGTTGAATATTTCCTATCTTCCATACCCAGTCTTCTTCATCCTAAGATGTGAGAAAAATTTGAAAATATCCTTTACCTAGTGGGAAAAGTTTCCAATTTGAAAATACCTAGCAGTGAGAAATAAGAAGTTTTAGATCCATATATGACCAGGTTTTATCACCTTTTAAGTAAGAAATGTGATCCATAATAGAGAACTTACACATTTGGGTTCGCTGTTGAAGTGCCTCAGGGCTGGCCTCTACTAAAAATCCTCTGTCATCCAGCTTCTTGAACATTGTAGGTTTTGATGATGATATATTGAGTAGATCCGAGCCCTTGAGTGATTTAAGGAACAAAATTCCTTTATATTTGTCATACAGATCTTGGTTAGGATTCTCTTCTAAAAGGGTTTTTTCTTACTTCGTTTACTAAACGCTGGATTTGAAAGAATGCTACCATTCAGGATCAAAATATGCCATTTTTGTTTATATTATAACCCTATAAGTCCTAAGGGGAATGATTACTTTGAGTTTCAATCAGTTTTATTTCATAATGACACAACAACAACACCTCTTTCTCCAGATGATGATAATCACACATTGTAATTATCTTGTTTCTCTCCTTCATCAACTGCCATATACAATAGTGAAAATTCTTCTTCTTTTCTTTATTATTTTAAAATAACAGATATGGAAATGAGTCACATGAATCTTCTTATTAATCTATTCATTATTTTAAATTTAAATATTCAATATTTCTCTTCTCTTTCTAGAACTTCAATAAGTTATTCTTATATATTATTTTATGCATCCAACCTTTGATCCATTAGATAGAATCAATAATTATTCACATAATCTTATATGATCATGCCAAGTGCACAAAAGTTTTAATTTGAACATAATATAATAAAACAATTGATTCAAGTTCTTAAAATTCCGTCCATGACTTTATCATTTTAAATTTCAATATAATCTTACAGATGTTTTGGAATTAACATGTTCAAAACACGATGATTCTCACTAAGACCTGACATTCCTAGACTCTTTCCACTCTATAGAATGACCTTATCCATTACATTATTATTTTATACTTAATTATCATGATAATATAATTATATCCTTATTCATATAATTATTCTTAGTCAACAACTAGATCCATAAAATATGCACAATATGTTATATCCAACTCCTCTGAATATTATAACATGATCCTCCAAATATTCTCAATCCTTAAACCTTTTCTAGTAGGACACACTCCATAACAACAAAAATCCATGAATTAATTTTCAATCCATGCATTTATCCATTCTTTCATATATGTATCCTCTAAGGAATAAACATCATTACATGTCATAACCCATATGTCGCGACATAATAGAAAATGTATTTCCATTACATATCAAGGTTTTTGGTTGAGGAACCATCACATATGATATTTCATGTACCCTTATGAATTCTCTATAATTTACCCTTATGTATCATGTAGTCCATACTTTATATATCATGTAGTAATAACCACTCAAACTATGATCTATGCATGTGAACCATGATTTTTTCCTGCAACTTCACTCACAATACGATCCTTATGCAAACATCCTGATTTGTTCTTGAAACTTCACTTTCATCTCTAGAATTCCTATTGAAACCTTAACCATAATATATATAAGTATCAAGGTTTATTCATTCAGAATATACTCTATATAAACACTATTTTGGATTCAATTCTTCCTCACTATATATGAAATTATCATCTTCAAACTTCAATGCCATGTATTTCATTTTCATTATTCCTTAACTACCGTAATGTGGTTAACTTGTGTATAGAAACCATATTCATTTATTTATTCATTTCATTATTTCTTCTAATGTCAACCATAATTCACAAAAAATCTAATAATAATTGAATAAAATCTAGTTCAAAACCTTTCATTATTATAATAAGAACATAATAATATTCGTGTTTTGGGGTTGGTTCTATGTTTTGGAGAACCCCTTATGTAACATAGTTTATGGGACACATCTATCATTTTGTAATTCATGATCAATAATTATGTTTATACAAAACTATATTATATACAACGAAGTATAATATATATACCTTATGAATAAAGATGAATAAATGACTATGTTAGCAAGTTAGACATAGTTATGCAAGGAAACAAATAAAATAAATAAATAAGAATAATTAACTATACTTTTTTAAGTTGAACTTTAACATAATGACCAAGGATTATAGTGAATAAACTTTACAAAATACCATAAATAAGATTTTCTAAAAGGGGAAAGAGTGATTCAAATCTATGAAATAGTCCAATTTGAAAACTCATTGATAAGGATCAAATTTTTAAATAAAAATTATCATTTAAATATCATCCATTCATACTTTCAAAAATAAAGTTTATAATTTAATTTTAGTTTATAAATCCAAGTTGTAGTTATATCATAGGAATAACATATAAATTCTCCTAATGGGTTGAGATCACCTACCATAACCATTAACAAGATTTAAGATCTCCAAATATCTCCAAGGGATACTCTAATGCATAATAATAGCTCTTAAGAACCATTAGACAATATTGTATAAAAAATAATCTAAAATAAACATCCATTATAATAAAATAATATTAACTTCCAATGGAATCCTAAGAAGATAATTTGTAAAATACTTTCGATAAAATAATTATCAAAATCACCAATTAACTTCCCCCCTAAAATCCTTAAATTTAATTCTAAAATTCTAAAATTACTAGGTAAAATCATATCTTAATCAATTAATATCAAGATAATGATAACTAAAAAGCAACTAAACCATATATAATTCCTTTAGATAAGATAAGATGAATCCCTAATTCATGATGTGATTTAACCATAATTTGGTGAAATCACAACATCAAGTTCTTTTCAAAGATAAAAGGAAGAAAAGGATAATAGAAGATGAGTGTATATGAAGATAAAGGTAAGTATTATCTTTTATTTACTATGGAAAATAACCCTTGGATCATCCTTGAACCACGAAGAAAATGGAGACAGAGGAGATGATCAATAAGGAGCCAAGTAAAGGCTCTCCACTGGGAAAAGTAAATGGGGTTTGAAGAGCCCCCTAAAGTGTTTAAAAAAGTGGGAGTAAAAATTGAAATTTTTTCTTTAAAAATAGGACTAGGGACCACCGATTACCCATTATAGGACCACTGGGTACTTGATGGCCCATCTAGAACCACGTCTACACTGCCAAGTCTCATCGGGCATTTAATACCTACCACTTGGTATTATATGCCACTTTCATTTCTAAATTGAAGGTGGTACCTCCTCTAAACCAACTCAAAATCACCACCTTCCTACAAAAAAATCAATCCACCAGTAAAAAACCCACGGTTTCATTTTTAAATTTCAAAATTCACGAATAAAACCCAAAATAAAAATTGAATCCCTCTCAAGAAAAAAAAATTAAAAAATTACCTCTCTATAATCACTTATAGGAAAAATAAAATCCAAATACCACATTAAATTAATTCACTAGTACATGGGTATTTTTCAGATTAGCCTTCATTATTTCTTAAAGAATCCTTTAATTCACGTCATGAAAGGTGTAATATATAGTTTAACAACTTTTTTAAAAAACAAGTAAGTGAATTTTTTTTGATCCAAAATTGTATTGAGTTGATTTAAAGATTTATAGAAAAAGTAATCAATGAAATAAATTTTATTAGATCATTATGTTAATTAATATTTCATTTGGAGGGTAAAACATACCACATAACATATGTGTTATCTTTGATCCTCCTTTGTTACACTTTTAATGTAAAATAACTTATAAAATTAAAAAATTCATATACAAACCTATGAATGAGAAAATTAAACTAGAAATGAAAATCCAATATATATAGGCACATTTATCTAATTTTAATAAAAATTTGAATATTTCATTTGGATAGTTAATAAGTTCACAAAACACATATTATATGATCAATAGTAGATAAAAAATATGTTCTATCCTCTTTTATACTTAACTAAATATGTCTCAATTATCATTAAAAATATTCTAATACTTCCAAAAATGTCTATTTAGACTTAGATATAACTCATTGATGATTAGGTTCCACAGAAACTATAGTTATGTAAAATAGTTATGTCATCAATGGTGTATATAACACGTTCTATCCTTATAATATTCAATTGAGCAATATCTCATGATTTTAAAACACTCAAAAAATTATCCAATGGATCTCAAACATCTATAAAATAATTTTTTAAAGTAATATTAATGATACAAATCCTTACAATTTGACATATATTTATGATGAGGGAATTATAAGGGATGAAAAATATGTTATATCAGTGATGGAAAACACATGTTACGTTCTTCTCTTATTCAAGTGTACAACTTATCTTAACTCAAAATAACTTTTAAAAATTATTCAATGGATCTAAATATTCTCCAAAATCACATTGGCATGTAATATTCATGGTATAAAACCTTATTTTTTGAAACCAATTAATCATGATAGAGTCATAGTTTAAAAAACACTTGTTCCTAAAATGGTTGGACAAAATATGTTTTGTAATCCTCTTTTACTCACTACCAACATAATTCACCTCTAAAAAAATTCAAGTGAGTTCCAATGTGCCCAAAAATTCAATCACATATTCTTAAATGTTCTCTAATTGTTATAGTGACAATATTTTAAAAAATAAAATATAATACTAAATACCATGATTCAATGTATAAAAATTCAAGTGGAAATACAATGAATCATTCCTAAACTCACTGAATTAGATAGTTCACAATCCATGGATAGATTTTTGACACATATTCATGGGATATATTGGTAGTTTTAAGAGAACTTCATCACTTAGTGAGAATTACTAGTTCAATCATGAAGTGAATCATTAAAATTTTGTTTTGGTAATTTCAATATCCCCTTAAGATTTTTTATAAACATGAACAACATATGTAACACCCCAAGCTTCCACATTATGCTTCTCTTTGAATAATACAATAGCTTGCGCTGTACGCAACTTCGAGTTCTAACACACCATGACCAATCAAACTAGCCATTATTAATAGTAATACCCACTTTTTGAAATTTTATAAATTTTCTTTTTCAAAATGGACTTCATTTTTGAATTCAGAATATCAAAATTATCTTAGGGTAAATATTTGGTATTTTTCTCAAAACATTCAATTTTTGATGAATAGTGAAAAACATTGCATTATTGTTTAAAACCAAATTAATATTTAAATAATTAGTTATTTAATTTAAATTTATATTAGGTAAAAATAGATACAAAATACCTATATATATATATTCAATGTAATTCATTGGATTAATTTTATAATAATATTATATATATAAAATTTTATTGAACTTTTTACCGTCTTTTACCCACCTTAAAGGCGTATTTGCAAATTTTCAAAAAACATAATTTACCACTTATGTGAAATAAATTTAAAAAATCATGGAGACATGGTTGACATCAGTAAGTAAAATTTGGTTTAATAAGATGAAAATAATTTTTGGTGAAAAGTAACTTTTGACTTTTATTTACCATAATTAAAAGTAAATAGGGTAATTAAAGGTGAAAAAAATGATATTATAATTACCCTAAAACATGTCCTAATTCTATTGGATAAGTTTATTTCGACCAAAATCAACCTTAGGAATAAAATATGATCCTTTTGGTTCACTTGGATTAGATTCGGAAATTTATTATTATTTTATTTAAAAGAAGAGTTAAAAGTGTTAAATTCAAACTTTAATAACTAAACTATTTTTAATATAGGTTTATAAAAATAATAAATTTAAATATAAATATTCATTAGAAATATAAAAATATTTCTTACATAATGGTATTTTATTTTTAATTTTTAGACATTAAATAATTAAATTTATTTATGACACAATGATGATGGAGTAATTTCTTTATTAATGAAAGATTAAAATAATTGATATCATAAATATCCACATAAAAGTAAATTGAGACATCTGGTGAATTAATCTAATTTTCTAGGTTAATATAAAATTTTAGGGTTTATTAAATAAATTTTTGTTGAAGTTATAATGTTTTTATGACTTTCACAAAAAAAATACAAAATAGTGTAAAAAATGACATAAATGTGTTTAAAAAAAATACTATATTATTAAGTGATATAATATTTCTAAAAATATATGGTTTTACCAAATGACTTATATATTGTTATATATATCAATAATGAACTACTAGGGGTTCTCTTGTCTTTTTATAGTAAGTTTATTAACCATTTATTATAATAATAAAAGAATACATGGTAAAAGTTATACTATTTAACTAAGAGTTAAATCTAAAAGATAAGGTTAATATGGTGACCTATTCCTATATAAAACCTATTGGTTGAGAGGTTTTATACCCATAACCACCTTATCCTATAAATAAACCATTTTTGAGCCATTATAAACCGAATATTATTGTATAATAAAATAATATTCCAAGCTTTTCCTAAAGTGACCCTCACTTATCTTATAAAAGGGAACTTCCCCTTCTCTCAAAATCACACCTACAAAGCCCTTTTTCTCAGACAAACCCTTATTAAATATCCTCAAAACTACCCTCACTTAGACCTAGATACCTTAATTTGGTCATAAAGACAACCTAATGATACCTTTTGATCAACTCAAAAGGAAACACCCGAAGAAGAGGTAATAATTTCACCACCTCTTTCAAAGTTATTTTCTTCTTCCAATTCCTCTTTCTTTGTTGTTTCCATACCAAAAATAATAACTCCAGTACCTTATACATACTATGATGTTATTATAAATATTCTAAAACCATATTAATTATTCTATCCATCCTATGAATGACAAGTCACCATATGTGCGTATGTACGACTTACCGTCTCCACGTCGTGGTGTAGTTTGTTATTCAAACACTTAATTATTTGGATGGGTATAATAATGAGTATAAATTATGTAAATAATAAATATAACATGTTAAGGATTATTTATATATGATATACCATCAAATTACATATGATTTTACCATCCATAGAATGATATTATCGCTCGTGCATACATATGGATTACCGTCTCCACAAACGCGATGAGATTCATTTCTCATCACAACCATTCAAGAATAATTTTCATTTTATGATTAAAAAATGTTTAATAACTTAATATAATTCTGTATATAAATCAAATACATACTATCCATAACAAACATGGATCACGTAACCAAGCATATAAAGGAAAACAAGTCAGTTAACACCCGAAATGATGATACTTCTGAAATATTATTAACAAAAACAATATTAGAGGATCATATATGATATCATATTTATGTATGCGGTTCTTCTATAATTTAATAACAAATATTTAACTATTATACAGAAGTTTAACATACCCTCGATCAAGGAAAAGTACAAGGTAATTGTTAATTTTATAATCTCTTCATTATCTGAGGTTGATTATACGGAAGTATCTACTGAGACCTCCTTATCATCCACATATGTGTTTCTTAAAAATGAATTTCAATTTTTTTATTTCCTATAATATGATTTAAATTCATTTATACCCTTGTTTGAATTTTTATAATATATTTATAAAGAAATCTTTCCATCGTTTTCCAAACAAGGTCCTTTACGACCTTTTGACAAAATTAAGGAAAGAATGTTTTTTAACTTATATAGAGAGTGAATCTATTTTCTACCATTATAACACCTTTGAAGCTTCCCTTAGAAGATTATAATAATATTTTCAAAATAAATATTTTCTTTTATAATTGTGTGACTTTTAAATTATTTCAAAATAGTAAGAGATATTTGTCTCAAATAGTTTTGATTTCATCTATGTCAATATCCTTTGATGGATTTTACACTTGATTGAAGTTGATTTATTATGATGAAATCTTCCATAGTATATTGAAGGTTTTGTGATATTTTTGATTTTGTATGTGTTATTTTTATACCATTAATGGTTTATGGATAAATTATTGAAATTTTGTATGCTAGTTTTAATATGAATGTTTATGTTATGTTTCAACCTTTTCATATGAGGAATGCATTGGACTTAGTAAGTGACGGGGAGCCCGTTATAGCTCGTTGATGCATTGGTAGGTCTCATGAGACAAAATAGTGTCTTGGAACAAGGCCTTGTCAAAATCTTATCTGTAGTCTTGACACGAAGCCTTGACTATGTGGTTATGATGATTGAAATTATTCATTCCATCTTTATTAAATTAGTTATTGATATTACATGTGATTATTCGACTAGTAGAATATCTATGTGAATGCGTAAATGGAATTATTTTATTTATCTTTTCAATATTTTTTTTAAGTTTAAGTTTAAAATTATTTTGTTTTAGTCTTATACATTGCCTTAAATGTTTATGCTTACTTAAGAAAGTTTCTGCTGTATTTTTTTCCTTAATGAGCACTTGACCTCACCCCTTTCTATGTTTTATTTTTCCCAGGATGTGAAAAAGTATATTATGATTGACCTATAGGGATAGTATAAGGGTGATAAATGTGTTAAAAGGAGACATACTTATTATTATTTTCATTTCATAATGTAATGTAAAACTTATATTTGTATGTAGTACTTCTAAGGATACTAAACTGATAGGTATTTCAGGATTTGATCCCTAGTGATCATGACAATGTTATGTAATAATGCATAAAATCTAGGTAACTAGTATTAGGGAATTAAATTTGGTATCATAGGAAGTTTAGTACAAACCTTGGAAATTATATTTAGAAAAACTCTGATTAGAGAACATTACCCTAATATAGTCTTTGAGGATTATTATAGAATAAATTCCTAGAATCTTGGTAATGTTGAGATTTTGTGAGTTTTCGAAGAAATAAATACCTTTTTGGATATGAGAAGGTAGAGGCGGCTCTGGAACAGATGTACCTAGGAGTGAAAACTCTGACAAGAAGTTTCGTGCTTGACCTAGGGTATCCTGTTACACGACAACAGACCTTTCTAGACTCTGGGTTATGACACTTCCTGGGGATATTATTAAGATAATTCACATTTCTTTAAAAACCATTATGAAGGATTTATAAGTATATACCTCCTAAAATAAATCATTTTTATGATTATGGATTATATCCATACACTATTCAATTTATGTTAAGTCTTTTACAAGTTTGGAATTATGTATTGCGATTCATAAACTAATCTAGTGCATGACATTGTTTAGAAATTGAGCCTAGTAGAAGGAATGGAAATCATATCAACACACTTAATATATGTAGGGATTACCCTCCTACTTAAGATAATTATAGTAGAGATGGTGATGCAACTGGTTCTGATCAACTTATAACCATACTGGGACAATTCACTCAGGTTATGAATAATAACCTTACCGGTATAGAGCACCCTGATCCACAACGTGGAGGATCATTATTAGACCACTTCATGAGGAAAAATCCACCAAAATTAAATGGGACTACAAACCCATTTGTAGCTGAGCAATGGATAAGTTCCTTAGAGAAAATATTTCATTCTTTGGGGAGTAGCGAAAGGGAAAAATTTGTCATGACAGTTTATTTCCTCACAAGAGATGCAGATCAATGGTGGTCATTAATTCAAAACACAAAGGAGGATGAAGAAGTATAAAATATGAAATGGAGGGAGTTTAAAGAGATTTTATTAGAAAAATACTTTCCTCATGACCATCGAGTAGATATGGAAATATAATTTCTAAGTTTGAGGCAAAAGGAGGATGAGAATGTCAGAAAGTATGAGGCTAACTTTACAAGGTAAGCAAGGAATCAGACAAATTATATACGTAACCCAAGGAGTAAGATTGATCAATTCTTTGATGAGTTAAAAACATTTCTCCATCGAGCATTAGTCTCACAATCCTTCTCATCGTACGTAGATATTTTATCATGTGCTATCAAGACAGAAAAGGAATTCTCTAAGTCTTACGACTTTAATGAAAAACAAGAGAATAAGAGATCTACTGAACACTCTAGAAATGGACATAAGGGGAAGAAGGGAAAAGTTTAATTTCCATCCTATGGTAAATGTGGGAAGAAACACCCCAATACTTTCTTGGAGGGAATGAGAGTCTGTTACAAGTGTGGTGAAAAAGGACACCAAGCTCATGCTTTTAAGGGAAAGAAAGAGGCTGTCAATGTTTAATGATATAATTGTAGAGAAATGGGGAATTACGCAAATGAATTTCCAAATCGCCAAGGAAACTTCCCTCCGAAAAGGACAGGGGAGAAAGGCCAATCTTATGAGATCACTACTACTGAGGTTGAAGCTCCAAAATATGTGGTGGTAGGTAATTTAATGGTTTCCTCAAGTTTAGCCAATGCTTTATTTGATTCTAGATCATCGCATTGTTTCATATCTTCCCAATTTTCTAAGAAAATTAGATATTTACAATTTGATTTAACAAGGGAGTTATCAGTCAGAACTCTTAAGGGAAGTATCATTGCAAAAACGTTTTGTGAATCAGTTCCCATTAGGTCATATAAACGTTCTTTATCGGGTGATCTCATTTTTATACCCATGATTGAATTTGATACAATCCTCATATGGATTGGATTTCATACCATGATGTGAAAATTTATTGTAAGAAAAAGGAGGCTACAATTTTATATGATGATAATGAATACCATATCATTAGAGTAGAAACATCAGTATCTGATTCTTATCTCGATCCACCCCTAGTAGCTCTAATAAATTCAATTATTGGGGAGGAAGAGAATGAAATAACTATGGTTGAGGAAAATAATGTTCAAAAGAGTACATGCCTATTGTGAAAGAATATGTTGATGTGTTTCCAGATGATTTACATGGACATCCTCCAGAATGAGAAATTATATTTTCCATTGATTTAATTAATGTTTTAAGGCCCATATCGAATATCCTTTATAGAATGGCCACTGTAGAATTTTTGGAACTAAAGAAACAACAAGAGGAATTGAGTAATAAAGGATTTATTATCCCAGTGTTTCTCCATGGGGATCCCTTGTTCTTTTTGTTAAGAAGAAAGATGGATCTATGAGGTTATGCATTGACTACAGGGAGATCAATGTTATAATAATAAAGAACAAGTATCCCCTACCTCTCATTGATGATTTATTCGACCAAATTCATGGAGCTCAATATTTTTCAAAGATTGACCTTCGATCTAGATATCATCAGTTGTGTGTGAAGAAGAAAGACATTCTGAAGACATCATTTCGTACTAGGTATGGGCATTATGAGTTTACAGTAATGCCTTTTGGACTGACTAATGCACCCTCTATTTTCATGGATCTAATGAATAAAGTTTTTAAATAATATCTTGATGACTTTGTAGTGGTATTAATTGATGATATCTTGGTATACTACAAAAGATACGAAGATCATAAAAATCACTTGTGCACTATTCTAAAGACTCTTAGAAGAAATGAATTATATGGGAAGATTAGCAAGTGTGATTTCTGGCTTCAAGAGATTTATTTTCTTGTCCATATTTTCTTTAAGGATGGAATATCTGTTGATCATTCTAAGACAAGAGAAATACAAGAATATCCAACACCAAAGAGTATAACTGAGGTATATAGTTTTATTCATTTAGAATTTTATTATCAGCGTTTCGTTCAAGATTTTGGCAACTAGCTAACCCATTAACAAAGCTCACATGTAAAGGGGTTAATTTTTTTTGGAAAAAAGAGTGTGAAGAATGTTTTGAAAAACTGAAGAGAAGATTAGTCAATGCTCCTATCTTGAATCTACCATTAGGGAATGATGGGTTTGTTATTTATAGTGATGATTCAAAGAAAGGATTTGGTTGTGTTCTTATACAAAATGATAGAGTTATTTCTTATTCATCACAACAGCTAAAATTCACGAACAAAACTTGATTTAGAAGCTGTAATCTTCTCTTTGAAGATATGGAGAAACTATCTCAATGGTGAAAAACATGAGATATATACTGATTATAAGAGTTTGAACTATATTTTCTCACAGAAAGAACTCTACATGAGGAAAAGAAGATGGCTTGAACTACTCAAATATTATGATTTCACTATACACTACCACCTGGGGAAGGCAAATAAGGTGGCAGATGCTTTGAGCAGAAAGGATCATGGAGTTTTGAACAAGATGAGAGTTGAAAGGGATCCTATGTTCATGGATCTAGTAAATATGGATATGGGAATAATCATGGAAGGTGAAACATCAATACTTTTTCAAAAGGTTTCCAATCCAAATTTACTAGAAAGGAGAAAAATTTCTTAGACTAATAATGAGGAGTTTCAAAAGAAAATTAAAGCTGTGAATGATGGGAGATTGATTGAATTCGTATATGAAGATAGAATTTTGAAATTTGGTAAAATACTTTGTGTTCATGATATACCTAATCTAAAAAGGGAATTGTTGGATGATGCTCATAGTTCCAATTTCTCTATACACCCTGGTAGCATTAATATGTATAGATATTTGAAGGAACATTTTTGGTGGGAAAACATGAAGATGGAGATTGCTGATTGTGTGTCAAGGTGTATGGTTTGTCAATAGGTTAAGGCTGGAAGACAAAATCCTAGAGGATTCATGCAACCTCTTCCCATACATTAGTTGAAATGGGACGATATTATGATGGAATTTTTTATGGGGCTACCAAAGACTTCTAGAAGGAATGATGCAATATGGGTCATTGTTGATTGTCTTACCAAGTCAGTACATTTTCTTGCTAAAAGGGAAGATTTAACACTTGAATGTTTAGAAAAACTATATATTAATGAAGTTGTAAGACTTCATGGTGTACCCTTATCGATTTTTTCTGATCATGATCCTTGTTTTACATCAATATTCTAGAAAAGACTTTAGAAGACCCTGGATACTAAACTTCGTTTGAGCAATTCCTACCACCCTCAAACTGATGGAAAATCATAACGGACTATTCAAACCTTAGAAGACATGTTGAGATCTTTATCACTTGACTTTAAAGGTATGTGGGATCAATATTTACCTCTAGTAGAATTTTCCTATAATAATAGCTTTCATTCAAGTATTCAGATGGCACCATATGAAGCGTTATATGGAAAAAGATGTCGCACACCAACTTGTTTGGATGATGTTGGTGGAAGAAAACTCATAGGCCCAGAACATGTTGAGGAAACAATGGAAAAGGTGAAGGTTATCCAAACCCACATCAAAGCATATCAAAGTAGGAAAAAGAGCTATGACAATAACTAAAGGAAATATTTGGAATTTCAAGTAGGATATCAAGTTTTCTTAAAGGTATATCCATGGAAGGGTGTTATATGATTCAGTAAGAAGGGAAAATTAAGTAATAGGTACATGAGACCTTTAGAAATTCTAGAATTAATTGGAGTTGTATCTTATTGTTTGGCAATATCTCCAAGTATCTCCAAAGTTTATGATGTGTTCCACGTATCACTGTTATGAAAATACATTCTTGAACCAACGCATGTACTCACCTGTGGAGAAATAGAACTGGAACCCAATCTGTCTTATTTTGAAGATCCTGTCAAGATTTTTGATACCATAGAATAAGTGCTGAGAAACCGGATGACTCATCTGTTGAAAGTTCTATGGGGAAACCATAAGATGGAAGAGGCAACATGAGAACCCGAGGAACTTATGATGAAGAAGCACCCAAATATTTTTATGCAGTAATATTCTAGAAATTTTGAGGATGAAATTATTTGAAGGAGGGAATAATGTAACACCCTAAGCTTCCACATTACTCTTCTCTTTGAATAATACAATAGCCTGTGTTGTACGCGACTTCGAGTTCTAGCACACCACAACCAATAAAACTAGTCGTTATGAATAGTAATACCCACTTTTTGAAATTTTATAAATTTAATTTTTCAAAATGGAATTCATTTTTGGATTTGGAATATAAAAATTAGCTTAGGGTGAATTTTTGGTATTTTTCAGAAAACTTTCAATTTTGGATGATTAGTGAAAAACACTGTGTTATTGTTTAAAACTACCATTTTATTTAAATAATTAGTTATTTTATTTAAATTTACATTAGGTAAAAAAATATACATAATACCTATATATTTTCAATGTAATTCATTGGAGTCATTTTTTAATAATATTAGATATATAAAATTTTATTGAACTTTTTACCGTCTTTTACCCATCTTCTTGGCGCATTTGCAAATTTGCATAAAATATAATTTTACCACTTCTATGAATTGAGATTCAAAAATTTGAGAGACACGGTTGACATCAGTAAGTAAAATGTGGTTGAATAAGATGAAAATAATTGTCAGTGAATAGTAACTTTTGACTTTTATTTACAATGATGATGCAGTAATTACCTTATTAAGGAAAGATTAAGATAATTGATATTATAAATATCCAAATAAATGTAAATTGAGACTTATGATGAATTAAACTAATTTTTGAGGTTAAAATGACATTTTAGGGTTTATTAAATATTTTTTTTGACATGATAAAGTTGTTATGACTTTCACAAAAACAAAATACCAAATAGTGTCAAAATTGACATAAATGGTTTTTAAAAAAAATACTATATTATTAATTGATATAATATTCATAAAAACATAAGGTTCATCCAAAGGACTTATATATGGTTAGATATATCAATAATGAACCACTTGGGGTTCTCTTGTATTTTTATAGTATGTTTATTAACTATTTATTATAATAATACAAGAATACATGGTAAAAAAATAAATTATTTAACTAAGAGTTAAATCTAAAAGATAAGGTTAATATGCTGACCTAAACCTGACTAAAACTTATTGGTTGATATGTTTTCGACCCATTCCCACCTTATCCTCAAAATAAATCATTTTGAAGCCATTATAAACCGAATATGATTGTATAATAAAATAATATTTCAAGATTTTCATAAAGTGACCCTCACCTCTCTTATAAAAGGGTACTTTATCTTCTCTCAAAATCACACCTCCAAATCCATTTGTCTTGGACAAAACCTAATCAAATATCCTCCAAAATACTCTAACTTATACCTAGAGACATTAATTTTATCACAAAGCCAACCAAAGGAGCTCTTTTGATCAAATCAAAAGGAAACACCTGGAGAAGAGGTAATAATTTCACCACCTCTTTCAAAGTTATTTTCTTATTCCACTTAATATTTATTTATTGCTTCCATAACAAAATATTAAATCCAGTACCTTATACATAATATTATTTTATTAAAAATATGGTACAACCATATTCATTATTCTATCCATGCTATGAATGACAATTCACCATATGTGCGTACGTACGACTTACCGTCTCCATGTCGTGGTAAAGTTTTTTATTAAAGCACTTCATTATTTGGATGGGTATAATAATTAGAATAACTAATTTAAATAATAAATATAACATGTTAATGATTGTATATATGTTATATACCATTAAATTACATATGATTTCACCATCCATATAATGATATTGTCGCTCATGCGTATATACGTATTACCGTTTCCACGAACATGATGAGATTCATTCCCCATAATAACTATTCAAGAATAATTTCCATTTTATGATTAAAAATAATGTTTAAGAACTTAATATAATTCTTTATATTAATCAAATACATTCTATCCATAACAAACATGACTTGAGAAACCAATTATATAAAGGAAAACGAATCAGTTAACACCTGAAATGATGATACTATTGAAATATTATTGACAAAGAAATATTAGAGGATCATATATGATATCATATTTATGTGTTTAGTTCTTTCATAATTTAATAATAGTGATTTAACTATTCAAATGGAGGTTAACATACTCTTGATCAAGTTAAAGTACATGGTAAGGGTTAATTCTACAATATCTTCATTATCCGAGGTTGTTTATACGTGAGTATCTACTGGGACCTCTTTATCATCAACATCTGTGTTTCTTAAAAATGTATTTTGAAACATTTTTACAATTTCTTATAACATGTGTTAAATTCATTTATACCCTTGTATTAATTTTTATAAGATGTTTATAAATTAATCTTTTCGTCATTTTCCAAACAAGGTCCTTTATGACCTTTTCGACAAAATTAAGGAAAGAAAGTTTGTCATGACCCGTCCTCAGGGCCCGTGCCATGACTACCCAAAGCCCGCCTTCTATAGGCCAAAGGCTGGCGACTAGCACCAAAGGTGTAATCCCGATAGAAAGGGAATACATTGCCTTTAAAAAGTAAACAAAAACAACAGAGTATGCAACTGGAAGTAAACATTAAGTAAAGCTGTATACAAAAGAAAGTGCTGAAAGGAAGGGGCCGGAAATACAAGCCAAACAGTAAAGTACAAGGAAAGGACAATAGGTACAACCAAAAAGACAAACAGCTGGAAGATTCCTAATAGATCCTGGATCGTCCACCATAGATCCTACCATAAGGGTAGGTACAGATAGCCTCCTCAGTGCACGACGTCCTTCTGTCTCCTCTAGGTACTAACTCGTCGTGAGGTCCACCTCCAGGTACCGTCCAGTCCTCGTACACTCCGCCTCGGTCAGCGCTGTCTATCGTCTGCATCCAATACAACGAGGTGTGGGCATAGCCCGTTCAGGGGTGAGTATAACGATACTCAGTAGGGACCCCGAGACCCTCAAGGTCTCATAAAATTCACAAAGGATAAACCACAGTAGAAAGATACAAACACAAAATATCAACCAACCCTACTTAGGTATATGCCCATACATATACCTAAGTTATCAATCTCAGCCCGGCTCCAACTCTCGAGCCCAATTGCAACCCAGTCCACACAGGAAGAAAAGTCAATCACATGATGATAATGGTTGAAATACATGACTCATCTCACACAGGTATACATATCTTGTATAGCGATAGAGATGATCAGATGTAGTCACTGATTCATCTTAAGTTGTCAGACCCACACAGGATACTAGACCGGATAAGTTGTCAGACCCACACAGGATACAAGACCATCTACTCTGTCGGACCCACACAAGATACAAGAACAGAAGTCAAAACTGTTGGACCCACAAAGGATACAAGAATAGTAGTCATCGCTGTCGAACCCACAGAGGATTCTGGTACCATAGCCATCGTCGTTGAACCCACGGAGGATCCTAGTATAGTAGTCGTCATTGCCGAACCCACGTAGGATTCCAGTACAGTAGCAATTTTCGTCGAACCCATGGAGGATCCCAGTACAGTATTCATCACTGTCGAACCCACGTAGGATTCCGGTACAGTAGTCGTTGCAATCGCCGTCAGCTCTAGGGTTTCCGCACATAGCATGCTCGATTCCGAGAGGGTATACTCTTTGATCCAAGTTTCTATACATAAAATATCACGAATTCCTGAGTTGATGTATCCCGTAGTTCCTTATTATCATAAGGAACCCAACACGACAGACGACGTATCAATCGGACGCCCGGTCTGAGAATTATTAGCATTTCCGTTCCAGGGGCCCGATTGGAATTACGCTCATTCCAAACCCGACCATTTTCTAAAGTTGTCAAAAACTAACTTATAGTATTGAAAAAGGACCGCCTAGTCATGAGGATCCTAGTGCCGCAGACGGCACATGAATCAGACGCATGGTCTAGAAGATATTCCCGTTTAAGCAAAACGGGCCAGGCCCTTCAAGCCTAGTGGGCTAGCGGGCCGACCCGACCCGGTTTGGTGGGTCTGACTTGGCTGGGGGTCGGCTTGGCCTGGTGGAGCGCGGTCCACCCAGGGACTGGGCTCGGTGGGTCCGACCCGGTTAGGGTGTCGGCCCGACCTGGTGGGGCGTAGCCCACCCGCGGACCCGACCCGTGGTTACGAGCCGGTTTGGATCGCCCGGTGGCGCCACCCCTCCTTGCTGCCCGGCTGGCCAAAGCCGGACGGTTTTGTCCAGCACGAGCAGCCTGCGGTTGCAGGCCACAGTTCCTCCACATGCGGCGCCTAGCGGCGCTGTGGTTCCCTTCAGCCCGGCCGGCAGGCGGCTGGCCAGTTCGTCCGCCGAGAGGCCCATGGATGCGGGCCACAGTTTCCTCCATGCAACCGGCGTGACGATGCTGGTCCTCCACCACTGTGGCCTTCAATCACCACCGCCTTCGATTGTCACTGCCTTATGGTCGTGGGCTCTTTCTCCGGTGCGGTGCGACAACACTTCACCCATTCGACTCCTCCTCTATTGCCAAATAAACCAACATGCAACGGAGGAACACCGGGCCGTGTTGGTTTGGCCCACGCCCTCCGTATTAGATGATATCATTTATCCAATGATGAACCAGGGTATTCAACAAAAAATGAGGTATAATTTTATTCCCTTAAAAATTAATCGAATCCCCCTACCTCGTAAATGGTGCTCGCTTAGCAGAGTCACCGGAAAGAGGGCGGACGTCGATTTTGTTGATGTCGGGAAGCATTTGAAGATGGTGTGTCCTCGACGTTCCTTGCTGGTGGTGTCTACTCCTTTAAAGTGGAAGGAGGTCGAGGAAAGGAAGATGACACATCATCATTATTCGGTGGAAATGGCATTCTTCGTCGAGAGGACGTCGTTCCACGTTTAATATGTTCTTCATGTTCTTCATGGGAAGAACGCTTCCTTTCTAATCCTCCAAAACCTCCCAAGATAGTATGTCCAACCAACATAAAATAAAAACACACCACTTATTTAAAGGATGGATTAATTAATTCAAAGGGATTCAAATTCATTAAGCCACATCCATTAATTAAATAAATGTTGAGTTGTCTCATTAAAAAGGGAGGGAGGAGATGAAGAGGCTCCCAATTAATAAAGGAAGTTTCATCCTCCTTAATTTGGGAGTTCAATGGGTTTAAGGAGTTTAATGGGGATTTGAAGAGTTTGGAACTCACGTGGGCCCCACCACACAATATCCTCCCATGGGAGGTTATGTGGGGGGTGGGCCCCACCTTCAAATTCTCTTTGGAGAAATTAACCACCACTTAAAAATTATGTCACACATAATTTTTAATTTAATAAAAATCTCCAAAAATTTAACTTCTCCTCCCGACCAAACGCAACTGCAGTAAAGGTCCCCTTAGGCGAATACCGGAGCTGTGAGTTCATCGGTGCCCTCAGATTTCAATTCCGAGCATCGATTCAAAAGATATAAAATCCCGATCGTACGTCTACTGAACGTACCCGAACAAAACTTCAGAAAATAATTATTATCAGTCACCCTCAATCCACTACGGTCGAGGTTAGGATATTCCTAGGTGAAACACGCCCCAAAAAACCCAACGGTACTCTCAGATTTTCAATTTGAGTTACCGTTTAGAGGTTATGAATTTTACAATAAAATAATTGTCACTTAATTATTTTATTTACAATAAAAAACTAACTTTTTCTGGTGACCCGCACCGGGAAAAGTTAGTATCAGTTTATATAAAGCATACTCTCTCGAGTTCAACGGTGGTATTGGATTTTTAATCTAGGATACCGTTTGTTATTTATAATCATTTGAAAAATAAAATAATTTATTTAATTATTTTTTTTACGGTTATGCCGTTTTTGGAATTTCTCACAGGAGACCCGTGCCGACTAAACTTAAATCGCGCCTAGGGTAAACCTGCCATCTTGAGTGCAATGGTTCCCTTAGATTTCTGATCCAAGTAACCGTTTAAGATTTATTCTACTTTTTTAGGAAAACTGCTTATGCGCGTCAATTTAAGCTTAAAAAAACATCAGAAATTGATTCCGGGCAAACCGGGCCTTGGAATCAGGTGCTGTCAGAAACTGAGGGATCATAAAATTCCAAAGAATTTAAGTAAAAAATTTCCTTGAAATTTCCTGATCTTTATATTACCCCCACCTTATCGATTTACATCCCCATAAAGCTACAACACACACTAGGGAAACAAATGGGGATACTGAGAACGCATTTGAGCCTCCCGCTCCCATGTGCTCTCATGTAGGTTCCTGTGCTGCCAACGAAGGCACACCAGAGGAATCGACCGTCCACATAGGACCCACTCCTGTCGATCCTCGATCTCCACTGGGACCTCTATGAATGTATCCCCATCATCGATGTCCAGCTCCCCTTGGTTGATGGTGTGGGATGGGTTGTGCTCGTATCTCCTCAACTGAGATACGTGGTAGACATCATGCACCCGATGAAACTGAGGTGGAAGGGACAGGCGGCAATCCACCTCACCTATCCTACTGAGGACCTAGAACGGCCCAATAAAATGTGGAGATAACTTGCTGCCTCGGCCAAATCTCCATAGACCTCATCGAGGTGAGACCCGTAAGAAGACGTGGTTGCCATCCTAAAAATCTAGTGGTCTCCGTCTCCTATCAGCATAGGAATTCTACCTGCTCTGTGTAGTCTTCATTCACTCCTGGATGATCTGCACCTTCTCCACCATAGCCTGAACTATCTCTGGTCATACAAGTGCTCACTCCCCTGGGTCAGTTTAGTACAATGGTGATCTTCAAGGTTGACCATACAATGTCATGTAAGGTGCCATCCCGATGGTGGAGTGGTAGCTGTTGTTATACGCAAACTCTACCAAGGGTAAGTGATCCTCCAAGCTGCGAAAAAAGTCGAGGGCACATGCACGAAGCATGTCCTCGAGAGTCTGAATGGTCCTCTCAGTCTGACCATCCGTCTGAGTATGGAAGGCGGTGCTCAAGCGAAACTGTGTCCCAAAAGCCTCTTGTAACCCCTTCCATTGCCGGGAAGTGAAACAAGCATCTTGATCTGAGACAATAGTCGATGGCACACCATGAAGCCGTTTGATCTTTTGAACATAGAGGCGTCCCAAGCTCTCTACTGAGCCCTGCTCTCTGATCGGTAGGAAGTGGGCTGACTTGGTGAGTCGGTCTACGATCACCCAGATAAAGTCGTGTCCTTTAGATGTACGTGGAAGACCCATCACGAAGTCCATGGATATCTCTTCCCTCTTCCACTTTGGGACCTCTAAAGGCTGAACCAAGCCTACTGGTACCTGATGTTCTACCTTCACTTGCTGAAAAGTGAGGCATCGAGAGACAAACTTTGCTACTGCCTTCTTAATACCTGTTCAACATAGTACGTCCTCTAAAGAGGAATACATGATCCCCACATTCAGAAAATCCATCAGGTGCCTGTCCTGTGGATATCTGAGTATGTCATGTCTCGCAGTCAGCGTCCCCTCGCTACGCCTCCTTAACTCGCTAAAGAAGTGGGGGATTGACTGTAAGAGACTAAAGGAAGGCTACTCCATCTCTATCCACAAAGGGTATCTGTAAAGTAGCCAGCTGCTCTGTCATCTCGCCTAGTAGTTGTATACCAGATCTCCAACTGAGTGCATCTGCTACAACATTCCCCTTCCCAGGAGTATAGAATATCTCGAAGTCATAGTCCTGGAGGAACTCAAAACTCAAAACTCCTGCTACCACAAGGGTAAGTCTGGCCAACTCATGAGTGATCGAATTCACCCTCCCAAGCATGAGTTTATCTTGTGCTGCCTGGGTTTCCCTTTTCTTCGACCAAGTAAAACCCCATCCCAACGTTGTAGATAAACTAAAACCTTTTTACATAATACAATCAATCTATGTATGAACTGTGGTTGCCCAATCCATACCCAAACTAACGTCGTAAGGCCTCGACGCTTCCACCAAGAGGTTTCCAATCGAAACTCTCGCCTCAAGGGTCAGATCACACCGTCGAAGTAAGTGTGATTATCGAGTCTCTTCCCAAAGGTATCTCCAGACGCGAGGGTCAAGTCAACGATTTAACCAGAATCTCTAGGTCTAGGACAAGATTTGTGGAAGGAAGGATTGATTGGTACCTATTCCTATTGATACGGCAGCTAGTTTTAGAAACATATCGTACCTCGAATCATTCCTAGAGCCCTTGGGTCACACTCCTTGACTATAGGAAACTACTCTTTTCCTCTTCCCTCCAGCTCCCTGAGCCTCGCAAGGACTACAAAGGTGGGTGGTTGTAACATGTCGAAATGTTCACCACCACATGCTGCTCTCCCAGCTCTGCTTCCATGTCTGCTACCCTGTAGATTTATCTGTCCATGTCACATCCACTTCCCGAAACTTTTTTCATTCCCATGTCTCTGAGACTGGCACCAGTTCCCTGCTTTCCCGCTACTAACATTCACCAGCTGTATCTGTTCATCCAAATAACATTCAACCACAAAGGTTCTCTCTAGAACCCTAGCATAATTAGGAATGCATAGAGGAAAAGTGATGGCTCAGATGTCCTTTAAACACACCTCGTTCAGTAGTTCGAGTCCCAAAGGACTGATCGTATCGTATTCATTGAGTACCCAGAATGATCAGTATGTCTCGATGAATACTCAGCTACCGACATGTCATCCTGAAGAAGCTGTATAAGTTCTAGAGAACTCTCAGCCACATCCTCAAGCCAGTCCTCAGCCGCCTGTGAGTCAGGCTTGCCTTAGAACCTAAGGTGTATCTGATGCTAAAACACGTGTAAGGCACTAAGCCTACATGTGTCATCTACCGGTACCATTGGTTGTAACAATTGACCAACAGACAATGATATAACAGACACACTACCTGAAGGTACAACTCGAGCAACGATCCACCTACTGATGCCTCATCACTATACGGACCAAACTCATGGTCACTCACTGAAAAACACTAGTAGCTAAGTCCACCATCCTCTCTATTGGTGTCTCAACTAGGCAAAAAAACTCTAGCAATCATCTCCAGCCAGTCCTCTACTGCTTGGGAATCTGTCTTGCCTCGTAACCTCGAAGGCCTTTGCTACTAGAACTTGTTCAAGGCGCTCTATCAGCGTGCACCGTCTACTAGTACGGCTGGTGGAATATTCTACCCAAAGGGTGGTGGCGCTGCTGGTACACCACCGGAAGGTTCCAACATAGTAAGAGGGCCCTGCACCAGAGCCTTGTCGCTCAGTGGGCCGTCATCATGTACTCACTCGGGAACCCTAGCTATATTTCTTCGCAGCAGCATCCTGATAAGGAATAGGTTCACCGCGGTCAATAAATTTATACCTAGTGATCTAACTCAAAGAGACCACAAGGAAACTCTTGAAACACACACACAATCAGTGTTTTCATTCACTAAGTCAGAAATAAGAAGTTAGGGTCCTGATGTATGGATACGTTGGCCGCCACACCAACACCGGACTCCCTAGACTGAAAACCACACTCAATAATCTTAACACTATTGCTTCACAGAAAAGAATTATTAGATTCATGAGTTCTGTGGTAGAACCGACTGCTCTGATACCAATTTGTCACGACCCGTCCTCAGGGCCCATGCCGTGACTACCCCAAGCCCGCCTTCCATAGGCCAGGGGCTGGCGACTAGCACCAAAGGCGTAATTCCAACAGTAAGGGAAGACATTGCCTTTAAAAAGTAAACAAAAACAACAGAGTAAGCAACTGGAAGTAAACACTAAGTAAAGTTGTATACAAAAGAAAGTGCTGAAAGGAAAGGGGCCAGAAATACAAGCCCAACAGTAAAGTACAAGGAAAGGAAAATAGGTATGACTAAAAAGAAAAACAGATGGAAGATTTCTAACAGCTCCTGGATCATCCACCACAGATCCTACCTAAAGGGTAGGTACAAATAGCCTCCTTAGTGCTCCATGTCCTTCTGTCTCCTCCGAGTACTTACTCGTCGTGAGGTCCACCTACGAGTATCGTCCAGTCCTCATACACTCTTCCTCGGTCAGCACTGTCCGTTGTCTGCATCCAACACAATGAGGTGTAGGCATAGCCCATGTAGGGGTGAGTATAACGATACTCAGTAGAGACCTCGAGACCCTCAAGGTCTCACAAAATCCACAAAGGATAAACCACAATAGAAAGATACAAACACAGAGTATCAACCAACCCTACTTAGGTATAAGCCCATACATATATCTAAGTTATCAATCTCAGCCCGACTCTAACTCTCGAGCCCAATCATAACCCAGTCCACACAGGAAGTAAAGTTAATCACATGATGATAATGGTTGAAAGACATGACTCAGCTCACACAGGTATACATCTCTTGTATAGCGATAGAGATGATTAGATGTAGCCACTGATTCATATTAAGCTGTCAGACCCACACAGGATACTAGACCAGCTAAGCTGTCGGACCCACACAGGATACAAGACCAACTACTCTATAGGACACACATAGGATACAAGAACAAAATTCAAAACTGTCAAGCCCACATAGGATACAAGAATAGTAGTCATCGCTGTCGAACCCACGGAGGATTCCGGTACAATAGCCATCGCCGTCGAACCCACGGAGGATCCCCGTATAGTAGTCATTGTTGCTGAACCCACATAGGATTCCGGTGCAGTAGCCATTGTCATTGAACCCACAGAGGATCCTAGTACAGTAGTCGTCGCTACTGAACCCACGTAGGATTCTGGTACAGTAGTCGTTTTAGTCGCAACAAGCTCTAGGGTTATTGCACACAGAACGCTCAATTCCGGGAGGGTCCGATCCTCGAGCCAAATGTCGATAAATCAAATATTAAGAATTCATGAGTTGATTTACCCCATAGTTCCGTCTCATCATAAGGAACCCAACGTGACAGACGGCGCGTCAATCAGACGCTTGGTCTGAGAGTTATTAGCATTTCCGTTCCAAGGGCCCGGTTGGAATTACACTCGTTCCAAACCCGGTCATTTTCCAAAGTTTCCCAAAACCAACTTAGAGTATCGCAAAAGGACCACCTCTTCGCGAGGATCCCAGTACCGTAGACGGCGCATTAATCAGACGCACAGTCTAGAAGATATTCGTGTTTAAGAAAAACGAGCCCGACCAGTCAAGCCCAGTGGGCTGGTGGGTTGGCCCGACTCGGTTTGGCGGGTCCGACCCGGCTGGGGGTTAGCCCGACCCAGTAGAGCGCGGTCCACCCAGGGACCCGGGCCGGAGGGTCCGACCCGGTGGGGCGCGGCCCACCCGCGGACCTGGCCCGTGGTTGCAGGCCGGTTCGGCTCACCCGGCGGAGCCACCCCTCCTTGTTACCCGGCTGGCCGAAGCTAGCCGACTTTGTCTGGCGCGATCAGCCCATAGTTTCAGGCCACGGTTCCTCCGCATGTAGTGCCTAGAGGTGCCGCGGTTCCCTTGAGCCCGACTGGTTCGTCCGCCGAGCGGCCCGCGGATGCGGGCTGCGGTTTCCTCCACGCGGCCGGCGCGACAGCGCCGGTCCTCCACCACCGCGGCCCGACCCGACTGTGGAATTTGATCACCGCCATCTTCGATCACCACCGCCTTATGGTCGTGGTCTCTTTCTTTGGTGTGGTGCGATGACACCACACCCTTCCTACTCTGCCTCTGTCGTCAAATAAAACAACAAGCAACGGAGGAACGTCGGGTCGTGTTGGTTCAGCCTGCGCCCTCTGTATTAGATGATATCATTTGGCCAATGAGAAACCAAGGTATTCAATGAAGAATGAGGTATAATTTTATTCCATTAAAAAATAATTGAATCCCCCTGCCTCATAAATGGTGCTCACTCGGCGGAGTCGCGGGAAAGAGGGCGGACGTCGATTTCATTGACGTCGGGAAATGTTCGAGGATAGTTTGTCGTCGACATTCCTTGCGGGTGACGTCTACTCCTTTAACACGGAAGGAGGTAGAGGAAAGGAAGATAACATGTCATCATTCTTTGGTGGAAACGACGTTCTTTGTCGAGAGGACGTCGTTCCACATTGGAGATGTTTCTCGTGTTCTTCATGGGAAGAATGCTTCCTTTCTAATCCTCCAAAGCCTCCCATGATAATATGTTCAACCAACATAAAATAAAAACACACCACTTATTTAAAGGATAGATTAATGAATTCAAAGGGATTAAAATTCATTAAGCCACATCCATTAATTAATTAAATGTTGAGTTGGCTAATTAAAAAGGGAGGGAGGAGATGAAGAGGATCCCAATTAATAAGGGAAGTTTCATCCTCCTTAATTTGGGAGTTCAAGGGGTTTAAGGAGTTTAAGGGCGATTTTAAGAGTTTTGAACTCTTGTGGGACCCACCACACAATATCCTCCCATGGAATGTTATGTGGGGGATGGGCCCCACCTCCAACTTCTCTTTGGAGAAATTAACCACCACTTAAAAATTATGTCACACATAATTTTTAATTTAATAAAAATCCCCAAAAATTTAACTTCTCTTCCCGACCAAATGCAACTGTGGTAAAGGTCCCCTTAGGAGAATACCGGTGCTGCAAGTTCATCGGTGCCATCAGATTTCAATTCCGAGCACCAGTTCAAAAGATATAAAATCCCGCTCGTACGTCTTCTTAACGTACCCGAACAAAACTTCAGAAAAAAATTATTATCCGTCATCCTTGACCCACTACGGTCAAGGTTAGGCTCTACCTAGGTGAAACACACCCCAGAAAACCCAAATGTACTCTTGGATTTTAAATCCGAGTTACCATTTTGAAGTTATTAATTTTACAATAAAATAATTGTCTCTTAATTATTTTATTTGTGGCCAAAATCTAACTTTTTCTGGTCGCCCACGCCGGACAAAGTTAGTATATGCTTAAATAAATCATACCCTCATAAGTTCAGCGGTGGTCTTAGATTTTCAATCCGAGCTACTTTTTGTGAGTTATAAGCATTTGAAAAATAAAATAATTTATTTAATTATTTTATTTACGGTTATTCCATTTTTGGAATTTCTCACAGGAGGCCCATGATGACTAAACTTAAGTCACACCTAGGATAAAACCACCATCCTGAGTGCAACAGTGCCCTCTGATTTCTGATCTGAGTAACAATTTAAGAGTTATTCCATTTTTTCAGGAAAACTACTTACGCGCGTTAATTTAAGCTTAACAAAACTTCAGAAATTGATTCCAGGCACACCGGGCCTCGGAATCAGGTGTCGTCAGAAGCTACGGACTCTTAAAATTCCTAAGAATTTAAGAAGAAATTTTCCTTGAAATTTCCAGGTCTTTACAATGTTTTTTAACTTATATGCTGAGTTCTCCTATTTTCCACCATTATAACACATTCTAAGCTTCCATTACAAGATTATAAGAATATTTTCAAAATAAATGTTTTCTTTTATAATTATGTAAATTTTAAATGATTTCAAAATAGAAAGAGATATTTATCTCAAATAGTTTTGATTTCATCTATGTCAACATCCTTTTTTGGATTTTAAACTTGATTGAAGTTGATTTATTATGATACAATCTTCCATATTGTATTGAAGGTTTTGTGATATGTTTGAATATGGATATGATATTTTTATACCATTCATGGTTTATGGATTGAGTATTGAAATTTCGTATACTAGTTTGACTATGAATGCTTATGTTATGTTTCAACCTTTTCATATGAGGAATGCATTGGACTTAGTAAGTGACAGGTGGAGCCTGCTATAGCTCCTCGTTGCATCGGTAGGTCTCATGAGACAAAATAGTGTCTTGGCACAATGCCTTGACAAAATCTTATTTGTAGTCTTGGCATGAGGCCTTGAATATGTGGTTTTGATATCCAGCATTATGAATTCCATCATTATGAAATTAGATATTGATATTACATGTGATTATTCGACTAATAGAATATATATTTGAATATGTAAATAGAATTATTTGATTTATCTTTTCCATATTATGCTGAAGTTTAATTTTAAAAGGATTGTGTTTTAGTTTTATACATTTGATTAAATTTTTATGCTTACTTATGAAAGTTTCCTCTATATTGTTATCCTTACTGAGCACCTGAGCTCACCCCTTTCTATGTTTTATTTTTCCTAGGATGTGAAGAATTATATTATGACTGACCTACAAGGATACTATAAGGGTGATTAATGTGTTAAAATGAGACACAATGTTTTTGTTTTTCATTTTATAATGTAATGTAAAACTTATCTTTGTATCCAGTACTTTCAAGGCTACTAAATTGATTTTTCTTTCAGGATTTTATCCCTTGTGATCATGCCAATGTTATTTAATAATGCACCGACTCTGGGTAGCTAGGGTCGAGGCATTACAACATGAATCTATAAGAAGAAATTAAATCAATAGACATCATCTCTGTAAAACACAATCTTGGATTTACCCCAAACCCATGTTGACACACCACTATCCTTAGTTGTGCTTCCCCTAATCACCAGAGGATATAGAAAACTGAAGAGGGATGAACATGAACTATGGGGGAAAAGTTTCGTTAAAGCACCCCTATTTCTATAAGTTGGATTTCCAATGATATATAAAATAAATCATAGAAAAGGTAAGTATTCATTGTTATTCTACTATAAAACAAAATAATAATTACATCCAATACAAGAAAGTATAATGAAATAATGAAACAAATTTCACTCATTGACTAATAGATGGTGTCTTCCACAGACCACCACTGACCCATAACCATGTTCTACATAGAAATACTTTATTTCCAATGATAAAAACCAACAATAATCCCATAAATTTACTTAAAATCAAAAATAATAATATATAACTACATATTCATTAAAAAGAATATGTATGGTATTAGTATACATAAACCTAGTGTGAATTCACCCCTAAAGGTTCTATAATAATTCCATAAATATGAAAACCAATCAAGCTAGTTTGAAATACATAAATGAAAGTACCATGCCTATTTTCAATGAAAACTAGTATTAAAGTGACATCTAAATTATCTTTATAAAAGATATTTATATATGTAATGAAAAAATTACATGTGATATCAACATATACAAGAATATGAATGGAAACATAAATTTAAAACAATTTACAATACAAACTATGTTAATACGTCATGGGAGGATACTTACTGATATAAGGTAGGGAGACCTGGGATCCTTGTACTATTAAAATGAATAACTATATTCATTTTCATCTACTCATAGGATCATATGGGTGGATAATTGTTTTTATACAAGTACAATTACCATAAAAATGTGAATAAAAGTGGTATCTACTAGGAATAGGAAGTTGCCTTATAACCTAGTGTGGTACTTTTCCTAGGGACCCATCTAATACCCAAGGTTTTCTGTCATGTTTTTTAAAAGCAATGGGTTCAAAGTTAATCATTATCAAGAACAAAAAAATATCCTTAATCAAAACATAATTACCATTTATAATAGTTAAAATGTGTACATTTGACAAATAATCATGGAAATCATGGTAAAGATAGATAAAACTTATAAAATCACCTTGGACTGAGCTATAAACCACTTTAATCTAGAAAAAATCTTAATAAATCTTGTGAAAAAATATTTATAATTCATATATAAACATTTAATTATTTTTTTATAATTTTCATTGAAGATCCATGCTTGGAATTTATATGAACACCTTGTTTGTTCCTCTTTAGAAAAATAGTTATTATGTCCTTTAATTGATGAATTCAACATTCCAAAAACAAAATAAGATAAAATTACAATGTGATTACCAAAAAATAATAATTGTTGTCCAATATTTAATATTCTATAATAAAAACATAATTTAAAATATGCTACCACCAAAGGTATATCAAATTATAGAAAAGGTATTGAATCCCTCACCTCTTTACATCTATATAAACAAGTTAAATATAAAGAAATGGAAACATAAAACCTATAATAGATACCAAATATACAATATAAATCCAAAATAACAATTTATTCAAATATATTATAAGGTTCCACCAAGGTATGAGTGTCAAAATACTCACCAGGAAATGATATGGTGATGCTTCAAATTCAAATGAAGTGAATGAGTTTAGCCTTAGTCTCTCCTCCCATTCTAAGAAAAATACATCTATATAATCGAGGGAATATTAACCCTGATATTTATTGCACATTTAAACATGATTTATTACATAATATTTACTTAATAAAAATCATAAGATCAATATTTCTAGTGTGTTCATGGCTTAATAACATTACATAACAACTTAAAACATAAAATAAAACATCTTTATTGAAAACATCTTTTACATGACCACAACATTCCTTCATACTTAACACTGCATGGGATAACCTGAGTACATACATAAGAAAAGGGTGAGATATAAATCTCAGTAAGAGAATAAACATGGAATAAAATGAGGAATAAAATACATGTTATAAAATAGTCATATTAATGGATTATAAAAGGAACATGAATATAAAGGCATGATATATCATGATAATAATAACTTGGAAATGTGGAAACAACATATAACGTGATTTAGCACGAGTGAAGGCTCATTGCACACATATTAGCATGAGTAAAAAATCATTGCACTTGAATTATCCTGAGTAAACCCTCATTGCACATGAGTTAGAATTAGTAATCCATCATTGAACATTATGTATCATGATACTAAACATTACCTAATTAATTGGAGTGTTATCAGGGTTCACCCTTCATAAACATTTCATTTCAAGCATAAGTGTTCCACATAGATCATATAACATGGAATAATTCAACAAAATAAGTTATTCCATAATAATGAAATGTTCAATAAATACATTTAATTCCCCAATAAAGTGGTATATGAGCATGAAGGTTAATACCATTGGTAGAGAAATGAGTTTGGTATTCACTACATGATGGAAAATTGTAGAGCAATTTTAGCATCATAGCGGCGTCAAATAGAAATTCATAAAATAGGTTTATTAGAGATAAAGGGGTCTCTAATAATTTATACACGAAATTTAAGGTAATTATATCATGAAAAATTATACCCCAACACATTAAATGGAATTTATAATGCATAATATAAAAGAAGTTCTTGAATGGGAGTGAGGAAAGTGAAATCCTTATAACGAGTGTATATAAAGGATCATGGACGGATTAATGAGACTTGAAGGAAGATCACATTATTTATAAATCAAATGGAAATTAAGGGGAGTATGTATGAATATATACCAACATATATAAATTCAAATTAAAAGGCATATCACAAAAGAAGTTCTTGATAAAAGAGGGGAGTGAAAGATCCATTACAAAATTTCAGCACAGTAACAAGTGTACTTACTAGATCATAGGGGGGATTAATGAGAGTGAAAGTAAGATATAATAATTTATAAATAAAATGGACAGTAAGTTAACATGATAAATCATATCCCAACATAGGAAAAAGAAAATTTAAAAGACATAACATGAAAATAATTCTTGATAAAAGAGAATGGTGGAAGATCTCTTACTTGGATGTGTGACTTCAAAGGCTTGGGAGAGGCTTATTAGGAGCTTTGGTGCACCTTGGTAGGACTCTAGGGAGTAGGGGGTAGAGGTTATTCCATCTTTAAATAGTTTTAGTGAAGATAAATGCAATCTTGGGTGGGTTTATATAGGAAAGGAGGATGATTTTTTTATTATTTTGGTTTTGGACACTACATAATAAAATATTCAAAACCACAAACCATCCCATGTTTTTCCCATGGTTTATAGAAAATAGGAGTGCTATACATTATTTTATAGGTCTGAGGGACTAATACATTAAAATATTTCCCTTGATTATGTGGAGGTGTGTCATACTTTCAAAGAAATGATTTCAAAATCTTAAAATATATTATATGTTTTGGAGGATTCACTAAGGCTTTATAAAATAAATAAAATAAACTTAAAATTAAAACATTTTAAAGGATATATATATATATATTTGTGAATATACCTTTTATAGTATTTATTACTTAATTATTGGGAAAACATGATGTCATAAATTACCCTTTAAATTTATACGATAGTTAATTTTTACCCAAAAGTTTGATTGACTAAAAAAATTATGAAAAATTCACTATCAGATAATTTCAGAATCTTGATTACAAAGATAATATTAATTTTATCTAAATTATTTTATAAATATGTGAATTTTCACTTTTAAAATAAAAACCAACATTTATTAAAAATTGATGGGTATTGAAAAAAATAGTTTTAAAACCTTAATAAAAAATACTTTTGACTTCATAAAAATTATAAGATCATTGATATTTAATAAAATTAATTTAATAATAATATTTTATTAGAATAATATTTATTTCAAAAAATAATTAATTCATTAAAAATATATTTCTTAATTGAATTTGAATATTAACCAAAAATACTATTTGTGCGTTTAATATAATTTACAATGTAAAAATAATAGAATGAATGTATATTAATTATTTTATACAAAAATAATATACATAATCAAAATGATAAGGTCTTGTTACATATCACATTTTTAAACTAGCATATGTCCTAAGAGTAAGGTGTGCGATGGTGGGGCTTTCATGAGGCCGTTCAGTGAACATGGTTTGGGTCATGATCTTGGTGAGCTTGAACTTCTCATATAAACTGTTTATCTAATGCTTAAGTTATTAGATCTTGTCTTGGTATTATTCTAGATAAAATCCCAGAAATACTATCTCCCTCCGAAGCTATGATAAATGGGCTTCTTAGGGAACGATCTTACTGGTTGAGGTCGTCACTTCCTTTTTCTATGTCAAAAGGATTTGTTAAAACCCTATATTTATACTAGTCATGTGATTATTGTTCAACGACAATATTATCAATGGTAATGATAATTAACAATAATTTAAATTCAATTGTATATAATAAAATAAGTTCACATGTCTTATAAATCCATAAGAAATTTAATTAAAATAAAGGGAATTTTATTCATAAATGTTCGGGTCATTATAACCTTCCCCCCTTAAGAAATTTTTCCCTCAAAATTTACTTTTCCCACATTAAAACAGATGGGGGTAACTCTGCTTCATCACCTCCTTTGGTTCCCATGTTTTTTCTTCAAACTTGTGGTTTCTCCAAAACATCTTGATGGGGGGCATTGCTTTATTTCGTAGAACTTTTTCTCTACGATCTAAGATCTTTACTGGATTATCCTCATAGGAAAGTTCATTCTCTAATGGTCCGAACTCTAGATTGAGTACATGTTATTGGTATGGTATTTACTTCCTTAAGAGGGATACACAGAATACATCATGCACTTTAGATAGGTTTTGAAGGAGTGATAGTCGATAGGCCACTACTCTAATGTGATCAAGGATCTCTAAAGGGATGATGTACCTTGGAATAAGATTTAACTTTTTATAAAATATCATTAATATCTTCCATGGAGATATGTAGAGGAATACCATGTCTCTAACATCAAAATCTAGGTCACATCGACGATTTTCAACATATATATATTTTTTCGACTTTGAGCAACTTCAATGTGTTGCTGGATGGTCATAACCTTCTCCACCATTTCTTCGACCATTTTTGGACCTAGAAGTTATTGTTCCCCAACTTCATCCCAACATGCTGGTGTTCTGCACCTCTTCCCATAAAGGGCTTTAAAAGGAGAAATTTGGATGCTCGAATGGAAACAATTGTTGTAAGAGAACTCCACCAAATGAATATGTTGGTCTCATCTGCCTTTTAAGTCCATTGAGAAAGATCTCAAAATATCATCAAGTTTTTGGATAGTCTACTCAGATTGGCCATCAATTTGGGGGTGATAAGTTGTACTAAAGTTAAGCTTAGTGTTTAAGGAATACTAGAGAATTTTCCAAAACTTATAGGTGAATCTTAGATCTTGATCGAACACAATCGATAGTGGTAATCCATGCATCATTACCACTGATATGATGTATATTCATCCCAATTGATTTGGTGAGAAATCCTCTATAATTGCAATGAAGTGTGTAGTCTTTATAATACGATCCACAACAACCTAGATATCATTGTTTCCTTTGGATGTCTTCGAATTTTTGGTGACAAAGCCCATGATGATGTTTTCCTATTTCCATGTGGTTATGTGTAATGGTTTCATAATCCAATTAGAATTATGCCTCTCAGCCTTCACTTGCTGACATACCAGGAACTTTGATGTATATTCAGCGACTTCCTTCTTCATGTTATCCCACCAATAATGCTCCCAAAGGTGTCAATATATCTATGTGTTTCCTGGGTGAATGGAGAAATTCAAACTATTTGCATCATCCAAAAGTTATTTCTTTATCTCAGGATTTGATGGAACACATAGTCTCGACCCAAATCTCACAATTACTTCTTCATTAACACTGAACTTAGAGGATTTCCCTTTTCTAATAGTTTCCACTTTCTTCTGAATTCCCTCATCATCTTTTTTAGCATCCTTTAATCTTTGAAAAGGAGACTATTGAGAAATAATTTGTGAAAGGATTGATGATTTTCCCTTATTTTTTATTCCCATGTCCATCTTCATCAAATCCAAGAAGATTGGAACCTTTTTAATTCAAATCAATGATAGGATTGTTGGGTCCTTTCTACTTAGAGAATCTGCCACCCTTTTCACTTTACCAAGATGATAGTGGATTGAGTAGTCATAATCATTGATGACCTCTAACCATATTATTTGGCACATATTCATCTCTTTCTATATGAATATATATTTCAGACTTTTTTTATCCATATATATTTCACACTTCTCCCCGAAAGAGATAATACCTCTATATTTTCAATGCAAAGATCACAAATTCCAACCCTAGATCGTGAATGGAATAGTTTTTCTCATGAATTTTTAAATTCCTTGTGGAATAGGCAATGGATTTGTCAATTTTCATCAACACACACCCCAATACATTCTTTGAAGCATCGCTGAAGATTACAAATAGTTCCCCACTTGTGGGTAGTGTGAGCATAGGGGCAGCGATAAGCCTCTTTTTCAACTCCATGAAGTTTTTTTCACATCAATCATTACAAGAAAAATTGTATCCCTTTTGAGTTATCTTGGTAGGAGGTTTTTATAGTCATGAGAAATTTCTCACAAATTAGTGATAATATCCTGGTAAACCAAGGAAGCTATAGATATCTATAAAAAATGTTGTCCTTGGTTATCCCTCAATTGAATTTTTCTTATAAGGATCCACAAATATCCAATTAAATGTGATGATATTCCCTTATAATGATACTTCCTTCAACCAGAACTCATAGTTGTTTTACTTTTCATAGAGCTTCTCCTTTAGCAAGGTATTTAACACAGTTCTCAGATATTCCTCATGACCCTCCTTGGTTTTGCAGTATATAAGATCATATTCTATAAAGACTACCAAAAATTTGTTGATGTAATCTCTAAAGACTATATTAATCAAGTCCATAAAGATTTATAGAGCCTTAGTGAGTCCTAATGGCATCATTATGAACTCATAATTCCCATACCTTGTATGAAAATAAGTCTTGAGGATATCCTCCTTCACCCTTACCTGGTAATATCCTGACTGCAGATCCACCTTGGAGAATTATTGTGCTCCACATAGCTGATCTAACAAGTAATCAATTCATGAAAAATGATACTTTTTATTTATCATGATTTTTTGAGCTCATGATACTTTAGTCAATGGAGCATTGACCCATCCTTCTTCTTGAAGAAGAGGACTAGTACACCCCATGGTGAAACACTTGGGTGTATAAACCCATTATCCAGATTATCATGTAGTTTCTTCTTTAGCTTACCAAGTTCCACAGTAACCATTCTATAAATATTCTTGGATATTGGAAATTTTCCATGTATAAGATCAGTCAAGAATTCAACATCTATACTAGGAGGAAGACCAGAAAATTCCTCATGAAACACATCAATGAACTCCCTCTTGATAGGTATGTTTTTTAGGATGGTTAATTCCTTATACACAATCATTTGAGAAATATATGTGTGCTCATAGGGGAGTAATATCCATGCTTGAGATGATGGTGCTAAGGAAGATTCATCCTCCTCCTTTCACTTGTATAGAATTCGAAGTCGATTTTCCATATGGAGAGATATTTCCCTGTCATGGTAATTTATGATGGATCTATATAGGAAAATCCAATCCATGCCCATAATTGCATCAAATTCCACCAAGTAAGGTAATAAATGGTTCTATGAGAAGTTCAATCCACAAATCGTGACATGAGAAGATTTATATTCATGGGATGAAATAATTTCCCCATTTTTTATTTTCACCAACATCTCCACTTCCATTATTTTTAGTGGTGTTTGTATTGTTCTACTAAAATTTTGGGGTATAAAATAATGCGTAGAACCATGGACAATAACCTACCTTTCACTTTTTGATTCCAGTTTTACTTTATCTAATATAGACATAGGGATGAGTACTTTTAAACCATTGAACACGTAAAGGGGGAATCCAATGATGTTGAAGGGATAACTTATTAATTAAATTTACCTCCTTAAAATATGAGTTTATAAGCTTCATTATAAGTTATCCTTGATCTACTTCCTAATATATATTTTTATGGGAATTTTTTTTGTTCCCTAGATAATGGTTTGTAGTGATCTTATGAATTTACCAAATCATATCCCTCAGGAGTGTCAAACCAAGAGTGCAACAAGGCCCATTGTCGAGCAAAAATTCTCATTCGATTCTAGCTCAAAGTGGTGTTTTTGGGTTTTACCCCTAGATACATATGCACCAGAGCCACATCCACTTGTTTGTATCTAGACATGGATGTATTTTTTTGATAAACTACATAATCTATACTCACCAAAATTTATGGTTTTTTTCTAATACCAAGTCTTATCCCTAAGGGTTTTCACTAGGGTTTTATAATATTGATCACATAAATAACTAAACCTATACTATGATACCAAATATAACGACCATTATCATTATTGCACTTTTAAACATGATTTATTACATAATTTTCAGTTAATACAACTCAGAAGATAAAGAGGTATAATGTATTTTGGGTTTAGGAACATTATACAATAACTTAAAACATAAAACACAACATATTTATTTAAAAATTCTTTTACATAACCATGAAATTATTTCCCACTTAATAGTTCATGGGATAACCTGAGGACATACATAAGAAAAGGCAGAGATATAAATCCCAATAAAAGAATAAACATGGAATAACATGAGGAATATAACATATGTTAGACAATAGGTATATCAATGAAACATAAAAGGAACATGAATGTAAAGGCATAATATATCATGATAATCATAACTTAGAAATGTAGTGACAACATAAAACATGATATTAGCATGAGTCAAGGCTCATTACACAATTATTAACATGATTAAATCCTCATTTTACATGAATTAGCATGATTAAACCATAATTACACATGAATTATCATGAGTAAACCCTCATTTAACATGATTTATCACGATTCTAAACATTACCCAATGCATTGAAGTGCTATCAGGGCACACCCTTCATAAGCATTTCATTTCAGGCTTAATTTTTCCACATAGATCATATAACATGGAATTATTCAACATAATAAGTTATTCCATGATCAAGGAATTAGGAATACATACATGTAATACCCAAATAAAAAGTATATGATCATAAAGGTGAATGCCCTTGGTAGATAAATGGGTTTGGTATTCACTACATGATGGAAAATCATAGTGAAATTTCAGCAGCATAGCGACGTCAAATAGAAATTCATAAAATAGGTTAATAAGAGAGAAAGGGGTCTCTAATAATTTATAGAAGAAATGGAAAGTAAGGGGATTATAGAAACATATACCCCAATACATTAAATATAATTTAAGATGCATAATATATAATAATTTTTTCAATGGGAATGAGGAGAGAGAAATATGTTACAGAATTTAGGCAAGGTAACAGGTGTATATAAAGGATCATGGGTGGATTAACGGGAGTGAAGGAATATATAATTATATACAAATAAAATGGATAATAAGGGGAGTAAGTATGACCATATCCTAACATATGAAAATTGAAATTAAAAGGAATATCACAAAAGGAGTGCTTGATAAAAGAGGGGAGTAAAAGATACCTTACAGAATGTCATCATAGTAACGGGTGTACTAAAAGGATCTTAGAGGGTATTAATGAGAGTGAAAGTAAGATATAATCATTTATACATGAAATTTTCAGTAAGGTAACCTTGGAACATCATTTCCCAGCATAGGAAACAAGGAAATTTAAAAGGCATAACATAAAAAGATTGCTTGATAAAAGAGAAGGGTATAAGATCCCTTACTTGGATGTGTGACTCCAAAGGATTGGGGGAGGTTTCTTAGAAGATTTGGGGAACCTTGGGATGGCTATTGGGATAATAGGGAAGAGGGTGGTCGATCTTCAAATAGTTTGAGTGAAGAGAAATGGGGGATTGGGTGGGTTTATATAGGAAAGGAGGGGGATTTTTTTTTCTGGACACCACTTAATAAAATATTGAAAACCACAAACCATCCCTTTCTTATGTCGAGGTGAGTCATACTTTCAAGGAAATGATTTTAAAATCTCAAAATATATTATATGTCTCAAAGGATTCACTATAGAATAATAAAATAAATTAAATAAAAATAAAAATATATTATTTTAAATAAAAAACATATATTTTTCCTAATATACCATTTATAGTATTTATTACATATTTATTGGGCCATTATGATGTCATAAAACACCCAGTATATTTATACGATATTTAATTTTTACCCAAAAATTGGGATGTCTCAGAAAATTATGAAAAAATCACCTTTGGATAATTTTGATGTTTTGATTCCAAAAATAATATTAATTTTATATAAATAATTTTCTAAATATGTGAATTTTCACTTTTAAAATAAAAACTGACATTTATTGAAAATTGATGGGTTTTTGACCAAAACTGTTTTTAAACCTTAATAAAAATTACTTTTGAATTCATAAAATTATATGATAATTTATATTTAATAAAATTAATTCAATAATAATATTTTATTAGAATATTATTCATTTCAAAAATCATTAATTCATTAAAAATAGATTTCTTAAATTAATTTGAATATTAACCAAAAATACTATTTTTCTTTAAAAATCATTTATAAAGTAAAAATAATAGAATGAAAGTATATTAATTATTCTATAAAAATATAATGCAATTAATCATAATTCAAGGGTCTTGTTACATATCCCTTTATTACACCATAATGCGCCTTAAGAGTAAGGTGTGTGATAGTGGGGCTTTCAGGTGGTTGTTCGGTGAGCATGGTTTGGGCTGTGATCTCGATGAGTTTAAACTTCTTCTATAAGTGGTTTCACTCATGCTTAAGTTATTGGATATAGTCTTGAGATTGGTCTAGGGAAAATCCCAGAAATTCTATCTCCTAAAGAATCTTGGATAAATGGGATTCGTAAGGAACAATCCTACTAGTTGAGGCTATCACTTCCTTTGTCCGTGTCAAAACGATTTTTTAAAACCCTATATTTATACTAGTAATGTGATCAATGTTAAATGGATATATTATCAATGTTAATTATAATTAACACTATATTAAATCCAATTGGATATAATAAAATAAGTGCACATGTATTCTATATCCATAAGACATTTAATTAAAAGAATGGGGATTTTATTCATAAATGTTTGGGTCATTACAGAGGGTTTCACTATCCCATGGTGAAACTCTAAAAGGGAATCCCTTAATCATGAATAATTTATATAATAGGGAATTATAAAAGGATAGAAATAAAAGTATAAGATAATAGTGAGAGAAAGAAAAGGAAGAATAACCTACCCTATGATGATCTTCCCTGTAGGATTAAAGAGAATGTTTAAAAGAAGTTAAAGAAGTGGATTGGATGGAGAGATATCTCACCCTTTAGTTCATGAGAGACACCCAACACAAGAGAAGGGGATTTCCACCTTATAGTATTAAATTAACAATAAAAACAACAACAACAAAAACAACAATAACAAAAACAAGAACAAGAGCAAAAACAAAAACAAAAACAACAACAAAAAAATAACAAAAACAATAATAATAGTTTGGTTATATCTTCCACTACAAAACATAATTCAAGGTAGAAAATCATAGTAAATATCCATGTCTAGGGAATTAACACCATGACCAACCCCTCACCCCCAAACACATACCTCCCCACTAACAATTATAGGGAATAATAATAATAATAATAATAATAATATTAATAATAACAATAATAATGAAAAACATTCCAGGAGAAGGGTAAAAAATCCATTCCTATTAAATAAATGAAAATAATTAATATCATAGAGAGATTGGACAATGTAGGTGTATATATCTCCCACCAAATTTAAAATATATAAAAACTTAAAATATTCACATGAGTGATAAGACCAGAATGATTCACGTGCATCAACCACTTTTTTCAAAGAGAATAATCAACCATGTTTTCCTCACTATAGATGTGAAAGATCAGAATTTGTTTACTAGCCATCTTATCCTAGTAGTTCTTCTATGCTTAGTATATCTTTCATGGCATGTTTCAAGATCTGTTCTTGACCGAGTAAACAACTAAACTGGAGTCACTCTCTATAAATAGATCATACCATTTTAATTTCCATAAATATTTCAAAACAAAAATAATAACATAAAATTTAGCCTCAAAGGTAGTGTGAGAACCAAGAAATCATGAAAAATTACCCCTAATGAAACCTCTACAAGTCCAAAAAATACGTCCATAGTTGGTAAGTATAGGAACTCCCATAGAATCTACATCCACATTTACCTTAATGTATGATGGAAGTGGAGGGATCCATCTGATATACTTATACTAATCTAGTTTTCTAAAATAATAGGAAAAACTAAGTAGTATAGATATAAGAAAATCATTAATAGAATTATTCATCACACTTTTTTTGAAATTTAAAATCTATTTTTATATCCCTACTGAAACATTTATACATCTCTTGGAAAGACATTGAAAAACAATCAAAGTGAAAAAATTTCTTTCTTTCCAATTATAGAAGTGTCTTGATGTCATATATATAAGTATAAGTTTCTGAATTTTTTGATAATAATAATAATAATAACAACAACAACAATTATAATAATAAATTTAATATAATAAAAATAAAAATATAACTATATATCATAATAATAACAAACACACACATATAAATTACTTGTACCTTAAAAAGGAAAATATGTTTAATAAATATCACCATTTAAATAATATTCAAAAATTATATTTAAAATTTAAAAATAGTTTCCCATTCTTCAAAATAGTTTTAAACTACCATTTTAAAACCTATAAAATCCCAACAATAATGAAAATATATAACTTTATAGTTTTAGAATATAAGTTAAAAATTTGAGTACGTCTTTATTGAATGCATGGTCACCATGTAAAGTCCCTAGGACAATTCATTTGACTATACACTACCCATTGAATCAAAATAAAATTACTTTCATGGCCCCCATGACCATCAAACATGACTAAGCACTTAAATATTTTACTCATTTTCTTTAACATTTTAATTAAAATGCTATATTTAAATTATTGTTAAAATGTGAGTGCTACACTCTCAATTATATTTTAACAAATTAAGGACCCCCCCTTCTATGACTTCCCTCTCATGTAATGAAGTGAAATAACTATGCTGAACCAAAAATTACATACAATAATTTTATATCTGTCATGACCCGACCTGCCTGGGCCTACCTGGTTGGAAGAAGGCTAAGCCGTGACTACCCCAAGACCACCTCCATAGGCTAGGGTATGAAGACAAGCACCGAAAGTCATAACTAAAATGGAAAGCCTTTTATTATAGTACATTTATATTCACATCCAACTATCTCTATGAATAAGTACAGAGGTATAATAATAAAAGAAAATAATATATAGATTAAAAAACCATACATGTAATAACCTCTAGGGAATAGAAAATAATGTGATAGTACAATCGAAAAAGTTAAGGGTAAAAATACACGCCCAATTAGAATCGATGTCCCAACCTAAAAATAACTAGAAAAGAAATTTTAAGAGATCCTAGATCCATATCTCTAATCCCTAAACACAATATATAGTCTAATGCACCCGAGTATCCCTATCCATCTCTAAAATCATAACTGTCATATCCATCATCTACATAAGATATGACATGTGCGGGAAAATCCCATGGAGCGGTGAGTATATACATGCCTAGTAGGACACCCTAAAAACTAGAGGGGATCAATAGGAGACAAGATAGAAGAAATTTGATCATCCAAAACCAAGAGGGAAACAAAACACAAAAAACAAGGATATCTAGATATATATGATCATATAAGAAACCCAGATGAGAGAGAAAGGGGATCTCCATCTCACAGCCTAGCCTAGGATGATGAGTCTGCCAATAGTTCCAAATAATCCATCCACAATGCCTAACACCTCACTTTTCTATCCAAATAAGTAACTATATGGAGGACCCACACCTCTCAATTATGCCATATAGTCGAGGGGGAAAAACCACCAAGTAGAGGACCCATTCCTTGATACAAAAAAGGGTTCCACTCAGTAGGTAGATGAACCATGCCCTAGTTCTTCAAGGGGTACCACCTAGTAGATAGAGGACCCTCACACTAGTTTATCAGGGGTTCCAATCAATAGATAGAGGAATCACACCCTACTACATCATGGGGTTACCACTCAGTAGATAGAGGACCCACACCCTAGTTAGTTCGGGGAATACCAATATGTAGATAGGGGACCCACACTCTAGTTCATTAGGGGGTACCACTCAGTAGATAGAGAAAGCACACCCTTGTGTGTCAGGGGGTACAACTTAATAGATAGAGGACCCACACCTTATTCCATCAGGGGGTACCACTTTCTAATTCCCCTCCTGATTACTTCCATCCTTGAGCACCGCATAAAGAATATTCCCACTTGAAACTTCTCACACTATATCTTAAATTCCACTATAAATACCACCATCATGTTCTATAGTAAAAAAAACTAAGGATATGCTACTCGTGGGCCAAAATATGAATCAAAATGAAGGAGATACGATAGTTATACGGTTAATAAAGAAGTAAATGGCATGTTAGGTGGTCCATATGATATGTGACCTCACATGGTCTCCTAGATGTGTCCTTTCCATCACTTTGTTTGGTGGCCATGTAGTACTACACGACATGTAAGGGTACTACATGACTTTTCTTGGACACCCCAGGCCTGCCCATGTACTCCTATATGTGCTCTTGTATGATGAACTTGTGCCTGTGTACATTGGATATGTTTCAGTACCCAAGGTGTCCCATGAAACACATGATGTTTCTAGGTCAGGCTGGCACTCGACATGTACCATCTGCCCAAGCCCATATACTATTCGATGTACAAGGTGTATTCCATGTCATACAAGGCTTGTGGGTCCACATGGGATCCTAAGAGTGTAAACTCTATACACATAGAGTTGGAATACTAGGGGTCACACGACATGTGGTTCCTCCACACAACGTGTGATATTTAATACCAACATGAAACCCTAGATACTGTAAAAATTCAGACTACACAACATGTGTTAATCATAGTACATACTGTTTTTATTAGGATTTTTTAGAATGTATGGATCTACATAGGTTTTCTAGATACACTTACCAATATGTACGTTGAATACTAAAAATTGGAGGAAACATCCTCTAGTCATTAATTTCCAAACTTCAGTGACCGGATGGTCAAATCTTGGTCCTCCCACATGAAGACCCTGTGTCGTCGATCGCTTGTGGCACCTCCTGCCACCTCATTAGGTCCCAATCCATGGTGGGATCACCCAAATCTCATGTCATACCTTGATAAATCCATAAAAAATCAATCCACATGTCATTTGTGTTATAATAATGAATTTGGGGGTTCTATCACACTTGAACCCACCCCAATAAAGTCAAACCACTACCCTATAATCCAAAAGTGAATAACATAATGAGCGGAGAGGGTAAAGTAAAAAAAAAGAGGTGAATCCTTCATTTTAAAAGTTTTATTGGACAAGGATCATCTAAAATGGGTGATAACAATGTATTTAGATTTTTAACTAGATAAAATAAAGAATCAACAATTTGCAGGGCTCATGTGATTGTTGGAAAATTTCCAAGAAATCAATGAAGATTTATGAATAATGTGTGATTAATTAAAAATATGGTAGAAACCTAAAAAATAAGTTCCCTATCTTAATTAATATCATTTTCTGGTGAATAAAGTAGTTTCTAATGAAGTAGTGGACCCATTACAGTGGTTGTTCCTTGATTCACCTTGATCCGGCTACCAATCATTGTCTAATCTTGATTCATGAATGAAGGTAATTAAAGATCCTCCCAAAAGCCTCCTAGAGTTAGGAGAATAACCCGAGAATAATTTTATAATGAAATGTTTATATAGAATTAGGTTTTGGTTATTTAAATTAAAATAAATAAAGAAATAAATTATTTTAATTTAAACGCACTCGCTAATGGTTGCGCCATCTGAACGTTTGGTGTCGACCAAAATTAGGTTGCACCTAGGGAAAAATCCATTCTATGGATTCAAATGTGGTCTCATATTTCTGATATGTGAATATTTTTAGAATATATTCCATTATTTTTGAAAAAATATGTGCACGTGATATAAAATATATTTAATATTATTAGAATATAAATTATGGACTCACTGGGCCACAAAATCATGCGCTGTCTTAGTTTCCAGCTCTAAAAATATTTCATAATATATTTAAAAGTATTACAAGGAAAAAATAGAATCTCTAAATTATTCCCTCCTTCAATATTTTTTCCCCTGAAAAGCACAAACAAAGAAAAAAATGTGTGGATACTAATCTTGAATCTGGATCTCTCACCCCCAGGATCTCTCCTGTATGCTTCCATTGTGCCACGACACATGAACCAAGGAATGTTCCATCCTTGCAGGATCCTATCCTACCGATCCTCGATTTCTACTAGGAACTCTACAAAGGTGGATCCATACTTGTTTTATATCTCACCCCAGTCAATAATATTCATATGATCATGCAAATAACTCCATAGTTGCGACACATGGAAGATGTCATTCACCCAATCCAACTATGGGGGTAAGTCTAGGAGGTAAGAAACCTCACCAACCCTCTGTAGCATCTCAAATGGCTCGATGAACCTCAATGATAGCTTAAATCTCTATACAAATCTCTATAATCCACATCATAAGGAGACTCTCAGAAAAACTTGATCTCCATTTTTTAACTTCAAGGGCCTATAGTGTTGAGAAATATAAGATTCCTGCCTATTCTGGGATATCCTCATCTACTCATGGATCACCCAGGCCTTCTCCATCACCACCTGCACCATTATTGTCCTAACAAGAGATTCCCAACTGATCAATTTCTATGATAAAGGTGACCTACAAGGTCTCCCATACAGGGCCTCAAAAGTATCCATTCTAATCCTAGAGTTATATATATTACTATATAAAAAGTATACCGATGGAATGTGAACCTCCAATCTATGGACGGAGTCTAAAACTTAATCCCTCAATAAATACTCCAACACCTAGATAGTGTTCTAGGTTTTCCCATCTATCTTGGAGTGTAAAGTTGTACTCATCCTCATCTAGGTCCCAAATGCCTCGTGTAGGTCTCTCCACAACCATGATGTTAATCATGCAAAATTTTCAGATATAATCATCAAGGGAACCCAACAAAGGTGGATAATCTCATGTTCATACAATTTCCCCAAACTCTCCACTACAATCTTCTCCTTGATAGCAAGGAAGTGTGCCAACTTTGTAAGTCGGTCAACTATCACCATTATGCAATCATTCCTCTCACTATATATGGTAGACCTATCACAAATTTCATGGATATTCCATCCCATTTAAACTACAGGATCTCAAGAGGCTGTAATAAACCTATCGAAACTGGTTTCTCTACCTTCACTTGCTGACATGTTAGAAACTGAGAGATGAACTCGGTCATACTCTTCCTCATGTCATCCCAACAAAATTACAACTAAAGATCCCTATATATCTTTCCAAAAATAGGATGTATATCTAAAGGAGAATCATGAATCTCCACTATCACCTCCTCTTGCATCATGATCGAAACCATCATCTATCCTAGTAAAAAGATGACATGATTCACTCCTTTAGAGAATCCATATGGTGAATCTTCTTGTAACGACCCAAAATTTTATTAATGAAAATTCCTCCTGATCTATTTAAATGCTTTATTATGTAAAATGGTTATATAAAACATATGAAATTAATTGGTTTTATGTATTTGGATTTTAAAATACCATTAAAAATTGTTATCGTTGCTAATATAGCCATCGAACAGAGATCACATGATTAGTATACATATAGGGATTTAAAAAATCCAATTTACTCAGAAAAAGAAAACGATGACATTATCCAGTAGAATTGATCCATAAAAAGACCATTTGTCAGAGATCGGAAAGGAGGTAGTGTAACTGGGATTCTGTCTTGACCAAGACTAATTCTATCTTCCACATGTTAAGCTTCAATGGAACTGTCTATGGGAGAAGTGGAAGTTGATAGAGATTACCACCCGAACAATAATATCTATGCCACCCCAAGAGTGTGTCACCATTGTAAACCTTAACCTTAGGTATTATGAGGGTGTTATAAGGGGGTATGTAAGAAGACCCGAGCACCATGATTGTGTGTTTTATTTTTTTATAAAGAATATACCTTTATTTTATTGTTACATTGTAAATGGTTTTTAAAGAACAAATAATATTTAAAATATTCAATTTAGAAATCTATTTTGATGAATTAATGTATTTTTTATTTAAATAATATTTTAATAAAATATTATTACTAAGTTACTTTTTATTAAATATAAATTATTGTATAATTTTTATGTATAGAGTTGTAATTTTTATTAAGGTTTGAAATCCGTTTTTGTCAGAAACACATGAATTTTCAATAAATGTCAGTTTTTATTTTAAAAGTAAAAATTAAAATATCTATAAAATTATTTATATAAAATGAATATTTTTTTAGATTCAAGATGTCAAAATTATTTAATGGTGAATTTTTTAAAATTTTCTGAGACAGTCAAAAATTTGGGTAAAAATTAAATACCGTTAAATATATAATATGTTTTATGTTATCATAATGACCCAATAGTGATGTAATAAAATAATATAAATTATTTTTTCTTCCAATATATGTTTTAACTTTAAAATAATGTGAATTTATGTTTGTTTGATTTATTTTACAAAGCCTTAGTGGACCCTCCAAGACTTACAAAATATTTTATGTTTTTAAAATGATTTCCTTGAGAGTGTGAATCACCCGCATAAAAGAAAGACTAATATTTTAAGAAGTTAGGCCATTGTACTTATAGAATAATTTTTTACAATCGCCTTTGGTAAAAACCATGGGTTTGTCTGTGGTTTTGATTAATTTAATGTGTGGTGTCCAAAACCAAAATAATAAAGAATTCCCTCTCTTTTTCTATATAACCCCAACCAAGATCCCACATATATTCACTAAAAACCCTTATAGAACGTCCCTACTCTTCCCTCCTCCCTCTAGTATCATCCCAAGGCACTCCAAGATCCCAATAATCCTCTCTATATCCTCTCCTAAGCCTTTGGATCACACTTCCAAGTAAGGGATTTCTTCCTTTCTCATTTTTGTCCAAATTTCATTATGTTATTATACCATTTTTTTCAATTAAAAAATTCAGGGTATTATTTTGAACCTCCCCCATACTACCCTCCTTATTTTTTAATTACGGGAGACCTCTTTATATCTTGTTAATGTCTCCCATGTACACCCGTTACCATACTGAAATTCCGTAAGGAATCTCTCTCTTCTCATTTACATTCAAGAAATTATTTTATATTATGCATCTAAATTCCATAAAATTAGTTTGAATATTATGTTACATGACCCCTTTACTTCCAATTTCATGTATAAATGATTATAGACCCATTTCTCTCTTATCAACCCATTTTATGATTTTATTTGACATTGTTACACTGCCAAAATTTCCCATGCCAAAATCATCGTGTAAGTGAATACCATACCCATTTCTCTATCAAGGGTATTAAAATTTATACACATATACTTATTTATTATAGAGTTTCATGCATGAATTCCACATTCCTTTATTGTGGAATAAATTATGATGTTTAATGAATCCATGTTATATGATCCATGTGGCACACTTATGCATGAAATGAAATGATTAATAAGGGTGCACCCTGATAGCGCTCCAATGCATTGGGTAAAGATTAGTATCATGATATGTCAAGTGAAATGAGGGTTTAATCATGATAATTTAAGTGAAATGAGAATTTAATCATGATCCATGTTCAATGAGACTTGGATCATGCTAATATCTTGTTAAATGTTGATGCCATATTTCTATGTTATGATAATCCTGCTATATCATGCCTTTATGTTCATGTTTCTATTATGATACATTGATGTTACTATTGACTAACATGTACTGTATTCTTTATATTATTCCTTTTTTACTCCTTTACTAGGCTTTATAGATCACCCTTTTTTTATGCATGTCCTCAGGTTATCCCATGCAATGTTAAGTATGAAGAAATGTTGTCATGTAAAGGAAGTTTTCAATAAAGATATTGTGTTTTATATTCTAAGTTGTTATGTAATGTTTCTAATTTCCCAAGACACTAGACCTATCAATCCTTAGAGTTGTCTTAAGTGAAATTTTATGTGGTAAATCATGTTTAAGTGTGAAATAAAGAGCAGGGTTGTCATATTTGGTATCAGATGATAGGTTTAGTTATTTTTGGGATTAGGATTATAAAATACAAGTGAAAGACTTAGGGATAAGACTAAGTATAATAAAAACATCCATAAATTTTGGTGAGTATTTATTAAATGGTTTATCAATAAAATAAATCTGTGTCTGGATACAATCAGGTAGATGTGGCTCTGAAACCAATGTATCTAGTGGTAAAACCTGAAAACACCGCTTTGAGCTAAACTTGAACGATAACTAGTGCATGACAACAAGCCTTAATTCAATATTGGTAACAACACTCCCAAGGATATTATTTTGTAAATTCAAAAGCATAGTATGAACTATTATTAAGGGAATACAAAAATACCCCTAAGAATATATGTTGTGAATTAGATCATGGATAACATATATTGAAGCCTATAAATTCAAAAGTTAAGGAAATAAAAGTAATTTATAAGTCATCTATTTTTGTCTTTGGATTACCATTTATGTGTTACCCATAACTTTAATTTTATTCCATCCAATGGCTGGTAATAGGAGGACTCAGGCTAACAACCGATGCGAAGATCAATGAGATGACTGTTCTAATGAGATGCCCAATCTGATAGAAGTGGAAATATCAAACTTTTTCATGATACTCAATCAGTTAACTCAAGGTTTGAATAGAAACATGGGTCAAGAGAAACATTCATCCTCCCTAATAATGAATAAGTTGAAATCGAGAAATTCATGAGAAAAAGGACTCCTAATTTTAATGAGTCATCATATCCCTCAATTGTCGAAAAATGGATCAAATCCATTGAAAAAAAATATTCTTCATCCTTTAATGTTCCAAACAAGAGAAGGTTGCTCTAGATTCTTACTGTATAGAGGGAGAAGCTGACAATGGTAGACATTGATAAAAAATACGAAGACCAAGGAGGATATCGAGGAGTTGGAATGAAAGGATTTTCAAAAATGTTTTTCGATAAATATTTTCCTCAAACCCTCTAACTTAATATGATAAGGTACTTCCTTTCCCTCAAGAAAAAAAATACAATTTATCCATCAGAGAATATGTGAAAAACTTCACAAGTCTTGCACGATATGCCTCCAGCTTTGTTGTCACTCCAAAATTCAAGGTTGACTGCTTCTTTGGTGGGATAAAACCTATCCTATGGAAAGTCTTAGAAATCCCTGAATTTGAGAGCTATAAAGAAATTTTCCAATGTGCACTCAAGGTCAAAATAGTGAAAATAGAATCTAAGGGGTATCATAGGGATAAGAAACATAAGGTGGACATTAATTCTAGCAGTCCAATGGATAAATCAAATGGTGCTAAGAAAATCCATCACCCCAATTTCCAAAGGTGTGGAAATAAGCACCCCATACACTGCTTGAAGGGGATGAGGAAATGATTTAGGTGTGGAAGAGAAGGGAACCTGGCCATTAACTACAGATAAGAAAAAACCATGGTTGCGATGGAGGAGAGGAATGCTCCGTTCAACCCTCAATGAATTTTTCATTGCTTCAACTACAAATAACTATATCAATTTTCAAACTAGTTCCCTAAGCCAAGGGTTTTCAGAGGAAACCAACAACCTCCAAGGCAGTAAGGGTAATATTTTTCCATCACTACCATTGAAGTGAACCCCAACAACAAAGTGGTGACAGGTATGCTAATTATTCATTCAACAATAGAGAATTTACTTTTTGATTCTGGTTCTATGCCTTATTCTATATCCCAAAAGTTTAGTAGAACAGTCCGAACACCACAAAAAATCATGGAAGTAAAGATGTAGGTGAGAATGGAAAATGGGGAAATCATTGCAACCAATGAATATAACTCCTCCCCTATCACAATTTTTGGTTTTAACTTACCGATAAACCTCATCATACTCCCTTTGGTGGAATTTGATGCAATTATTGGCATGGATTGGATTTACTTATATACATCCCACATAAATTTCTGCGAGAGGGAAATCACTGTCCATATTGAAAATCGACCCTCGATTCTGTACAAGTGCAAGGAGGAGGATGAATCTTCTTTAGCACCGTCATCACAACCGTGGATATTAAAACCCTATGATCATACGTATCTTGATCAGAGGATTGATTCTAAGGAAGCAACCATCCTTGATGACATTCCTATTGTGAGATAATTCACTGAAGTGTTTCATGAGGAATTTCTTGGTCTTCCTCCAAGAAGAGATGTTGAATTATCGATTGATCTTATACATGGGGAATTGATAATATCCAATACTCTGTATATAATGGTTATTTTGGAACTTGAGGATCTGAAGAAACAACTACAGGATAATTTAAATAAAGGGTTTATACTCCCATGTTATTCACCATGGGTTGCACTGGTCCTCTTTGTCAAGAAGAAGGATGAGTCAATATACCTTTTCATTGATTATCGTGGGCTAAAAAAAATCACGATAAAGAAAAAGTATCCTCTTCCACGAATTTATGATTTTTTTGATCAGCTATGTGGAGTACAATACTTCTCTAAGGTGGATTTTCAGTCAGGATATTACCAATTAAGGGTGAAGGAGGATAGCCCCAAGACTTCTTTTCGTACAAGATACATGAACCATGTTTTCATAGTAATGAATTTTGAACTCACTAATGCTCCAAAAATTTTCATGGACCTGATGAATAGAGTCTTTTGATAATACCTCGACAAATTTGTGGTAGTCTTTATAGAAAATATTCGAATATTCTTCAAAAATAAAAAGTAGCATGAGGATCATCTAAGCACTATATTAGAGACCTTGAGAAAGGATAAGCTCTATGAAAAGTACAAAAAGTGTGAATTCTGGTTTAATTATATCTCATTCATGGGTCATATCATCATAGGAAATGGGATATTCTTGGATCCCTCCAAGATTGCTACAATTGAGGGATGGACAAGGCCAACTTCGGTAATGGATTTTCGTAGCTTCCTGGGTTTAGCTAGATATTATCGCTGATTTGTGATAAATTTCTCACAATTTTCCAAACCTATTACCAAGGTAACTCATAAGGGAGTAATGTTTTCTTGGAGTGATGAAAGTGAAGATAGCTTCAAGGAGTTTAAAATGAGGCTTATCACTGCACCCGTGCTCACACTACCTACAAGTGAAGAACGTTTTGTGGTATTTAGTGATGCTTCGAAGAAGGGATAGGATGTTTGTTGATGAAAAATGACCATGTCATTGCCTATGCATAAAGAAAATTAAAATTTCATGAGAAAAACTATCCAACACATGATCTGGAGTTGGCTGCAGTAATATTTACTTTAAAAATTTGGCGACATTACCTCTTTGGGGAGAAGTGTGAAATATATATGGATCACAAAATCTTCAAGTATATATTCACATAGAAAGAGATGAACATGCACCAATGAAGATGGTTATAGCTGATCAAATACTATGACTGCTCAATACATTACCACCCTGGGAAAGTGAACAAGGTGGAAGATGCTCTAAGTAGAAAGGACCCAATGATTTTATCATTGATGAGAATTGAAAATGATCCAATATTCTAACATTTGATGAAGATGGACATGGGAATCATAAAGAAGGGAAAATAATCAATCCTTTCATAAATTATTACTCAAACATCTCTTTTAGAAAGGTTAAAGGATTCTCAATAGTATGATGTGGGAATTCTGAAGAAATTGGAAACTATCAGAAAAGGGAAATACTCTTATTTCAGTGTTAATGAAGAAGGAATTGTGAGATTTGGGACAAAAATATGTGTTATATCAAATCCGATATTAAATAATGAACTTTTTGATGATGCACATAGTGCAAATTTCTCCATCCACCCAAGAAACACAAAGATGTATCAAGATCTCCAAGAGCATTATTGGTGGGATAACATGAAGAAGTAGATCACCGAGTATATATCAAAGTGCCTGATATATCAGCAAGTGAAGATTGAGAGGAAGAAGTCTAAGGGGATGATGCAACCATTACCTATACCGGTTTGTAAATGGGAGAACATCACCATGGAATTTGTCACCGGACTTCCAAATACATTCAAAGGAAATAATTCTATCTGAGTTGTTGTGGATTGTCTTACAAATATTGCACACTTCATTGAAATTTGAGAGGATTTATAATTGGATCAAATGAAAAAAATTTATATCAGAGAAGTGGTAAGGCTGCATAGAGTACCACTATCTATTGTTTCTGATTAAGATCCAAGATTTACCTCTATGTTTTGGAAGAGTCTTCAACATGCTCTGAATACTAAGCTAAAATTCAGTATGACTTATAATCCTCAAACTCATTCCCAATATGAGAAGACTATCCAAACACTTGAGGAAATGTTGAGAGAATTCTCAGTGGACTTTAAAGGAGTATGGGATCAACATCTTTATCTGGTTGAGTTCTCTTACAATAAAAATTTCCACTCAAGATTCCAAATGGATCCATATGAATCCCTTTATGGGAAGAGGTGAAGAAAACCGACATATTAGGAATAAGTTGGGGAGTAAAAAATACTTGGTCTAAAAATGGTCAAAGAAATGGCGGATAAGGTTAAGACCATATAGAAACACATTAAAGCTTCTCAAGGTCGATAAAAGAGCTATGTTGATAGTTTTTGACAAGACCTAGAGTTTGATGTTGGAGACATGGTATTCCTTTGCATATCACCATGGAAGAGTGTTATGAGATTTGTGAATAAGGGAAAGATTAGTCTAAGTTACATCAACACTTTTGATATCCTTGATTGCATTGGATCATTGGCATATCGACTTGAACTCCCACCGAACCTATCTCAAGTACATGATGTATTCCATGTTTCACTTTTGAGGAAGTACATACCTAAACCATCACATGTACTCAATCCAGAGGTTGTACCATTGGAGAATGACCTCTCTTATGAAGAGAAGCTGGTGAATATATTAGATTGTAGGGAAAAAGTTTTATGAAATAATACAATGACCCTCATCAAGGTGTTGTGGCAAAACCAAAAGTTTGAAGAAGCAATGTGGGAATTGGAGAAAGTGATGAAGCATAGTTACCCTCATCTATTTTAGTGTTGGAAAAATAAAATTTTGAGGGTGAAATTTCTTAAGGGGGGAAGATTTTAACAACCCAAAATTTTATTAATGAAAATTCCTCTTAATCTATTTAAATGCATTATTATGTAAAATGGTTATATAAAACATATTCACTTCCATGGTTTTATGTTTTTCGATTATAAAATACCATTAAGAATTATTTCCATTTCTAATATATCCATTGGACATTGATCCAATTATTAGTATAAATACAGGTCTTTAACAATTACAATTTACTCAGAAAAAGGAAGTGATGAAGTCATCCAGTAGAATTTCTCCATACAAATCCCATTTGTCAGAGCTCCTAAAGGAGGTATCTTACTAGAATTTTCTCTTGACCAAGTCCCAACTAAGCTTCAACACATTAATCTTGAACGAAACCACCTACGGGAGAAGTGGAAGTTGATAGAGATTACCACCTGAGCGATGTTATCCAAGCCACCCCAAGTGTCTGTCTCCATCTCACACCTTAACCTTAGGTATTATGTGGGTGTTATAAGGGGATATGTAACAATACCCTAACACTATGATTGTGTGCTTTATTTTTGTATAAAGAATATACCTTTATTTTATTGTTACTTTGTAAATGGGTTTTAAAGAACAAATAAAATTTTATATATTCAATTAAGAAATCTATTTTGATGAATTAATGGATTTTTGAATTAAATAATATTTTAACAAATTATTATTACTAAATTAATTTTTATAAATATAACTGATTGTATAATTTTTATGAATACAATTATAATTTTTATTAAGGTTCAAAAGCTATTTTTTTCAAAACCCATGAATTTTCGATAAATGTTGGTTATTATTTTAAAATTATAAATTCACATATTTATAAAATTATTTGTATAAAATGAATATTATCTTTTGATTCAGAATGTCGAAATTATCTAATGGTGATTTTTTCATAATTTTCTGAGACAGTCGAATTTTTGGGTAAAAATTAAATATCCTTAAATATATAATGTGTTTTATGACATCATAATGACCCAATTGTGATGTAATAAAATACTATAAATGGTATTTTAGGCCAATATATGTTTTAACTTTAAAATAATGTGATTTTAGGTTTTTTGGATTTATTTTACAAAGCCTTAGTGGACCCTCTAATACTTATAAAACATTTTAACTTTTTAAAATGTTTTCCATGAGAGTGTGACTCACCTTCACATAACAAAGCCTAATATTTTAAGAATTTTTTCCATTGTCCATATAAAATAATTTTTTTTACTCCCCTTTGAAGAAAACCATGGGAAAAAACATGGTTTGGTTTGTGATTTTGATTAGTTTAATGTGTGGTGTCCAAAACCAAAATAATAAAGAATTTTCTCTCTTTTCCTATATAAACCGACAAAATATCCCACTTTTCTTCACTAAAAACCATTGGATCACGTCCCTAATATTCCCTCCTCCCTATATTATCCTCCCAAGGCACCACAAGATCCCAATAATCCTCTCTTAATCCTCTCCCAAGCCTTTTGATCACACTTCCAAGTTAGGGATTTCTTCCTTTCTCATTTTGGTCCAAAATTCATTATGTTGTTATACCATTTTGTTTTTAATTAAAAATGTTGGGGTATTATTTCTAACCTCCACCATACTTACCTACTCATTTTTTAATGACTATATACCTCTTTATCTATCATTAATTCATCTCATGTACACCTCTTACCATACCAAAATTTCGTAAGGAATCTCTCTCTTCTCATTTACATTCTAGAAATTCATTTATAATATGCATATAAATTCTATGACATATGTTGAGATATTAGGTTCCATTACCCCCTTACATACCATTTCATGTATAAATTATTAGACACTCTTTCTCTATCATCAACCCATTTTAGGATTTCTTTTTGACGTCGTTACGTTGCCAAAATTTCACATGCCAAAATCATCATGTAAGTGAATTCCATACCCATTTATCTATCAAGGGTATTCAACTTTATGAACATATACTTATTGATTATAGAGATTGTTGTATATATTAAACATTCCTTTATAATGGAATAAATTATGATTTTTAATGAATCCATGTTATATGATCCATGTGGCACACTTTTTCATGAAATGAAATGATTAAGAAGGGTGCACCTTGATAGCACTCCATGCATTGGGTAAAGATTAATATCATGATACATCTAGTGAAATTAGGGATTACTCATTATAATTCAAGTTAAATGAGGGTTTACTCATGATCCGTGTGAAATTATCCTTGTCTCATGCTAATATGATGTTAAATGTTGATGCCACATTTCTATGTTACGATAATCATGCTATATCATGACTTTATGTTCATGTTTCTCTTATGCTACAATGATATGCCTATTGCCTAACATGTACTGTATTCTTCACATTATCCCTTTTTAGTCCCTTTATGGGCTTTATAGCTCACCCTTTTCTTATGCATGTCCTCAGTTTATCCCATTAAATGCTAAGTATAAAGGAATGTTGTCATGTAAAGAAAGTTTTCAATAAAGATGTTGGGTTTTATATTCTAAGTTATTATGTAATGTTTCTAATTTCAAAAGACACTAGACCTATCAATCCTCAGATTTGTCTTAAATAAAAGTTTATTTAATAAATCATGTTTAAGTTTTAAATAAAGAGAAGGGTTGTTATAGTTGGTATCAGAGGATAGGTTTAGTTATTTTTGGGATTAGGATTAGTAAACCCTAGTGAAATACTTAGGGATAAGACTGAGTATAATAAAAACATACCTAAATTTTGGTGAGTATTGAGTAAGTGATTTATCAATAAAATATATCCCTATATAGACACAATTAGGTAGAGGTAGATCTGGCACAAATGTATCTAGGGATAAAAGTTTAAAACACTGCTTTGAGCTAAACTCGAACGAGAACTGGTGCATGACAACGGGCCTTGCTGCACTCTTGGTTACGACATTCCTGAAGGGTATGATTTTGTAAATTCATAATCTTAGTATGAACCATTATTAATGGAATAAAAAAATGCCCCTAAGAATATATTTTGGTAAGTAGATCATGGATAACATAGATTGAAGCCTATAAATTCATAAGTTAGGGAAATAAAAGTAATTTGTAGGTCATCTGTTTTTGTATTTGGATTACCCTTTATGTGTTACCACTAAATTTCCTTTTATTCTAGGAAATGTATGGTAATAGGAGGACTCAGGATAACAACCGATGTGATGTTCAATGATATGAATCTTCTAATGAGATGCTCAATCCGATGGGAGAGGGAATCATAAACATTGTCACGATACTCTCTCTCAGTTTACTCATGTTTTGAATAGAAACATGGGTAAAGAGGAACTCTCAGTCCCCCCTAAGAAATAAAAAGTCTCAATCTAGAGCTTCATGAGGAAAAGGTCTCCTACTTTTAATGGATCATCAGATCCCTCAATTTCCAAACAAAGGATCAACTCCATTGAAAAGATCTTTTCCATCCTTCAATGTTCAAAAAATGAGAAGGTTATTTTGGATGCTTATTTTATAGAGGGTGAAGCTAATCAATGGTGGATGTTGATAAAAAATACAAATCCTAAGGAGGTGATCGAGGTGTTAGAATGGAATTATTTCTGGAAAATGTTTTTCGATAAATATTTTCCTCACACCCTGCGACTTAATATGGAAAGGGAATTACTTTCCCTCAAGAAAAAAGACAATGAATACATCAGAGCATATGAGGAAAAATTCACAAGTATTTGATGATATGCCTACAGATTTTTTGTTACTCCCAAGTGAAAGGTTGATCACTTATTTGGTGGGCTAAAACCTATCCTACGGAAAGCCCTAGCGGTCCGTGACTTCGAGATCTATGAATAAATTGTATGATGCGCCCTCAAGGTCAAAATGCAGATCGATGAATCTCTGAGGTATCATAGGGATAATAAGAATAAGGTGGACTTTAATTCTGGAGGACCGATGGATAAATCCAATGGTGCTAAGAAAATAAAGCACCCCACATGCCAAATGTGCAGAAAGAAGCACCCCAAAAATTTATTAAATGGAATGAGGAAATCCTTTAGGTGTGGAAGAGAAGGGAACCTGGTGATTAACTGTCAGCAATAAAAACCCATATCTACAACAAAGGAGAAGAAAACTCTATTCAACACTCAACGCATTGTTCAGTGCTTCAACTAAAAAGAAGTTGGGATCTTTTCAAACTAGTTCTCTAAGCCAAGGGTTTCCAGAGGCAACCAACAACCTCCAAGGTAGCAAGGGAAATCTTTTTCTATCACTATCGCCAAAGTGAACCCTAACAATGAAGTGGTGATAGGTATGATAGCTATTCATTCAAGAATAGCGAACATACTTTTTGATTCTAGTTATACACATTCTTTTATATCCCAAAATATTAGTAGAACAATCCCAAAACCACAAAAAATCATGGAAGTAAAGATATCAGTGAGAACGGAAAATGGGGAAATCATTGCAACCCATGAATATAACTCCTCCCCTATCACAATTTTTGGTTTTAGCTTCTTGGATAACCTCATGATACTTTCTTTGGTGGAATTTAATGAAATTATTGGAATGTATTGGATTTTATTATATAGATCCAACATAAATTTCCAGAGGGAAATCACTATCCATATGGTGAATTGACCACCTATTCTGTTCAAGTGCAAGGATGAGGATGAATCTTCTTTAGAAAAATAATCACAAGTGTGGATATTACTGCCCTATGAGCACATGTATCTTCCTTAGATGATTGATTATAAGGAAGATAAAATCCTTAAAGAAATTCCTATTGTTAGGGAATTTGATGAAGTGTTTCCTGAGGAATTTCTTGGTCTTCGTCCATGAAGAGATGTTGAGTTATCGATTGATCTTATAGTCAGGGAATTGCCAATCTCTATGACTCTATATAGAATGGATATTTTGGAGTTTGAGGAGTTAAAGAAACAACTATAGGAGAATCAGAATAAGGGGTTTATACGCCCAAGTGCTTCACTATGGGGTGAACTAGTCCTCTTTGTCAAGAATAAGGATGGGTCAATGCTCCTTTGTATTGATTATCATGAGCTCAAAAAAATCACGATAAAGAAAAAGTATACTCTACCATGAATTGATGACTTGTTCACTCAGCTACGTGGATTACAATACTTCTCCAAGATGAATTTTCGGTTGGGATGTTACCATGTAAGGGTGATGGAGGATACCCCCAAGATTGCTTTTTGTACAAGATATGGGCACTATGAATTCATAGTAATGACTTTCAGACTCACATATGATCCAAAAATCTTTATGGACTAGATGAATAGAGTCTTTTGAGATTACATCAACAAATTTGGGGTAGTCTTTATAGAAAATATTATAATATAATTCAAAACAAAGTAGTATCATGAGGAGAATATTAGAACTGTACTAGAGACATTGCGAAAGAAGAAGCTCTATGAAAAGTACAGCAAGTGTGAGTTCTATTTTAAGGACTTCTCATTAATGGGTCATCTCATCACAAGAAATGAGATATCTTTGGATCCCTCCAAGACATCTGCAATTGAGGGATGGATGAGGCAAACATTGGTAATAGATATCAGTAGCTTCCTAGGGTTAGCTGGATATTATTGCCGATTTGTGATAAATTTATCATGATTGTCCAACCCACTTACCAATCTAACTTAGAATGGAGTAAAATTTTCTTGGAGTGATGAATTAAAAGATAACTTCAAGGAGTTGAAAAGGAGGCTTATCACTACACCCGTGCTCACACTACCCACAAGTGGAGAAATTTTTGTGGTTTCTAGTGATAATTTGAAGAAGGTCCTGGGATGTGTGTTGATGTAAAATGAAAAATTAATTGCCTATGCTTCATGGAAATTAAAATTTCATGAGAAAAACTATCCAACACATGATCTGGAGTTGACTCTAGTAATCTTTACTTAAAAAATATGGCATCATTACCTCTTTGGGGAGAAGTGTGAAATATATAAAAATCAAGAAATCCTCAAGTATATATTCACATAGAAAGAGTTGAACATGTACCAACAAAGATGGTTAGATCTGGTCAAATACTATGAATTCTTAATCTATTGCCACCCTGGGAAAGTAAACTAGGTGGAATATGCTCTATGTAGAAATGAACCAACAATTATATCATTGATTAGAGTTGAAAATGATCCAATATTCTTAGATTTGATGAAGATGGACAAGAGAATCATAAATAATTTAACATCATCAATCCTTTCACAAATGATTTCTCAACCATCTCTTTAGGAAAGGTTGAAGGATGGTCAAAATGATGATGTGGGAATTTAGAAAAAAGTGGAAACTATCAAAAAATATAAATCCTCAGATTTCAGTGTTAATGAATAAGGAATTGTGAGATTTGGGACAAGACTATGTGTTCCATCAAATCAAGAGTTAAAGAATGAACTTTTGGATGATGCACATAGTTCAAATTTCTCCATTCACCTAGGAAACACAAAGATGTATCGAGATCTCCAAGATAATTATTGGTGGGATAACATGAAGAAGTAGATAGCTGAGTACACATCAAAGTGCCTGGTATATCAGTAATTGAATACTGAGAGGCATAATTCTAAGGAGATGATGCAACCATTACCTATACCATCATGGAAATGGGAGAATATTTCTATGGACTTTGTCTCTGGACATTCGAAGACATCTAAAGGAAACAATGTTATCTGGGTTGTTGTGGATTGTCTTACAAAGACTAAAAACTTTATTGTAATTTGAGAGGATTTGTCATTGGATCATTTGGCATAAATATATATCAGTGAAGTGGTAAGGCTGCATCGAGTACCACTATCTATTATATCTAATCGAGATCCAAGATTCACCTCTATGTTCTGGAAGAGTCTTCAATATGCTCTAAATACTAATCTGAACTTCAGTATGGATTATCATCCTCAAACTGATGGAAAATATGAGGGAATAATCCAAACACTTGAGGACATGCTGAGAGCATTATCAATGGACTTCAAAGGAAAATGGGATCAACATCTTCCTTTGGTTGAGTTCTCTTACAATAACTCAAGCATCCAAATAGCTTCTTATGAAGCCCTTTATGGGAAGAGGTGAATAACATTGGCATGTTGGGATGAAGTTGGGGACTAAAAAATCCTAGGTCCAGAAATGGTCAAAGAAATGGTGGAGAAGGTTAAGACTATCTAGCAGAACATTAAAGCTGATCAGAGTTGAAAAAAGAGATATGCTGATAAATTTCAAAGATACCTAGAGTTTGATGTCAGAGACATGGTATTCCTCTGCATATCACTATGGAAGAGAGTTATGAGATTTGGGAAGAAGGGAATGCTTAGTCTAAGGTACATCAGCCATTTTTAAATCCTTGATCGCATTAGAGTATTGTCATATTGACTATAACTCCCACCAAACCTATCTGAAGTACATGATGTATTCCATGTATCACTCTTGAGGAAGTATATACCTGACCCATCACATGTAATCAATCTAGAGGTGGTACCATTGGAGAATTACCTCTCCTATAAAAAGAATGTGGTGAACATATTAGATCATAGGGAAAAAGTTATAAGAAATAAGAAAATGCCCCTCATTAAGGTGTTGTGGCAAAACCAAAAGTTTGAATAAGCAATGTGGGAATCATAGGAAGTGATGAAGCAGAGTTACCCTCATCCGTTTTAGTGTTGGAAAAGTAAATTTTTAGGGAAAAATTCCTTAAGTGGGGATGATTGTAACGAACCAAACTTTTATTAATGAAAATTCTTCTTGATCTATTTAAATGTCTTATTATGTAAAATGGTTATATAGAACATATTCACTTCCTTTGTTTTAGGTTTTTGTATTTCAAAAATTCTGTTAATAATTATTACTTTTGCTAATATAGCTGTTGAATAATGATCACATTATTAGTATAAATATATGGCTTTAACAAATCCAATTTACTTTGAAAAAGGAAGCAATGACCTCATCAGTAGAATTAATCCATACAAATCCCATTTTTTGGAGCTTGGAAAGGGGGTAGCATCATTGGGATTTTCTATCAACCAATCCCAATCCAATCTCAAACACATTAAGCTTGAACAGAACCACATATGGGAGAAGTGGAAGTTAATAGAGATTACCACCTGAGCGATGTTATCCGAGCCACCCCAAGAGTTTGTCACCATCGCACACCTTACCCTTAAGTCTTATGTGGGTGTTATAAGGAGATACGTAACAAGAACCTAGAACCATTATTTTGTGATTTATTTTTTTATAAATAATATACCATTATTTTTATTGTTACTTTGTAAATGGTTTTTAAATAAAAAATAGTATTTTAAATATTCAATTAAGAAATATATTTTGATGAATTAATGGATTTTTGAATTAAATAATATTTTAATAAAATATTATTACTAAATTAATTTTTATTAAATATAAATGATCAAATAATTTTTATGAATATAATTTTAATTTTTATTAAGGTTTGAAATTCATCTTTTTTCAAAACCCATGAATTTTTGATAAATGTTGGTTTTTATTTTAACAGAAAAAATTCACATATTTAAGAAATTATTTAGATAAAATTAATATTATTTTTGGATTTAGGATTTCAAAATTATCTAAGGATTAATTTTTCATAATTCTCTGAGACATTCAAATTTTTGGGTAAAAATTAAATACCGTTAAATATATAATATCTTCTATAACATCATAATGATCCAATAGTGATGTAATAAAAATACTATAAATGGGATTTTCGGTCAATATATGTTTTAACTTTAAAATAATGTGATTTAGGTTTGTTTGATTTATTTTACAAAGCTGTAGTGGAACCTCCAAGACTTATAAAACATTTTAACTTTTTAAAATGATTTCCTTGAGAGTGTGACTCACCTCCACATAAGAAAGCATAATATTTAAAGACATTAGGACATTTTATTTATAAAATAATGTTTTCCAATCCCCTTTTTCAAAAACCATGGGAAAAAACCATGGGTTGGTTTGGGGTTTTTATTAGTTTAATGTGTGTTATCAAAAATCTAAATAATAAAGAATTAAGTCTCTTTTCCTATATAAAATCACCAAATATCCCACTTATCTTCACTAAAAAAACTTTTAGAACATCATTAATATTCCCCACTCTCTCTAGTATCCTCCCAAGGCACTAAAATATCCCCATAATCCTCTCTCAAGCCTCTCCCAAGCCTTTGGATCACACTTCCAAGTAAGGGATTTCTTCCTTTCTCATTTTTGTCCAAATATCCTTATGTTGTTATACCATTTTGATTTTAATTAAAAATGTCAGGGTATTATTTTTAACCTCCCCCTAAATACCATACTTATGTTTTAATGATGAGATACCTCTTTCTCTCCCATTAATTCCTCCCATGTACACCCATTACCATGCCGAAATTCCATACAGAATTTCTCTCTTCTCATTTACATTCAAGAAATTGTTTTATATTATGAATCTAAATTCCATTACATATGTTGAGATATTATGTTCCATGAACCATTACTTCCAATTTCATGTATAAATTATGAGATACCCCTTTCTCTCTCATCTACCCATTTTACTATTTCAATTTGACATCGTTATCCTTCCAATATTTCCCATGCCAAAATCATCGTGTAAGTGAATACCATACCCATTTCTCTATCAAGGATATTCACCTTTATGTACATTTTCTTTTTGATGATATATTTTCATGTATGAATTTCACATTCCTTTATTTTGGAATAAATTATTATGTTGAATGAATCTATGTTATATGATCCATGTGGCACACTTATGCATGAAATGAAATGATTAAGAATGGTGCACCCTGATAGCACTCCAATCCATTGGGTAAAGATTAGTATCATGATACATCAAGTGAAATGAGGGTTTAATCATTATAATTCAAGTTAAATTAGTGTTTAATCATGATCCATGTGCAATTATCCTTGGATCATGCTAATATCATGCTAAATTTTGATGTCACATTTCCATGTTATGATAATAATGCTATATCATTCATTTACGTTCATGTTTCTCTTATACTCCATTGATTTTCCTATTGCCTAACATGTACTGTATTCTTCATATTATTCCTTATTTACTACCTTAATAGGATTTATAGCTCACCATTTTCTTATGAATTTCCTCAGGTTATCCCATGCAATGCTATGTATAAAGGAATGTTGTCATGTAATGGAAGTTTTCAATAAAGATGTAGGGTTTTATGTTCTAAGTTGTTATGTAATGTTCCTAATTTCCCAAGACACTAGACCTCTCGATCCTAAGAGTTGTATTAAGTGCAATTTTATGTAATAAATCATGTTTATGTTTGAAATAAAGAGTAGGGTTGTTATAATTCTAAAGATATTTGGTCTTGTAGGACCTCATAATTTACATCTCCCAAATGATCCCCCTCAAACACATGAGATGTGGATAAGTCAACACCATCAATGGAAGAAAAATTGAACCCTCCTCCTCTATTAGGGCCTACTGCAATAAATCTAACTACTTAGACATCTCCTCCACCAAGAGAGACTGGGACTTCCTTACAAGGTCAACTTCTACCATGTTACCCTTCCCAGGAGAATACACTATCTCAAAGTCATAGTCCTGTATGAACTCCAACCAGTTCCTATGCCTTTGGTTTAGGTATCTTTGAATTAATCCATACCAAAGATTATAATGGGTTTAGTAAACAAAAAAAATCAATCTCTAAGAAGATAGTTCCTCAATATCCTCATTGCGAAGACTACCACTTCCAACTCTAGGTCATGAGTCATGTAATTATAATAATGGGGTCTCAACTTCCTAGACACATATGCGATCACTAACTTCCTATGCATAAACTCACATCTATGCCAAGATATGAAGGAAATGAAATATACTATGCACTCCATGACCTCCTTTGGTAGTTTTAAAAAAAGAGCACTCCTCATCCTTAAGATCAACTTCTCAAAGGATATCTGACACTAATTAGTAATACTAAATGAATTACCTTTCTATATCAAGGTGGTCAAAGGGGTTTTAATACTAGAGAAGTCTATCATGAACCTCCTATAGCACCCCACCAATCAAAGAAAACTCTACACCAATTGAAATCTCTTGGGTGGCACTTAAGAAATCACTTCACCGATATTTTCCAAGTCTATAGCTAATCCATGATCAAAAATTACATTCCCTAGAAAGTTAACCTCATTGATCTGAAATAGTAACTTTGAGATGTTACTCCCAAAGAAAGTCTAGGACCATCCCTAAGTGCTTTGTATACTCCTCCTATAACAAAAATTAGATGAGTATGTCATCAATTAAGACAATAACAAATCCCTCCAAGTATAGATGGATAATCTAGTTTATTAGAGTCATAAACACAGTGGAGAAATTCATTTCACATAATGGCATCACCAGGAACTCATAGTGTCCATAGCGACATCAAAATTACATCTTATAAATATCATCCTTGCGAACCCTAAACTTATGGACCTGAAATCAATATTTGAGAGCCATATTGAAACTTAAAACTGATCAAAGAAGTCATTAATCCTCAGAAAGGGTTAATTTTTATTTATTGTTTCCTGATTTAGGCATTGATAATGAACACAAAGTCATAAGAATCCATCCACATTTTTTATGAACAAAACTAGAGCTTCTAAAGTGGACACATTGGGTCTGACAAAACCCTTCTATTCAAGGTCCTCCAACAAAATTCTAAGTTCTTAAATCTTGGTAGGGGCCATATGATATGCCACATAAGATATAGGTGTGGTCTCGAGGTGAAAGTTGATGAAAAACTCTATCTCCTTCCTTATAGGTAGTCTCATAACATCCCTGAGGAAGAAATCAATATAATCCTCCACGACTGAAGGAACCCTAACACCTGAAGAGACTACTGTTCCAAGAGATAAACTATCAAACTGAAGGGTTATGGTTTATATATTCCAGCTCAAAAAACCCACTCACTCTTCCATGATAGATCTCTCAACCACAAAAGAGAATCTCATCCCACCTATTTGATGGCATCTGAATCTTCTATGGTGACAATAAATCTTGGTTCGAACCATGGAAAATAAATCCATACCCAATATTTAGTCACATTGTCTCATCATGATAACCAATAGGTCCCACAAGAAACTCTCTCTACCTAGTTATAACTCTCACTACCTGTAGATAAGTGATATTGAATAAGCGTTCCCTATAGAAACATCAAGGCAATATAGTTGGGCTAAAGTCTCTATTGGGATCCCTAGATATCTCAACAAGAGTAAGTTTTTGAATTAATGACTCAAACCTATTTCTACTAGTACTAAATAAAGTTTATAATAAGCATAAATCATTCCTTTAATCGTATCAAGAGTTTCAAATTCATAAGCCTCTGTAGCCTGTAGCTGCCCATGGCCCTAAACGCCATCTCCCTGAGCCCGGCGTGGGAATCATGGTGGTGGTGGTGGAAGGAGATCATAACATCATACACCACTAGATGCTCCTCATCCAGGAGCCCCAACTACTCCTCTGTCTTGTCCACCTACCTAGGGGATTCCCTATCCATGCTTTGGAGAACCATGTTCATGACGTTGTCTCTACTGTGGTAGTCCATTTTCAGCCTGCCTTTTCTTCTTAGCATGTCAAGTTGGGAATTCATGTTCTGTGTGACATCACCTATCACATAGGTATAATTAACCCCTATATGTTGTCTTGGTCTTCTATGCGGTCCCTTTTTTATATGACCACATTCTAGAGTCCTTCCATGAGGAGGTCCCCTACACCAAGACCCTTTCAACTTGCACCTGCTTACTGTTGTAGATGAATCAACCCTATGACACCCACTGCTATCTATAGCCACATGAAATCTCTTAGATAAGAATATATCCTTAACTTTTACCTACTCTACCACTCCATAATATGTGGGAATGCACAAGGGTACCAAACTAGAACAGATGTGTATGAAGAGATCCTGCTCAAACTTTATTTATTGAAAGTAACCATCCCAAATCATGTGTAGGTAGTACCACATAAAGTCATTAAACCTTGAAACATACTTAGAGAATGTCATACCTCCCTGATACAACTCCAAAATATCCTAAATATAGATTGAACACAAGCATGAGAGGTTGTACTCCTCATGAAAAAACTATTGGAATTTAGACCCTGAGAGTGTTGGATCATCATCCATATATGTGACTAAACGCCACTAGTACCCTACCACTCTATGGAAAATACTGGCTACTAGTGAAACCATTTGATCACTCGGGGTTTGGACAAGCCTGAAAACTTGGATCACCACCTCAAGACAATCCTCTGATACCTGGGGATCTAGCACACTGCGAAACCTCAACAACCTATAGAACTGGAACTAACAGAGTGTTATAAGTATGCACACATCCTTTGCCTAATATTCTGGTATAATTTTCTACTAAACATTTGGAGGTGATCCTACGTACCCACCTAGAGGAAAGATCTCACATGATGGCCCCTGAACTGAGTCCTCATCAATCATTGTATTTCCATCTTGATCCATAATCAGTAACCTAGATGGATTTCTTCACAAAGGCACTCTAAAAATTAATTAGGACATACCATAGTCAGATTAATATACATACATATATATATATATATATATATGTATATGGGGAGATGAATTAATAAGGACAGTCAAAGGGATCAATCCTATATGATGAATGTACCAATGGTCCCAGGAACCAATGTCTCAGTATGTTGAGTTGACAAGAAGGTAGTTAGAGTCCTAGTAAATGGATACATCGACCTCTGCACCAATACTAGGTTCCCTAGATTTAAAGATGCACTTGAGATACTTTGACACCATTTCTTTAAGTTCCCAAACAAACCTCATAAGGAGAAAAAACCATTCTTGTAATAACCATCTCTATGCATTAGTGTAGAGGAATATTAATAAAATATAATAACATCTAGAGTAAAAATTATTCATGTAATAATGTCTAGGGAATACAAAAGTGTGATACTATGAAATCGTAAAAGTAAAGGGTAAAAATACAAGCCCAACCAAAACTGATGTCCCGACCTAAAAATTACTAGAAAATAATTTTTGAGAGATATTTTCTTCAAATCTCCAAGCCTCGACCACCACAAATGATAAAATTCACCCAGGTATCTCTATGCTTATCTAAAATCCCTGATAACCTATTTGTCATTTTCATAAGACATGACATGTGTGGGAAAATCCCCTACAGGGGTGAATATTTACATATCCAGTAGGATTACCTAAAAGATGGGGGGAGAAATATGAGAAAAGATTGTGTAATGTAGCTTATCCTAAAAAAATAGGGTAACCAAACCCAAAAACAAGGCTACAAATATTTTCTCATATAAGAAACCCAGATGAGAGAGAATTGGATCTCCATATCACAACCCAATATAAGATGATGAGCCTGCCAAAAGTTACAAATGGTCTATCAATGATACCTAGAATCTCAAGTGTCTGTCCAAATAAGTAATCCTGTAGAGTACCCAAACATCACCACTATGCTACACATTTTAGGGTAAAACATCTCCAAGTATAGGACCCATTCCCTAATACAATAGTAGGGTTCCACTCAATTGGTACAGGACCCACTACCTTGTTTGTTAGGGGGTAACACTTAGTTAATACATGACATATTACCTAGTCCTCTAGGGGTACCACTCCATAGATAGAGGACCCATGCCCTAGTATGTTAGAGGGTAGCAATCAGAAGATAGAGGACCCATACCCTAGTTAGCCAGGGGAATACCACTCAGTAGATAGAGGACCGACACCCTATTCCACAAGGGGGTTCCAATCAGTAGATCGAATACCCATGCCCTAGTCCATTAGGGGGTACTACTTAGTAGATAGAGGATCCATGCCCTAGTCTATTAGGGGGTAACAATATCTAATGATCATTCATGATCACTACAGTTATCGAGAACTGCCTAAATAAGAGTCATGCTCAGAAAATCTTGAGCCATATCTCAAAATCCAAAATGAAGGTCCGATCACATTCTATGTGAAAAAACACTCAGGACATGATACTTAAAGGATAAAATATGATTTAAAATGAAGGATATAATAGAGGTAGAATGTTCATAAATAAGTACACAACATGTAAGTTTGTCCACAAGACATGTGGCCTCAACAAGACTCCTAGTCATGACCTCTCCAATACATGGATCACTGACCATGTAGTACTCTATGGTATGTAAGGGTACTACACAACGTGTCTTGGCCACCTATGGTTTACCTGTTTACTCCTAGCTAGGATCCTATAAGTCGAACCCATGCCCGTGTATGCTGGCCATGCTCCAGTACATGACATGTCCCATGAAACACATAATGTGTTAGGGTTTGGAAGGTACTCAACATGTTCCATCTTCCCAAGACCATGTACTATCCAAAGTACATGGAATATGACCCATTGTACATAAAATGTGGGGGAACATGGTCTATTGGGAATGTACCCTCTGTACATGATGATATGGTCAAATTGGGGTCACACAACATGTGGTCCCTCCACATGGTGTGTGATATTTAACTCCAAGATGAAACCCTAACTGATGCATAAATCCATACTACACACCATGTGTCCATCATAATATACACAATGTATATCGAGACATTTTAGAAAGTCTATAATTTTAAACATTCAATAGATATACCACCAAATCAACATGTTGAACACCCGAAATCAAAGGAAACCTCCTCCATTTTTCAATTTCTGAACTCTGGTGATTGGAATATCGAATCCCAGTCATCCCACATGAATCCCTCACACCGCCCACTGCTTGTGGAACCTTTTAATAACTCACTGAGGCCTGATTGATGTTAGGATATACTTCATACCAAAACATACCTCAATACATCCATAATCCATTAATCCAAATGATGTTCATGCTACTTTAAATAATTGTGGGTTTGTTGCACTCAAACCCACCCTAGAAAAGTCAAGCCATTACCCTATAGGCCAATAGTGAAGAACATGATGAATGGATATGGGAAAGACACAATAATGAAGTGAATCCTTAATTTTATAATAATTAATGGATAATTATCACCTAAAAAAAGTGATACCAATGAAGTAATAGGTTTAAAAAGATAATAGAAAGAATCAAAAATTTATACAGCTCATGCAAAGGTTGGAAAATTGATAAGAAATCAAAAAAGATTTATGATCCATAATAGATTAATTAAAAATAGGGAAGAAACAAAAAAAACTTGTACTAGCTCATTTAGGATTGATCATTGGTGAATAACATAGTTACCAATTATATATATGACCTTTTTTTATTCACAATGGCTTGATTTAGCTTGATAAGGTTGTTGGTCATCATCTGATCTCGATTCACCAAAGAAGGTTGTCAGAGCTCCTTCTAAAAGCCTCATAAGATTATGGAACTAACCCTAGAAAAATTTCATGATGAAATACTTATAGAGTATTATATTTAGGTCATTTAAATTAAAATAAATAAATTAATCATTTATTTTAATTTAAACGCACCGCCAATGGTCGCCTCATCCGAACATCCAATGCTGACCAACTTTAGATCATGTATAAGGTAAACCCGGCACTCTAGATTCAACTTTTTTCTTATAATTATGATCCAAGAATCCATTTATAAAATATTATATTTTTTATGAAAAACACTTTGTGAATGAAATAAAATATATGTAATATTCTTTATATAGTTAATTCTAGGCTCACCGGGCCACAAAATCATGCACCAACTCAGCTCCTGAATCCAAAAATATTTCTTAATATATTTCAAAGTCTTACACGAAAAAATAGGGTCTCTATAATAACATTTTTCATAATTATACATTTCATATCAAAATTGAAACACACTCTCAAAACCCAAAGTTTTAGCATATTTGAAGATTAGCTACATATCCATCTCATTTTACAACAAAACATATATTTATTCTATAAAAAATTTACACATGGTTCCCATATACACATGTTAAATATAATATTATTATTTATTACACTAGTAAATTAAAACATAAGGAAAGGGTGAGATTAAATGCTCAATAAGGAAAAAACATATGAATGATTCCTAAGAGACTTATCATTAGATCATAAACATGTGAAGAATGTGAACCTGGGATAAATGAAAAGAGTAATTAAATAAGGCAATGGGATCATAAGAATAATGATCATAGATCATTGTGTATAATTGTAAAATTATTACCTTGAAATTATAATATATACCATTATATTATAATGTGAAATCATAAGACAATAATCATGATCCATGTTAAAACAAAATATAAATGTGTCACATGTATAAGTATTGAAAATCATAACATATTTCAAGGATCACTTCCATGAACATTATAAAATAGTGGAAAAATATAACTGCATCATTTATATAAATAAAATTATGAACAAAATGAACCATATCATGCTCATTCTTGACATTGTGAACCAAGAAAACAATATCACGTCCATTCATGAACAGAGCTAACCATATTATTCCCATGCGTAACATAGTGATCTAATGTCATATAAATCTTTAACCAATGCATTATAGGGATATATAATTTCAATTCCACCTATTACATAATATCATATCCATACATATATGTGTCACATGAAAAAATCATACATCAATTGAAATCATAGCTTGATTAAACCATGAAAATAAATTGGGTTACATAAAATTTTCATTAGGTATAAAAATAAATCATAAAAATAAAGTAAGTGAATGATACCATGATTATAAATACATGACATAATAATCAGTTTTTTTATTTACATGGTAATCCTCTATATAATATGTAACAACCTAGGATTTTAGTATGTATTACTTTAAGTAAATATCTTTCTAAATATCATGTGATATATGAAAAAAAACTAAAGTGAATAACACTTTGTTAAAATTAAAGGTAAAAATAAATACTTTATGATTATACAGTTTTAAAAAAAATAAATTAACACACATTGGTAATTTATATGAAATAATATTTAAAAAACTTAAAGTGTAAATAACCATTCTTCTTTAAAAGCGGTCATTCATTATATTTTTAATTTTCATTTAAAAGTTAAATTATTAATTTTATAACTTGAATATGATGAAATTAAATTCATTTCTAAAATTATAATATCAAAATAATATTATTATAAATTATTGTTATTTTTCTAAAATCATGGATTTTTCAATGAATAGTGAAAAATACTAATTTTACAAATACTGTCAATTTTATGACATTATCAAGATATAAGAATGAATTTAAATTTTATAAAACCTTTCTTATTGATAAAAATATATTTAATAAGTAATATAATTCATTTAAAAGTATAATATTGAACTTATAAATCTATTTTTGACATTTTTTAAATCTAAGTAGTGTTTTATTCAAATAAAAACTATTTTTTGTTTTTCTATTTTAACCATATATTAAAAAGGTTAATTTAGGTTTTAGTTTGGTTTTAAAGTTAAATAAATATTATATTATTAAAAATAATCCAATTAACTTATTTTTAATCCCCATTAAATACTATTTTTCTATAAAATCATTTTTATGCTTAAAAGAGGCATTTTTATACAAATGGGGTTTCATTTCATTTTGTGAACTTATATTAAAAGTAGTTTTTAAAAATTTTGGAAATTTAATATTATAAAATAGATTCAATATTTGGGATTATTATGTTCTAATTTTTTAATTATGTAATCTTTTTTATCATAATGAATCATTACTATAGTAAAATTTATCACCACAGTAAAGGTTAAAAGGGTTAAAGTGGGTGTGAAACTAAGTGATAAATATTTAAATATATCTAAAACTTGTATAATATTTTATTTTTAGTTTATTTATACCTTAATTATCCTATATTTTTTGTTTTAATAAATTTGAGATAAAATCCAAGATAAATACACATATTATATTTAAAAGTTCTTAATATTTTTAAGGGTGACACTCCTCTCACTTATAAAAGGAAACTTCCCTTCCTCACTTTCTCAAATATTTTTAGAACCTTAGGTTGAACAATATCTGAAACAATCCCTACCCAAATATCCTACTCACATTCTAGTGTTCTTGCTCTCACAAAAATACCCATCCTTGAAGGTTTAAGGTGTAATCCAAAGGTAGATTTCTAAGGAGGATGTATAAGCCTTAATTGAATTCTTTCAAGTTTATTTCTTATAATTCATCATTTAAATATATCATAATCATCCTAATATAATTAAATCACTTTATATAATATAATAAAATTTTATTATGTTGATGCAACAACTATTTTCACCTCCTTTACATCCTATAGAAAATGAAATTTCTACTCATGCACACGTGATGACTACCGCTTCCATGAAGCGATGCAATTTTTTTCATCACTACCTCACATGGATGGTTATAGAAATGGATTTATTGAAAATACATAATTTTTATAAAATAATAATTATTATATAAATATAAAATATTATTTACCTCCTTACCCTTCCAACCATTGTAAAATGGAAGCGTCACTCGTGATTACATAAGGACTACCACCTCCCTGAAGGGATGTATTTAGTTTTTCCTCCCTACCACACATGGATGGTAATAAGATTATATTTAATTCATAAATATTATATTTATAAAATTATTATGAATTTGGACTTTTAAACCTTTATCTTCTTTATTTCCTTTTCATCCACTAGTAAAATGAAAACATTTCACGTGTAGTGTGAACTAGCACCTCCATGAACGAAGTATCTAATTTTTCACCACCTCCTTGAATGGATGGTTTTAAAAGTATATTGAATATATAAAAATTATAATTATAAAATTTTTATATTATTAAAATTATGTAAACACGAACCCTCTGACCATAGAGAACACACCAAACCTGTTTTGGACCGAACGACCCAAAAATATTTGATGTGAACTTAACCGATTTAGTAACTAAATAGTACATGATAAAAAATAAAATAAAATAAATATGGATAATGAAATTAAAATTAAAAATTTTCTTAATAAATTTAATAATAAATTTATGTTTATTATTTAGAAAATTAAAATACATACCTGGAAATTCAGGATTCAAGGCAATAGATTTTTCATTAAAACCATGTTTTAAATTTTTTAAACTCTTTCTCTTACATATATATGTTCCTTTAAATTTTTCAAGAATGTTTTTATTTATAATTAAAATATTTTTAAATTTAATTTTATCTATTTTTTATTTTTTTATAAAGGTTTAAAAATTAACCGTTGCAAAGATTTCTATACGAGTTATTTTTGGCTTTTTTTAGAAAATTGAAAGAAGAATGTTTTTTAACATTTATTACATGACCACCTTTTCCCAAATTCATAGCCATTATTTATTATCAATATTAAAATATAATTTTATATGAGTTTTATAAGATTAACATATTCCCTCTATTTAGGAAATTCTTAGTTTTTAAAGTGTTTTCAAGAGAAAAGGACATTTCTTATTATTTTTATGAGATAACTGGAAATGATTTTACTTATTGGATTAAATTCCAATCCTTATGAGTGTTATAATAGAAATAAAATATTTTATTTCTTGGAAATTTTTTATAATGACGGTTGTCTCCAATTTATTCCTTTAATGTATTGAGTAATGATATGTTCTCCATAGGAGATATATTGGAATTTACCATGAAGGTTATTACATTTGTTTTAGTGATTGTAAGTGTGATTTTAGTAGTTATATGAAGATAATACCCCAATTTACCTACGTTATTTTATATTCCTTTCAATGGGGGGTTTTTTGGAAATATTTTTATTTCATAAGGAAAAAAATGACCTCGTTATTTAAAGAAAGTGTATGACTTTTTTGATAAAAGAATTATTTTAATAAATTTTTCGCATGTTTTTCAAGAAAACTTCTTGATTATAATTTTTCACTTATGTTTTATTATGAAATGTTTTATGAAAAACATAGGTAAAACATGTTTCTTTTTTGTTTAAGTGAATTACTATTTGAGGTTAAATTTTATTATGTAATATAAAAAACTTTTTTATGGGTTTTCATGATTTTTAAACCTAATAATAAGTTTATTTCCTTTTTATATCCCTTATTATGTTTTGTTTTTGTGAAAATAATTTTAATTTTTTTAATAGGATATAATAACGTTTATTAATTTTAACAAGGTTAATGGTGACCCATATTTAATGAATAAAAAGTTTCATGAATAAAACATTAGTGTAAATATTATTACCAGTTTTTGGAGAAAAAAAGTACACTATGTGAAAGTTTCCAATTAGTTATATAATTTTTTTTAATTATCTAAAACTATAAACCTAAAAGGTCCTAAAATTTTATGGAAGTGAATCCCTTATTATAAATCATTTAATTATTATTTAATTATGTTACAAGTTGTTTTAGTTGGTATCAGATCAAGAGTTTATATTACTTTAGAGGTTAAGATGTTATTAGATGAGCATAATTTAAAATATTTATAAATCTTTTGGGGATAATATATTGGTTTGGGGGTTGGAAGTTACAAACTTTCTATATCCTTAAATTTTAGTATTCTAAGGATAATTATGGTTGTTTTAGGGGGATTTAAGGTTTAACCACACGAGTTGAATAGAAGGCCACATAGTTAATGAAATATTAATAATTATTATATTCAAAAAATAGTTTATTATGTTTTTATATACCCCCAATAACTATTTTTGATTTAGTTAACAGTTGTAACAAGGATGAATCAAGTTAATAATGGGTGTGAAGGACATTGTGATTGTTTTCCCAATGAGAAACCAGACGAGATAGAAGTTTTAGCGAAAAATCCTATGGGTATGACTAACAAACTATCTCAAGTTATGATTAAAAACCTATGATTAGAAGAGTTTAATAAAACAAAAAAATAGATAAAAATAGAGTTTTATGAATGTTATAGTGATAAGGAACATGTATAAAATAATATTCAATTTCATACATGTCAATTTGTTTCGATGAATCACCTAGGGGAATGCATCAAAGGAATAATAAAATGTTTTATTTATAGAAAGGGAGGGAATATTGCATTAAAATAACTAGAAAAATGATGAATTCATCTAATTAAATGTAGGGTAATAAAGTTATTCCTAATTAATATATTGAATATTTTAAATTTGGACAGTATGGGTATTATGAAAATTGACTCCCAAGAAGGAAACCTTAGGAAAGGGATCATAATGATCATATGAAAAAAGGTTTAGCAAAGTCATATGCTATAAAAATAAAGATGAATAAACTACAAGTAACATATAAAATTTATGTATTATTTTCATAATTTCCCATATTTTAAAATTGGTACAACATGATTTTATTGAGATTAATTAATATCAGTACATGATTCTTATTTTTTGTATAAAATAGAATTATTAAGGAATAAGATGAAAAATCATGGTTGATAGTTTATAACGGAAGTTGATTGGTTGAAGTGTCTAAATATATAGTACATATAGTTATGATGTAGTGATATTTTATTTAAGGGTTGATAAGTTTATGGATGATCATAAGTTTAAAGTTATAGAAACTCATTTTGAGTCTTATGTGATTGTATTCTAATGTGATTAATGATATTTTGAGAAATGTTTTTTGGGTTCTATTAATGATTTAGAAAAATATTTCCTTAGGATTGGTATATGATTTATAATAATGGTTATATAAGTAAAAATTTAATTCTATTTCAGGGGATATAATATTAAAGATGTAACATTTTCTATTTTTTATTGTTCTTAGAACCCTATTTTGAATATAACTTATAAGTCTTTTGTATGAAAAATAAAAAAAATCAAGTGAATTCTTACCATTATGAAACACCTATGATTTTTGTAATATTAACTTATGTTTTTAAAAGGTTGTGTAAGGGTATATAGAAGTTTTCATAAGTTTCATAAATATAGTCTAGAGTTTCTATGAATTATGTAAGGGTAACTTGTAAATCCAAAAGTACGTGTACTGGTAACAATTAGCTACGTAAGGGTACCTCAACTACTACATAATGGTAAATGGAGTTTTGTACACTACATAAGGGTATATATATATTTAAAAGGGATTCATAAATTTTCATCTGATTCTGTGTAAAGATAGGTGGAATTCTATGTGGTGTGTAAGGGTCAATAGGGATTCAGGTATGGGAAACCTATACATTGTGTAAGGGTAACCTAGAGCTTTTAAAGTGCGAATACATGTAGATCTGCATTACATAATGGTATGTATTTCTTTCCAAGGGCCGTGTAAGGGGGACCTAGTATCCTTACACAAAACTTACTATTTTTGTAAGGGTAAAACCATGTTACCCTTATTCAAGGACCTTTTTGGATAAAAATCTTTGAAAACTGTATTTGTGTGTTTTCTTCTTCTCAACTCGAACCTAAAATGTTTTTGATGATTTTAAATGCCTAAAATCATGAGAATTGATTAATTTGACTCATTTAAAGGTTGTAATCCCTTTATAATGTATTTATAACACTCTATATTGAAGATCCATTTTAAAATAAAAATTAAATAGTGAATTTAATTTGGGGGTTTCCTACACTATATGACAAGAATTATAAAATATTGTTTAAAAAATACCCACTCTCCCTATGCACATTGGTATCATTCCAAAATATCCAAAGGGATGAAGTAACAACTCCATGCTTTAGTGATTCACCTTAAACCATAATATTTTATGACTTAGTGGGGTTTTAAGCCATAGTAGCCCCTTCTACGCCATAGAGAATGACTTCTAGTGCACTCCACACCACATATCTTGGTACTACACTATGGTGGTCCACTCTGTACCATAGTTTATGTTTCTAGTACACCTCCAAACTATAGTGCCGTATGTGTTCCATGGTTCCTCACCTGGATTTGTTGGGAGCCTTATTCTCTTGTCACTATTATGAGATAGACATTATCCTTATTACAACTGAACTTGAAGACTCCCATTGAAGGTAATTGAATTTGGGTAAAAATTGGTTCAACCATTTTTTTTTGTTTCTCTTTGACTTACTCTAGAACTCATGTCATGTTGTATTGCAACTGGTCTAAGGAGTCCTTTGTGGGTGATGTGTTTTAGTTGGTGTGAGAAATATTTGGGTGATGAAAATTTGATAAACCTTAACATTAACATCAATAAACTTTAAGTATGAAGTTTCTTAACACTAAGGGATCTCAAATACACATGTTGTTATGACATAATTCTTAAGAAAACTTTTCTATCTTACATGATTGATCATTAACTCATGTGGGTATGTATGTATCCCATTTTCATGTGTAATTATTATCACATGTACATGTTATGTTGCTACTATTTTTCTCATGATTTAATGATATATTTTTTATTATGATTTACCTTGTTGTGTCTTATCATGTCTTTGGAAGACACCAAAATTGTCTTATTCATTTATTTTATAATTTCATACTCTAGTTTGGATTTCCACTTTGAGAGCTCATTTACTTGTTTTATGACAAATATTCCATCCTGATAGTTTCATCATGTTTAATATGATTATTTATTTATTTATATTCTGGTACATTATTATTTTTCCTATGACATGATATTGAGGGCATAGTCTACCCACTGATGGACTTATACTCTCACTACTAGTCAGTAACCTCTTATATATGGGAAGACATGAGTGGGGTCATGTGGCACTCTAGTTCAGACCTATTGGTTCATGTTGGGGTGTTACAAAATGGTATTAGAGAAAAGTTTTCTTCTTTTCTTTTTGGACTAGCCGAGGACATGGATGGAAGTATATAGTTATGGGGAATCAGGTAGGATAGTTTCCAGGTACCTCTCAAGAACATGAGTAATAAACCTCCGAGTTTTCATTTAAATGATTACTATTACATATTTATAATATTTTCGAGTGTGTTCATACATCATGAATAAGCATGTAGGATTATATGATATATATATATATATACTAATTGTTTTTTTGCGTATTAGTTATTTAGTTTAATTCATTGAAATGTTGTTATCTATTCAGGATAGTTCCTTTATTGTGTGATATTACATACTGTTGTGAAGTATAGTTTGTTTAACTAAGTAGGCTATTATGTTTTGTTTTTATATATATGAATGTGATTAACATGTAGAGATTGAGAAGCTTAGTTAGTGATAAGAGGGTTATGCATTGAGTTATAGATAGACAACAAAGGAAACCTTTGTGTGATCCATTATATTGGTTAGGATATAATGACTTATGTCTTAATTATTATCTTTATATTATAGAAGATTTTTCCACATAGATGACTAGTGGGACTGATGGCTATGTAGGAGTGTGTTTCAGTGCTTGTACTTACACCTTATATGGTAGTTTATGTGGAAGGACCACTTTATCTAGGATTTTTCTGCCTAGTGCCCATATAGGGTGGGGGAGTCACTCAGACTATGGTAAATTGTGCTTGGGGGTTTTAGCTCTAATATTATCAATATTTCTAGGGAACTAGAGGCATGATTTGGAATTTATTTGATTTATTTTTCTGCATAATTATTGTTTTATATATGGTGTTTTTAATGCTAATTATATTATTAAATAAGATGATTATTTTTTATGATTAAATTGTACTAGATTTAATAAATTTTTGTAAATTATAATGATTATTTCTTCATTATAGTTTAATTTACTTTATGTTTATTCTTTAAATTATTATTTTATTTTATTTTGAATTTTATTTTTAAATTTTCTTTCTTATGTTAATGAATAATTTTGGTATTACATGAATTTAATATTTTATTTCTTTTTATTTGTTAATTAATCAATTCACCAATTATTTTGATGAATTTTGTATTTAATTTTAAATTATTTTGATTTAAAATGTGTAAATTATTATTTAATTTAATTAATTAATTAAAAATGTTGTCTTAATTTCTTTTGTATTTTTAATGTTAATTTATAACTTTTATTTTGATTTTATATTTATTCTGCTACCATGGAAAACCCCCTACCACCTCTACCTTCAACCACCACCTATAACCACCACATACTACTGTTAGTAAATATGCTACCACCAAATCTTCTACTACTACAAAGAATATCTATTATCACCACTATTCATCAACCACTAGATAACATACTACCTCTAATTTCTACCATTGAGGGTTAATTTTTCTACCACCATGCCAATGCTTCTACTACCATCACAGTCTTACCCTATTACCATTCAAAGGCTGACTACAATGCCAAAAGTGTGTCTCCCACTATGCTCCACCTAAGAAATGTGAGATCTATTTTCTAACCCCAATAAATGTGGTTGAATATATAAAGCATAGAATATGGTTTTACCTAGAAATTGAGGATTGAATATCCAGAGTCAATCGAAGGGTATGGCTCATGGTCAAAGTTCTTCGATGTTGAGAATCACCATAGAGGACGACAATACTTGGGAAATTCCAAACCAGAGATCCTAATGTGTGCTCAAAATATTTCTAATAAGTTTTAAATTAATTATTTTAGGATTATATGAGCATTGATCTAGAGTTGAGTTGCATTCTCTGAAGATGATTGATATAGATAGAGAATATATAACCGATGAAGAGTTGTGTTCACTGAAGATGAAATCGATAGAGATGAAATTCAAGACTAGATAAACTCAAATTGATACCAAATAAGATTTCATGATTAACTTGAGGTTTAAGGTGAGTGGATTGAATAAATCTTTATTTTTGATGAAATATGAACATAAGAACATAAATTTTGGACTTGATAGAAGACATAAGGGAACAGGCGGAAGGATGTTGAACCAAACTGTAGAAGACAAATTGTTTGAACATTAAATGATGTTGGATATCCGATAAACCTAGATAAATGCATATCAATCATCAAAAAACATGGAAGGATAATTTAGTGTCATTGATGAAATTGAAATGGATTAGACCTTAGATTCACCAAAATAGAATGAAGATCTCTGATGAGGTCAAAACTTGTGGATGAAATGAGTTAAAAAGATGAGGAAGATAACCCTAGATCTGGTCATGGTCATTTTAGATGAGGATGAGTTTGATTGAAATTAAACCGAATCAAATATGGAGGTGAGGGGAAGGTTTAATGACTAATTTTGACTAAAATTAAACTAAATGAAAGCTGATCCAAAGGAATATATATATTTAGAGCTTAAATTTGTTTCAGATAAATTTTGTTGCATTAAAGTTCCTTCATATTCACAACATTTGTGTAATAATGATGGTTGAGTTGCATAAGGGTACACCTATAAAAGGGTAACATCAATTGACTTATACATTCTTAAGGTTACACCTATGTAATTGTAACATCAATCATAGAAATCATTTTTATAGGTAACACCACTATCTCAACCTTTGTAAGGGTAACATCAATTCAAGATCCCACATAAGGGTACTCCCATCATGTTTGAATCTATGTAAAGGTATGTGAACCAAAATAATATGAAGCTGATACCAAGTGAAGTTTCTATAATTATATGCATAAGTTAAGGAAAATTTCACATGTGTCTATTTTATTATGTTAGGTTGGATAATTTTGTGTCACATAGTGGTTACAATGCACAATAGAAGATGCCACATGTATGTTTTTTAGGGAAAGGAATGAGTTAAGTTGGTTCTAGATATTGCGAGTGAGAGATAATATTTTTAGAAACAGATTATTTTAGGGACATCAATAATTCACAAGTGCACACAATATAAGAGATAACTAGAGATCAGAAATGGAGACTTGAAACAGAAGGCAATAGACATAGAACTAGAGAAATAATTCAATCTTAAAAAGTATATTATTTGCCTTATTTTATATTTCATCTATTTTATTTGTTTCTATATTATTTAATTAATTTTTTTATTGTTTCCAAAAATATGTGTAGATAGAATAATTAGGGGAATCAAATTGGTGTGTTTGTATTTTTTTATATTCGGCCTTTAATTCCATAATTATATGAGTCTGAATTAAGATAAAATATATCAATTTCATTCTTAATGAGTTTAAATTTGACACTATTCAAAAGACTTATAGGTAATGATTTTGAAAACTTTGACTTTGAACTTTAACAAAAAAACTTAAAATGGATAAGGTTAATGTTCTCTTCTCTATTAAAGAAAATTTCAATTCCTGAGTAATGGTAACAAGATCATTTCTAAGGAAATATCAAAGATATGTTTTGAAAATTTTGAGTCTGTTAAGTAAATCAAAACATATTCTTCTAAGCACTAATATAATTTTGGTTTACTTGATTAAGTACAGAAAATATTTTATCTCATTTCATATCATTTTGATATCCTTAACATAAAATTATTTTTTGTTTCTATTGGTTTTTGCTCCACTTTAACCACTTACATACCGAAACTTCATTATCACACACATTTAATTCATCATTTTATTATTTTCTTATTTTTCTGTGAGATTTTTTATTTTTACTTTGTTTTGGTCACAGACTCATCAATATCCCTCCCTATGGAGTCGATAATCCAACTCTTTTCTATACTAGTTTAAGTAAGTTTTAAAAATAATTAAATTGATAATATTTGATGACATTCACAATCAAATTTTGGTTCTATTTCTGGGGAAGTCATGTACATCCGATAAAATAATTTTAAAAAAACTTGAAAAAAACCCAATATAAGTCATAAAAACTGTTATTTAAAAAAATTAAAAAATTGATATAAATGTTTTCTAACCAAAAGATACTATTTATAGTTTCTTTCATTGTTTTAATATGATAATACCTGATCAAAATATAATATAAGGTAGATATTTAAACTCCAATATTTGAAATCAGTAAGAACTAATATTCTTGAAAAACAAAATTAAAATGGAAATTCTAGTAAATGAAAGACCTAAAAATTAAAATGAAAACAAAAAATGAGAACTTTAACCATTACTTAGTTCCTTTTTCTATGAGACTTATAATTAAGGAGTTTATAATTCAAATATTATCAAGTAACTTGTCTTTTATTAGGTTTTATCCTTGGGTTAGGAACTATGAGATCAAGTAATCTCATCCCTATATCCTTCTATAATTCCCTAGTCTACCTATAGAAGATTACTTAGAGTTTATTAGATATTTTTATAGTTCTATAAAAAAATACCACTGTGAGGTTTGAGTTAAAAGGATATGAGATTGGGAGTTTTTTATTTTTCCTTAAGGAGAGGTATTAGATTTGATTCTAGAACCTAGAAGAGAAAATCCTTGAAACATGGAATGAACTTTTCAATTTATTTGTTTCCAAATTCTATCTAAGAAACACCACAATCGAGGTTATACATATGATTAATGGTTTTTCCAAGTTGTTGGATAGTAATTTTATAAATCATGGGATAGTTTTAAAGTTCTACTTAGATAAATTCCATACAATTAGTTACATCCACATTTTATCTTGGATATATTTTACAATGTCATCAATATTTACAATCAGAAATTATTCAATCAATATTATAGTGGAGACTTATCTAATTTATCTAATTATCAGATTAAAAAATTGCATGATAAATTTCCTAAAATTCCCAATATAAGTTCACTCATAAGTGAACAATCCATTGGGATGAAAACAAAATTCATGCTACAGTGGTGAATGAAAAACTAGATAGGGATTATTGTGGCCATTATCGGATGTTTGATTATTCTCAATGATGAAATCCCTATCCATCCTGAGGAGAGTGTCTAGATTTTTTATTATTGGGCTAGAAATTAGTTTGTCTAAGATTGTTTATCTAATTAGTATAATTCTAGATATAAAATTCACACTAACCCGTCTTAGAAAGAACAAGGTGTAATAAAATATTCAGATAACCTAAATTACCAATATCATCTCGAAACTTATTGTTTAGATAAATATGGGGATGAATCTTTAAAATATCAAGGGAAATTAAAAGAATGTTGCAGTATATTTTTATGAAATTAGTTCCTTGAAAAATGAATCAGATTCTAGGATTCATAGCTTGGAACTTCAAATGGGTTAAATGGATAGAGATCTAGGTGAGATAGATAAAGGAAAGTTTTCCTAGTACAACTGAACCAAACCTAAGATATAATGTTATGACTATAACCAAAATATTATGCCTAAAAATATCAAGAACTAGTTTGGAAAAAAACTAGGGAAGAAGAAATAAATGTTCAAGCTTAATCTGGAATCTGAAATCTAGAAAATCCAAAATTTGGCAGTCTGGAAAAATATTAAGAATACGAGAATGAGGATAAATATTTACATAAAAAGGAAATATAAAAAAGGAAAATAAAAAGGGAAACCAATAATAAGGGTAATAATAAGGAAATGTTTGAGGATGGATAGAGTGAACAACTTATTTTGAAAAATTATACCCCTTCCACCCCTCTTCCCTAAAGGATAAAAAAGAATATTGTACATGATTATCTCAAGTTTCTTCATATGTTTAAGATATTTAATGTTTGAATGAAATTTTTGGAATATTTGATAATATTACTTTATAATTGAAATTTCTTAATATATTTTTAGGTAATAAGAGGTATTTGGGTGAGATTTCAACAAAAAATTATTATAAAGAGTGTAGTACCATTGTTGAAAATGATATTCCATCCAAACTAAAATACCCTAGAAGTTTCTTCTTTTCTTATAGAATTGGTGTTAGTGAGGAGATTTGGTTCCTTGTTACATATGTATAAGAATTCTCCTTATTCCCTACTCCATAGTAAAAAAATTTGGTCTTAGGGAGCTAAAAATGACTTATGTTTCTCTATAGATAGTTGATAGGTCACTTGACTATCCTTACAGGAGGGTAGATAAGCTATTAATTGATGTAGGCAAACTAAATTTCCCCATATACTTATTTATTCTTGAAATGGAATGTATCACCCTGACCCTAGTTACCCAGAGTCGGTGCATTATTACATAATATTGGCATGATCACAAAATATCAAGTCTCGAAAGACCGATTAGTTTAGTAGCCTTGGAATAACTAGATACATTCATAAATTTTACATTACATCATAAGGTGAAAACTACTAAAACAAAATCTTATCTTTATATCCCCTCATAATATTCCTACAGGTCATTCATAAATTACTTCTTCACATCTTGGGAAAAATAAAAAATTGAAAGGGGTGAGCTGAGATGCTCAGTAAGGATAACAATATATCAGAAACTCTCAAAAATAAGTATAAACATTTAAGGAAATGTATAACTAAAACAAAAGCCTTTTAAACATGAACTTCAGCATAATATGACAAAGACAAAATGAAATAATTCCATTTAATTATTCACATGTATATTCTACTAGTCGAATAATCACATGCAATATCAATAACCACTTTCATAATGATGGAATGCATAATTCCAGACTATCATAACCACATAGCCAAGGCCTCGTGCCAAGACTACAAATAATATTTTGCCAAGGACTTTTACCAAGACACTTGTTTGTCTCATGAGATCTACCGATTATCGATGAGCTATAGCGGACTCCACCCGTCACATATTAAGTCCAATGCATTCCTCATATGAACAGGTTTTAAACATAACATAAACATTCGTATTTAAACTAGCATACGAAATGTAAATAATTTCTCCATAAACCATGAATGGTATGAAAATAATAAATCCATAGTCAGACATATCACAAAAAATTCAATATAATATGGAAGTTTTTTATCATAATAAATAAACTTCAAATAAGCTTAAAATCCATCAAAGGATGTTGACATAGATGAAATCAAAAGTATTTGAGAGAAATATCTCTTTTTTTTAAATCATTTAAAAGTCAAATAATTATAAAATAAAAAAATTATTTTTAAAATATTCTTATGAGCTTGTAAGAGAAGCTTCGACAATTTTATAACGGTGGAAAATAGCCGCACCCGCCGTATAAGTTAAAAAAACATTCGTACCTTAATTCTGTCGAAAAGGTTAAAAAGGACCTTGTTTGGAAAACGACAGAAAAATTCCTTTATAAAATTCTTATAAAAGGTCAAAAAGGTTATAAATTACTTTATCCCATTTTATTTAAAATATTAATAATGATTCAAAATACATTTTTAAGAAACATGGATGTGGATGATAAAGATGTCCCAGTAGATAATTACGTATAAACAACCTCGGATAATGAGGAGATTGTGAAATAAACCCTTACTTTGTAATTTTCCCTGGTCGATGGTAGGTTAACCTCCTGTATAATGGTTAAATAATTGTTATTAAATTATATAATAATCATTTAAATTAATATGATATCATATATGATCTTTTAACATTGCTTTGTTAATAATATCTTAGTATTATTGTTTTTTCAGGTGTTAACTTACTCGTTTTTCTTTTATATGTTTTTTTACATAAGTCGTGTTTGTTATGAATAGGTTGTATCTTATTCATATCCAGAATTATATCAAGTCCTTAAACATTATTTTTAATCATCAAATGAGAATTAGTATTGAATGGATACGATGGGGAATGAATCTCATCGCGCTTGTGGAGACGGTAGTTCGTACGTACGCATGAGCAACAATATCATTCTTTTGATATTAAAATAATATATAATTGGATGGTATATCATATATACAGAATAATTATCATGTTATATTTATTATTTACATGAATTACACATCATTATTATACCCATCCAAATAATAATGTTTTGAATAACAATTACACCACGAGGTGGAGAGGGTAAGCCGTACGTACGCACATATGGTGACATGTCATTCAAAGGATGGATAGAATACTGAATATGGTTTTACCATATTTATAATAACATCACAGTATATAGAAGATACTGGAGTAATTATTTTATAATGTAAATAACAAATAAATAAGATGTTGAAGAAGAAAGGAACTTGAAAGAGGGTGGTGAAAACATTACCTCTTAATCGGGTTATTCCTTTTTATTTGATCAAAAGGGCTCCTTAGGTTGGATTTATGATCAAACTAAGGCCTATAGGTTGAAATTAGGGAAGTTGAGAGAGTATTTGGGCAGGGTTTGGCCGAGACAAAAGGCTTTTAATGTGTGAATTAGTGATAAGAGGGAGTGACCTTTTATAAGAGGGGTGAGGGGCACCTTTGGAAAATCAAGAAATATTATTTTATAATAAATTCATATTCAGTTTATAATGGCTCCAAAGTGGATTATTAAAAGTCTAATGTGGGTATGGGTCTCAATAATTTCAACCAATGGAATTTAGACAGTTTTGGGTAATTATATTAACCTTATCTTTTAGTTTTAACTCTTAGTTAATTAGTTTGACATTTACCATGTCACTTTGTATTTTTATATTATATAGTTAATAAACTTACTATATAAATCCAAGAGACCCCCCAAGTGGTCCATTAATAATACAACTATCATGATATAAGTTCTTTTTCCGAACATTATATTTTTAAGAATATAATATCAACTAATAATATAATATTTGTTTTAAAAACTTATTTATGTCAATTTTGACACTATTTAATAATTTTTTTTTGTTAAAGTCTTAAAAACTTTATTAATTCAAACCAAATTTTTTTAAGCAATCCTATAATGTCATATTAACCAATAAAATTCATGTATGTCATAAAAAATTTCAAATTATATTTATTTTAACATTTATAATACCAATTATTTGATTCTTTCATTAATAAAGAAAATAATGCATCATTATTGTGTCATAAATAATATTAATTATTAAATGTTTAAAAATTATAAATAAAATACCATTATGTAGGAAATATTTTTATCTTTCTAATGAATATTTATAGTAGAAATTACCACATATATATTCCTATGTAAAAATTGTTTTTATAAAAGATATATGCTTATGTCATTTTTGTATTTATTTTAAGTTAATTAATATAAAGTGTCCTTATCACTTACAAGTGGATCAATGGGGTCCCAAAATCGACCCAAATATGCCCATGGTTGGAAATGTATCAAAAAATAAGTTTATTACATGTTTTAGGGTAATTTATTATTATTATAATGTTATTTTTTTACCCTTATTTTCCGGATTTACCCTTTAACCATGGTAAATAAAATATTTACCGAAGAAATTAGTCAAAATGTCTAAAAATAAAAGTTACCTATTTTCTCAATTTGGAAATCCTAATTCCAAATATGGAATCCATTTTTCCAAATTCAAAACACATAAGTGGCATAAATTAATTTAAAATTTATTCCCGTTGTTAAAACAAAAAGTGCGTTTTTAAGAGATAATAACTATCAAAAGATTGACACTTGTTTATGTTCGGTTTAATTGTGAAATTATGTACAATGACCAAAATTGTATTAAATGGTACAAATATATTCTAAATATACTTTAAAACCACTTAAATTAATAATTTATCACTATTATTTATTTTTATTAAAAAAGTTGTTTTTAATTAAAATTTAGTAATTTTCACTATTCATCAAAATATAAAAGTTATCCGAAAAGTACCAAAATTTCACCCTAGGCTAATTTCGATATTATGAATCCAAAAATGAAGTCAATTTTGAGAGAAAAAATTTATAAAATTTCAAAAAGTGGGTATTACTATTCATAACGTCTACTTTGATTGGTCCTAGTGTGTTAGAATCTCGAAGTTGCGTACAACACACACTACTTTATTATTCAAAGAGAATCGTACCTTGGAAGAATGGGGTGTTACATTCTCCCCTCATTCAAATTATTTCATCCTCTAAATTCCTATAATACTACCACATGAAAAGACACGAGTGGTTCTTCATCATAAGTTCCTCGGGTTCCCACGTTGCCTCTTCTATCTTTTGGATTCTCTATATAACTTTTACCAGACGAGTCATCTGGTTTCTCAGCACTTGCTCTCTTGTATCAAGAATCTTAATGGTCACTTCTCAATAAGACAGATTGGGTTCCAGTTCTAATTCCTCATAAGTGAGTACATGCGTTGGGTCAGGCATGTATTTTCTCAACAGTGATACATGGAAGACATCGTGAACTTTGGAGAGACTTGGCGGCATTGCCAAACGGTAAGCTACAACCCCAATTCGTTCTAGAATTTTGAAGGGTCCTATGTACCTGGGACTCAATTTACCTTTTTTCGGAAACATATAACTCCCTTCCATGGAGATACCTTCAAGAAAACATGATCTCCTACCTGAAATTCCAAATCCTTCCTTCGGTTTTCAGCATAGCTCTTCTTCTTACTTTGAGCTGCTTTGATGTGGTTTTGGATTACCATTACCTTATCCATCGTTTCATCCACCAGTTATGGGCTTACAAGTTTTCTTTCACCAACGTCATTCCAAGAGGTTGGTGTGCGACATCTCTTTCCGTATAATGCTTCATATGGTGCCATTTGAATACTCGAATGGAAGCTATTGTTATAGGAAAATTCTACCAGAGGTAAATATTGATTCCACATACCCTGAAAGTCAAGTGAGAAGGATCTCAACATGTCTTATAAGGTTTGAATAGTCTGTTTTGATTGTCCATCTGTTTGATGGTGGTAGGCAGTGCTCAAGTGAAGTTCAGTATCCAGGGCTTTCTGAAGACTTTTCCAGAATCTTGAAGTAAAACAGGGATCACGATCAGAAACAATCAATAGGGGTATTCCATGAAGTCTCTAAACTTCATTAATATATAGTCTTTCTAGACATTCCAGTGGTAGATCTTCTCTTATAGCAAGAAAATGTGTTGACTTGGTAAGACAATCAACAATAACCCATATTGCATCGTTCCTTCTTGGAGTCTTTTGTATCCCCATGATGAAGTCCATCGTAATATTATCCCATTTCCACTCAGGTATGGGAAGAGGTTGCAATACTCCACCAGGTTATTTCCTTCCAGCTTTCACTTGTTCAAAAACCATACATCTTAACACAAAATCAGTAATCTCCCTCTTCATGTTGTCCCACCAAAAATGTTCCTTCAAATATCTATACATTTTGGTGCTCCCAGGGTGTACAGAGAAATTGGAACTATGAGCATCGTCCAAAAATTCCCTTTTTAGATCAGGTATATCGGGAACACAAAGTCTCTTCCTGAATTTCAAAATTCCATTTTCATACACAAAGTCTCTCAATCTCCCATAATTGAAAACTTTAATCTTCTTTTGAAATTCTTCATCATCGGTCTGAGAACTCTTAATCCTTTCTAGTAAAGAGGGTTTGGAACCATTTGAAAAAGCATTGATGTTTCACCTTCCATGGTTATTCCCATGTCCATCTTCACTAGATCCATGAAAATTGGATCCCTTTCAATTCTCATATTGTTCAAAACTCCATGATCTTTTCTGCTCAAATCATCTGCCACCTTGTTTGCCTTCCCCGGGTGGTAGTGTATCATACAATCATAATCTTTGAGTAATTCAAGCCATCTCCTTTGCCTCATGTTGAATTCATTTTTTGAGAAAATATACTTCAAAGTCTTGTGATCAGTATAAATCTCACATTTTTCACCATAGAGGTAGTGTCTCCATATCTTCAAAGAAAAGATCACAGCTGCTAACTCGAGATCATGATTAGGATAGTTTTGCTCATGAATTTTCAACTGTCGTGATGCATAGGCAATAACCCTATCATTCTGCATAAGGACACAACCAAGTCCTTTCTTCGATGCATCACTATAAATAACTAACCCATTATTCCCTGATGGTAGAGTCAATATAGGAGAATTGACTAATCTTCTCTTCAGTTATTCAAAACATTCTTCACACTCTTTTTTCCAAAAAAATTTAACCCCTTTAAGTGTGAGCTTTGTTAACGGGTTAGCCAACCGGGAAAAATTCTGGACGAAACATCGATAATAACCTATGAAACCAATAAAACTACGTACCTCAGTTATAATCGTCGGTGCAGGCCATTCTTGGATCGCCTTGGTCTTAGATGGATCAATATAGATTCCATATTTAGAGATAATATGTCCAAGAAAAGAAATCTCATGAATCCAGAATTCACACTTACTAAACTTCCCATATAATTCATGTCTTCTCAGAGTCTTCAGGATAATGCGCAAGTGATTTTCATGATCTTTGTAGCTTTTGGAGTATACCAAGATATCATCAATAAATACCACCACAAATTCATTGAGATATTCCTTGAAAACTCTATTCATTAGATCCATGAATATAGAGGGTGCATTAGTCAATCCAAAAGGCATTACTGTAAACTCATAATGCCCATACCTCGTTTGAAATGCTGACTTCAGAATGTCTTATTTCTTCACACACAACTGATGGTATCCAGATCGAAGGTCAATCTTTGAAAAGTATTGAGCTTCATGCAGTTGGTCAAATAAATCATCAATGCGAGGTAGGGGATACTTGTTCTTTATTGTTATAGCATTTATCTCCCTATAGTCGATACATAACCTCATAGATCCATATTTATTTTTAATAAAAAGAATAGGGGATCCCCATGGAGAAACACTAGGGTGAATAAATCCTTTATTACTCAATTCCTCTAGTTGTTTCTTTAGTTCAACTAATTCCACAATGGCCATTCAATAAGGGGTCTTCGATATAGGCCTTAATCTAGGAATTAAATCAAAGGAAAACTCAACTTCTCGTTCTGGAGGATGTCTAGGTAAATCTTCTGGAAACACATCTACTTATTATTTCACAATAGGTACATCCTCTATTTGAACATTCCTTTCCTCACCCATAGTCATTTAATTCCCTTCCTCCCCAATAATTGAATTTAGTTGAGCTACTGGGGGTGGATCTAGATAAGAATTAGGTGGTGACGATTCTGCTCTAAAGATAAGGTGTTCCTTTTCATCATCATCAAAAATCATAACCTCCTTCTTCTTACAATAAATCTTCGCATCATGGTCTGAAAGCCAATCCATATTGAGGATTATATCAAACTCGATCATAAGTATGATGATGAGATCAACGGATAAAGAACATTTATGTGTTCTAATGGGGACTAATTCACAAAACTTTGTTGTAATGATACTTCCATTAGGAGTTTTAACTGACAACTACTTTGTTAAATAAAATTGGGAATATCTAATTTTCTTAGAAAACTAGGAATATATGAAATAATGAGATGATCCTGAATCAAATAATGCATTTTCTAAACTTGAGGAAACCATTAAATTACCTGCCACCACGTCTTTCGGAGCTTCCACTTCAGTAGTAGTGATAGCATAAGGTTGGCCTTGACCCCTCGACCTTTTCTGAGGTAAGTTCCCCTGACACTTAGGACATTCATTTGCATAATGTCCCATCTCCCTGAATTTGTATCATTGAACATCAGTAGCTTCTTTCTTCCCCATACAATCACGAGCTTGGTGGCCTTTTTCACCACACTTGTAACAGACTCCCATTCCCATCAAGAAAGTACCAGGGTGTTTCTTCCCACATTTATTACAGGATGGATATTCAAATTTTTCCTTCTTCCCCTTATTTCCATTCCTAGAGTGATCAAAAGATATCTTCTTCTCTTGATTTACATTAAAATCATAAGACTTATAGAATTTTTTTCTGTCTTGATAGCACATGAGACAATATCTTCGTACGATGAGAATGATTGTGACAGTAATGCTCGACGAAGAAATTGTTTTAACCCTTAAAGAAATGGTCAATCTTACTTCTTGGGTTATATATATAATATCCATCATACCTTTCTAACCTTGTAAAGTTAGCCTCATACTTTGCGACATTCTCATCCTCCTTTTGTCTCAATCTTAGAAATTGCCTTTCCATATCTGCTCGATGGTCACAAGGAAAGTATTTTTCTAAGAAAATATCTTTGAACTCCCTCCATTCCATATTTGATACTTCATCATCTTCCTTCATGTTTTGAATCAATGACCTCCATTGATCAGCATCTCCAGTGAGGCGATAAACTGCCATGAAAACTTTTTCCCTTTCACTGCTCCCCAAAGCCTGAAATATTTTCTCTAGGGAACTTATCCATTGATCATCCACCAATGGATTTGTACTCCCATTGAATTTTGGTGGTTATTACCTCATGAAGCGATCTAACATTGATCCTCCATGTTGTGGATCAGGGTGCTCCATACGGGTAAGGTTATTATTCATAACCTGAGTGAGTTGTCCCAGTATGGTGGTTATTTGATTAGCACCAGTTGCATCACCAGCTCCACTATAATTATCTTGAGCAGGAGGGAAATCCCAACATGGAGTGCGTGCATTGATACGGTTTACATTTCTTCCACTAGGTGCCATTTCTAAACAATGGCATAAACTAGATCATCTTATGAATCAAAATACATAATTCCATACTTGTAAAACACTTAACATAAATTGAACTATTTATGGATATAATCCATAATCATAAAAAAGTTTTCTTTGAGAATTTATATACTCATAATCCCTTCATAATGGTTTGTAAAGAAAATGAGAATTATCCTAAGCATATCCTCTGGGAGTGTCGTAACCAAGAGTGCAGCAAGGACCGTTGTCATGCACCAGTTCCCGTTCGAGTCTAGCTCAAAGCAGTGTTTTTGGGTTTCACCCCTAGGTACATCTATGCCAGAGCCACCTCTACCTGATCGTATCCAGACAGGGATGTATTTCATGGAAAACTCACAAAATTTCTACAATAAAAAAATTCTAGGAAGTTCTTTTATACTAATCCTCAAAGTCCATCTTAGATCTATGTGCTCTAATCCGAGTATATCTAAATCTAGCTTCCAAGTTTTGTACTAAACTTCCTTTGATACCACTATAACACCCTGACCCCAGTTACCCAGATTCGGTGCATTATTACTTAATATTAGCATGATCACAAAAGATCAAGTCTCGAAAGACTGATTAGTTTAGTAGCCTTGGAATAACTAAATACATTAAAAAAGTTTACATTACATCATAAGGTGAAAACTATTACAACAACATATTATCTTCATATCCCCTCATACTATTCCTACAGGTCATTCATAAATCACTTCTTCACATCCTAGGAAAAATAAAACACTGAAAGGGGTGATATCAGATGCTCAGTAAGGATAACAATATAGCAAAAACTTTCAGAAATAAGCATAATCATTTAAGGAAATGTATAACTAAAACAAAAGCCTTTTAAACTTGAACTTCAGCATAATATGGAAAAGATAAAATGAAATAATTCCATTTACTTATTCACATTGATATTCTACTAGTAGAATAATCACATGCAATATCAATAACCACTTTCATAATGATGGAATGCATAATGCCAGACTATCGTAACCACATAGCCAAGGCCTCGTGCCAAGACTACAAATAATATTTTTTCAAGGCCTTGTGCCAAGACACTAGTTTGTATCATGAGACCTACCAATGCATCGAGGATCTATAGCGGGCTCCACCCGTCACATATTAAGTCCAATGCATTCCTCATATGAACAAGTTTTAAACATAACATAAACATTCGTATTAAAACTAGCATACGAAATGTAAATACTTTCTCCATAAACCATGAATGGTATAAAAATAATACATACCTAGTCAAACATATCACAAAACCTTCAATATAATATGGAAGTTTTGTATCATAATAAATAAACTTCAAATAAGCTTAAAATCCATCAAAGGATGTTGACATAGATGAAATCAAAACTATTTGAGAGAAATATCTCTTTTTTGAAATGATTTAAAAGTCACATAATTATAAAATAAAAAATTTATTTTGAAAATATTCTTATAATCTTGTAAGGGAAGATTTGAAGATTTTATAATGGCAGAAAATAGCTGCACCCACCGTATAAGTTAAAAAAACATTCTTACCTTAATTCTGTCGAAAATGTTAAAAAGGATCTTGTTTGGAAAATAACAGAAAGATTCCTTTATAAGCTTCTTATAAAAAGTAAACAAGGGTTTAAATGACTTTATCCCATATTATTTAAAATAGTAATAATGATTTGAAATATATTTTTAAGAAATATGGATGTGGATGATAAAGAGGTCCTAGTAGATAATTACGTATAAACAACCTCGGATAATGAAGAGATTGTGAAATAAAACCTTACCTTGTACTTTTCATTGGTTTAGGGTAGGTTAAACTCCTGTATAATGGTGAAATAATTGTTATTAAATTATACAATAATCATTTAAATTAATATGATATCATATATGATCTTTTAACATTGCTTTGTAAATAATATCTTAGTATTATCGTTGTTTTAGGTGTTAACTTACTCGTTTTCTTTTATATGTTTTGTTACATAATCCGTGTTTATTATGGATAGGTTATATCTTATTCATATCCAGAATGATATCAAGTCCTTAAACATTATTTTTAATCATAAAATGAGAATTAGTCTCGAATGGATACGATGGGGAATGAATCTCATCGCGTTCGTGGAGACGGTAGTCCGTACATATGCATGAGTAACAATATCATTCTTTTGATATTAAATTAATATATAATTGGATGGTATATCATATATACAGAATCATTATCATATTATATTTATTATTTACATGAATTACACATCATTATTATACCCATCCAAATAATAATGTTTTGAATAACAATTACACCACGACGTGGAGACGGTAAGCTGTACGTACGCACGTATGGTGACATGTCATTCAAAGGATGGATAGAATACTGAATATGGTTTTACCATGTTTATAATAACATCAAATTATATAGAATATAATGGATTTATTATTTTATAATGGAAATAACCAATAAAGAAGAAGTTGAAGAAGAAAGGAACTTGAAAGAGGTTGGTGAAAACATTACCTCTTAATTGGGTTCTTACTTTTGATTTGATCAAAAGGGATCCTTAAGTTGGATTTCTGATCAAACCAAGGCCTCTAGGTTGAATTGAGGGAATTTTAAAGAGTATTTGGGCAGGTTTTGGCTGAGACAAAAGGCTTTGAATGTGTGAATTACTGAGAAGGGTGAGTGCCCTTTTATAAGAGGGGTGAGGGGCACCTTTGGAAAAGCTAGAAATATTATTTTATAATAAATTCATATTCGGTTTCTAATGGCTAAAAAGTGGATTATTAAGATTATAAGGTGGGTATGGGTCAAAATACTTTCTATCAATAGAATTTAGATATGTTTGGGTCATTATATTAACCATATCTTTTAGTTTTAACTCTTAGTTAATTAGTTTGACATTTACCATGTCACTTTGTATTTTTATATTATATAGTTAATAAACATACTATATACATCCAAGAGACCCCCAAGTGGTCCATTAATGATACAAGTATCATGATATAAGTCTTTTGGCCAATCCTTATATTTCTATAAAAAGAATATCAGTTAATAATACAATATTTGTTTTAAAAACTTATTTATATCAATTTTGAAACTATTCAATAATTGATTTTTTTAAAGTCTTAAAAACTTTATTAATTCGAAAAAAAATTCATTTAAGAAATCCTATAATGTCATATTAACCAATAAAATTCATGTATTTCATTAAAACTTTCCAATTGTATTTATTTTAACATTTATAATACCAATTATTTGATTCTTTCATTAATAAGGAAAATACTGCATCATTATTGTGTCATAAATAATATTAATTATTAAATGTATAAAAATTATAAATAAAAAACCATAATGTAGGAAATATTTTTATATTTCTAATTAATATTTATAGTCGAAAATAAAACATATATAACCCTATGTAAAAATTGTTTTTCTAAAAGATATATGCTTATGTCTTTTTTGTATTTATTTTAACTTAATTAATATAAAGTGTCCTTATCACTTACAAGTGGATCCATGGGGTCCCAAAATCGACCCAAAGATGCCACTTCTCGGACATGTATCAACCAATAAGGTTATGACACGTTTTAGGGTAATTTATTATTATTATAATATTATTTTTTTACCCTTATTTACCGGATTTTCCCTTTAACCATGGTAAATAAAATATTTACCGAAGTAATTATTCAAAATGTCTAAAAATAAAAGTTAACTATTTACACAATTTGGACATCATGATTAAAAATATAGAAATCCATTTTTACAAATTCAAAACACAGAAGTGGAAGAAATTAATTTAAAATTAATTCCCATTGTTAAAACAAAAAGCATGTTTTTAGGAGATAATAACTATCAAAAGATTGACACTTGTTTTTGTTCGGTTTAATTGTGAAATTATTTCCAATGACCAAAATTGTATTAAATGGTAAAAATATATTTTAAATATAATTTAAAACTACTTAAATTCATAATTTATCACTATTAATTATTTTGATTAAAGAAGTTGTTTTTAATTAAAATTTAGTAATTTTCACTATTCATCAAAATATAAAAGTTATCTGAAAAGTACTGAAATTTCACCCTAGGATAATTTTGATATTCCGAATCCAAAAATGAAGTCCATTTTGAGAGATAAAATTTATAAAATTTTAAAAAGTTTGTATTACTATTCATAAAGGTGACCTTGATTGGTCATAGTGTGTTAGAATCTCGAAGTTGCGTACAACACACACTACTGTATTATTCAAAGAGAATTGTACCGTGGAAGCTTGGGGTGTTACATGGAATATTTTAGAAAAGTTTCAATACTTTCAGGTTGACCATTATTATCCATAACTAGGGTTTTTATAGATGTGTCAAAGGGTAAAATCACCCTTCGAGCTGGTGAGGACCATGAGTAATTTCATGTTTACAAAGGACCCCCATTATGGTAAGTTTTAAGATGGTTGATGTTTATGAAGAGGTGTTTATAGATTTGGTTAAAAAGGAAAATCATCATCCTTTTGATTATCTTATCACCGAATATTCTACTTTACATTTTAATATACACCTTTTAGTATATGAATCTATATAGGAATTGGAATGATTGGGGAGAATTGAGAGTCAACTTATGAAATATATTTCTCTAGACTAAGAATTTTTCCATCGTAAACTGAGTTATTTTTTGATAGTGTTTCTTAACCTATTCAACGTTTTCATACTTCCCATATTCCCGACCACGATTCTACTTCATATTCTTACCAAATTGAAGAGATTAAGTCAATTTATGTTTCTTATTTTGATGAAAATGTAGGTTCAAAAGTTAAGTATGAGTTTGTTTTTAGTTTTTTTCATCTTGGGTTTGAAGATGAGTTTTTACAATATGTTAAGAGAGAGTTAGAAGAGATTATACACATTTTAATACTTGTGGAAAACAATACTATCCATACTTCATTTTAAGACTTAGATGATGAAATTTTTATTCCTCAATTTGAGAATTAATTAGAATATCTTGAGTAATATCCACTTACTTTACCCAAGGGATTTGTTTTTTAGAGTCATTTTGGGGTTGTTGGTGATATATTTGTATCAATTTATATATCTTTTTATAAATCCATGAATGTATGAGGTTTTGGTGAAAGTGTGAGGGAAAAAATTTGGGGTGAGGTTGGTCATCTTGGGTATCATTATGAAGTTGTTTTTCTTTTTTTCTCTTGATTATTTGAATGAAAATATATGTTTTGAAGTTTTTAGTGGAATGAGGTTTAGTCATATAGATTGGGAGTATTTTAGTGGAATTATTTAGGCTTATGAGTTACTTGAATTATTGAGTGAATTTTATAAAATTTCCAACCAAAATACCAAGGACTCAGTTAATAACAATTATTATCCATTGAATGATCATGGATAGAGTCTTTATGGGATTGAGTTAGATTTGGGACTATAAAACTAGCACTTCATGGGAGGAAACCCATGAGTTTTAATTTTTTTTGTTTCTATGTATTCTATTTAAATAAATGAATCCATTAACTATGTAATAATATCAATTTTTGAAACACATTAAGTTTTTTTCCTTGGATATAATGGTAGGATGTTTTATTTTGAGGAGAAACTGGTGGAACAATTGGTGAAGATACTTTGTGGTTTATTATTTAGGTGGTATGAAAGAATAATTGGGAATGGTAGATCATGTGGTTATGTGTAATGTTGTCTACTTTTGAAATCTATTCATCAAAAGAGAATGTTTTTCAGGGTAGAAGAAGCATTAATTAGATATTCTAATCGAATAACATAAATTTTACCATTTCTCTTTGGATAACTTCTCTCTAAAATTTAAACTCTATTTTCTCATGTTAATTTTTTTTTATTTTACAGAGGTTTCAAATTTTAAACTAGAGGATTTTCTTATTGACTTATTTAAGGGATCTTACAAGTGATTTTGTTAAATGGGTTAAGCTTCTACAAACAGAGGATTAATTTGTTTAGATTTTCGGATTAATCTTTACTACACTGAAATCTTTAATGCTGCTCCTTGTTTATGAAACTTTATTACATAATGTTTTTCTTGTAAACTCTATGTTGGTCACATTAACTTTATCAAATTACCTTTGAACATAGTAGTGTTTTAATTTCATTATATTTTTTTGCTTTCTTTGAAATTCATTCTTTAACTCTCCTGATTAATTATACCTTATGGAAACAAGTTTTCTATGATTAATTATTTTAATAAGTTTCCAGTATAAACCTTATGTACATTGTTAATCATTTTTTGTGGTGTGAAAAATTATTTGATCTTTCATTTTACCCTTAAAAACTAGATTTTATTTGTACTTATTTTTAAATCTTTATTATTCAAACATTTTAAATGTTTTTCAAATTTTTTTATACAATATTTGGTGCATTTATATATTTTATGTGTGTAGGAGGAGTCTTAGTTGAGATATACTAAAATTCACTATTAACACATAAAAAACCACTAAAACTTTTAAAAATTGTGATATTTAAGCACAACTTAGGAATTTTTAGTGGATAATAGTTTTTTTAATTTGAAGGTGGTGATTCCACTTTTAGGTGGTTAATATTTAATTATTCTTGGATTTAATTTGGTAAATATTTTTTATTTACCTCTTAAAAAAATATTTTTGGGTGAAATTTTGGGATTTTTTTATAATAATCATTGACTTTGAGTATTTTAAATTTTAATTTAATGCATAATAAATTCTTCCAAATGGATTATGAAATAAGAATCATAATCCAAGTTGAGTAATTTATTCTTTCATCTCTTTGTTCATTATTCATTTATTGTTAGATGGGTTATTTATTCCATCAATAAATTATCACTCCACCCCATTCAAAAATGTGTTAATTTATTATGGATTCTAAAATTATGTCAATCTGTTCTACTAGAGGTAAAGAGAATTTTGGACATCTAGTTAGATGCAAATTGATGTTTTTTAGAGTCACTTCAAAATTTTCATTTTTTAATCATTTATTGAAAAATATTAACCAAGTTTTCACTAAATATTTTCAATTAAATAGAGAATTTAAACTTTCTAATTGAAAAAATCCTTGAGTGGAAATCATTTTGAAAATAAATTCATAGTGGAATTTTAGTTTTTTAGTTTTTAGATTTATTTTCTACCATTAAATCTATACTAAGTGGTTGCTTGAGGAAAAACAATGTGCTAAGTGTGGGGGGATTTTATGTGTCCTTTATTTTATTTATTTTTATACATCAACGTTATTATATATATGGTTTTTAGTGATAATTGTGTTATTAAATAATAAGATTATCATTTTTGATTAAATTATAACAGATTCATAAATTTATGTAAATTACGATGATTATATATTTATTCTTGTTTAATTTGCTTTATGTTCATTATTTTAATTATTCTGTTATTTTAATTCTAATTTTATTTTTAAATAATAATTATTGTTTTAATGAATAATTTTTATATTATTTTAATTTAATATTTTATTCCTTTGTATGTATTAACTAATTAATCAATAAATTAAATTTAATCATTTTTTATATAAATTTAAAATTAATTTGTTTAAAAATGTTTAAATTCTTAGTTAATTTAATTAATTAATTAAAAAACTATTATTTTAAATGTTTCGGTATTTTTATTATTAATTTATAATTTTATTCTAATTTTATTTTTATTTTGCTATTGTGGGAAGGCCCCTACTATCACCACCTACTGCTTCTAGTAAAGATTCCCCCTTTAGAGCTTATACTATGGCTATACATCCATACTACCACCAATATTCATCTACCACCTGATAAGATACTTCTGCCACTTGATTCCATTGAGGGGTACTTCCACTGCTGATGTACCAATGCTTCCACTACAACTAGTGTTTCCCCCTGCTACCATCTGAAGGACGAATACCTTATCAAAAGTCTGTTTGAGACTGTGCTCCACCTGAGAAATCCAAGCTTCATTTTCTAACCCTAACTGGAGTGGTCAAATCTACGAATACTAGCATATTTTCATGCCTAGAAATTGAGGTTTTAAGATCTATAGTCAATAAAATAGTGGGGTCCTTGTTTTAAGTGGATCAATACTGATCATCACAAGAGAAGATAACATATCTTGAGGAAGTATGAACCTAATATCCTGATATGTGATTGAACTCATTAAAAGAAGTTATAGTTTAATTATTTCAGGAGTAAATGATTTCTAATCTAGAGTTGAGTTTTATTTTCTAAAGATGATGGATATATTAAGAGAATATGGCACGGATGATGTAGTTCTGTCTTCCAAAGATGATCTTGGCCATAATTAAATCCAATTCTAGATGAACTCAAATTGAATATGAATAAGATTCTAGGATTTACTTGAGGTTTAATGGAGTAGATTAAATAAATGACTCCAAGTGAGGCTAGATAAACATAGGAACATCAATTTTATTCATGAATGAAGACATCAAGGAATAAAAGGAAGGATAATTATCTAAACTAAATAAGAATACTTGTTCAAACATTGATCGATTCCAAATATCTCATGAACATGGAAAATGGATATCGATCATTGAAAAAAATGGAAGGAGAATATAGTGTTGATGATGAAATAAAAATAGATTAGATAAAAGATTCATTGAAAATAATGAAGATATGGGATGTGGTTAGAACTCATAGAGAAACTAATCTCAAAAGATAAAGAACAAGTCCCTATATATGGTCACAATTGTTTGAGACGAGGATGAGTTTGAAAAAAATTAATCCGCATTGATGCTGGTGCTGAGGGAAAGATTCACTGAGTGAGGTCAACTAAAATAAAACTGAATGAATGTGGAGCTGAATGATTCAAAATTTTCTATGCTTCAATATGTTTTAAATAATCAAAGTAACATTAAAGTTCCTACAAAATCACAATATTTTCATAAGGGTGATGATAGAGTTGCGTAAGGGTACACATAAATAAGGGTAACATCAATTGTATCAAGCATTCATAAGTTTATACCTTCATAAGGGTAACATCAACATGATATTGTTTGCCTAAGGGTGACATCAACATGAGATAGTCCACATAAGAGAAACACCATTTCCTCAAACTTTGTAAGTTTAGAATCATTTCAGGATCCCTTGTAAGGGTACTCCCACCAAGTTTGAAGCTATGTAATGGTACAAAAACCAAAATAATATAAATATGGGACATGGTGATGTATTTAAAATTCTATTCATTAAATTTAAACAAGTTTCTCATGGGAAGTTCATATTCATATAGGAGGGATAATTTTATGTCACACAGAGGTGATAGTGCATAGTCAAAGATGCCACATGTAAGTTATTGTGCGTAAGGGATGAGTTAAGTCAGTGATACATATTGTGAGTGAGTGATAGTTTTTCTTTAAAAAGTATTTAAATGTCATAAATAATTCACGAGGGCATAAAATAGAGTAAATAATAGGAAATCAGAATTAGAGACTCATAGTAGAAGGTAGTTGACCTAGAACTGAATAATGAATATAATCTTAGAGAAAAGTTTCTTTTCCTGTTTTTATTTTTCCTCTAAAATACTATTTTGAGATTCTTACATTGAATAATTTATTTCTAGATTAAATAAAACATGCTTAACTATAATAATTAGAATAATCATATTAGTATATTTCGAAATTTTAATATGTTTCTCTTTTAATTATACAATTTTATGAGTGTCACTTAAGCTCAAATATATCATTTTCATTCTTAATGAGTTTAAATTATACACCATACAAAGGATTGACATGTGGTGATAGTGAATAATTTTCCTTTTAACTATAACCAAAGTACTAAAAATGGAAAAGGTTAATGTTATATTCTTTATTAAACAATATATCAATTTATAAGTGATGATTAAGAGATTACTTTTAAGGAAATATAAAATATTTGTGTTGAACATTAAGAAATAGTTTAATGACTCAATTCATATTCTTGTAAGCAGTAATAGAATTGTGGTTAACTTGAGTAGGAACATAAAATCTTTTATATAATTTCATATTAGTATGATCACTCTAACATCAACTATTTTTGATTTCTTTCTCTCTATTTTTGTTCCCCTTTCACCACTTCTATACCACAAATTTGTTATCACACACTTTACTTAATCATTTATTTATATTGTTATTTATTTTGGGATATGTTTTGTTCCTATTTTGAATTTTTTATGGTCACACACTCATCAATATCATTCTCTATATAATTGATACTCCTACTCATTAGGATTCTGAGGACTGGATTCAAATTGTTGAGAGGATCTTCAAACTAGTAGTGACCTTAGAGGATAATAAGGTCAAGTTCGAGACCTTTATACTGTAAGGAACTACTAGGAGTTAGTGGTATGTTATGTTCTAGGATGGAAGACAAGAGGGTTACACATGGGTGGTGTTAAAGGGAATTTTCTTTAAGAAGTTATTAATGGGAATGATGGAGCTAGACTGAGCATGAGAGTGTATAGAGATTCGCCAAGGAGTGATGAAAGTGTTTGCTTACTTAGCACACTTCATAAAGATTCTTTTATTTTCTCCGCTCATGACTGGATATGAGGTGAATAAATCTAGGAAGTTTGAGGTTGGGATTTTTTTAGAGCTGTTATTCTAGGTTAGAAACTTTGATATGATAAATTATACTCAGGTTCTATGAAAGGCCTTGATGATAGAGAAGGTTTTGGAAGAGGATTGAGAAACTTGTTTCCTTTCACCTCTATTTACTTAGATAGGTGAACCTACTAAAACTACGATGACTTCCACCTATAGTAGAAGAAAGATTAAGGATGGGGATATGTTTTAAACTAATAGTAATCAATCCAAGAAGAGTATGGATTCATCAGCCCCCTCAAGAGGTGGTCTACATTGTTTCAACTATGGAAGGGTTGATCATTATCCCAAGGTATGTAAAAATAACAATACCACCTATCTATGATGTAGAAATATGAGGAATATCCAACATTTTTTCTCCATAGATTCAATGAAAAGGTTCCATAGAGGAGGGTAAAATAGTTGATCTATGACTTAGGGATATAGTGGGGGTCCTCAATAGACAAAAGTGACAACTCAAACTATTCATGGGTCTCAAGTACAAGGTCATGTTGCTGAGGCATGTCATATTTATGTAGTATAGTAAACTCTGATAGATGGTAGTGAGGTACTATCTACTATAAGAGTTAATTTTTTTATCACATATACTTTATAGAATTTCTTTTTTTGTTATGGATTATTCCAATTCCTTAATATATTTTCTAGTAGTTTATAGACTTGACATGTCTATTAAGTCATCATTTGAGTTATTTTCCCTTTATACACCATTGGGAACAAAATTGGACCATCTTTAGAGATTAAAATAGTTTCATATAGTCATTTCCTGTTATAAATATCTATTTGAATTTATGATTATAGAGATAATAAGATTTTATGTGGTTCTTGGCAGGGAATTGGTGACCAGATTTTGAGATCACATTGATTTCTATTGAAGATTAGTGAACTTTAATTCACCGAAGAGAAGATTTTATTATTATTATTAGAGTGTGTTAATTTGGATTAGGTAGAGTTGGTTCAGACTTGATTCATATTGGGATGATCATGACACAAATGGAAGAAATTGATCTTTTATAAGCATCAGTGGTTTCCCCATCAATTTTCCTCCATTTTTTGATATCTATCGAGAAATATTTCTATATTAATTCATAGGAATTCCCTTGATAATGGAGTTTACATTGAGACAGAGATCATTCCGGGCGCACAACACATTTCAATAGTTTCTCATCATATAGGGATGGATAAACTGAATGAGCTTAAGTTGAAACTTGATGACTTAGAGAAGAAAGGATTTATTAGTCTAAGTACCTCACTGTGGAGTGCACCTATGTTATTATTGAATAAGAAAGACATTAGTATCTGACTCTTCATTGATTATCATAAATATAAACACGTGATAGTGAGGAACATATATACTTTTCCTAGGATTTATGATCTTTTTTATTAGTTATGGGGATCCCAGTAGTTCTACAAGATTGATATTTGATTTGGATATCACTATTTATGGGTTAGAGAGGGGGTCATTACAAATATGTAATTTCATAGTAGGCATGGGATATACATGTACTTAGTGACTCATTTTTATTTCTAAATATTTTGAAAGTGTTTATGGATCTCATAAACATGATCTTCTACCCCAATGTGGACTTTTTCATCATGGTTTCCATTAATGAAATCATCATATACTCACTTATACTAGAACAACATGTTAAACACATTACGATAGTTTTAATTATGCTTTAAGAACTCCTAATTTACACCAATATATCAAAGTGTAGAATTTTGACTTAGGTGGTTATGTTTTTATGGAATGTGGTGTCCAAGATTGGTATATCTTTGGACCTATAGGAATTAGAGGTAGTGATGTCTTGGAAACATCTATAGAATGTGTTTGAGATCAAGATATTTATGGGTTTATCAAGGTACTACAAAAATTTTACCAAGTAATTCTCCCATCTATCATCACCTATGACTGCATTGATGAAGATAAAAGTAAAGTTATAGTTTTTATACCAATGTTAAGAAGCATTTATTTAGCTAAAGAGAAGGTTAACTAGATCTCTAGTACTGATAATTTCCGAGAATGAGATCAGATGTGAAGTATACTATGATGTATCATGAATTGGTTTGAGAGTGGTAGTGATGTAGATAGAGAAGGTAGTAGCTTATGGGTCATTAAAGTTGTGACCCTATGGGTGGGAAAATACTAAAAATGACCTAGAGTTGGTATTCATGGTCCATGATACTAAGTGTCGGTGATAATATATCTTTAGTGAGAGGTTTTTTTTCTACATTGACCAAAAGTTCCTCCATTACATATTTAAATAGTGGGAACTAAACTTAAGGTATAGGATTTGTGTAGTATATCTTTAGATGTTTTATATCGAGATAACATATACACTAGGGAAATGTAATGTCGTTGTAGATTATATTATCTATAAAAAATGGGTTGAGAAAGGGCTTGGTGCATGGACTTCAAATTAGTAGTGGGGTTTGATGATATTGTTTGATGAATGGTGAATGTATGATTCTGATGATTAGGGATCATTTACTTGTACTCCATTGGTTGTCACATATTCTCTAGTATATTGGGTAAAGTATGGACATGAAATTGATCAAGAGTGTTCTATGATGAGGGAACAACTATCTGGATGTGACTTGATACCTAGGTGGTCATTAGGTGATGATGATGTGATCCCTGTTCATGGGAGAGTATTATTTATTAATTCTATCATAGAGGATATGATGAGGGAATTAAAAACCTCTAGATGTTTGGTACATAATGATGTGAAAAATATGTACCAAAACTTAAAATTATAGTTTTGGTGTCCTAGGATTAAGAGGGACATCACTGGTTGTGTTTCCTGATGCCTAACCTGCTAGAAGGTAAAGGCCAAGCACCAACTTCCAAGTGGTTTACCCTATCCATTTCTAGTGATCATGTGTAAGTGGAAGGATGTCATTTTCAAATTTTTTATGGGGTTACATAGGACCCCAAGGTGTCGTGATGATGTTTGGGTTATTTTCAATCGGTTGATGAAGGATTCTCACTTATTAACAATATGATTGTCTAAATCAATGGAAAATATGGGAAGGATATACATCCATGAGATAGTATAATTACATGGAATTCCCTTGAGAATTTTTCTTATAGGTACACACATTTCACATCAAGATTTCATAAGTTATTACAGAAGGCCCTAAGGACTCTTTTTATATTGAGCACAACATACCACCCTCAGATTGACGGACAATCAGAGTGATAGATTTACATTCTAGAGGATATGATCCAAGACTATGTTCTAGAATTTAGTTTTTCTTGGGATGATCACTTAGCCTTGGTTGAGTTCACATATAAAAGATGCTACTTTTATTTTATATAGATGGAACCTTACAAGGATATTTACAGGATTCCATGCTGTTCACCACTCTATTTCCTTGAGGCTAGCAAGGAAAAAGTTGTGGGGAACATTTTGGTTTAGGATGCCTCAAAAATAGAGAATCTGATTTATAATAGGTTGATCAGTTTTTAGAATAGGTAGAGATCGTATGTTGATCATAGGAGGAGACCTTTTTAGTTCACTATGGAAAATATGGTTTTCTTGAGAGTGACTTCTTGGTTAGGCCACTCGAACCCAATGAAGAAAGAAAAAAGAACCCAATGTTATGTTGGAACCTTAGATATCATTTATTGGATTGGTATAATGTCACACTATTTGGATCTTCCTTCACATCATTGAGGCATGTACAATGTATTTCATGTGTCTCAGCTCTGGAGGTATATTCCCAATCATACAAGTCATTGATTATGAGGATGATGATCTAGAGCTGAACACATCATATAGGAATTTCCTGATGCATATTGTAGACTGAAGTAAGAAAGTTATTCGAGGGAAGAAAGTACAATTTATTTGGATCCTTTAGAAGTATGTAAAGATGCAGGAGTAGATGTGGGTACGAGAGTTATACGTTTGAGCTTAATGGCATGAGTTTTTCATGAAAGACTGCTATATACACTTCTTTGGGATGAGAATTCATTAATAGGGGAGAATTTTAAAATTATCAATTTTTTAATGTTTTTAATAAACTTTTTAATATATGTTATAAGTGTTTTGTATGAAAAATTAAAAAAATTCAACTGAATTATTTACCTTACAAAACACATTTGCTTTGCATAAGAGTAACTCGTGTTTTTCAAAGGTTGTGTAAGGGTAGATAAGAGTTTTATTAATATATGTAAAGGTAAAATAGAGTTTATATGCATTTTGTAAGGGTAACTCCTAAATCCTAAAGGATACATAAATGTAATCCTTAGCTACATAATGGTACCTCAACTACTTCGTAAGGGTTGCTAGAGTTTTACATGCGGCGTAAGGGTAGCTCCATATGTAAAAGTGATGTATAAAGGTACCCATGGAGATTCATAAAGTTATTTTTAATTCTATAAACTATATAAGGTTAATTAGGGCTTCACATAAGGGTAACCCTTCTATTTACTTACGTTTTTTAAGGGTAACCTATATGCTGTGTAAGGGTAACCTAGAGTTTTTAAAGTGTGCGTAAGGGTACGGTTGCACTAAATTAAGCTAATTTCTTCTTTAAAAGGGTTTTGTAAGATAAAATCAGTACCCTTATTCTAAAACTAATGGTATAATAAGGGAAAAACCATTTTACCCTTACACAACACCCTTTTTGAAAAAAATGATTTAAAAACATTTTTTTAAATTTTCTTCTTTCTAGCTTGAACATAAAAAGTTTCTGAAGATTTTAAATGAATTAAATCATGGGAATTGACTCCCTTGACTCATTTAAAATTTTTAGTCCCTTTATTAAGTTTTTTAAATACTTTTTATTCATGATCCATTTTAAAAGAAAAATTAAATGGTGAATTTAATTTGGGGGTTTCCAACTTTGCAAAACTAGAATATGGTATTATTATTATTTTAAAAATAAAAAACCTCCCTCTATATTTTTATATCATTATAAGAGTTACTAAGGGATGAAAAAATGACTCCACATATTATTTCTTATCCTAATTTCATAGTAGTTCATGACCCAACACAATTATATTTCATAATAGTCCCTTCTATGTCATAGAGGTCAACTTACAGTTCTATCCATACTATAGTTTTTATTCCTACACTATGGTTATTTACTCTACATCATGGTGGTTATTTATATTAAACATCTATGTCGTAGTACCCTATGTTCTCCATCATTACTTCCAAGACCTTATTGGGATCCTTGTACTCTTGTCATTTCTCTAAGAGCGGCGTTCTCATTATTTTGATCAAACATGAACAATCTCATTGATGACAAATGAATTTAGGAAATAATTGGTTCTACCCACTGTATTGTTTCTATTTACCTTGATTTAGAACCCATTTCATGATGTTTTATATCTGGTTCTAGTATTACTTGGTGTGCGAGTAATTTCAATTAGTGAAATAAAAATTTGGGTGATGACACCTTGATAAACCATGATGTTGATTCAAACAACCTTGAGGTAGGATGTTCCTTAGAACCTAGGGATATCATATACACATGTTTTCATGGTAAAATTATTTTTATGAATTTTATATATTATAGGATTTAGTATGATAACATGTGGGTGTGTGTGTGTATATCTTGTTATCATGTTTGATCATTATCACATATGTACTTGTTATGTTGATGCTATATTTCTTAAGATATCATGATATTTTTATTTTTAATGATTTACCTTTTTATTTATTATCTTGACTTTGGAGGTTTGTATCTTGGTACAAAACACATGTCACAATAATGGTATGATTACCCCTTATAGGTGGATTTCACATGATGATCCATGATGACTATGGTGGAGGATGATAGCCTTGTGGCCCAACTATTACTTAATGAACCTTCTGGACACTAAGTATCATGATAACCTTGTGAACCAATCCTTACTCAATGCACCTTTTGAATATCAATTAACATTTTGTTACTCAATTAACCATGTGGACACTGAGTGGAAGGATCATCTTGATTAACCATGAGTATTTATAGTGATATGTAAGTAGCCATATAGATAGTTATGATCATTTCCAACAACACTGATCATCATTATAGCATGGAGATTAAGCAGGTACAACCAGAGGTTTCTGGTAGTTCAATTAGTGCATAATCGCTTGGTATGTGATTTTTTATTTTTTATTCCCACCTTAAAAATTATTATTACCATGTAAAACACTTGATATATATTTTCACACTTGTTAAGGATACATTGATGGTGTTCTATTGGGTTTTATTACTTACACCCAACACGAGCATCCTGATGCACATGATGAATTCATGTATAGGGATACAAGTAAGGGAAATGGGACTATTTCCAATGGATGCGTATTGGAGCAGGGAGCTGATGATATAAATGGTACATAATCTGGAATACACTGCAATTTTCTTATGTATTTATCTATTTCATTTATACACTAGTTTGGCTTTCCATATTAGGATCTAGTTTAATTATTGTATATCCAATATTCCATATAGATAGTTTCCATTTGTTTAATCTGATGATTTATTTATTTAACTTCTATAATATTATAATTTTTCTTATAAAATTATTCCAAAATGTATATTACCCCATTGATCGACTTAGACCTTCATTGCTAGTCGACAAATTTTTTGCGTAGGGGAGGCAAACAAGAGGTCATCCGACACTCTGGTTCAGACCCAATGGTTCAAGTTAGGGTGTTACAAAATGTATTGATATACATTAGGGATATTACATCATTTATGTTGAGGTAATTATGGTTAATTTGGATAAAGGGTTATTATATTTTTTGTAAAATATATTTTATCATATAAATAACATTGGGATTATAAGGTGTTTTGGTAATTAAGTGGTTCATGTTATTTTAGAATAATTTCATTATATTTCTAGGAACATTATAGGATTAAAGTGAATAGAAAATTATGGTCCAATACAAGATTTTATGTCAAAGTGTTTGATATTGTTTGAGTAATAAGGTTTGAGTTACCTTTTGTAAGAATAAATGTTTTTTTGGTTGTTTTATGTCATGGTGATGAAAGTTATTTTGGGAAAAGAATAGTAAATTTTAGAGAATATGTGTCTAGGGAAAATATATTTTTGGTATGTGACTTTATAAGGGATTAATGTTTATTTGGAGATGAATGTGAAGTTTATTTTGGAAGAATATGTGATAAAATATTTTTTTGGGTTTCAATCTTGGTCATACATACTTTGAAGAGTTTTAGGGTTAGTTATTTTTGGGGAACTTTAAGTTGAACTTTGGGTGTTATTACTAAGGCTTTGTGGATTAATATATTACCACTTAATATAAATTTTTATTCATATTTGATAATACCTTAACTTGTGATAACCATTTTGTTTTTAGAAAATTTATAGAGATAGGAGGAAAAACCTATCATCCTTTTTTGATTTCATGATCCACCGAGAGTTGATTTTCGTGATTCAATCAGGAAAAAATCATCATGGTTTTTTATATTTTAGAATATGAGATTAATTAGAGGTGTAAAATTACATAAAATAGAACTGAAGGATGAAATTGTTCTTATGGAAAAGAAATCATGCAAGTATATTTTCTCATATTATCTATCATGAGTGTAAAAGAATTACTCAACATAAGAAAGAGGATGATAAATCTATCTAGTCCCACATGGAAAATATTTTATAGATATCAAGGAAATATTTTTAAAACACATTTAAAATTTTGATTCTAATAACGATGCATAATGTATTTCTATTCCGCTGCTCCTAAGAACACACCATATGCACCCAAATCTTTTTTAATTTTTTCGACCATTAACCCTTCTATTATTCATTCTATGGTAGTGATTCTGGATTCGACAACCTTCGACCCAGGTTCTGATCCTCTTTTTATTGGACCTTCACCATAGTGGGGATCTCCGGGTCCCCCTCCTAGCCATTTTCACACAGATCTATCCTTCTGGGATGCCTTTACGACCTATCTCATGATAGTTAGTAGCCCTACTTCCAAAATATCCTTTTGGTTTCTCTATCAGTGTCGCAAGATGGTTTGTGTCTGTCGATGGAGGTCCCATATTTGGCCTTTTATGATGTAGTTACTTGCTTAAAGTGAACTCTTTTTTTGTGGTTGGGCTCTGAGAAACTTCCCCTCCTGGTCTTTAAGCGGTTTGTTGACTCCTAGGGCTTTCAAGCCCCAAATAGAATCTCTTCCATCCATAGGAACTCATTTTGTTTGGTTCTAGATTCAGAATTGGATTTCATCAAGGCATGGTGAAAATACCCCATGTTCTTGGGTCATTGTCATTTCAACCTGGCTCGATGGTCTTTAGAGGTTCATAAAGTGAAAGAGAATCCTCACACTACTGTGTGGATCATTCTGTTTGTCCTCCCACTACCCTTTCAGAATGGTGACTTTCTCAAAGACATCAGTGACTCTCTCGGTGGATTTATCTATGTGGATGACCACAAATGTAGTGGTGTGGAAAATTTGGTGGCCCAAATTTATGTCGATATGTATTTTTCTATTCTAATCCCAGATAATTTATCCTTAAAGGTGTAGAATTCAAGTTTATGGACCTGGAACATTGTATACCCTATTTTCCCTAGTACTGATCTTCCTGCCTTTTCTAGGGTCACTCCATGCAAGTTTTCAAGAAGCACCACCGTGGTTCCGGGTTCCATGAAATCAGAGCTACTACTAGAAGATCCCCTCCCCTCCCCTTGCTGGTTATCCCTAGTTCTGAACCAATAAAAGAAGAACCTCGAGCTGAGTCTTCTACTTCTGTAGTCGCCTAGATGGTTTTCCCTTCTTCAACACATGTAGATCCTCATCCCCCTTTTAATATTTGAGAATATCCTTTAGGCGTAATAGTATTTCTCTATGGATCATGTGATACCCAACCTATTCTTTTATGAATTCATTTCCTAGTTCTTCAGTCCATCCTAGATATTTTCTAAAGTCTCCCTATTGGAAAAATTTCTAAGCTCTCTACAAGGTTCCTGGCACCCCTATATATACTGACTCCAATGCATAAGCCATCCCATAGTTCACGTGATGGGAATCTGACTCCAATGGGTGGGGTTAAAGAGGATAGCCTCCCCACCACTCGTTGTAAGGAGGATGGATCAAGGAGGTGATGAGAAACTCACAAAATAGAGAATCATAACCTCTAGAAACTCAGAATTCTGAAAATACTAGCTTTAGATTAGTCTCTGCCAAGTGCTATGAGAGGGAAGACCCTAGAAATAGCCTCTTATCTTCACCCATCAACATCAGATCCACTTGACATGAGTCTGGGTATATGCACAAGATTTTGATTGAAAAAAAATTGTCTCAAGAGTGTTCCTCCTCCCACCTGAAAGAGACCATGGTTCATGGGGGAAAAACCAATCCATATCCTTTTAAATGACACGTATAATCATATGGAACTCCCATAACACTGGTTCATGGGTTAAAACTGATTACACATCCTTAGAGTCTAAGAAAAACAAGTCCCAGATTGCTTTTGTCCTCAAGCACAAATAGAACCCTACCAAAATAAGCGAGTTCACTCACAAAATCAAGATGCATTCATCCATGAATTTAGAACCTATAATTAGGAACATATAGATCTTTTGGAATAATTATGTCTTGGTTGACTTGGTCTAGGTTTGATATTAGTTCATTATGAAAAAAGACACAAGGGGTGTGAGCACCCTCTTCATGATCATTGTTCTTCTGGAAGGATAGTATAGATTTTGTCCAGTTTATGGCTGGAAAAGGCTTACAGGACATGGGGTATTCAGGTGAGCTCTTTACATGGTGCAATAACCAAAGGGGGAGTAGAAGATGCTGAAACTGTATCGATCGATTCCTAACCAACATTCATTCCCTAAATATGTTTCCAAATTCCAAGGTAGACTACCCGGTTTGAGGTATTTATAATGAATCTCCATTACTTCTCTCTTTGTCTCCATGGAAGGTCTCTCATGAAAATTCAAGTTTGTTAGTCAGTGGACTAGTGATCCAGGATATTAGCAGTTGGTAAGAGAGTAATGGGGATAGCCAACCTAGGGTCTCACATGGGTGGAAATTCACAACAAGCTAAGGCAGCTCAAACAATGTTTATAAGTGTGGGCTAGGGACCTTCCTCCAACTGTTCAGAATATGGATGAGATTAAACGATACATTGAGAGGATGGAAACCAGTTTGGATGAATCTTGGGACAACATGATTTTGGTGCCCTCTCAGATAAAAATAATAGACTGGAATATTTGGTTCTTTCACAAGAGTGTAAGGCAATGGATAACTCAATAATAAAATAAATTCATGAAGGTGAAAAAAACACTGCTTATTTCTATGCATAAATAAGGAAGAAGATACAACCTTTCAAGACTAACATTTATCTGGATGATGGTAAATTCAACAATGATTGATATGTGGTTAGGGGTATGTCTCACATATTCTTCAAATATCTTCTTGTAGGCACAAGCATGAACATGACCAATGGCTATCCAGGGGGGAAGATTTTTGGGGATAGTTTTAAAGGATTTTCTATGAATATAATAATGAATTAATGGTAGTGATCCCTAAGGAGGGATAGATTCATGCGACCATGATGAACTTAAACTCCCAGAGTGTGCTGGGTCCAGATAGCATCCCTGGATTGTTCTAAAGGGGATCTTGGGAGGTGGTGAATGGTGATATTATCTCAGTGATAGAAGACTTATTCCATGATGAAATCCTCCCATGGTTTGTATGTGCTATGACCATAGTGATGATACTGAAGATTAATGACCCCTACTCTCTCCTCCATTATAGACCTATGAGTATGTACAACTTTACCTACATGATTATATCGAGTATCATCAATGTGAGGTTGTCCTTGAACCTTTACCATTGTATATATCTTAAAAACATGTCTTTATAAAGGGTCACTCAATTCAAGTAGTGATAGCACTGTCACTGGAAATGCTGAGAGACATAAATACCAATACAAACAGATCTATTATATCCATCAAGTTGGACATGAATATGGTGTATGATAGAATTGAATGAGGTTTTATCAATAGGATTCCAGTCAGAATGGGCCTCTCTTTTGGGCCTGTGATCTCATCTTCATATACTAAAAATCCTCACGGTCAATTGTGTCATTTATGGGGAAAACTCATGGATTCTTCAAGGATACTTGAGGTCTATGGCAAGGAGACCTTATCTTCCCAATCATTTTTATCCTAATGCAGGAAACTTTTAGCTGAATGATCAACAAAGGCATGTACAATAGAGATATACTTCCCTATAAAAGGAAATTTAATCTTCTCTCCATTTCCCATTTGATGTTTGCAGTTGACACTATCATATTCACAAATTCTGGTAGGAGATATATTCATGGTATCAATAGGGTTTTTGAATATTATTTCCACTAGAGTGGCTAGGTTATAAATAAGGATAAGTGTAACTTCTATATATAAAAAAAATGTGCTTCAAGTTGGATTGTGTATATGTGTAAGAGTCTAGGAATGAAGTGAGGAACCTTACCAATGGATTATATTGGCACCCTTATCTCCTCAAGAAGAATTCACATCCGATATTTTGATCACTTGGTGAGAAAGATTACATGTTGAGTTATCAACTGGAAAACCACTTCTTATCCATTGAGAATTGGATTGACTTGGTTAACAGTGTATTATCATCCATTATGATTCATGATTTGGACTCCTCTAACATGTTGAAAGGTCTCATCCAGACCATTGATAAAATTCTGGAAGGGTTCATCTAGGATGATCTCTTGGAGGGAAAAATACACTCGATTTCTTGGGAAAAAATGAAAAGGACCATACATGAAAGAGGGATTAACATCAAGAGTTTTATTAACACTATTCCCTGTATGCATGCAAAATTTACATGGGAAACAATTTAAGAAAGTACACTGTGGGGGTAGATCATGTCACACAACTGTGGTGAAAATGTGGACACTGCAACTGTGCATGGCTCTCCCATCCAGTCCACAATATTCACCCTCATCCTGAACCCCCAAAATAACTCACAATGGATATTAGTGTAGGGTAATATTCTCTTATGGAATCACAATTGGACAGGAAACATTATCGGTTATCTTGGATTCCCTTACCCTTCCATCTCTTTTATGGAGGTGAGCCTTTATCTACTATTCATCAGGTTAGTTTGTACAAGAATCAACAATATGTGTTTGATTTAATTTCCATCAATTCGGAACCAAACAAATGTATATTCACTCCTTCCAACTCAGAGAAATTAAAATTAAATGACTTTTGATGGTTATCCTATCCTATGGCTCAATGTGACAGATGGAACGAAATAGTCTAGTGAAAAAATATCCCAATGAAATATAAATTTCTCACATGGAGGATCAAGAACTAGGAAATACCATCAAATGAAAATGTCAAAAAGATGGGCATCATCCCAGCTTCCAGTTTATACCATAGTAAGAATAGGCGGGAGGATAGCACAAACCACATTTTCATTGAAGTTTATTATTCCCATGATGTGTGGAGTTCCTTTGGTGAGTTTACTGCATAATATTCTTGGGAACTGCATGATTAACCATTCTTGTATTGATGGTTTAATGGAATGGATGACACGAGCCTGGAAAAAATGGTGAGATCCATGGTTCATAGTGCTGGGTCATGGTGCCTATGGAAAGATAGAAATCAGGTTAGATATGAGGGGTGTTTTTCCATAGAGATGGTCATAATTGTGAGAACTAGGAGTATGTTGGTTGAAATGGTGACTTTGATCAGTAATTAGAAGGATTATACCTCTCGGTGTCCACTTCATGTTACCTTTTCAACAATTTAACCCTCCACCTCTAGGATACAGGGACAATGGGTGTGGTGGATCCCTCCAGAAAATTTCTTCAAGCTTAATACGGACGGATCATACATCTTAGGTGACATGTGTGGAGGAGGGGTCATTTGAAACTATATGGAGAGTGTATTTTGAGCCTTTACGGTGCACTATAGCAGTGGAAATTCCATACAGGTGGAGGCCAAAGCAATTCTAACTGGACTCAATCTTTGCATCCAATAGAATATTCACTTATCTGAAGTGGAAACAGATTCCATGATTTTACATAAATCCTTGAATGGAACTGCCTCCACTCCTTGCTCAATATCTTACATCATCAAGAAATTCAAATCTCTCCTTAATAGCAATGTTAAGGTAACCCACACTTGGCGTAAGGGAAACAAAGTTGCTGGCCATCTTACTTCTCTGGTGGATCAAGGTTCCAATGTCACTTTCTTATCCAACAAATATTTCTTTAAACCTGAGGGGGTGAATTTGATTCTAGGGGATTCCCTTGGTCTCCATTACATTAGGCCTCCCTAGTCCTTAGCTGTCTTTCTCCCTTTGTATTCTTTCCCTTGAATAAAAATGATAATATTGATGATAAGGATATATATATATGGTTTTAGGAACATTTATTTAATAAATACCAAGTTTCATAGTAGTAACATAGAAATTAATTATCAAGATAAATATGTATCTATGATTATAGAAATGTCATAATATACTCATTGTGTTAAGAAAAAATATAAATATCAAGGGCATAATTTCTTTGTGGGTGGGGATTTAACACCAAAAGATTTTAGTATATGGTATGTTAAGTAAATATCTTTTTGAATAGCATGTGATATACCCAAAAATAAAATAATGTGAATAAAAATTTATAAAAAATAAAGGTAAACATAAATAAATTATTATTATAAAATGTGGAAAAAATAAATTAACACTCATTATAAATTTAAATGAAATGATGTTAAGAAACTTAAAGTGTAAAAGGGTCATTTTTTTAAAGAGGGTGTTCTTTATATTTTGTATTTCAATTTAAAATTTTAAAGAGGGGGTTCTTTATATTTTCTATTTCAATTTAAAAGATAAATTTATAAATTTTATAATATTAATTTCATTAAATTAAATTTACTTCTAGCATCATCGTTTTAAAATAATATTAAGATAAATTATTAATTTTTTTTGAAATAGTTTATTTTTGGGCAAATTGTGAAAAATACCAATTTTAAAAATACTCTCAATTTTATGACATTGTCCTGATGTAAGAGTGGATTAAAAGTTTATAAAACCTTTTTTATAGACCAAATATATATTTAATAAGTAAATTAATTCATTTAAAAATATAATTTTAAATTTAAAAATCATTGTTTGATAATATGGAAATATAAGTAATGTTTTTTTCAAATTAAAATTATTTTTGATTCTTATCTTTTAATCAAGTATTAAAAAAATTCATTTTAGTTTTGGATTGGTTTTAAAGTAAAATAAGTTTTATTTTATTAAACATAATCCAACTAATTCCATGGTAATCAAAATTATTCTTTATTTTTTTATAAAACCATTATTATGTTTAAAAAAATAAATTTGTCTAAAAAACAATCTCATTGCATTATGAGAACTTATATTAAAAATAATATTTACCAATTATAGGAATTAAATCCTTGAAATTTGATTCCATATTTGGATCAAATTTTTATAATTTTTTTATTATTTAAATTTCATTTTTAGTTATATTGAATTGTGACTATAATATTGTTTTTCACCATGATAAAGGTTTAATGGGTTAAAGAGGGGGTTAGGCTAAGAGATAAGACTTAAAATATCTCTAAATATTGTTTAACATTTTATTAGATAAGTGTATCTTGGAATTAAATTATACTATGTTACAAATTTTACTAAATTGGACCCACTTTCCATGAGGCATAAAATTATTATATTTTTAAGTTATTAATATATATAGAGGTGAAACTCACACATGAGCCTTAGAACTATTGGTGAAGTCTCTTTAAGTGAATCCAGAAGTCTCGGGATCAAATCTAGGTGGAGGCTAATTTCCAGGGTACTGCAGCAGTACTGAAGTAGGTACTGTAGCAGGAACTGTACAGAACTGTAGTAGGCACTGTTTGGCACTGTAGTAGCTGGGAATATTCCCCCGTTTGACCTTGGGGCAACCAATTTGGTCCTCAAGTACTTTAAGGCCTTTAGGAATCCCAGTCCTTTGAGTTAGTAAGGCCTTCAGTCCATATCAAGGATTTCGGGCCACCTTAAGTGCAGATACAAACCAGAAAACCTACAAGGAACAAACTTCAGAATGAGGAGGGGCAAGGAGCTTTCACCATAGCAGAAGCTAAACTGATTGCAATAATGATAGGATATGGCACCTTCCATCGGGACAAGCCTATGAATGCCTGGGAAAGCCTATCCAAATCGCCATGCGAAGGTGGAGAGATGATTTCACAATGAAGATGCTGGGGAGGACCAGTTCCAAGTAGTTAGTCTCCGTTGCATGTAATGTTTGAAGCCTATGGGAAATGAATTCCTAAAAGGCCTACGAGCCATGTAATACTTATGTCTACGGGCCTTGTAAAGGTTCCACCTCACCCCTTGATAGGTGGATTATCAAAATCAATAAAAAAATGAAGGCCTTCGGGCCATTGGAGGAGGTGGAGGTTGGCACTCATCTCACTTATAAAATGGAACCTATCCTCCTCACTTACTCATACACTTTGAGCACCTTATATTGACCAATATCTTCCCAAATGCCTTTTAAACCTTCCTCTTCACATCTCAAAGGTATTTTTATCACCAAATCACCACTATTATAGGGATCAATGTTTAATCCAAGGTAGATATCCAGGGGGAAGGTATAAGTCTTAACTAAACACTTTCAAGTTTATTTCTTATTCTAAATTCTTTAAATATATTATAAACTTATTAATATAGTTTAATAAATATATTTAATATATTTAAATGTTATTATATTTATTAAAAATTATTTTATATCTCATTTCTATCCTATGGAAAATGAAAACGCCACTCATGCATACATGCAGATGACTAACTCCACGAATCGATGTGATTATTTTTCCATCACTGTCTCCTGTGAATGGTTATAAATATAGATTTAATTGATATATATTATTTTTATAAAATAATTAATATTCTTTAAATATAAAATATCATCTACCACCTTAACTTTCCTTCGGCTGGAAAATGGAAACATCACTCGTACGTACATGCAAATTACTACCTCTATGATGCGATGTAATTATTTTTTTATCACTTACTCACATGTATGGTAATAAATATGTATTTAATGAATAAATATGATATTTATAATATTATTGTGACTATTTAAATTAAAAAATTATCTATTTTTTATTATTTTATCCATTATAAAGATGAAAATTTTTCTTATGCTTACATGTAGATAGCCACCTCCATGAACAACGTATCTCATTTTTCATCACTTACATAAATAGATGGTTTTAAAATTATATTCATTTTATAATATTGATAATTATAAATTTTTTAATATTTTAGATATTATTTAATCATAATAACTTTTACCATGGTCAACAAATGAAAGTTGTTTTGGACCAAACAACCCCAAAAGATATAATGCGAAATTTATGAAATTAGTAACTAAATTAAACATGATAATAAATTAAATAAATTAAATAATGATAAAAGAATTAACATGAAAATTTATAATTAAAAATCAAATAATTAATATAAATTCATTATCCGATAAAGTAAAATATGTACATAGTGAGTTAGGATTCAAGGTAATAGATTTTTCTTTAAATATTTGTTTAATTTTTTCTAATCTCTTTATCTTCTTTATCTATGTTCTATTAAATTTTTATTGAATTGTATTATTTATACTTAATAAATTTATAAATTTCTTTTTAAACTACTTTTTTCCTTCTTTTAATTTTTTTAGAAATGAATATTTTCATTGTTTTATGTATACAAGTTTTTTTTGACTTTCTCTACCAAAGTGAAAAAGTAATGTTTTTTTAATGTTTACTGTATAAACAGATTTTCCTGCTACCATAGACATTAATTTTTTATCAATATTCCTATAAAAGTTTCTATGTTTTTTTTTAAAAATACCATTCCTATTTTTTTTTGGAATTTTTGGTTTTTGAAATGTTTTGAAAATAAAAGGATATTTCATCTCATTTTTATGAGATAACTTAAGGTGATTTTACATATGGGAATAAATAGTCATTATTATGAGTATTAGGATGTTAATGTAATATTTTATACATTTTATTAAGGTTATGGTTCTTGTAATTTATTTATGATGACATTTTGGTTCGATATATCCCTTCAATGCATTGGGTGTGATATGTTATCTAGAGGAGACATGTTGGAATTAACTGTAATGGTTATTCCATTTGTAAGGTTGACTGTATGAGTGGTATAAAGATAATTTCCTAAGGTATATAAATGATTTTATATGACTTATAATGGGTTTCTAAGGAAGTATATTAATTTAATAAGGAATGAAAGTTATCTTATGATCTAAATAAATTTTATGACCATTTTAGATATAAGGTTTTTCAAAGAAAAGTTTCCATTTTTCAAGAAAACGTCATGATTTTGATATTTACTTTATGCATGATTATGATATGTTTTATGAAAATTTTAGGTAATAAATTTTCATTTATTTGTAATTAAATGATTATATGATCCCAAAGTTTATTACATAAAATGGAAGACATTCTTATGATGTTTTAATGATTTTCCAATGGACTAATGAGCTTCTGTCATTTTTATATGTCATAAAAAGATTTTTTTATCATCTCTAATTTCCAAATGTTTTTAAAAGGTCCTAAGGATGTGTAAGAATTTTAGCAAGGTCAATGGTGACATAGCTTTAATGAAGAAAAAGTGTCATGAATGAAACAAGAGTATAAATACAAGAACCTATTTCTTTGGAAAAAATGTTCACTGTGTGGAAGTGCCCTCTTTGTTATGAGATGGTTTTCATAATTATCTAAAACTATAAAACTAAAATATCCTAAAAATATAAAAAACCCCAACCCTTATTATAAATAATGTATTTATAGGATAATTAAGTTATAGTTTTTTTATAATAAATAGATATATGACCATATCAATTGTTTTCCCCAATTAATCAAATAGTATGGTAAACTAAGTAGACATACTCCAATAAAAAAATGTATTATTGGGAATTCATGATGGAAATGTATTTGTAAAATTATTATATTTATAAATAGTTTATTATAATGCATGAAAAAATAAGTAATTGATAAAACTTGAGAAAGAAATGAAAATTTAAGAGATGTCATAAAAAGAGATTTCTTAAACATTGGTGACGTTGTTATCAAGACAATGATTTAAGTCACTATAAATGTCATTTTAAAAGGTGAGAAATCATTTTATATCATAATTTAAAAAATAAAACATCCCAATAATTAAACATTGAAATGAAATAAAGCTAGAGTAGAAGAAACTTATAGAGAAAGGTTGAAAATGATATAAAATTTGAGAGATTTTTTTTAGAATTTTCATAATGTTTTTAAATAAACTACATCAATAAAAAGAGATATAAAATTGGATTTTAAGTAAAATTAATTAAAAATAAAGAATAATATACATATTTTAATTTCAAAATAAAAAAATTAAGGATTTGTGGTAAGAGAAAATATGGATATAGAAGAGAAATATTCTAAAATAGAGAGTCAAAGTTTTTCTTTACAAAAAAATATTTTATGAGATAAGAATCAATTAAAAATGGGATCATGAAATATAAATGTGAATTCTCAAAAAAAATAGTAAATACAATATGAGATAGTTGATGGATATAAGATACATATCTTATAAGAAATAAATAAGAGTATAACATAATAAAAGTAAATTGACTTGAGAAAAATCCTTATAAATTTGGTAATGTTCTAATGAAAATAAAATGAAATAGTGACCAAGAAAAGGAATTGTAGATCCCATTAATAAAATGAAAATTATGATAAAGTATTTCAATGTTTTGTATATACACCATATAAATAAACATAGTTGGATAATAAGAAATATTTCTCAAAGAAAGGATATTGAGATGATAATCCCCTTACAAAGTTCATAATCAACATAAAGAGATATTTAATAGAAATAATATCTCAAAAGAAGATTGGAAATATGGTTATTTTCATATATATTTCAAAACATATTACATTAATGAATATTTGGAAAAGAAAATTAAATTGAAACCAAAATTTAAATAATTGGTGAATAAAACCCTTATAAAGTTCATAAAATATAAGGTATGAATGAAAAATAAAATATGATTGTTGATGCCTGAAAAATGAGCATTGAAAAATTCACAAAGGAAGAAATACCGGGATATGGGTATTATTTTCAACACAAAATAAAAGGAAGAAGAGGGTGGTCGAGACCTACAGATTTCATGAGCCTATAAGGGATATGTGATTGTGTGACTATAATAAGGTCACATGAAGGCACCACACACAACACATAGATAGAAGAAGATCCCAAAAAGTACCTTTGAAAAGTCCTTATGATCTTGTGAAGGAACCTCAAACAAACAATGATCACGTGGCGATAGCTAGATAAGTTCCCCCTAGTTACACAGATTGTGAGCCGATCGATGCATAGAAACCAATCCAAAAATTATTTAAAAATAGTCAGCAAATATCAAAAAGGAAGAGGCCTCTTGCAGTAATAAACCTCACATGATAGATCAATGATGAGGATAATGGTTTTCCTCCACACCATTCTACCAAACTCACAAGACCCCTGAGACTTGGTAAAATAAAATAAAAGAAATAAAAGGGGTAGAGGAGGGATCCACTAATGGTTGTAAACATCACTTGCTGAACCCCTAGTGATCTTTAAGACACAGATAGAGCAAGGGAACATTTCTGCCACATATCGTGAAAGCCCATTGTCATTTCATCCTCATCACACAAAGAGCCTCGGTTATATCCAAGAGATCTTGCACTTCCCATTCAAATTCATTAGAAAAAATGGATGAGATTGTCTCTAAAATTATCACGCATATCCATGAGACCTTTATTGTCCATTCAATGCATCACAAATATGTAGAGTATTTTTCTTTGATGTTTCTCAAGAAATCTCCCATGACTCCCAAACTTTTCAAAATAAACAAAGGAAATAAAAGAGGGAGGATGAAAAAGTATCTTTCTATAGTAAAACTCTCAAGAAATGATAAGTATGTACACAACACGATCTCACATGACCCCTTGGAAATTCAGCCTGATCCCACAAAGGCCACTTGAAAATCCATATTTGTCTCATAAAGATTTTCAGACAAGTCACCCGAGATCAAGTGAAGGCCTTTATATGGGCAACTTGATTGCTTGAAGGCCTTTTGACATTTCATTACGATAATATGGATGTCCTTTTGAATTACCATATGATTTAAAGAATCCCCATTAATTATAAATAATCCAATAATGTATGATTTTATGGAATGGACTCACAGTCCTTAAAAATCATGTGATTTCCTTAGAGTGATCCACAATAGAGACCCACAAAGACATGTTATGATGAAGTTTTTATCCAACTCTATCCTGGATTCATGAGATACATGCCATAAAAAACAGATAATCCTCAAGTTGTAAAGGACTATAAATCCACCACCTTGGCATGAAAATGCATGGCTACTGACCATGAAAAAATAGGATGACTCTTCGGATGATAAGTTGGCCCTTTTTCATTTGGTACTAGGGAGGATTTTTTGGAGTGTATGATCTCACAACTGGAAAGTCTTTAATAAAGTAAGATACTAGAGAATAGCTAGGGAAATCACTCACCATTCATAAAGCACTTCACATGATCACTTATATATCTAATTAAGTACTTAAGAAAGGACACATGAGGAAAATACTGCACATCTGCTAGATCACTTGAGACTTAATATAAACTAACACTGAATAAATATAAGGAATTCACAATATAAAGTCCAAAAAAAAGAATAAGGGTGGGAGACATAATAAGGGGAAATATATGATGATCCTCATATGCTTTGCGTAAACCATCTAGGACACACAACAACACTAGGGAATGTTTTTTAAATCTCAAAACATCCCTTTTTCATACTATTTGGATCATGAAAAGTCCTCCAGGACATGTTGAATAAAGTTTCACAGCTCCCCATGGGCATTCCACCTTAATATTGCATAGCCATATGGGATCTCCATCCAAACCTTGTGCTATAATTCTGGAATGTTTCCTGAATCATATAACACAACCTGTTCATGTAATCTAAGTCTCATAGTTTCAACCACGCATGTCAACTTGATATCGTGACACCCTACACAGAAGCCTACTAGGTCTCGCTATTCCCTCCATACATGTTAGGCAAGACATGTGACACCCTACAAGACATGTCACATTAACCCTCATGTTTCCCTCTATGTGTGGCATCCATATCTAATGACCCTCTGGAAAAATTATCTAGGTCATGTGATGGCCCCTAGGACCAACCGTCCAGGTCTTGGGTTGCCCTCCAAAAAAGTGAGCCCTGATCCTGTGGAGATCTTTATATATACCATACTAATTATGAAAGTCCCCTGGACACATCAACAAAATCATAAAATTGCATTTGGACATGTCAGGTAGACACTTTTTGACATTTCGAGAAGACAATCAAGGCATGCTGAGTGGATAATCAATTGATGACTGGTAGGCTAGAATGGTAGTCCAGGCAGGGAAATCTAGGGATTGATAACTTTGTTCACCCTCATCTTATAAGCCTCAACCAAAGTAAAAAATCAGCGTGTAATCCCCAACTAGCGACATAATATAATATGCCCTGCATACAAGGGCAAAGTTAGTGTGTAAGCCTTGATCTAATGAACTATGAGAACTCGAATTCCTACCATAATCTGGATACGTAGGACACCTTTCTGAGGCCTGTTATCTATATCAAACCATCCAAAGGGTTGTCTCATTACATAAGTCTTTCATCCATAATAAGCGAGATTGATCATTTGAAATCCCTTGTTTCTCACACTAATCATAGCTCATGTGGGCTTAGGGAGAAACAATGATCATATCATCTACATCGTAAGCCTTTGCTAATGAAAGGGAAATGTTCGTGTGTAATCCCCAATCAATTGAACTATGATAAATATGATTCCTACAATAAACAATATATGTAGGATGTCTCCCTAAGGCTCAATCTAAATTAAACATCAATTTTCATGTTAACCCCATGTAGCTGACATTTCAACCATTGGGGCCCAATCATTCCCATCGGCTGATCACTCTACCTCATCCCTTAGTGGAATGATAAATCATCAGAACTACGGTGAATCTAATTCCTATCGTAATTAGGATATGTAGGATGCATCTTTGAGGATCAAGCTCCATATTAAACATCCTAAGGAAGTCCCAACACATAATCCCTCATCTATATTCCATGAGGATGATCACTTATCATCCCTTGTTTCTCACACTAGGCATAAATCACATGGACTTAAGGAGTCAGAATGAACATCTCATCATCATCATGAATCTCCACCAACTAGGTAAATCTCAGTATGTAAGACCTGATGAGTGGAATTAAATAAAAACCATCACACATATGGGCATCTACCTTAGAGCCAGTCCTAGGAATGTGATCGAACTATGATAACTCTAATTCCTTTCATAACCATTATACATAGTACATATCCTCAACAATCTATCTCAAACATCTGGTGCCTTAGATTCCACACATATTTCCTCTCCACATGACAATAAACTGAACAGGTTTAATGAACTATGTGGGTTTTGATTCTTGTGATAACCAGGATACATAGGACACCTCATAATGGATAAATCCTCTCCTCAAAATATTAACCACCTCCCCGTGTGATAGAAAATTACAAAGTACCTGGTTATATGACTTTAACACTTAAATAGAAACCCATTAATAAAAAATGGATGAATAACCTTAGATACATATAGATGGATTCACTAATAAGGCCCCTTTAATTTATTCATCAATGAGACCCCCTTTATTTTTTTATAAAGATAATTAACCAATAATCATTTTGTTTGGGTATCCAGTTGCATATCAAAATTAGGAAAAGATTCATGAAAATATTTTAAATCTACAGTAGAGTCCTAGTGTAAGTAATAATTACCCTCAAAAGGGTGTGATGAGCCTAACCTCCCATCCTCTTGACCAATGCAAGTCCCTAACCATCGTTGGGTATTAAACAAAAATTAGCCATCTGCCTTTGTAAAGTAGTTATATACCATGTTACGGATGAATAAAACAATAGTATTTTCCATTAATAATGTAAATGTTGACTCAATGTTATTGATTATACAAGAAATTAACCCCCTACAATCAACCATCAGGCCCAATTGAACCCGCCTCATCGAGGGTATCCCTAGTCATCTCTTGATCGTCAAAACCAAAATGGTGAAACCAATGTGAATATATGAAATAAAAAAATGATTGGTTATTTTCCATTGGGCCATTTTTTTCAAACCACATGAAAACAAAATTGGTCTACCTGATGCAAATCTCTCAAATGAGATAATAATCATGTGTCAAGAAACTTTGTTTTTCTTACTATACAAAAACAAAGCAGTAAGTCTGACATGATCATAAAACTAGTCCTCTATGGCTGGGGTTCTCTTAAAATAAGTCTCCTCATTTTGTAAAGTACAAATGAGTAGAATGTACAGGTCAAGAATAAAAGGAAAACTATGTTAACCATTCATATCTAATTGATAACATAATTCCTATGATATGGCACTAATTGGTGACCTTCTTCCTTGTTGTCCTCATGACGATAAATACTATTCTCAATGACAAAATCCTAATATAATACAATGTTTTCTTAATCCAATAATCACTCTGGTAAATCAACTATGGATAAAAACCCCACAGGCTGAAAAATGATCTCACCTGATTGATATCTCTAATGTTAGGTGTTGAAATTCCATGATCTGTGAGTACTACTAACATGATACAATGCCAACCCTAGAAGCTCTCATGAGGTTCTAAAAGCACAAAAACTGGTGAGTCTGCATCACCTAGGGAATGCTACAGCTAAGCTACTATCCCTAATTTCCATAGACAACCACTTCAGGAGCTTATCCATGAAGTGAGACTAATTACACCATCAATATCTAATGAAAGGGGACTATGAAGCCAAATATGGATCCCATCTTGTTCTAGGGCCACCTAGGAGGGATCATTTCAACTATGATTGCTGTTATTGTCCCACTGGTACCCACTAGTTTCCAACCAAAGGTACCACCCAACACAATACCTCCTCTGATTCCCATGAATGAGTAATAGGGGAGGCTCATTGGGTGAGGAAGGTTCTGGATATCCAAGAGTGGGATCGTATCCTCACACCTACTAATGATTCCTACTAGAATATTCCGGAAGTAATCAGTAAGAAGTATTATACCCCTTCTCACTCGGAATAACTCTACATGAATATTCCTGTAGCAGGCATGGGGGAAGCACATAATTATATCCATATACATGAAGCCCATCAACATATTCTCGTGGCATAAGGAGGAAAAAAGTGGTCACATATCCCCACTTCAATCGAATATATCTTCCAGTGTATAATGAAGATGGAAAATGTGAAGTCTTATATCCCTGCACACACTTTGCTAAAATGACAATATATTTTAGCAACATCTAAAGAAATTTTCCTTCATATTATAGTACTGTTTTAGATAATGGGATAGGCTTATATTTCCATCCCTACATCCAGGACAGATCAACACTTTCATCATCATGAACAAGTGGTTGTGCTAGAGTAAGTGCACATTCTTTCTCACATCTAGGAGGATTATTAGCATATTTCGATAAAGCATGAGGCATTAGACAAGACTCATACTCCAATTCATATTGGGGAACACCAGGTAAGAGTGTAACATGCCTCAGGATAGGGGAACATACCTATCAAAGAAGTTTGGTGGTATATTCCAAAGTCCCAAGATTGGGCTCATCTACTCATTCTGATCGGGGCTCACCATGTGAGAGGGGAACATACATCTTGATATGCTCATATTCCTATCGAAAAAGTCCAACAACATACTCAAAAATACCATAATAAATTTTATATAATCGTTCTATTTAGGGATAACCAAGTGAGAATGGAACAAGACTCAAGATAGGCTCATATTTCTATCAGTGAATCTGTCTAGAATATTCGAGTAGATCATAGAATCCAGGATCAAGTTTCTACTTCCACTGATTAAATACTGCACCAACATAATTCCATGTAAATATAATAGGAGGCTTATATCCCTTCTCTAATTCTGGAGGTCAGTGAACATATTTCGGCAAGGAATTCATATTCAGATTAGGCTTATATTCCTGTTCCAAATAGGGATCACCTACTGAGAGTGGAACATGCCTTAGGGAAAGCTCATATATCTACCAAGAAATATTAGAGACATATCTCAAAGGCTCAGTATCAGGCTCATACTCCCATCCTGATCGAGGCTCACCAAGTGAGAATGGAACACACCTTAGGATAGGCGCATATTCTCCTAAATAATGAGAAAACACATTGGAATTTTTTAGTATATTCTCAGTAGTATGTACATATTCTCACAACACTATATGGTTATAAGTATGTTCTGGAAACCATCATACAACATGATCATATCCATGTATAATTTCAGAAGTTATGTACACATATTCTGAACATGATGTTGATCAAGGACCATATTCCAAATCTACTTAATTTTAGTGTCTATGAGGTCATTCGAGTCCCATTCCAAATTCAACAAGGGTCCATCAACTCTTCAACCAATGTATAATACAATCATTACCATGATAGTCCTCCTCGTGGTAGTGTAGAGATGAATCATATGGAATCTACACCTGATATACACCATGGTCAACCTCTCTATGATGATATCTCCCATGGATAATAAAATCTTCCCTTTTCTAAGACACCTCTATATAGAGAGGTGTTCAAAACTTCAATGCCTTCATATAGAGTGGTGTTTGAAACATTAGGTTCAACTACCTATAGTCTCCATCAAAATCTAGAAACAATCTACAATAGTCAGTAGGAGAACCTCAGAAGCATATTTTATGGTATAACTGGATAGAGGCATGTAATTCTGAGGATGAGGAGGCTGGAATTGACATATGGAGAGTGTTATCCGAAAACAACCTCCCCACCATGTTTTGGACCCTTTCCTCTTCTAAATATGAGATCCCAGATGAGCTAGAAAAGGATTGTATGCCTTATCTACACCAATATAAGTGGTATACTCATCAGTGAATCAAGGATCGATATCTCCATTATCTAGGATACAAGTTTCACCTTTATACAATCAAGATACTCTATTGTCTTCTAGACCTATATGCTATCTCTATAGCTCGAGATCCAAAACCCAAAAAGATCAACACAAATCTACAACATCTTTTCTTCCATTGCATTACAAACCTTTGATAACTTATCTTTAAATCCACATCATGTAACTGTATTTGTGTATGGGGAGAGTATGGAGCATTACACTTTTCTACAACACTAGAATAGTATAACCCTTAGATATGGTGTCCTATAATGGAATATCCTCTTGTGAAATCATGTGACTAGGTAACGCTCGGGCCAGTTGTTCACTACAATATAATTCCCCCTCTTCAACAATGCCCATACACCATGAAAAGAGGGAGAGAATGGCCAATATGACTTTGAACTAGGCCCCTCAAAGTAATGAGAATGAATTTTAGACACTTATTCTGAAGTTTCAATCAACCAAACAACTTCCTATAAAGAATGATTCTTGTAACACCTGGATGTTTTTATGAAATATTTTCCTTAAATAATTTTTATGCTTGAATATCTTTCATTACACACAATCATGAGTTTAAACTAACAACGATACAGCCTTATTATAAAATTACTATTATATCTTAGCCATTAGGTTAGAGGGAATAAGTATAACTAACTTATGAAAATACATTGTGAATTCATTGGCTATCAATTATTTTTGAAAAATATAAATCAATTAGATATTTTTATTTTGATTGAATTAATATTGGTAATGAAATTAATGAGATATATATATTTTATATACTTAATAAAATATTTTATATATTTATTCAATAGATATTTTAGTCATAGGGTATGAATAAATTCTATTTGATGTATAAAAACCTATTTTTTAAAGGGTAATTTTACACCTTTGAATGGAAAACCCCTTTTAAATTAATATTTTGACACATTAATAATTTTTATATAACAACATAAACATGTTATTTTAAAGTGGGATATAAAAATTCACATTAGACGAATTTCTAATATTTTTTTGATAACATCAATGTTTTGATGAATAGTAAAAATACACTAAATTTAATGTGAAAGCAACTTTTTTCATCAAAATAATTTATTTGGTTAAATAAAAATATTTTATTATTTTGAAGTATAAATATAATATGTTTTTATAATTTAATATAATGTATTTCATTGTCATTAATTCTACATTGAATCTAGATATAAAAACAATTCAATATTTTGCAATGTTTTTTCTTTTAAAACTGGTTATTTATTTTCAAAAAATGAGATTAATTTTAATTTAATTACTAAAACATCTTTGTTTTAAATTTTGAAAACATTTATTCCATATTTAGAATCAGTGGTCCCAAATTATGTTAATAGATTAATTTAATTTTATTTGACATTATGAATAGTAACTTTATTAATTTTTTATTACCACAGTTAAGGGTAAATTGGGTAATTAAAGGTAAAAATAATACTATAAAATTACCTTAAAACCTGTCAAAAATCATATTGGGTGACTATATTATACCCTTGTCATCTATGGTTAGAAATTTATTCACTTAATGGTCAGCTTTCCATGAATATGACATTAATTTTATTAAAATCAATGAATGTGAAAAAATGTCACACTATCTTTTTATATAAGTATATTTATTCTAATATATGGATAATCAGAGGATAAAATTGACTATAGGTAGTCTCTAAAAATATAAAATAATTAAATATGTCATAAAAATTTATTTATAATTTTTATAAATTAAATAATTACCATTAAGGATGACACAAAAATGAGGTGGAAATTATTTTATTAAAAGAAATATCAAATAAATGATTTGAAAAATATTAGTAGAAATATAATTTGAATTAATTAAGGTTCTAAATGAATTTTATAGGTTATTAAAACAAGTTTTTAGTATATTTAATGCTTATTTTTCAAATTTTTCTTCTGTGTGGATTTTATTTAAAATCAAAGAAATGTTTAGTGTCAAAATTGACACTATTGATATTATATAAAAACAAAATTTTATAAAATTATTTAATAATCATAAAAATATTTAAAAATAACAAAGTGATAATTATATTGTAAGAAATTTCATAAAATATTCATTTATGGTCAATTAAAACAACATAAGTAAATATTTATAACCATTCAATATTTATAATGTTATTACCGAAAATTAAAATGAAAGAGATTAAATAAGGATAAATAAAAATTATAAGGTTTAAAATAAAAGACAAACATGTCTAAAGTTTATTTGTTGAGATAATTTCGACCCATACTCCTAATATATTATAAATAATCCAATTTGGAGCCATTTTAACTTAAAAATTAATTTATATTATTTTAATACTTTGGGGTTTTCCAAAGGTGCCCCTCCCCTCTCTTATAAAAGGGCACCTATTCTTCTCTTTTAATATAACCTCTAAAGGCATTTTTCTCAGACAATACCTGACCATTTAATCTCCCAACATCCCTCACTTCATCCTAGATGCCACACTTTGGGTAGAAATCCATCCTAAGGAAGCCTTTTCTTCAAATCAAAGGAGATACTAAAAAAAAGGTAATAGTTTTATCACCTCTTACAAAATTATTTTCTTCTTCTACTTCAGTTTCTTATGTTGTTTCCATAATAAAGTAATAAATATTGTATATTATACATAATGAGACATTATTATAATTATGGAACAACCTTATACCTCATATTATCCATCCTATGAATAATAATATCAGCATGTGTGCGTACGTACGTCTTACCGTCTCCACACCGTGGTGTAATTTTTCATTCAATAATAATTTATTTTTATGGGTATAATGATGCATATAATGGATGTAAATAATGAATATAACCTGATAATTATTCTGTATAATTAATATACCATCCAATTCCATTCCATTTAACCATTAAGGTAATGATATCGTCGCTCGTGCATACGTACGACCTACCGTCTCCACGATGCAATGTGATTAATTTAACATGATCTTCATTAAACCACGATTATATAAATGAATGTAATGAATAAATATGATATATATTATAATTATATCATTCTTTAAATGATATAACTATAACATAAGAAGTGGAACATGAACGTATCTGAAAAAACTTGCATAAGAACATAAAGCAGTTAATATCCGAATAACGAGTGACCATAAAGTGTTACTATAAAATAGATGATAATATAATCATATATGATATCATAAAAATTATTATGATTCTGTAATAAGTCAATAACATTATTTTAATAATTATATAGTATTTTGAAATACATACGAAGTATATCAAACCTGAGGTAATGGATAATTTCACAATCTCATTATTATTTGAGACTGTTTATACGTAAGTATTTACTGGGGTATATTTATCATCCACAACCATGTTTCCTAAATATGTAATATTAAACTTCTAAAATTTTTTAAATAAATTTTACCCATTGGTAAATTTTTATTAAATGATATGAAAGTAATATTTTCATGTTTTTTTATACGAGGTACTTTTTTTTTACTTTTCTGAAAAAAGTATGAGAAGAATGTTTTTTTAACTTATACGACACATAAGTATTTTTATGACTTCATAACACCTTATTTAAATGAATCTTAATTTACATGATTTTAAGTTTATTTTCAAATAAATTCTTTTCTTTTAAAATTACATGTCATTTTGATAAAAGAAGATGTTTTTGAAGAAGAAAGGATATTTTTCTCAAGAATAAAGTTCAAGTGTTTTATCAAAATTATTTTTCATCTAAGATAGAGCTCATTAAATAGGGTTATGTTTCTATAACTATTATTACTATGATTTGATTGTGTTAATTATTTAATTATATTTTATATGGATTATGTTAATGATGGAATGATATTTTATATGGATTATGTTATGAGGGAATGATGTTTAAGAAACCCATTTTATTTATTGGGTTATTACATGATGAATGATTTAAGTTTTTGTGGAATATGTAAGAATGATTTAATTATGAGATGGGTGGGACCTATATCTCCCTCCAATGTATTGGGTAAAGATTTATATCTCATGAGATAGACATGACTGGATTGATAAGTAAATCTGGTTCAGTAATACATGACTGGAACAGAAAGTAAACCCAGTTTAGTAATGGATGTTGTCCGCTATGATGGTATTCGCAATGAGCCCTGACTAATATGAAATGATTTTCTATGCTTACGTGTATTCCAAAAAACTTAATGTCTTATGTTATTACTTTGGGTATTATTTCCATTAATCCTTATAAACTTTTATCCCATGACATGATATCATGATCTTTCATATGCATGATAAGAATTCCAAATGTTATATTCTTATGTATTATAATAGTGATATGATTGATATTTCCCTTGTTTACCCTTACTAAGAATTAGAGCTCACCCTTTCATATGTTTCTTTTCCTTGGGCCATGATGAAGGGTATTTAGTAAGATATGTCAAAAAGGAGTCTATTTATGAAGAAATAAGCGAGAGATAATGTAGATGTTTTATGAACCAGTTGTTTATGTTTCATAATTTCTAAAGACACTATAACTATATGGTCCTGTCATGTATTTATTATATTTTGTAATTAATATACTTCAATTTTGATGTAATATCAATTTATATAAATTATGGTACGTTATAGTTGGTATCAGAGGAAAGGTATAGTTAACCTTTGGAAACTAGGATGAGAAAACCTTAGTAAGAACCCTAAAGATAAGTCTATGTATAGGTTAAAATCCAAGTGTTTTAAAAATGACTCTGAATAACCTAGGATAAAACCTGAAGTGAACTTAATTGAAATTTTATTCTTGATTATGTGGTTTTCTCGTTATGATTAGTGTTGCTCACACTATGCTTCTTGGTTTTAGTCAATGGCTTGAACCTAAAGGAACCGCGTTAATGCTAAATGCAACAGGAAATGCAATGATTGTCCCCCCTGAGCAACCAAATATTATGGGATTTGGAATGAAAAATATTATATCCATGCTCATACAGGTTTCTCAAGCTATGAATCATGCAGGACTTCCAAACGAGCAAAGGAGGGAGACAAATTCAGTTGAGTCCTTCATGAGGCAGTGTCCACCTTTATTCAGCGAGGTCTTTTGATCTATTAGTGGATGAACAATGGATCAGTAGCACTCAGAAGATATTTTCAGTTCTACAATGTTTTTAACATGATAAATTCATCTTATCAGTCTATCATATGGAAGGTGAAGCTTATCAGTGGTAGGATCTTATAAAAAATACGAAGAAAAGAGATGAAATTGAGTCCATGGAATGGGATGAGTTCAAGAAATTATTTTTCAATAAGTATTTTCCTCATATTATTAAACCAAATATGGAGAAGAAATTTCTTGAACTTGAGAAAAAGGATGATGAATCCATTGGTACCTACAATGCAAATTTTACAGGACTTCCAAGGTACTTTTATAGTATTATTATCTAACCAAAGAGTAAAATTGATCGATTTTTAGTGGATTAAAACCATGTATTTGAAGGGAATTAGCCATAAGGGAATTTAATAGCTATGAGGAAATCGTTCAATGTGATCTAAAGGCTGTGATGTAGATTGGAATAACCCATCAGTTATATGGGTATGATAAGAAAAAAGAAAAATGGGATTCAATGGAAAATATAAAGACCACACTGAAAAAAAGATGATATTTTCCTTATGCACAAAGTGTGGAGAGAAACATTGAGGAAATTTTCTTAAAGGGAATAGTAAATTTTTTAAGTGTAGAAAAGAAGGTTATTGGGAAGTTGAATGCAGAATTGATGGGAAAAAGATTTAAAATGATTCGAATATAGAAAAGGCTACACATAATTCATCTCCCACACTTCAATGCTACATGTGCAAGGAAATAGAGAATTATGACAATCAATTCCCTAATCCAAGGGATATTGATGATGATTGACATCAGAAAACTCTTAAGACTGAAGAAAAAGGAAAGGCACATGCAATCACTATCGGTGATGTGGAGTACGATAATGAAGTGGTGAAAGGTACACTTACCATCAACTTTAAAGTAGCAAATGTTTTATTTGATTATGGATACACCCAATCTTTTATATCTGAAGAATTTTCTAAGGGTATCGTTGTATTACCTAAACAATTAGATGTTGACACTACGGGAAAAATTTATATTTGTGACGGGTTATTTACGATGGGTCAAGGGCTTGTCGTAAATAAGCAGTCGGAAGGGGTTAATTACGACAGACCCATTTGCCCCGTCGTAATTAATAGGAATTTGCAACGGGGGTAAAGACTCATCGCAAAAGGTTTGTCGCCAAATGCGCGCCAAACTATGGGCACATGTATTTGCGATGGGTTCTTATTCCCGTTACAAATGCCCAACAATGATTTTTAGTATTTACGACTGGATACTTGTCCCACCACAAATAGTATATCGGTAGGTACCCATTTATGATGAGTATAACGACCCTTAGTTTACATACATGGTTATTACTTCAGAATTGAAGCATACTTATTACAACATATAACAAAACCATGATAGGACCGTATAAGTATAGTGTCTTTAGAAACTGGGAAACATAAACAAATGGTTCATAAATTATCTACATTGTCTCCCATTTATTTCATCATATCTAGAGTCCCTTTTGGAATATCCTACTAAATACCCTTATTTCTGACCTGGGGAAACGAAAACATACATAAGGGTGATCTCAAATGCTCAGTAAAGGTAAATAAAAGAAATATCAATCATATCATATTCATAAGAACATAACATTTTGAAAATCTTAACCTGCAAAAGAGATCATAATATCATAACATGGGATAAATCATAGTAGTGAAATGTAATCTGAATAATCATAACTTAAAACATGAAACTTTGTGGCATACACATATAATCATAGAAAATCATTTCATATTAGTCAATGCTCATTTCCAAGACCATCATAGCAGACAAAGTCCATTACTGAACCGAGTTCACTCCTCGTTCCAGTCCTGTATCACTGAACTAGATTAACTTGCCATTCCAGCCATGTCTATCACATAAGATATTAATCTTTACCCAATTATTTGGAGGGAGATATAGGTCCCACCCATCTCATAATTAAACCATTCTTATGTGTGACACAAAATGATAAATCATAGCATAACCCATGTAATAAAAATGGGATTCTTAAACATCATGCCATCATAACATAATCCATATAAGATAAAAGGACCTCATAAAATTAATTCCATCATAACATAATCAAATCAATGTAAAAATAGGGATAGAAAAAGAACCCTATATTATCTTAGATGGAAAATAATTTTGATAAAACACTTGAACTCCATTCTTGAGGAAAATATCCTTTCTACTTCAAAAACATTCTTCCTTTCTTAACATGTCATACAATTTTAAACTAAAAGAAGTTGATTAAAAATAAACTTGAAAACTTGTAAATTAAGCTTCATGGAAATAATTTTCTATGAAATCATAAAAATACATTCATGCCATATAAGTTAAAAAAAACATTCTTCTCGTACTTTGGCCGGAAAAGTAAAAAAGTACCTCGCACTAAAAATGACAAAAGATTCATTTCATATATTTTACTAAAAACTCACCAATGGGTAAAATTGAATTTAAAAAACTGAAGGAGGATAGAAATAATATTACATATTGAGGAAACATGGATGTGGATGATAAATATTCCCCAGTAAATTCTGAAGTATAAACAATCTCGGATAAAAATGAGATTGTGAGATTTTCCCTTACCTTAGGTCCGATTTTCTTTGTACGTATCCAAAACTACTATATAATGATTTAAATAATGTCATTGACTTATTATAGAATCATATTCCTTTTTATGATATCATATATGGCCATAATCTTATCTTCTTATTAGTAATATTTCATGGGTACTTGTTATTCGGGTGTTCATTGCTTTATGTTCTTATGCATGTTTTGTCGAATAAATTCTTATTCTTCTTTTTAGGTAATAGATACCTCATTTTCAGAATGGTATTAGTGTAATATATATCACCTTTGAAATCCATAGAGCATTCTTTCAACATGTCTTCTAGAGTTTGAATTGTTCTCTCAGACTGACCATCTGTCTGAGGATGATAAGCAGGGCTGAAACTCAACTCTGTATCGAAATTATGTTGAAGACTTTGCCAAAACTTAGAGGTAAACCTTAGATCCCGATCAGATATAATGGAAATTGGTACTCCATGAAATCTTACCACTTCCTTTACATATATCCTGGCAAGCTGATCTAGAGAGAAATCTTCTCTAATAGCAATGAAGTGTGCCGACTTCGTAAGGCGATTAACTATGACCCAGATAGCATTATTGCCTTTGGATGTTTTAGGAAGTCCGGTGACAAAGTCCATAGTAATGTTTTCACATTTCCATTCAGGTACGGGTAATGGTTGTAACATCCCCTTAGTCTTCGGTCTCTCAGCTTTAACATGCTGACAAACCAAACATCGAGAGACATATTCAGCAACATCTCTTTTCATGCCATCCTACCAGAAGTACTCTTTCAGGTCCCTATACATCTTCGTGCTTCCAGGATGAATAGTGAATGAAGAAATATGAGGCTCATCAAGCAGCTCCTTCTTTAATTCCGGGATGGGAGGAACACAAACCCGATTCCTGAACTATATTATCTCATCACAATCAAGGTTGAATTCAGGGAAATTTCTCACCTTCTTTTGTAACTCTACATCTTCTTTTTGTGACTCTCTAATCCTCACATGTATATATGGTAGAATATTCATTTGAGAAAGATAAGATTTTTTCCCTTCCATTATAATTCCAAGATCCATCCTTTGTAAATCTATAAATATTAGATCTTTTGTGATCCTCATCATGGATAATCTAGCATGGTCTTGTCGGCTTAATGCATCTTCCACCTTGTTTTCTTTCCCAGGGTGATAATGAATTGAGTATTAGTAGTCCTTAATCAACTCCAACCATCTTCTTTGGTGCATATTCAGCTCCTTTTGTGTGAAAATAAACTTTAAACTTTTATGATCAGTATAAATATCACACCTTTAACCATAAAGATAATGCCTCCATATTTTTAATGCAAAGATTACCGCGGCTAACTCCAAATCATGAGTTGGGTAATTTTTCTCATGGATTTTCAATTGTCGTGAGGTATAATCTATCACCATATCATTTTTCATGAGAACAAACCCCAATACCTTATTGGATGCATCACTGTAGATCACAAACCTTTCTCTACTACACGACAGTGTGAGCACAGGTGCACTAGATAACCTTCGTTTTAACTCTTTGAAATTCTCTTCACACTCCTCCGTCCACATGAACTTAACTCTTTTTTGAGTCAACCTGGTGATTGGATTATATAACCTTGAAAAATCTTTCACAAAACGTCGATAATATCCATCCAGACCAAGAAAATTTTGGATCTCGGTTACTGTCGTTGGTCTCGACCATCTTTCAATAACCTCTGTTTTTGCTGGATCCACAGATATCCCCTCTTTTGAGATTATGTGACCCATAAATGAAACTTTTTGAAGCCAAAATTCACACTTGGTAAATTTGGCATAAATCTTATCCTTTATTAGGGTCTTTAATACAATTCTCAAGTGATCTTCATGTTCTTCCTTGATCTTTGAATAGACAAGAATATCGTCTATAAAGACTACCAAAAACTGATCAATATTGTCTCTAAAGACTCTATTCATCAGATCCATGAAGATATCAGGGGAATTAGTAAGACTAAATGGAATCACTATAAATTCATAGTGTCCATACCATGTACGAAAAGCCATCTTTGATATATCCTCCTTTTTAACCCTTAATTGATGATACCCTGAATGAAGATCAATATTGGAAAAGTATTGAGCTCCGCATAGTTGGTCAAATAAGTCATCAATGCATGGGAGAGGATATTTTTTCTTAATAGTGATCTTGTTAATTTCTCCATAATCAATATAGAGTCTCATTGATCCATCTTTTTTCATAACAAACAAAATAGGTGCTCCCCAAGGTGATGCACTAGGGCGTATGAATCATTTATCAAGATTCTCTTGGAGTTGCTTCTTGAATTCCTGTAACTCAATTGGGGCCATTATATATAGTTTCTTTGAAATAGGTATAGAACCTGGTATGAGTTCTATTGAAAACTCAACTTCACGATTTGGTGGAAGACCTGGCAATTTCTTCTGGAAAGACATCATCAAACTCCCGTACAGTGGGCATATTCATAATCGTGAGTTTCTCTCCAACCATTTGAGATAAATAACCTTCATTTATTGGAATCAAGACCCATAAGATGGAAGAAATTTCCACTAGAAGGTTATATTCATCCTTACATAGATAGATGATAGTAGATTGATCTGAAATATTAAATGAGATTTCCCTTCTTTGGAAATTGATATAAGATCCATATAAAGAAATCCAATCCATGCAAAGAATCACAAAAAATTCCACTATAGGAAGGATCACAAGATTTTCAGGAAGCACTTTCCCACAAACTTAAATCAGAGAATAATTGTAAACTTTTGATGCGACTGTTGTGCCATTAGGGGTTTTCACAGCTAACTCAATATCTAACTACTGAGGTAATATGGCGATACCCTTAGAAAATTCTTCAGAAATAAAAGAGTGGGTGAATCCAAAATCAAATAAAACATTTTCTACTTTTGAGTGGATGGTAAGTGTACCTTTCACCACTTCATTATCATACTCCAAATCACTGATAGAAATTGCATGTGACTTTCATTTTTCTTTGGCCTTAAGAGTTTGTTGACGTCAATCATCATCAACAACCCTTGGATTAGGGCATTGATTGGCATAATGCCCCATTTCCTTGAACTTGAAACATTGAAGTGTAAGAGGTGCATTTTGTGTATCCCTTTCTTTTTTCGCATCGTTAGATATCTTCTTCCCATTATTTCGACATTCCACTGCCCGATGACCTTCTTTTCCACACTTAAAACATTTAATTGTCCCTTTAAGACAATTCCCTTCATGTTTCTTTCCACACTTTGAGCATAAGGGAAAATTCATCTTCTTTTCAGTGTGGTCTTTAGATTTTCCTTTGAATTTTATTTTCCTCTTCTTATTAAACCCATATGATTGATGGGTTACTGCAATCTTTATCTCAACCTTGAGAGCACATCGAACAATTTCCTCATAGCTATTAAAGTCCCTTATGGATAACGCCCTTCAAAGACTTGGTTTTAAGCCACTAAAGAATCGATCGATTTTACTCTTAGGTTGGATAATAATTCTAGAAGCGTACCTTGTAAGTATTGTAAAATTTGCTTCTTAGGTACTAACATATTTATCATCCTTTTGCTTCAGTTCATGAAACTCCGTCTCCATCTTTGTTCAAAGAATATGAGGGAAGTACTTATTGAAAAATAAGTTCTTGAACTCGTCCCATTCAATGGACTCAATTTCATTTCTTTTCCTCATATTCTTAATAAGATTCTACCATTGATTAGCTTCACCTTCCAAATGATATACTGCTAAGATGACTTTATCATGTTCAGAACATTTTAGAACTAAAAATATCTTTTTAGTGGTACTGATCCATTGTTCAGCCACTAATGGATCAAAAGACCCACTGAATGAAGGTGGACAATTCCTCATGAAGGATTCAAAAGAATGTTTCTCCTTCCTTTGCTCATTTGGAAGTTCAGCATGCTTCATAGCTTGAGAAAGTTGTGTGAGAATGGCTACAATATTTTCAATTCCAGCCCCCATAACATTTGGTTGCTCAGGGGGACAATCATTGCATTGCCCGTCGCATTCAGTATTAACACAGTTCCTTCAGGTTCCAGCCATTGACTAAAACCAAGAAGCATAGTGTGAGAAACACTAATCATAATAGGAAAACCACATAATACAGAATAAAATTTCACACTTTAGGTCTTATCATAGGTTTTTCAGGTCCATTTATAAAACACTAATATTGTGTTCTATGTTTAGACATATCATTAGAGTTCTTACTAAGGCTTTCACATCCTAGTTTCCAAAGGTTGACTATACCTTTCCTCTGATACCAACTATAACGACCTGTACTTTACATACATGGTTATTACTTCAGAATTGAAGCATACTTATTCCAACATATAACAAAATGATGATAGGACCGTATAGGTATAGTATATTTAGAAACTGGAAAAAATAAACAACTGGTTCATAAATCATCTACATTGTCTCCCATTTATTTCATCATATCTAGAGTCCCTTTTGGCATATCCTACTTAATACCCTTCTTCCTGACCTGGGGAAAATAAAACATACAAAAGGGTGAGCTCAAATGATCAGTAAGGGTAAACAAAATAAATATCAATCATATCATTTTCATAATAACATAACATTTTGAAAATCTTAACCTGAAAAAGAGATCATAATATCATAACATGGGATAAATCACAGAAGTGAAATGTAATCCCAATAATTATAACTTAAAACATGAAACTTTGTGTCATATAGACATAATCATAGAAAATCATTTCATATTGGTCAAGGCTCATTTCCAAGACCATCATAGTGGACAAAGTCCATTACTGAACTGAGTTCACTCCTCGTTCCAGTCTTGTATCACTAAACCAGATTAACTTGTCATTCCAGCCATATCTATCTCATGAGATATAAATCTTTACCCAATGAATTAGAGGGAGATATAGGTCCCACACATATCATAATGAAACCATTCTTATATGTGCCACAAAATCATAAATCATAGAATAAACCATGTAATAAAAATGGGATTATTAAACATCATGCCATCATAAAATAATCCATATAAGATAAAAGGACATCATAAAATTAATTCCATCATAACATAATCAAATCAATGTAAAAATACGGATAGAAACAGAATCCTATATTATCTTAGATGGAAAATAATTTTGATAAAACACTTGAACACCATTCTTGAGGAAAATATCATTTCTACTTCAAAAAAATTCTTCCTTTCTTAACATGTCATACAATTCTAAAATAAAAGAAGTTGATTAAAAATAAACTTGAAATTTTTTAAATGAATCTTCATGGAAATAATGTTCTATGAAATCATAAAAATCCATTCATGTCGTATAAGTTAAAAAAACATTCTTCTCGTACTTTGACTGGAAAAGTCATAAAGTACCTCGTACTAAAAACGACAAAAGATTCCTTTCATATCTTTTAATAACAACTCACCAATGGGTAAAATTAGATTTAAAAAATTGTAGAGGGATAGAAATAATATTACATATTGAGGAAACATGGATGTGGATGATAAATATTCCCCAGTAAATTCTGAAGTATAAACAATCTCGGATAAAAATGAGATTGCGAGATTTTCCCTTACCTTAGGTCCGATTTTCTTTGTACGTATCCAAAACTACTATATAATGATTTAAATAATGTCATTGACTTATTATAGAATCATATTCCTTTTTATGATATCATATATGGCCATAATCTTATCTTCTTATTAGTAATATTTCATTGCTACTTGTTATTTGGGTGTTCATTGCTTTATGTTCTTATGCATGTTTTGTCGAATAAATTATTATTCTTCTTTTTAGGTTATAGATACCTCATTTTCAGAATCTTATTAGTGAAATATATATCATATTTATTCATTAAATTCATTTATATAATCATTATTAAATGAATATCATGTAGAACGAGTCCCATCACATCGTGGAGATGGTAGGCCGTACGTACGCATGAGCGATGATATCATTCCCATGATCATGGAATTGTATTGAAGTGTATGTATACTATTTCAGAATCAATATCACTTTACAATAATCATATATAGTTATTCTTTACACCATTATACCCATCCAAGTAAGGTGGTGGTGGAAAACAGATTACACCACGGCGTGGAGATGGTATTTCGTACGTACGCACGCACGGTGATTTCGTTTACCGTAGGATGGATAGAAGGATAAATAGGGTTGTTTCATATTTATGATAACATATCAGTATATGAGTGATAATGATGTCATTAATTCATAATGAAACAACAAAAGAAGTGGAAGTAGTAAAAGAAGTAAATTTGAAAGAATCGGTAATGGATATTACCTCTTCTTAGACACGCCACTTTGAAACCTCCTCTTAGGGAACTAAAAATTGGTCTTTGAAGAAGACCAGGACCTCTAGTATGTTTCTAGGGAAGTTGAGAAGGGAAATGGGTAGGGGTTGGCCGAGCTTGAAGGCTCAAAATGGTGTGAGGAGGAAAGGGAGGAGGTGCCCTTTTATAAGGGAGGAGAGGGGCACCTTAGGAAAAACTTAAAATATTATTTTATAATAAAGTCATATTCGGTTTATAATAGCTTCAAATTGATTTATTTCGAAGATAAAGTGGGGATGGGTCAAAATACTCTCAACCAATAGGTGTTAGACAGGTTTAGGTCACTATTTTAACCTTATCATTTATATTTAACTCTAAGTTAAATAATTTAACTTTTACCGTGTCTTCTTGTTTTCTTAAACTATATGGTTAATAAACATACTATAACAAGCCAAAAGAACCCCAAGTTGCTCATTATTAATATATATAACTTTATATAAGTCATTTGTCTGAACCTTAGATTTTTAGTAATATAATAACAATTAATAATATAATTTGTTTAAAAAACTATTTTATGTCAATTTTGACACTATTTGGTAATTGATTTTTGTGAAAATCATAACAACATGATTTGTTCAAAAAAAGTTATTTGAATCAATAATAACATGTCATATTAACCTAGAAAATTAGTAGAATTCATAAAAAGTCTCAAATTACATTTATTTGGGTATTTATAACATCAATTTTGTTAATATTTCATTAATAAGGTAATTACTGCATCATCATTGTGTCATAAATAAATTAAATTATTTAATGTCTAAAAATTATAAATAAAATACCATTATGTAGGAAATATTTTCATACTTCAAATGAATATTTATAGTCGAAATTATATTATGTATAACCCTACATTAAAAATGTTTTTATTTATTAAACTTTGATTTTAACTATTTTAACACTTCTTTAAATAAAATAATAATATATATCCCAATCCATTCCAAGTGGATCTAAATGGTCATATTTTATTCCTAAGGTTGTTTTTGGTCGAATTAAACTTATCCAATAGAATTAAGACATGTGTTAGGGTAATAATAATATCATTTTTACCCTTAGTTATCCTATTTACTTTTAACCGAGGTAAATAAAAGTAAAAAGTTACTATTTACCAAAAATTATTTTTATATGATCCACATTTTACTCCTTGATATTAACCGTGTCTCTCGGATTTTCGAAATTCCACTCACAGAAGCGTTAAAATTAAGTTTTATGTAAATTTTCAAATTCTCCCAGGAGGTGGGTAAAAGACGGTGAAAAGTTCAATAAAATTTTTATATATCTAAAATTATTATAAAATGACTCCAATGAATTTCATTGAACTTATATAGGCATTATGTATAAATTTTGACCTAAAATAAATTTAAATAAAATAAATAATTATTTAAATAAATAGTTGGTTTTTAAATAGTAACCCAGTGTTTTCACTATTCATCAAAAATTGAAAGTTTTCAGAAAAATACCAAAATTTCACCCTAGGCTAATTTCGATATTCCGAATCAAAAAATGAAGTCCATTTTGAAAGATAAAATTTATAAAATTTCCAAAAGTGGGAATTACTATTCATAACTGCTAGTTTATATAATATTTTAATTGCATATCGTTGTTTAGTGAAACTCAGTATTGCATACAACACACACCATCATGGAAGGTCGCGATTGTGTGTAAAGCAAGCCAAGCTAGTGTTTTGTGTAATGATAGATTCCTTTGATGTTGCGTATAACATAGGACATAAATATATATATATACTTCTCATAAAATATCAGGGTGTTACAATGAGACTTGTCGAAAATATTTTTTCCCGACTAACTGTAATTAATGCTGGTTGCGGACATTTGTGACGGGACCCGTCGCAAAAAAGCACGTTGCAAATACTCTAACCTATATATACCTCCATTTGTTTTCCTCTCATTCTATTTCTTTCACAACTAATTTCACTATCACATCATAAAATATTTATCTTCTAAAACTTTTCATAGTTTAAACTTTTAAATCAGAGCGCAATCTGCGGTTTTTAAACTCCGAATGCTTCAGTTTCAAAGTATTTATCTATTATTTTGTTTAGTTAATTTAATTTAATTTAATTTATTTATAATTTTTGTTAGTTAGATGCAATTGAATTAAATTAGAATTAGATATTTATTTCAGTATTTATTTTTATGAATAATTATGTACAAGTGTTTAGTAAAAATAATTAGTAATAATTAGTAATAAATTGTAACAATTAGTAATAAATTTTTATAATTTGTAATAAATTTTAATAATTGGTAATAAAATTTAATAATTTGTATTAAATTAAAATAATTTGTAATAATTTGTAATAATTAGTAAAAAATTGTAATAATTATTAATAAATTGAAATAATTATTAAAAAATTGTAATAATTAGGATTAATTAGTAGCAATTAGGATTAATTAGTAACAATTAGGATTAATTAGTATTAATTAGGATTAATAAGTAATAATTAGGATTAATTAGTAATAATTAGGATTAATTAGTAATAAATTTTAATAATTAGTAATAAATTGCAATAAATTGCAATAAATTGTAATAATTTTTAATAATTTGTAATATTTTCTAATAAATTTAAAGAAATTGTAATAAATTGAAATAATTTGTAATAAATTGTAATAATCTATAATTACTTGTAATAAATTGTAATAAATTGTAATAATTTGTAATAATTTCTAATAATTTGTAATAATTTGTAATAATTAGTAATAAATTGTAAATATTAGTAATAAATTGTAAAAATTAGTAAAAATTAGTAAAAATTAGTAATAAATTGTAATAATTAGTAATAAATTGTTATAATTAGTAATAAATTCTAATAATTAGTAATAAATTGTAATAATTTGTAAGAAATTGTAATAATTTGTAATAAATTTTATAAATTCATAATAAATTGTAATAAATTGTAATAATTAGTAATAAATTGTAATAAATTGTAATAAATTGTAATAAATTGTAATAATTAGTAATAATTTGTAATAATTTGTAATAATTAGTAATAATTAGTAATAATTTGTAACAATTTTGAATAATTTGTAATAATTAGAAATAATTAGAAATAATTTGTATTAGTAAGTATTAATTAGTACTAGTTAGTATTAGTTAATAATAAATAGTAATAATTATTAATAAATAGTAATAATTAGTAATAAATTGTCATAATTAGTAATAATTTGTAATAATTAGTAATAATTAGTAATAATTTATAATAATTTGTAATAATTTGTAATAATTAGTAATAATTAGTAATAATTTATAATAATTTGTAATAATTTGTAATAATTTGTAATAATTAGTAATAATTAATAATACTTAGTAATAATTAGAAATAATTCGGAATATTTATTTATAATTAGTAATAAATTGTAATAATTTGAAATAATTAGAAATTGTTAGAGATAATTTATATTAATTAGTATTAATTAGTAATAAATTGTATTAATTTGCAATAATTAGTAATAAATTGTAATCATTAGTAATAAATTGTAATAATTAGAAATAAAATTTAATAATTAGTAATAATTAAGATTAATTAGTAATAATTAGGATTAATTAGTAATAAATTGTATTAATTAGCAATAAATTGTAATAATTTGTAATAAATTGTAATAATTAGTAATAATTAGTAATAAGTAGTAATAATTAGTAATAAGTAGTAATAATTAGTTAAATTTAGGATTAATTAGTAATAATTATAAATTATTAGTAATAATTAGGATTAATTGGTAATAATTAGGATTAATTTGTAATAATTAGGAATAATTAGTAATAATTATTAATGATTAGGAAGAATTATTAATAATTAGTTACAATTAGAATTGATTAAGATAAATTAGGATTAATTAGTAACAATTAGTAATAATAATAATAATTAGTAACAATTAGTAACAACTATTATTAATTAGTAACAATTAGTAACAATTAGTAATAATTTCTAACAATTAGTAACAATTAATAACAATTAGTTACAATTAGTAATAATTAGTAGAAATTATGATTAATTGGTAATAATTATGACTAATTAGTAATATTTGGAATTTATTAGTAATAAATTGGAATAAATTCGAGTACATTGATAAACTGGCATAATTTCCAGTAGATTAGAGGTATTCCTTTTGATCGATGCCTCATATCCTTGAATATTTCTCCCATTGAAATTAGTATAAAAAATATTCTTGGAATTATGTGAGAGTATAGTTTTTATAGTGATTTGAGTCGGAGAAAGTTGCAAGGAGGTGATCTGTCAGAAAAAGAGGCTCTTTTGTCCGACGACTCATCCCCTTGAAACTTTCTTTGACTAAAATCACTATGAAAAGTGTACTCTGGCATATAAATGTCAATTATCTTATGCACAAGCATGGAGAGAAGTGTGTTGAGGCCTCCTTGATCTCCATCCTCATTAAAATGAAAATGGATATTCGTACGTTGGAGCAGAATTTTCATAGTGATTTATTTGTAGAAAGTTGCAAGGGGATGATTCAATGGAAAAAAGTGCTATTGTAAATCCATTAGAAATTATGCCACTGTTAATTAATAATAATTATTACAAAATACCTGTAATTAATAATAATTATTGGTAATTAGTATAAATTTTTATAAATCAGTGTAAATTAGTATAAAAGATTAAAAAATAGTATGAATAATTATAAAATAATAGAAATTATTATAAATTGATAGAGAAGAGAATTTATTTATCTTATCTTTTTTGGATTGTTTTTATCTTATATCTAATTATACAAAATATCAAATTATTTCATATTTTATAGAAAAAAATGGAATAAGGAAGTCGATAATAGTCATTATTAGATAATCATGCTTGGATAAATCATCACAGTAATCCAAATAGTTCTGGTTTAAATCCTGTATATATTAAGGGTGTTTAAGCTTTCTTATCATTTGCATCATCATAACCAAAAATTTTTCTAGAAGGGACAATTAAGTGGCCTTTTAAAAAATGTGCTATGAGGATGTATGACACATTTGAAAATGTTGGCATCCATTTATTGCAATTTTGTTTTCAACCAAATTATGTTTTTTGTTATCAATATGGTGAACATAGTTCTAGAGAAGATACTAATATTTTGATTCTAGATCTAGCATGGTTTTAAAATTTTGTACATGATGTGGCTAGTCAGTCTTTTCAACTAACTGAAACTTAGGATGATATTGATTCAACTCTTGAATTGGAACCATATCATTTATATGAGTTATTTAGGTCCAAAAAGGATGCCTTATATCTTGGTTTGAAGGTAATAAAGTTTAAAGAAGTTGAAAAATTTATGGCTATTAAATAAGATAATATAATGCCAAATAGTTGTTTTGATCAGATATTATATTTGTTAAAAACATTATGTCACGACCTGCCTTTACCAAGATGAGGGAATAGACAGCAAATTGTCAGACCCTTCCATTCTCAAGTTTAAGGAGATATAATGACCCCTGAGTTCCTCCTTCAATAAGCCCCGAAGTTGCTACTAGCACCAAGAGTATAGAATCACATGTAATATGAAAGGCATTACCCTTTTTATTTAGTAGGATTGGGAGATATGATGGTAAAAACCCAAATAACTCTGATAATGAAGGTTAAAAGTAAATAAAAAACTCATTCCCATATGCGTTTTCAATGATAAACCCATAAAAGTATATGAAAAATCCAAAGGGAAAGTAACAAAAGAAAGAAAACAACAATGAAAACGGCCCCGACATCCAAGATAGTACGATCCTGCATGTTCCCTAAAGTCCTCCTGGAAACTTGAAAGTAGTTTTATATATGTAGGGTGAGAATACAGGTATACTTAGTAGAGAAAACCAAAATCTCGCGTGCACAAGTGGGGAGATATTCTAATGTCCCGAGAGAAAAAGGAGATAACCGAAGCACTAAGTAAGGAAACTATCCACCCAACCTCACCAAGGCACACTCTCCAAATAACGCAAGTAAGGTAAAATAATAGTAATATCACATCATTTTTTTCGTACCCTGCACCACTTTCCCACTGGTTATTGAAGTCATCCTACGCTTCAGACCTCCTCCACCATTTTCACGGCAGTCCCACTACCGCCCCAACAAAAACCTTATGGGAAACCATAACCACGTATCCTACCGAAAACACCTAGGCCAATAAATCCATACATAACCATGCCTAAAAAAACTTGGTCTAAAACAACCATACCTAACCATGCCCATAGACACCTGGATGAGAACAACCACCGCCACACCTGAAGACATTTGAGCCTCATCCCGAAGAATCTTGGGAAATAAACTCACCCACCCACACACTTGGTACAACCATCTTAACCACCCAGCAAGAAGAATCTTGAGCTATAATGGACCTCAGGTTGTCACAGCCTGCTCAAAGAGTCTTGGGATACTAAGGAGAGGGAGCAGAAAAGGAGGTAATGACTAGCCACTCCTAGGAGTGTTGAAAAAAAAACCCTCCCCCCTGAAATGGGGGTGTTCGGCATGAGGGTCTCAACATGTGTGGGTGTGAATATGAGACACAAGAACTAAATTTATACACATAGGTAGTCAAGAAATCATCCCAACCTAAGGGTTCTGAAAACAACCTATACACAAAGACTCTCGTTACTATTCATTCACACAAAATCACAATAACTACAACCACAACACAACATATTCATGGGAAACAATTCCACATTAAACCCTTTTTTTATCATATTCAAGTGATTCCATTTAAATAAATCTTTACTAACGGGAAACTAACAGGCATATCCACAAGACAAGGAAGGAAAAATAGCCATGTAGTAATTTAAGCATTCACAGCTGGTTCTCTTGTAAAGTCGCAACAACAAAAGGGATGTGTGAGATCCCTATAAGTATTAGAACCAAGACAAGACCCATCGTACGACCCCACAAGGCCCCTAAAACCACAACCCATAAACTTCACAATAGTGGATCCCATCCCCATCTATGTCACCCCTCAAGCATCGAGCAGAACAACCATACACATCACTAGAACAGAGAAAGAGAGTTTTCAGATTTAATAACAACATTCATTTAGTTATGTCTTTCCATTTGGTTAATCGGGGTGACCAAACAAGGATTCTTATTCATTGGTCATTCATTTAAATCAGCTGAGTTTACGTGGTTAACCAGTTTCATGTTACGACCATTCAATCATCACAAAAGACTGGGGTTCATTAGTGTTCAAGAGAGGACCACCAATGGCCATGATTTTTAGTGGACACAAGCCCATAAAATTCACACCATATAATGGAAGATAAAAGAATACAGAAGCATCATCATCAAAAAACCCCTTCATTCTTTAAAAACCATTTACTATCTCTTCCAAGGTTTGGATTCACCGATGTCCCGAGGTAACATCATCATACCCACCTCGTACTATACACATCAGATGGAGAAGAAGGAAAAACCCTACCTGGATAATCAAAGATCAAATTTTTCGTCTTCACGCCAAGAACTGGGGATGCATGACTTGCATGGGAGGAACTCCAAGGACTCCAAGAGTGAGTGGAAAAGGCTCCAGCATGGGTGCACAACTAGCCTCGGGAAGAGGGACTCCAAGGCACCAAGGAAAGGAAAAGAGACCATCCAATAAGAAGAAATAAACACTATGCGATAAAAGGAGAGATCCTAGAGTTATGGGATATGAAATATTGAATGGATTTAAAGGTGGATTGTGGTTTCTCCACATGGTTGGGTGATTACATAGGATGGAATTAATTTTTATTTAATAATTCTCCTTTAAGAGGTGGTGACAATGACTCTAAGGTAAAGGGTTTCCTTTAAATGGAGAAAAACCATGTAAAAGGGGAGAAGGTAAAAATTACAGGAAGAAGGGGTGACACCGAGAAAAAAGCCACATGTTTTGGTAAGTTAAGGGTTTCCCGACTCTTGAGGGATTTTAGATATCATTTATGGAATTTAAATGGATTTGAAAGGGGTATTAATATAATTTTACGTCAAAAGATACGTTGTGACAGTGGAGCTAGAAAAAGTTGTAAACTAAAAAAAATAGAGGGTGGGACACCGTTTGGTGGACACTATAACAGTGCCACCATTTTGGTGGAACACTGAAAGCGGTGCCACCAATTCAGTGTGTGACTGCTATGGTACCACCATCACGGTTCCCCTAGTTTGGTGGATCACTATAAGAGATGCCACTTTTTCAGTGTGCGATAGTGACAGTGTAACTGCTATGGTGCCATCGTCACGGTGCCACTGCCATGGTGCCACTGTCACGGTGCCGCTGTGACTGGTGCCACCGTCACAATGCCGCTGTGACCAGTGCCATAATTTTGGTGGAACTGAAATTTGGAAAAGTATTGGACTGGGAGGGTCTGGGCCATTACATAAAATACCTCTCAAACTAATCTTGTCCTTGAAAATCAAAACCAAACCCATGGAAAAGAGAGTGGTCCAAACAACCACCTCTCTAGATACCTCACAAGAGTAAAACTCCTTGACATATAGGAACACCTATACCACATATTGATCAACTATAGATGCACTACTGCTCCCCTCACTTAACCAGCCACACAAACATGTAAAGGTCATACCGTCCAGTCATACAAATTAGGTAGTCCCTTCCTCCATGTCAATATACTATCAGCTTTTAGCAGAACTAACTCACCCGCATGGGTTTAATCGCATCAACATTAATGCATCTCGATTAGGGATCAGGTCCTCCCCTACTTAATGTCTAGACTCTTCACACACATTCAGAGAAGAATAGAAACAAACCATCTCATTGTTAACAAGGTCAAGCATTGCATCATAGTCATGAACAAAACAACACAGAACAAATATCAAAATAGATCTAGGTACTGGGTGCACGTCTGCACCTCCCATTCCCAGGTACTCTCCTCGAGGCCACCATGCCTCCATAACACATGAACCAAGGGAATGATTCACCCAAGAAGCACCATCTCTTCATGATCCTTGATCCTCACTAGTCTCTCTATAAATGTCGTGTTGTCCTCGATATCTAGCTTCCCCCAGTCGATGACATGTGAATCATCATGTAGATACCACTGGAGCTGAGACACATGGAAGACGTCGTGCACCCTCAGTAGTGGTGGTGGTAGTGCTAGCTGATAAGCCACTTCATCGACCCTTCGTAACACCTCAAAGGGTCCAACGAAACTGAGACAAAGATTACCACCCCTACCAAACCTTTGTTTCCCACACTAATGGGATACCTTCAAGAACCGGTGGTCCCCAACAAAAAACTCCACGGGTCTCCTCCTATGATTGACATACGACTTATTTCAGTCTTGATCTTCTTTCATCCTCTCTCGTGTAAGTTGAACCTTCTCCGACGTGATCTGAACTACCTCTGGGACAATAACACCTGCTTCCCCGACCTCTGCCCAACACATGGGTGAGAGACATAGTCTCCCATATAAGTCTTCAAATGGAGCCATGCCAATGGCAGAGTGATAGATATTGTTGTAGGAAAAATCTACTAGAGGAAAGTGTCACACCAATGATCCCCCAAATTCCAAAACACATGCCCATAGCATATAATCCAATGTATGGATTGTCTGCTTGGTCTTACCATCTATTTGGGGGTGGAAAGCAGTGCTGAGGCATAGCTGGGTGAAAAAAGCATGTTGCAATCCTCTCCAAACCTGTGAGGTAAACCATGTTTCTTGATCCTAGAATATGGACCTCAGAACTCTATGAAACTACACCACCTCATCCACGTACCTATGTGCTAAGGCATCCACCACACTCGACTCCTTGATTGCTAGGAAGTGATATGATTTCATCAGCTAGTCCACAACTACCCAGATAGCATCACAACCTCCTTGAACCATGGGCAGTCTCGTGACGAAATCCATTGAGATGTCATCCCACTTCCACTCAAGGACATCTAAAGGATGGAACAGGACACCCGGAACACGGTGATCAGCCTTCACCTTCTGACACAGGATGCACTTTTCCACGAACCCTGCCACTGACCGTTTCACCTCGAGCCAGCAAAACTGGATCCTCAAGCCTCGGTTCATTTTGGAAACTCTTGGGTGTCCCTCAGGGGGTGATTTGTGGAACTCACTAAGAACTCTCTCATGCATTTCCACCAAGAAAAATATCTTTCCATGAAACATCATCTGGTTCTGTCAGTCTTTTGACCATCCTTATGGAGCATTACCTTGGCTAACATGATCACGCATCACTTCATCCTCCTAGTCCCTCCAATGAGACTCCTCCACCTGCTGAAACAAAGAGGACTGCACTGTCATCAGGAACAGACAAACCCTGCTATCCTCCACCCTTGCATCCAGGTGTAGAGCATCCAACTCTTCTATATCCTTCCGCAATTTCATGTCCCATTGGGAGAAGATATGCCTCAATATATTGTGATCTGTGAAGAAAAATAAGTGTTCCCTAATGTGGTAATGCTGCCACAACTTTAGTGAGAACAAGACCATTGCAAGCTCCAAATCATGGGTGGCATAGTTACCCTCATGGGGAAGTAACTACCTAGACTCATAAGAGATCACACATGTTTTTGCATTAGTACACATCCCAGACCTTGTCACGAAGAATCACAAAATATCTCACACACCACCCCTTATTATGGAAACATCAGCACTGGGGCACTAACCAACATCCCCTTCAGTTAACTAAATCCTGCCTGGCACTACTCAATCCATAAGAAATCCTAGTCTTTTTTTGTCAAGGCTGTCAAAGGTGATGCAACTTGGGAGAAGTTGGGAAAAAATCTCTGATAGTAACCTGCTTGACCTAGAAAACTACGAACCACTGCCACATTCTTGGGTGATTCCCAAGAAACAACCACTTTGACCTTCAACAGGTCCATTGATATTCCCTGTTTGGACACCACATGTCCAAGAAGTGCACCTATCATGTCTAGAACTTTCACTTGTACAACTTCCCATAGATCTAATGCTGTCAGAGGACCTATAAAACCATACTTAGATGCTTGGCGTGATCCTCCTATAATCTTGATTAGACCAGGATGTCGTCAATAAATATGACTACGAACCGGTATAGATATTTCTAGAAGGCGGAGTTCATGAGACCCATGAACATGGATGGTGCATTTGTAACATCGAACAGAATGACCACAAACTCAAAGTGCCCATATATGCACCTGAAGGTAGTCTTAGAGATCTCACCCTCCTTCAACCTCAACAAGTGATATCCTGACCATAGGTCAATCTTGGAGAACCATCTTTCCCCCTTCAACTGATCAAAAAGGTCATCGATCCTCAGGAGGGTGTAACAGTTCTTGACTATCACCTGGTTCAGCCTCTGGTAGTCTATACACAGCCTGAGACCACTATCTTCCTTCTTTGAGAAAAAGAGTGGATCACCCCATGGTGATGTGCTTGGTAGGAAAAAAAACATCTTCATCAGATCATAAATCTTAATTTGTAACTCCCGCAACTCAGAAGGCACCATCCGATAGGGAGCCATCGGTATCAGATGGGCACCGAGTTTCGAGTCTATCCCAAAATCAACATCACATCGAGGGGGAAGAGTCACTATCTCTCTAGGGATTACATTGAGGAACCCACTAATGATACCCAGGACTCCCAACATCTCTATATCTACTGACTCCACTAATAGCTCAGCTAACAAGTAAAGAAGGGGATATACTCGCTGGATGCCCTCCATGCAACCCCGCTCACCGATGAAAGTCACACATTGTCCGCCCATATCTGAAAACACATCCCTTATTCAGAAGCTGTCGATAAAGGAACACATAGAGAACAACTAGTAGATTCCTAAAATGACATCATACGGCTGCATCTATAACAAAATAAGGTCCCCACTAGACTAATGTATCCCCAACATCATTCTACACCCACGACAAACATAATACAAGATGTTCTGACCTCCAACTGGCGTACTCAAAACTAGGGGCATGAGAAGTCTTTCTGCGTCTAGACCTAGAATATGGGCTAGATTTGGTGCAACAAAGGAGTGTGAAGCTGCTGAATCAAACAAGGCACAAGAAAGAGTGCTATACAAGTTGATCGTACCTCGAACGACTTCTGGCCCTACTAAAATGATACCTCTACTACGTGAAACTACCCATGCCCAGATCCTCTACCCCTTGGCAATCAGCTGCCTCTATGACCATGCCCTAGTCAAGGTCCTTGAGGAGATCCCTAAGGTTGGAATCCTCCTACAACATCTACTCTTGGAGGAGCAGAAGTTCATTTTCCCTACTGCTTCTACTGAAAGGGCCTGGCTGGAAACTGCTGCTGCTGAGGTGGGCGCTGAACCTGTCCACCCCCAGTGTACTGCACACGGTCTGGGAACTGATTCTGAAGGTGTAAACTTCTTCCATAGATAAATAATCTCAGTCCTAGGCCCCCAAATAAAGGGTGAGGACCAGGATATCGAAATTGGAATTGTTGGGGGCATGCTCCCCCCTGGTTGAAACCTGGAAGGCCCTGACGCTGGATGCCTACTACTGACGGCCTTCCCCTTTGATGAGCCCAACCGAATCCCCCATCGTAGCACACCTCTTAGTGTGTACATCGTCTCCACCACTTCAGCCTTCTTATAGACCTCCAAGTATGTCAGTAGGGTGAAGGGAGTAACCGCATACTGAAGAGAAGGTCGGAGTGCCTCCTCTAAAAATCTCACCCGAGACTCCTCATCTAGAAAAAAGTCCATAGAAAAATGAATAAGATCCTTGAACTTGATCCTTAGATCACTCATTGACATACTCCCCTACTGAAGGGAGTGTATCTCTTTCCTCTTCTCAGTCTTCATCGTAGAAGAATGGAATTATACCTATAACTCCTTCTCGATGTCAGCCCACAAAATCTCACTCTCCATCCTCTCTCCAAGGCATAGCATCCACCACTGACACACTTCTCCCCTAATCTAAATGACTACCAATGGAACCCATTACTCATTAGGAGCCCAGATCAAGCTAAAATCTATCACCAACTCCTCGACCTAGCTTTCAGTCTCTATGTCTAAGATTCTACCCTCGTACTTCCTGAGGGTATGCCACTAAAAGGCACAAAGTGTCTTCTTCCACTGGCCCTCCTCATCCTCTCGAGTAGTCCTTCGCTGATCAGTCAGATTATCCTCCTAGTACTCAATCGCCCACACTACACATGGTCATCGTTTGGGTTCTATTGCTGCAAGGTAAACAAGGAATTCTTAAGCCCAAGTAGTGTAGAAGATTTCTTCTATTTTTTTTCTTAAACTTGTTATTTATTTAATTTCCCAGAACACCCATAACTAACAAAAAAATAAGTTATTATGATGCATGTACCTTTCCTAGGGTATCTACCCTGTAATAAATGTATCCTCACTTGGTCATTTGATAGGTCCAGATTCCTTATATCAGATCATAGGGGGCCCTAAAATCATGTGTCCTAACTGGTATTCCCTAGCCTATTTCATGCACCAAGATTGCCTAACATCATTTCCCTACCACCCCATTCAATCCTTACTATTCCTAACCTCGAGATCCATCCTATCTCTCAACCATCACCTCTGATACCATTATATTACGACCAGCCTTCCCCAAGATGAGGGAAGAGACAAAAAACTGCCAGACCCTTCCTTACCTATGTTAAATAGGAGATAATGACCCATGATCCCCACCTTTAATAGGCCCCAGAGTGGTGACTATCTCCATGGGTATAAAATCACACATAATATGGATGAAATTACCCTTTTCATTGAGTAGGATCGAGAGATATAATGGTAAAAACCCAAAAAACACCTATAATGAAGGTAAAAGTAAAGAAAAAACCCATTCCCATATGCATGTTCAGAGATAAACGCATACAAGTACAAGAAAACTCTAAAGGGAAAGTACCAAAAGAAGGAAAACAGTAACGAAAACTCTCCCGATGTCTGATCTAGTATGGTCCTGCATGGCCCCTGAAGTCCTCCTAGAAACCTAAAAGTCATTTTATATATGTAGGGTGATTATACTGGTATACACAGTAGGGAAAACCAAAAGTTCTCATGCACAATTGGGGAGGTATTCTAATGCCCCGTGAGAAAAAAGAGATAACCAAAGAACCTAGAAAGGAAACTATCCACCCAACCTCACCAAGTAAAACTTCCCAAATAATACAAGGTAAAATAATAGTAATATCACATCGATGTTTGGGTACCCTGCACCAATTTCCCACTGATTATTGAATACATCCTAAGTATCAAACCTTCCCCACCATTTTTACTACAGTCCCACTGCCAGCCCAACAACAACCATATAGGCCACCACAACCACGTATCCCACCTGCAAACACTTGGGCCACCACAACCATACATAACCACACCCATAGACACCTGGTCCAGAACAACCATACATAACCATTCTTGTAGACAACCAGGCCAGAACTACCACCGCCATGCCCAAAGACACCTAGGCCTCATCCTGAAGAATCCTGGGAACCCCCCCCACACATACACACACCTTGGCCAACCACCACAACCATTCTGCCTGAAGAATCTTGGGCTATAATGGACCTTAGGCTATCACAGCCTGCCCGAAGAGTCTTGGGCTACTTAGGAGAGGGAGCATAAAAGGAGATAATGACCATCCACTCCTAGGAGTGTTTGAAAAAACACCCTCCCCCATGAAATGGGGGTGGTCGGCATGAGGTGCTCAACGTGAGTGGGGTGCGAATAAGAAACACAAGAACTAAATTTAAACACATAACTAGGAAAGAACTCATCCCAAACCAAGGTTTCTAAAACTATCCCATACACAAACTACATCATTACTATTCATTCACACAAAAGCACAACCCATTCCTAGAAAAAAATTCCTCATTGGACCCTTTCTTGTTATCATATTCAACTGATTCCATTTAAATAAATCCTCACTACCGAAAAACTAATAGGTATAGCCACAGGCCAAGGAAGGAAAAATAGACAAGGTGTAATTTAAGAATTCACACCCGGTTCTCTTGAAAATTCACAACAACCAAAGGGATCTATGAGATCCATAGAAGTACTGGAACCAAGACAATCCCCATTGTACGGCCCCACAAGGCCCCTAAAACCAAAACGCATCAATTTCACAATAGGGGATATCATTCCCATCCATGTCACCCCTCAAACATTGAGCAGAACAACCATACACATCACCAGAACAAAGCAAGGGATTTTTCAGATTTAAACACACCATTCATTTAGTTCTGTCTTTCCATTTGGTTAACAAGGGTGACCCCAAAAGGATTCTTATTCATTGGGAATCCATTTAAATCAACTGAGTTTAAATGGTTAACCAGTTTCATGTTACATCCATTCAATCATCACAGAAGATAGGGGTTCATTAGCATGCAAGAGAGGACCACCAACAACCATGATTTTCAATGGGAACAAGTGTATAAAATTCACATTATATAAATAAAGATAAAAGAATACATCAGCATCATCATCAAACACACCCCTCTATTCTTTAAAAACAATTTATTATCTTTATTAAGGTTTGTATTCACCCATGTCCCAAGGGAACATCATCATACCCACCTTGCATAATTCATAGTAAAGAGAGACAAAGGAAAAACCCTACTTGGATGATCAATGATCAAAGTTTTCTTCCTCGCGCCAAAAACTAGGGATGTGAGAATTGAAAGGGAGGAACTCCATGGACTCCAAGAGTGAGTATGAAAGGCTCCAGCATGGGTGAAAAAATATCCTATGGAAGAGGGACTCCAAAAAACCATGGAAAAGAAAGTAGACCAATGAAGAAGGAGAAAGAAACTTTGTGTGATAAAAGACGAGATCCTGGAGTTATGGGATATGAAATCTTGAATGGATTTAAAGGAGAATTGTGGTTTTCCACACGGTTGGGTGGTTACACATGATAGAATTAATTGTTATTTAATAATTCTCCTCGAAGAGGTGGTGATAATGGCTGTGAGTTAAAGGGTTTCCTTTAAACGTGGATAAACCAAGTAACAAGGGTGAATCTAAAAAGCACGGGAAGCAGGGGTGAAACTGAGGAAAAAGCCACAAGTTTTGGTAAGTTAAGGGTTGCCTAAATCTTAGGGGATTTTAGATATCATTTATGGTATTTAAATGTCTTTGAAAGAGGTATTAAAACACTTTTACATAAAAAGATACGGTGTGGGAGTAGAACTGGAAAAAGTTGGAAACTGAAAAAAAACAAAGGGTGGGACACCGTAATGGTGCCACCGTCACGGTGCCACTGGTTTGTTGGAACACCATAAATGGTGCCACCATTTTAGTGTGTGAACATGATAGTGCGACTGCTCCGGTGCCACTACCCCGGTGCCACTACCACGGTGCCACCACCGCGGTGCCGTCGTGACCAGTGCCACTATTTTGGCGGAACCGTTTGGTGGAACTGAAATTTTTCAAAGTACTGGACCAGGAGGGTCTGAGCCATTACACACTGCTACCTGAAGTAAATGTGTTGCCTATAAATTTCTATGAGAGAAAAGTTCTAGTTTGTAATTTGGGTCTTGGTTATCAGAAGATTCATGCATGTTCAAATGACTACATATTATATTATGGTGAAAATGAGTCATTGGATAGTTTTCCTACATGTGAAATGTCAAGGTATAAATAATCTCAACTAGGTAAGTCTGGATTTATTCCTATAAAAAATTTAGATATTTCCTACTCACACCTAGATTGAAGTGTTTATTTATGTCTCAAAGAACAACATCATTGATTTCATGGAACAAAACCAACATTTCAACCAGTAAAAGCTTAAATTATCCCTTAGATGGTGATTCATGTAAACATTTTGACCAAGTGAATCTGTATTTTTCTTTAGAAGCCCAAAACGCGCGATTGGGTCTTTCTACTGACGGGTTCTGTCCATTTGGTTCTTATAGAAGTCAGTATTCATGTTGGCATGCCTTTATTACTTCATATAATTTACCACCATGGATGTTGATGAAAGATCCATATATCATTTTGAACTTATTTATTCTTTGTCATTAGAAAAAGAATATTGATGTTTATTTGAAACTATTGATTGATGAGTTAATTTACTATGGAGTAATGGTGTCAGTACATATGATGTTGCTATGAAACAAAACTTCCAACTAAAAGCTACATTGATATGGAAAATTAGCGAGTTTCTAGCATATGGATTGTTATCTGGCTAGATTACACATGGTCCAAAATCACATCCATACGGTATGAGATACATAAAATAATTTATTCTCATCAATAGAAAAAAACATTGTTTTTTTGACTATCATCGCATATTTCTACCAACCGATCATCCTTTTTGAAGAAACAAATATCATTTCAGAAAAGGAACAGTTGAAAAAGATGGTCTTCAAACAATGATCTTAGATATATAGTTAAAATCAATTTTATCTTCATTACCTCCCATCACATTTGGACAAACAATAAACCTACAGAAAATTGATGGGTTTGGAAGAGAGAGAAATTGGATAAAATAGAGCATTTTTTGGGATTTACCATATTGGTATGATTTGTTGGTACATCACATATTGGATGTAATGCATATTGAAAAGAACTTTTTTGATAATTTATTTCATACAGTTTTGGATACAGTAGGTAAGACCAATGATAATGTAAAGGAATGATTAGATCTTACCCAAATTTGTAAGAGATTAGAACTTGAACTATTTGAAAATGTCAGATCATAGAAGTTAATGAAGCCAAAAGTAGATTATACACTATCCAAAGAGAGTCACTTATTATTTTGTTAGTGTATTAAATATTTGAGACTTTCATATGGTTATTCTTCCAATTTGGGTAGATGTGTTTGAAATTATCATATTACCGAATTAAAAAGTCACGACTGTCATGTTTTAATGGAAGAAACTCTGCCAATTGGATTAATAGGTTTCTTAAATCCTATGATTTGGGATGTGCTAACAGACATATCATATTTTTTTGAGACATTTGTGCATCAACAATAGACTACGACGTAGTAAGAAAACTGCAAGATGATTTCATTTTAATTTTATATAAAATGGAAAAATTCTTCCCTCTAGGTTTGTTTGACACAATAAAACATTTAATATTATATTTTCCACTTGAAACAAAATGTGGAGGTTTGGTATAGTTCTAATGGATGTACCCATTTGAGAGATGTATGTAGTAATTGAAAAAAATTTATGTAACAAATCATCAGTTAAAGGATCAATTGCAGAAGATTATTTGCAAGAGGAAATTTATTTTTTCTACTCTCGTTACTTTCAATATGAATATACCTCAAAACACAACTGCATGATCCATAATGAGGAAAATGTTGACGATGACATGAGAAATCAGTTACCAATTTTCAATTAGCTCGAACTTGGCTTAGGTAGAGTTCATGAATGATGGATTTTAAATGATAAACATCAAAGAGCTCATACATATATTCTTCTCAACTGTGAATAAATGACACCATTTTCACTGTGAGGTCTCACATCACTTATTTTATAATTTTTGTAACAATAAATTAATATTATTTTATTTTTAGGATATATGATAATAAAATCAAGAAACAGTTTCCACAAATTATAGTAGCTTATCTTGAAGAATGTCATCAAAACAATTTTCCTATTGGTTTCAAAAATTGGTAACACAAATTATTTTTTATTTCACATAAAAAATAAATTTAATACTTGTTATAGTAATAATTATTTTAAAAATTTTCAAGTATCTCAACATGATGATAAAATTAATAATCAATTGTGTGTATTGAGTAACCCACCATTCAAAATGGTCAAATCTTATAATGCATATGTGGTGAATGGTTTTCGGTTTCAAACACCTTCATATGGGGAATCAAAAAAACTATGAATAATTGTGTTTTCTTTGGAGGATCTCATTACAGAGAAACTAATGTTGAATTTTATGGAATTATTGAAGAAATCATTGAATTGTGTTATCCGGGACAAAATTACATAATGATGTTTAAATATTAGTGTTTGGATACTGAGAGAGGATTACATGTTCATCCGATCCATGGAGTCATTAATATTAAATACAAAAGTTTTCTTGTAGTAAATAAACCATTTTTATTAGCTCATAAGACACATAAAATTTATTATAAAAACTAATGTGCTACTTCAAGGGAGTTGGGTGATTGGTGGAGCATAATAAAAATTAAATCTCAAGAGAATAAATTTATCGAAAGTGAATGTGGTTCTACTGAAGTGAAAGGAATAGAAAATTTTCAAGAGACTGCTCTGAATCCATCATTTTTACATCGAGACATTAATATCATTGATGAAACCCCCATAGTTAAGGGCCAATTGTGACTATGATGTTAATGATACTACAATTGAATTTTAAATGAAAAGAGATGATGGAACTTAAACTAATATGGAAATTGATGATAGTGAGGAGAAAGATGAAGACATTGACATCGACAGCTATGAATATAAGGATGAAGATGGAAGTTGACACAGTTAAATGCTGGTTATAATCATATATAATATATATCTATATATAATAGTTGTTTTCATCTATTTTCTAACAACAATCATTTCATGTTTCAGATGGATGAGGATCTGTATCGTCTGTTGCAGGAGGCCAATCAACCATTGGAGGAGCAGGATGTCGGATCATCTGACCCTCAGACTACTGGCGGTCAGGGGAAACTCAGAGGGGGTGTGGTCTTTCCAAATTTATGATTCCCAACCCTATCCCCGAGTGACATCCACATCTTGGGTTTGATCCACACACGTAGATGTATGTTTACCTGTGTATTTTATTTATTTTTCATTAATTTATTTATGTTCTAATTGTTTGATTAATTGTTATTTTTTTCATAGATTTATGCATATAGCTATTGTATAGGGGAGCACTATATTGCACAATTATTTTTCTAATGTATCTGTAAAGACCCGTAAATTTCAATGAATTTTTTTTCTAAAATTCTTTAGAATTTTACGAGTACACAGTTTCAGATAGCACCTGATTCTGAGGCCGGTGTGCCCGAAATAATTTTCTGATGTTTAGCTCGGGTACGTTCAGTGAACAAACGAGCGGGTTTTTCTATCTTTTGAAGTAGTGCTTAGAATTAAAATCCGATGGCACCGATGAAATCGCAGCACCGGTAATTTCTTAAGGGGACCTTTAATGCAATTGAGTTTTGTGCGGGTTGTAAGTTAAAATTGGGGTTTATTTAAGGAGTTAAATAAAATTTTTAGAACAATTTTATATCTATAGAAGTTAATCCCTCGCATGGGAAGTTGTTGGTGGGACCCTTACCCACCCAACTTCTCATGTGTGGATATTAGAAACATGGGGCCCATATGAGCCCCAACCTTTCACCTCCCCCCTAAACTCCCTTAAACTCCATTTAATAAATTTACAACCCCCTTAATTAAAGATGACTCTTCCTCTCCCTCTCTCTCTCTCTTTAATTTTTTTCCAACATACCTTAATTAATGAAATGAACCTCTTTATTTAATTAATTAAGTGATATAAATTTTGAATTTTAAATCTTTGTTGTGTGAATAAAAATAATAGCATGAGCTATTATTTTAGTTTGAGCTTTTGGTGTTGGGAAAACCTTGGGGAGAGAGCTCTTGAGTTTTTGAAGAACACTGACTCTCTGATGAAGAATGACCTTCCCTCTCAGTGAAGAACGCTCCACATTTCTCCAATCCTCTTCTTCCTCCGTATAAAGGGAGGAGACACCGACGTGGGGAACTCTCCAACGATGACGATCCTTTCCCGACGTTGACGGAGCGACATCTCTTTCCGCTTCTACGAAGAACAAACCATATTCAAGGTAGGGGGATTTATGTTAAATTTTAATGGATTAAAAATTGTGCCTCGTTTGACATTGAACATCTTTGTATATCCCAGCCTATTGCTATTGCCTAACGTGGAGGGCGTGGGCTGAATGAACATGGCCCAAAGACCCTTTGCTGGATCTTGTTTACTTTTGGAATCAGTGACCGGAGGTGGAACGTGGAAGAGACCGGCGGCGCAAGGGCCACCGTTGTACACGCAAAGAAAAGCTGCAGACAAGTGGGCCACGGTGGAGGAAGCACGGCGCCGTCGCACCGTGTCGGGGACGCGGATCCGCAGCTAGGGCAGGCTTCGGTGGAGGAAGCCAGCGCCGTCGTGCTGGATTTGAGGAAGGAACTGCGGCTTGCTTCGCGGGCCGCTTCGGTGGAAGATCCAGCCGGCCCATCGGCCGACCGAGCGGAAGAGATCCGCGGTTCCAGGAGGGCGCCACACCGGATGAACCACGGCCTGCCCATGTGGGTCGCTTGCTCCAAGAGGTTGGCCGGTTATGGAGGGCAGCGCCACTTGGCGCCACCGGTTCGGGCATCCGGGTGGTCATGTCCCCCCCCCCCCCCCCCGAACTGCTTGGCCAGCTGGCTGAGCCAGTTGGGCCATGCCCCAACTGGGTCGCGCCCAGCTGGGCCAGGCCGGGCCGCGCCCTGCAGGGCTAGGCCGCACCCCGTCGGGCCGGGTCGTGCCATCTCGAGTCGGGTCGCGCCCTCTCGGGCGGGGTCGCGCTCTCTCAGGCCGGGCCGCGCCCCTTCGGGCTAGGCCACACCCCACGGGCCGGGCCGCGCATTTCATCGGGTCGGTCCGACACCCTTGCTGGGTTGGACCCACCAAAACAGGATTGACCTGACCCACCAGCCCACCAGGCTTAACGGGCCGGGCTCGTATTCACTTAAAAGTGAATTATTGAAAGAACGCACGTCCGATCAATGCACCATCTGCGGCACTGGGACCCTCATGATGTGGCGGTCCTTTTGAAAAACTCTAAGTGAGTTTTGGAAAACTTCAGAAAACGACTGAGTTTGGAATGAGCATATTTCCAACCGGGCCTCTCGAACGAAAAAACAAATATCTCTCAGACCGGGCGTCCGATTGATGCGCCGTCTGTTGCGTTGAGTTCCTTTTGACGAGATGGAACTTTGAGATACATCAACTATGGACTTCGTGATAGTTGATGTATCGACCCCTTTACTCAAGGAGTGGACCCTCCCGGAATCAAGTGTGCTGAGTGCGGGAACCCTAGAACTGGCTGTAACTGCAACAACTACCGTGCTGGGATCCTCCGTGGGTTCGACAATGATGAAGACTGTACTTGGATCCTACATGGTTTCAACAGTGAGGACGACTGTACTTGGATCCTCTATGGGTTCGGCAGCGATGTCGACTGTACTTGGATCCTACGTGGGTTTGGCAACGATGGTTACTATACTTGGATCCTACGTGGGTTCAGCAGCGACGACTTCTGTACTAGGATCCTACGTGGGTTAGGCAGAGGAGATGATTCAGAGGCTACATCTAATCATCTCCACCTCTCTTCAAAAGTAGTATACCTGTGTGAGATGAGACTTTACTATTCAATCGTTACCATTCATGTGATTGACTTCTTTCCTGTGTGGATAGGGTTGTGCTTGGGCTTGGGAGTTGGAGCCGAACTAGAATTGATTACTTAGATATATGTATGGGCATATTCCAAAGTAGAGTCGGTTGATACTTTATGAATGTATCTTTCCTCTGTGGTTTATCCTTTGTGGATTTTGGGAGACCTTCGGGAGTCTCGGGGTCCCTACTAAGTATCGTATACTCACCCCTGCACAAGCTATGCCTGCACTACATTGTGTTGGATATAGAAAACGGACAACACTAACTGAGGTGGAGGCTTGTGGAGCTGGACGGTACCCAGAGGTGGACCACTTGGAGGGATGTACATGGAGTGGAAAGCTGGACCCGAGGAGCTGAGGAGACCATCGGTACCCACCCTTCAGGTGGGATATCTGGAGGACGACTTAGTAGTTGCTTCTTTACTTACTGCTATTATAATTTCTTTTCAGTTGTACTGTACTTTCAGTTGGGTTTGTATACTGGCCCTTTTACTTTTCAGCACTTACTTTTGTACTCAGTTGTACTTTTTGCTTACTTCACTTGCATACTCTATTGTGTTTGTTTACTTATATAAAGGCAACACCTTCCCTTTTATCAGGATTTATGCCTTTGGTGCTAGTTTCCAGCCCCTAGCCTATGAAAGGTGGGCTTAAGGTAGTCACGACACAAGCCCCGAGGACGGGTCGTGAAAAATTGGTATCAGAGGAGTCAGTTCTAGCACATAACTCAAGAATTTGATAATTTCTTTATGTGAAGCAATATTTTTTAGAGTATTGAGTGTGGTTATTAGTCCAGGGAGTCTAGTGTTGGTGCGGCGGCCAACGTATCCATACACCAGGACCCTGACTTCTGATTTCCAACTCATTGCACGAAAAAATTGATTGCATGTGTGTTTCAAGAGTTTTCTTTATTATTAATTTTTTCAGCTCACCAGGTATACTGTATTAACCGTGGCACACTTGTTTCTTTTCAGTATGGCCCAACGAAGGCATCCAGCTAGGGTTATGAGCTACATGCGAGATGGAAGTCCACCGAGTGACGAGGCCTCGGTGCAATGCCCCATTACAGCGGAGGCACCAGCAGTACCACTACCCGTTGGGCCACCGATACCACTATCCTCAGCTGTAGAGAGTGAACACCGCCTAAGTGTGCTTCAAGAGTTTCAGTGATAGAGGCCACCCTGGTTCCGTGGAGAGACAGACCCTCAGGAAGCCGAGGATTGACTGGAGGCTATCGTCAGAGTCTTCAGATTGGTAGGGACACCAACTGATCTTATAGTGATCCTTACTGCGAGTCTACTACACGCAGTGGCAGATAGATGGTAGAGCCTAATGCTCCAAGTGCATGATGAGGCATCTCTACTTTGGATGGACTTCGAGTGTCTATTATACTCAGAGTTTGTTCCATCCACCCTCCGTGCGGTGCGAGTCCAGGAGTTACTTCATCTGCGGCAGGGAAGTATGACAGTAGCTCAGTACTCGGCGAGATTTACCGACCTCTCGTGCTACTCCACAGACATGGTACGAGACCCATTCTTCCAGGCCCAGAACTTTGAGTAGAAACTAAGGCATGAGATCAGGGCATTGATGATCTCCCTCAGCATTCCGACGTTGGCAGGAGTTCTAGACCGTGCCCTTCTTGTGGAGAGCTTTCTTGCTGAACTGACACCAGTAGCAAGACCCACCGCAGGGAGACACGTAGCGGAGTCTTCTAGAGCCGGTAGTAGACAGATGTCGCGGAGGTCCAAGCGGACCAGGACATCAGGTGGGAAACCTTAGGATACTGGTTCGGATGTGCAGGGAACACGAAGCAGAGCCAGCCATACGAGGGACAGACAGTGCTATGCATGCGGTGGGCAGGGCCACATGACTCGTGACTGCCTGACCCACCATGTAGAAGAGAAACATACAGTAGAGGGACCTCCCTATCAGAGGCAGAGGTTCGATCGTGGCGGTCCATAGGGAGCAGACGAACGAGGCATATGAGATGGCTGAGCAGTGGGTGGTGGACGACGCTTTGAGGCTTTACAACCACCACCACCAGGAGGACCACCCCGACCACAGGGAGCTGGAAGAAAAGGGCAGGCTCAGCTCCAGGCAGTCGAAGCCTACAACCACATTGCACCTGAGATGATTTAAGGTACTATATGTTTCTACTCCACCCTTTCTGCAGTTCTTATAGACACAGGAGCGAGTCATTGTTTTATTGTCGCTGCCCTTGTTCGGAGCATGGAGATTCCGACGAAGCCGTTGGCTCGATCCTTACGGCTAGAGACTCCTACAGGAGCAGACTCGACGATTACACATTGGTTCCAAAAGTGTGAGCTTACTTTAGGAGGAAAGAGCTTCAGCTAGGATCTTTTTGTAGTAGAGTTGAGGCCTTACGACATAATCTTGGGTATGGACTAGTTATCTACACTCCATGCCCAGATCGACTGTATTAGGCGCAAAGTGTGGTGTGTCCGCATAGATGAGAGAAGGTTCATCTTCACTAGAAATAAGGGAGCCTTTGTAGCGTAGTATGGACTTACGCAGAGGAGAGGGCAGCCGGTCACACATTAGTTGGCTAGTCTCATCCTAGGAGCGGTTGATGTGCGGAGTCTGAGTTTTCCTGTTGTGGTGGATCAGTATGCAGGCGTTTTTCCTAACGATGTTCCAGGACTACCTCCTCACAGAGAGGTAAAATTATACATTGACCTGTACCTTGGGACAACACTGATATCTACTCTAGCATATTGGATGGCTCCTTCTGAGCTTCGTGAGCTACGGGTACAGCTGGAAGACTTGCAGGGAAAGGGATTCATTCGACCCAGTGTTTCACCCTGGGCTTCTCCAATTTTATTCGCCAAGAAGGCGGATGAGAGCTTATGACTATGTGTCGACTAATGTCGCCTAAACCAGGTGACTATTTAGAATAAGTACCCACTTTCGAGGATTGATGACCTCTTTGATCAGCTTAAGGGAACACGATGGTTCTCCAAGATAGACCTCAGATCAGGCTACCACCAGCTCCTAGTTCGAGATGAGGATGTACAGAAGATGGCCTTCAGGTGTCGGTATGGCCACTACGAGTTCTTGGTTATGCCCTTCAGCATAAACAATGCTCCATCGGTGTTCATGAGTCTCCTGAACAAGATCTTTCAGCCTTACCTAGATCGTTTTGTCATAGTCTTCATCGATGACATACTGATTTACTCAACTACTGAGGAAGAGCATGCCTACCACTTGCAGGTTGTACTGGACACACTCCAAGAGCACCAGCTTTATGGTAAGATCTCAAAGTGCCAGTTCTGGATTCGAGAGGTTCACTTCTTGGGGCACGTCATTTTAGAGGCTGGGGTTTCAGTGTACCCAGTAAAGATCGAGGCAGTATTTGCTTGGGAGCCACTAGGAGCGTGACAGAGGTGCGGAGTTTCCTAGGTCTGGCTGGGTACTATAGGAGATTTTTTCTAGACTTCTCCAGAGTTACAGCACTGCTTTCAGCTTTGACGAAGAATGGGAAACACTTTGTGTGGTCAGATAGATGCCAACTGAGATTTTAGGAGCTGAGACATAGGTTGACCAGTGCGCCCATGTTGAGGCTACCAGAGGAGGGAATTGGTTACCTGGTTTACTGTGACGTATCAGGTAATGGACTCGGGTGTGTCCTAATGCAGGAGCGGGTAGTGATAGCCTACGATTCATGGTAGTTAAGACAACACGAGCAGAACTATGCTACCAATGACTGGGAGTTAGCAGCAGTGGTCTTCGCCCTAAAGATGTGGTGGTACTATCTTATGGGTGAGAGCTTTACAGTCTACTCTAATAACCAGAGTCTCAGGTACATTTTCTCACAGAAGGACCTGAAGCTGAGACAGCGACGATGGATCGATTTCCTCTAGGACTATGAATTTGAGATAGTCTATACTCCTGGGAAGGGGAACGTATTAGCTGATGCTCTCAGTAGGAGATTGGGCATACAACTGCTAGGGGAGGCGACGGAGCAGCTAGAGCCATGTTGCAGATATCCTTCATGGATAGAGATAGGGTAGCCTTTCTATAGTCTCTCACAGTCACTCCTCCTCTACTTCAGTGGGTTAGAGAGGCACAACATGGGGATGTTGACTGTGAGACACGACGTGCTCAGATTTCCACAGGAAATGCGCCTGATGGATTTTCTGAAGGAGGAGAGAACGTCATCCTCTTCAGGGGACGTACCATGGTACCAGTTTCACTGCATGAGGAAGTGCTGAGGGAGTTTCACACTTCCCCACTAGCGGTACATCCAAGAGTGGAGAAGATGTATCGGGACCTCAGACAATAGCACTGGTGGCTGGGTATGAAGAAGGTTGTAGCAGAGTTTGTTTCACGATGCCTCACTTTCCAGCAAGTAAAGGCGGAGCACCAGGTACCAGTAGGATTGATACATACCTTAGAGGTTCCGGAGTGGAAGTGGGATGGGATATCCATGGATTTCATGATGGGGCTTCCACATACATCCAGAGGACATGACTCTATCTGGGTGATCGTCGACCGACTCACCAAGTCAGCCCACTTCCTACCTATCAGAGAGAAAGGATCAGCAGAGATCTTGAGATGCCTATATATTTAGGGGATCATATGGTTTTATGGTGTGCCATATACTATTGTCTCCAATCGAGATGCTTGATTTACTTTCCAGCTTTGGAAGGGGTTGCAGGTGGCTTTTGGGATGCAGCAACGTCTGAGCACCACCTTCCATCCTCAGACGGATGTCTAGACAAAGAGGACCATTCAGACTCTCGAGGACATGCTCTGTGCATGTTTCCTTGACTTCGGTCGTAGCTTGGAGGATCACCTACCCTTGGTGGAGTTTTCATACAACAACAGCTACCACTCCACCATCGGAATGAAACCTTACGAGGCACTATACGACCGACCATGTAGATCGCCTCTATGCTGGACTAACCCTGGGGAATCAACACTTGTAGGACCAAAGATAGTTCAGGCTATGACGGAGAAGGTGCAGATCATCCAGGAGCATATGAAGACTACACAGAGCAGACAAAAGTCCTATGATGATAAGAGATAGAGACCACTAGAGTTTGAAGAGAGTGACCATGTTTTCTTATGGGTCTCACCTTGACATGGACTACATAGATTTGACTGGGGCAACAATTATCACCATGCTTCATCGGACCATTCCAGGTCCTCAGTAGGGTAGGAGAGGTGGCTTACCTTCTGGCCCTTCCACCTCATTTGCACCGGGTGCACAACGTCTTCCACGTATCTGAGCTGAGGAGATACGTGTATGACCCATCACACATCATTGATCATGGGGAGATGGACATTGATGATGGGGCTATTTTTGCAGAGGTCCCGGTGGAGATCGAGGATCGAAAGGAATGGGTCCTACATAGACGTTCGATTTCTCTGGTGCGCATTCGTTGGCAACACAAGAACCTCCATGAGAGCATATGGGAGCGGGATGCTCAAATGCGTGCTCAGTACCCTCATTTTTTCCCTAGTTTATGTTATAGCTTTATAGGGATGTAAAGCCCTGAGGTGGGGGTAATGTAAAGACCCATAAATTTCAAGGAATTTTTTTTCTTAAATTCTTTGGAATTTTACGAGTACGCAGTTTCAGACGACACCTGATTCTGAGGCCGGTGTGCCCAGAATAATTTTCTTAAGTTTAGCTCAGGTAAGTTAAGTGAACGAATGAGTGGGTTTTTCTATATTTTTAAGCAATGATCGGAATTGAAATCTGAGGGCACCGATGAACTAGTAGCACTGGAAATTGCTTAAGGGGACCTTTAACGCAATTGCATTTTGTGTGGGTTGTAAGTTAAAATTGGGGTTTAGTTAAGGAGTTAAATAAAATTGTTAGAACAATTTTATATCTATAGAAGTTAATCCCTCCCATGGGAAGTTGTTGGTCGGACCCTCACCCACCCAACTTCTCATGTGTGGATATTAGAAAGGTGGAGCCCATACGAGCCCCAACCTTTCACCTCCCCCCTAAAATCCCTTAAACTCCCTTAAATAAATTGAAAACCCCCTTAATTAAAGATGACTCTTCCTCTCCCTCTCTCTCTCTATTTAATTTTTTTCCAACATACCTTAATTAATGAAATAAACTTCTTCATTTAATTAAATAAGTGATTTAAATTTTGTATTTTAAATCTATGTTGTGTGAATAAAAATAATAGCATGAGCTATTATTTTAGTTTGAGCATTTGGTGTTGAGAAAACCTTGGGTAGAGAGCTCTTGAGTTTTTAAAGAACACTGACTCTCCGACGAAGAACAACCTTACCTCTTGGAGAAGAACGCTCCACGTTTCTCCAATCCTCTTCTTCCTCTGCATCAAGGGAGGAGACACCGATGTTGGGAAAACACCAATGACGACGGTCCTTTCCCGGCATTGACAGAGCGACATCGCTTTCCGCGTCTATGAAAAACAAACCATATTCGAGGTAGGGGATTTATGTTCAATTTTGATGGATTAAAAATTGTGCCTCATTTGATGTTGAACATATTTGTTTATCCCGGCCTATTGCTATCGCCTAACGCGGAGGGCACAGGCTAAACGAACACAGCCCGACGACCCTCTGCTGGATTTTGTTTACTTTTGGAATCGGTGACCGGAGGCGGAACACGGAAGAGGCCGGCGGTGAAAGGGTCACCGTCGCACATGCAAAGAAAAGCCACGGCCATGCGGGCCGTGTCGGAGGAAGCCGACGCTGTCATGCCGGCTGTGAGGAAGGAACTGCGGCCTGCTTCACGGGCTGATTCGCGGGCCACTTCGGCGGAAGAACCGGCCGGCCTGTCGGCCGTCTGGGTGGAGGAGAGTCACGGCGCCGGGAGGGCGCCACGCCGGATGAACCGTAGCCCGCCCATGCGGGCCTCTAGCGCCAAGAGGCCAGCCAGTTTAGGCTGGCCGGTTAGGGAGGGCATTGTCGCTTGGCACTGTTGGGGGGCTGCCCCATCCCCCCCTCGAACCGCTCGGCCGTCTGGCCGAGCCAGCAGGGCCGCGCCCGGCCGGGCCACGCCGGGCCTAGCTGGGCCGCGCCCCACGGGCCAGGCAGCGTGTTTCATCGGGCCGTTCCGACACCCTTGCCGGGTCAGACCCACCAAAACAGGATTGACTTGAACCGCTACCCCATCGGGCTTAACGGGCTGGGCCCGTATTCACATAAAAGTGAAAAATTCAAAGACCGCGCGTCCAATCGACACGCCGTTTGCAGCATTGGGACCCTCATGATGTGGTGGTACTTTTGAAAAAATCTAAGTGAGTTTTGGACAAATTCAGAAAATGGCAGGGTTTGGAATGAGCATATTTTTAACCGGGCCCTTGGAATGAAAAATCCAATATCTCTCAGACCGGGCGTCCGATTGACGCGCCGTCTATCGCGTTGAGTTCCTTTTGACGAGATGGAACTTCAGTATAAATCAACTCTGGATTTCGTGACAGTTGATGTATCGACCCCTTTACTCAAGGAGCAGACCCTCCCAGAATCGAGCGTGCTAAGTGCGGGAGCCCTAGAGCTGGCTGCGACTGCGATGACTACCGTGATGGGATCCTCCGTGGGTTCGACGATGATGGCGACTGTACTTGGATCCTCCGTGGGTTCGGCAGCAAGGACAACTGTACTTGGATCCTCTGTGGTTTCGGCAGTGATGACGACTGTACTTGGATCCTACGTGGGTTCGGCAGCGATGATTACTGTACTTGGATCCTATGTGGGTTCGGCAACGACAACTTCTGTACTAGGATCCTACGTGGGTTTGGTAGAGGAGATGATTTAGAGGCTACATCTAATCATATCCACCCCTATTCAAAAGTAGTATACCTGTGTGATCTGAGTCTTTACTATTCAATCATTACCATTGATGTGATTGACTTCTTTCCTGTGTGGATCGGGTGGTGCTTGGGCTTGGGAGTTAGAGCCAAACTAGAATTGATGGCTTAGGTATATGTATGGGCATATACCTAAGTAGAGTCGGTTGATACTTTGTAAATGTATCTTTCCTTTGTTTTTATCCTTCGTGGATTCTGGGAGACCTTCGGGGGTCTCGAGGTCCCTATTGAGTATCGTATACTCACCCCTGCATGGGCTATGCCCGCACTACATTGTTTTGGATGCAGACGACAGACACACTGACTGAGGTGGAGGCTTGTGGAGCTAGACGGTACCCAGAGATGGACAACTTGGCGGGACGTACACGGAGAGGAAAGTCAAACCCGAGGAGCGGAAGAGACCATCTGTACCCACCCTTCAGGTGGGATATCCGGAGGAAAAATCAATGGTTGCTGATTTACTTAATGCTGTTGTACTTTCTTTTTAGTTGTACTGTACTTTCAGTTGGGTTTGTATACTGGCCCTTTTACTTTTCAGCACTTACTTTTTGTACTCAGTTTTACTTGGTACTTACTTCACTTCGTACTCTGTTGTGTTTCTTTACTTTTATAAAGGCAATTCCTTCCCTTTTACAGGGATTTACACCTTTGGTTCTAGTCACCAGCCCATGGCCTATGGAAGGCGGGCTTGGGATAGTCACGACATGGGCCCCGAGGATGGGTCGTGACAACATCGGTGTCATGGGATCAGATTACCATTGATATAAAGCACCACATGTTTGAGCATTAGATGGTATGTAAATACATAATATTTATTTTGAAATTTATTTAATTAATAACTTGATATGATAAATTATTTGTAGGGTTTATAGTATTCCATTGATGAGAGCATGTGAAAGGCTATCTGGAAGGAATGTAAGGGAGCTATGGGTATGCGTTGCACTCAGTTTTTATACAATTTGAAATGGAAAGCAATGGATAAAGAATGAGTGACAGAGTTTGATGAGACATGTCGCGTCCACTAACCTGATTATATTTTATCTCAGGTTTGGTATGGATTATGTACGCACTGGTTGAGTAGGTGGTTTCAGAGTAGATCATTAGTAGGTCAGAAAAATTGGGGGAGACAGGAGGTGAAACATCGAGCTGGTAGTCATACATTCAGTACGCATAGGGAGTATATGGTAAGTATAGTTTTTAAACATTGTATATAACTTTAAATATAAATGGTTTATTTTTTATTCATATAGGTAGTCACACAACCCAATATTATGGAGTACACCATTTATAGGAGGATGTATAGTGATCCAGCCACTGAAGAGATTATAGGTTCTTGCCAGCGTCAGATTGTTATCAATATAACTTCTTTTTGAGTTTTAAATTTAACTACAAATAATATTTTATATATTTTAGTATTAAATTGAAATTGAAGGAGTCATATGAGACCATGAAATCTCAAACACATGGTGAGATTCAGGAAGAGAACTATGGTCAGACCAGTGCACCCCAATTTGATGAGGTAGCATGGATGCAGGAGACCCAGTATGCCTTTGAGAAAGGCCGAGTTATTGGTATCGGCTCTCGATTGACCCATATGGGTTTTTATGGAACCTCTGTGATGTTAGTGTCAAGATCTAGATGAGATTGTAGAGAGCCATCATCATATCATGCAAAATATGAGGAGCAGCTGCGAGCTCAGAGTGAGCTTATAGAGACTATGTGTATGGAGTAGAAGGAGATGTGTTAGTGGAAACAGCAACAGCAGGAAGAGTTCCTATGGCAACAGTAGCAGTAGCAATAGGAAATACAAGATGAGATGTGTTGATGGGGGGGAAATTTTCTGTTGGGGGGCATTTTTTTTAATCAAAATGGGTTACCCATTTTCTTATTTAAGAAAATGGGTCACTCTAGTGCCACTTCAGGTGGTTCTAATGACAAAAAACGCCATAGCGCCACTTCAAGTGGCGCTAACCGGGAAACCGGCAATTATGGATTAGCGCCACTTGAAGTGGCGCTGATCTTCCCCCACCCCTATAAAACCCCTCTCCCCCTCCTCCTCTCCTCATTCCCTCCACTCCACTCCCCTTCTCTTTCTCCCTCTTCACTCTCTTCATCCCCTCTCCCTCATCCTCATCCTCCCCCTCTCCCTCATCCTCATCCAACCCCTCTCCCTCATCCTCATTCTCATCCAACCGAGGAGTTTTTTGGGGATTCTAAGTTCTGCAAATTCGAGGTAAGTTTTTATTTACATTTGTTTAATATTTTAAATTGTTTATTTAATTGTTTTGTTAATGTAATTAGATTATGGAATTTGTTTATCAATTTATTTGTTTACTTTATAGAATTAGTTTAATAATTAATTATAATAATTAGTTAATTAATCAATTTTAATTAGTTAATTAATAGTAAGTAGTTAAGTAATTGTAATTAGTTAATTGTAATTAGTTAAATGTAATTAGTTAAATGTAATTAGTTAAATGTAATTAGTAATTACTTAATTTTAATTAGTTAATTGTAATTAGTAATTAGATAATTGTAATTAGTAATAAGTTAATTGTAATTAGTAATTAGTTAATTGTAATTAGTAATTATTTAATTGTATTTAGTAATTATTTAATTGTAATTAGAAATTAGTTAATTCTAATTAGTAATTAGTTAATTCTAATTAGTAATTAGTTAATTCTAATTAGTGAATTAATGATTTGTAATTAGTCAATTAATGATTTGTAATTAGTCAATTAATGATTTGTAATTAGTCAATTAATGATTTGTAATTAGTTAATTAAGTAATTATAATTAGTAAATTAAGTAATTATAATTAGTGAAGTAATGATTTCTAATTAGTGAAGTAATGATTTCTAATTAGTAATTAATGATTTTTAATTAGTTAATTAATGATTTCTAATTTGGTAATTAGTGATTTCGAATTAGTGATTTAATTAAATCTAATTAGTGAATTAATTAATTCTAATTAGTCAATTAATTAATTCTCATTAGTGTATTAATTAATTATAATTAGTGTATTAATTAATTATAATTACTGAATTAATGATTTGTAATTAGTGAAGTAATGATTTGTAATTAGTGAAGTAATTAATTATAATTAGTGAAGTAATTAATTATAATTAGTGAATTAATTAATTATAATTAGTGAATTAATGATGTGTAATTAGTGAATTAATGATGTGTAATTAGTGAATTAATGATGTGTAATTAGTGAATTAATGATGTGTAATTAGTGAATTAATGATTTGTAATTAGTGAATTAATGATTTGTAATTAGTGAATTAATGATTTGTAATTAGTGAATTAATGATTTGTAATTAGTGAATTAATGATTTGTAATTAGTGAATTAATGATTTGTAATTAGTGAATTAACGATTTGTAATCAGTGAATTAATGATTTGTAATTAGTGATTTCTCATTTGCTAGTTAATTAATTATAATTATCTACTTAATGATTTCTAATTAGTGAGTTAATTAATTGTAATTAGTGAGTTAATTAATTGTAATTAGTGAGTTAATTAATTGTAATTAGTGAGTTAATTAATTGTAATTAGTGAGTGAATTAATTGTAATTAGCTGGTTAATTAATTGTAATTAGCTGGTTAATTAATTGTAATTAGCTGGTGAATTAATTGTAATTAGCTGGTTAATTAATTGTAATTAGCTCGTTAATGAAGTGTAATTAGAGTTAATGAACTATAATTAGGGAGTTAATGAACTATAATTAGGGAGTTAATGAACTGTAATTAGGGAGTTAATGAACTATAATTAGGGAGTTAATGAACTGTAATTAGGGAGTTAATGAAATGTAATTAGGGAGTTAATGAACTGTAATTACGTAGTTAATGAACTGTAATTACGTAGTTAATGAACTGTAATTAGGTAGTTAATGAACTGTAATTAGGTAGTTAATGAACTGTAATTAGGTAGTTAATGAACTGTAATTAGGGAGATAATTAATTGTAATTAGGGAGTTAAGTAATTGTAATTAGGGAGTTAATAAATTGTAATTAGGGAGTTAATGAATTATAATTATGGAGTTAATTAATTTTAATTAGGGAGTAAATTAATTGTAATTAGGGAGTTCATTAATTGTAATTAGGGAGTTCATTAATTGTAATTAGGGAGTTCATTAATTGTAATTAGCTACTTAATGACTTCTAATTAGCTACATAATGACTTCTAATTAGCTACATAATGACTTCTAATTAGCTACTTAATGATTTCTAATTAGCTAATTCAACTTAAATAATCAATTATATTTCAACTTAAGAAATCAATTCTAATTAGTTAATTATGTAATTTTAATTAGGAAATTAATTAACACTAATTAGGTAATTAACTAAATTTAAGTAGGTAGTTAATTAAATCTACTTAGTTAATGAAATCTAATTAGTTAATTAATGAAATCTTATTAGTTAAGTAATGAAGTATAACTAGCGAAGTAGTTATAGTAATTAACAAAGTAGTTATAGTAAATAGCAAAGTAGTTACAGTAAATAGCGAAGTAGTTATAGTAATTAGCAAAGTAGTTACAGTAATTAGCAAAGTAGTTATAATAAGAATTGTTTATATAATATATATTTTCATTCCATTCTAAGTATGATAATTTATTTAGTTTTCCATCTACTGTAACACCCCAGGTAAATAAAGAATATGAAATCTTTATATTTATCCATATTTGTGAATCAAATATTAATATTAGTTTAAAGGGGATGTTATGCTCGATGGCGTACCCAATACGCAACAACGAGTTTCTTGTGAATCTTACGTTGCACTCTAATAATAAAATAATATTATTTTAAATGGTAGTTAACATGTAGACATTGTATTGGCGGGAATGGATAGAAATAACTAAAATATGATTATATATGTTTTTTAAATGTTTTTACATTTATCAAAGGCTTAAAATACGGAAAGAATTCAATTTTAGGCTTTTATACCCTAATTTTCACTAAAGGTTCACTTATCGCCTTTTGATGGCAAACTGTCATTAAAAATAGTTTTGATCACTCTTATACATTCTTTTGGACCAAATAAAACTCTTCTTTAGAATCGGGACATCAAATTTTACTTTGTGTAAAATTTTGGTATTTTTCCGATAAAGTTCATTTTTTAATGAATAGTGTAAAATGTTGTTTTTTAATTCAAAGTCTCTTTTTAATCTAATTAATTTATATGATTAGATTATCTTTTGAATTGGTTTTAAAGTGAAATTAGAAAATATTTTTACCATTAAATCCAATAGTGGTCGTTGGAATTAATTTCACTTTGAAATCGGACTTCAACCAGTGTCAATCTTTTGATACTTATTGTTTCATAAAAACACGCTATTTGCTATGACAGCGGGAATTAATTATTAAATTAATTAATCTGACTTATATGTTTTGAATTTTGTAAAATAGACTTCATTTTTGTATTCGGAATATCAAATATAGCTTATGGTGAATTTTTGGGATTTTTCTAAAAAACTTCAATTTTTGATGAATAGTGAAACCACTTAGTGGTACTTATAAAAGCTGATTTTTTGTTTAAATGAAATTTTACCACTTATGTGTTTTTAATTTCAAAAAATCCGACATACATGGTTGTCATTAAGAAGTAAAATGTGGTTCAATGGGATAAAAATAATTTTTTGGTGAATAGTAACTTATTAAGTTTTTAATCGCGATTAGTGGTAATTAGTGTAGTTTAAGGTAAAAATAATGCTTTAATAAAATGAAATGAACTTGACACATGTCCTAACCTCATTGTATGTGTAATGGCCGACCAAGACAAGCCATGGGTCAACTTGGGGACCCCATGGATCCACTTTGGTTGGGAAATGACATAAATAACTTTTTATTTAATGTAAAAGTAAAAATGACACAAACATGATATGTTTTACTAAAACAATTTTTAAGTGGGGTTATACAAGTCATATTTTTGATTATAAATAGTCATTGGAAAGCTAAAAAGTTTCCTACATCATAGTATTTTTTTTATAATTTTTAGACACTAAATAAATTAAATTATTTATGACATCATGATGATGCAGCGATGACCTCATTATTTAACGATTTAAATAAAATGAGAAGATAATGTAAACTCTATGACCTAAACATGTAAAAAACTTATTGGATGGGTGGATTTCGAACCCTTAACACTTTATACACGAATTATATCAATGTGGGACCTTTTAAAACCGAAACACATTTTCAAATAAAGTAATATTTCTTACTTTCCAAAAGTGCCCCTCCCCTCCTCTTATAAAAGGCCCCCACCTCTACCTCTTTTCCCACACTCCTCAAGCCTTTGGCTCGGCCAAAACCTGCCCATTTACTCTATCCAAATCCCTCTCCTCATCCTAGAGGATTCCCGTTGGGAAAAATCCTTTCAAAGGAAGCCTTTGTGCTCAAATCAAAAGGAGTTACACTTTTAAAGGTAATTCATTCTCTCATGTTCATTTGTTTTATTTTGCTTCTCCAACCCCCTAAACACTTTTTATTTACTTCTTTTGTAACAACACAAGTATCATAAATATACTAGGATGTTTTTATAAGATTTATTCAAGCTACACTCTCACACAACTACATCAAATGGTTAAAGAACATACGGTTTCCGTGGATGGCGAAATTCTGCCTCCCGAAACGATGATTGTTCAATACTCATTTAACACCTTCAAAGGTGGCCATTATGATGTCACTATTTTTATATATGATATATAATATGTTTATTTTTTACTTATACTTCTGTATTTTTCATTTTTGCCTTACCTTTATGGCTTCCATTATGGGTATACGCGATATCTTCATTTTAGGAAGTGCGGACTACCGCCCCCTCAAAGTGATGTGATTCGTTAATGCCATACGTGGGACGTATAAGGGATGGATTTAATGTTATTATATATGATGTTATACTGGAATTAATATATACCTCTATATCATTATTATTTCTTTCCATTAAAGTATGAGATAGAAATGAAAGTAGCATTCATGCGTACGTACGGCTTACCGTCTCCATGAACGGTGCATTTCATTTCTTATCCCCAAATGTAATGTACTATTATAAGTACATGTATATAATGGATATATATTATGAATGATACATCTAAATGATGAATATAATTCTATAATTAAAATATACATACCTCTCATTTAGTTTTAATTCCATTAATATGACAAAGAAATGAAAGTAGCGTTCATGCGTACGTACAGCTTACCGTCTCCATGAACGGTGCATTTCATTTCTTACCTCTAAATGATTATGTAATATTATAAATATATGTATATGCTGGATATATATGATATATATGATATCCAAATCAGTAATGTCATTCTGGATATAAATAACCTTTGACCACACGAACAACATGTAATTGTAAGAAGTCCACTTTCGACTTAAGAACCAAATATCGGCAAAACAAATATTATTAACTTAAATGATTACATAATGTTTATAACATGTCAATAATTGATATAAAAGGAATAATTACCTTTTAAAATGTTCTTAAGCAAGTAGAAATTAACTCAAGTTTATTATTCAGGACGTTAAAGAACGATCGAGTCAAGTCGGACCCGAGGTAAGGGATCCTGCACCTCTCTTTCTTTTTAAGAACACTCTTTTATGTCATTCCTTTTAAAGCTCATCTTTCTTGTTATTGGGATGTTATTTTATATTACTCTTACTGTAATTTTTATGTTCATATGATGAGAGACCCTATTCTCTCTCATAAATCCATTTTGGAAGTTTTGAGTGGCACCGTTAGGATGCCGAATTTTTCGTAAGAGATCTAACCTCTCTCTTTCTTTTTAAGTACTCTCCTTTATGTCACTTCTTTTAAACTCCTCTTTGTAATGTTGGGGGATGTTATTTTATATTCCTATTTCTGTAAATTTTATTGTAATGTGATGAGATACCCTATTTTATCTCATCAATCCATATTCGGAAGTTTTATGTGGCGCCGTTAGGCTGCCGAGTTTTCGTAAGGGATTTTTCATCTCACTTTTATTCCCGTGCGATTTATGCTACATTTTCCACAATTTCCATTGAGCGGTTCATGTACTTCCCACTATTAAACTCCTTTTGTAATATAATTCCATTTATGGGTATTTACATATTCATTTTATGGCACTTCTTCAATGGGGTGTACTTTTCGAAAGTTACCCAAGTCGGTAAGGGAACCTTTCACCCTCCTCTTTTTAAAAGACTTCATTTGTTATGTCTTTTAATTAACATACTATTATGTTGGGATATGTTCTTCTATATCCTGATTGATGTAAATTTTATGTCCAAGTGATGAGATTCCCTTTTTATCTCTCATCAACTCATTTTCTAAATTTTTGAAGTGACGCCGTTTGGCTGTCAAATTTTTGCAAGGGAACTTCTTAGCCCAAATTTGATTCTTTGGGATAAACTTGTAATTCTTGAATATGTCATTCTATGAATATGTGTGAATAACCTCTGATTGTTTTACACTTAATATCCACTTATATTTGGTGTATTCGTTTGTCACACATAATTATGCAATTGATTTATCCTTAAACCAAGGATATCGTCTTTGTAAGGGACTTCGTCTCAATCTCCTTTCATTGAGGCATATTTCGTTTTATACACAACTTTCTTTTATACGGTGTATAAACCCCTTTGACTTTTACTTTTATACAAAAGGAATCTTTTTCTACGAAGCGTTTTACTAAACGACAAAAAGGAATGTTTTTTTAACGTACGCGGTGACAACGACCTTTTCCGCCGCCGCGAGTATTATTTGGTCTTTGTCTTTCTCAACAAGCCGTAATGTTTTTAGAATAAAATAAATACCATATACTCTTTTATGTATTTTGGTATTGAAAATGGTTTTGAAAAAGGATTCTATTATGTCAATATGTTTATGATATATTGTGATTGAAATGTGGAAATGTTATCATTCCTTTATATTGGTTTTATGTTTTATGATTTTATATTGGTACTTGGACATTTTAACGGGTGGTTACATTATAAACCATATGACGGGTGGTGCCGTGAATACCAGGACGGGTGGTTACGTTATAACCTCCAATGCATTGGGTATGGAAGTCGGCCGTATGGCTATTCCATTAAGTATGTATGGAAATTGTCCGTATGGCTATTCCATTAAGTGATATGTGTGGAAGTCGACCGTATGGTTATTCCACTTATGTATTTTTATGTCCCAAGTTACCTTTATATGTTATGTGTTCTTTATATGGGTTTTATGGTAATCCTTTGGTTACAAAAAGTTAAGTAATGAAATTTTATTCAGCGAAGAGTTTTTACTACTTCGAAGAGGTGAAAAGTATTACTTTGATAAAGTATACATGGTTTACTTGTTGTTTTGAAAATCTAACAGTTTTCATTCTTTGTGTATCCCTTACTGAGCTTTTTATGCTCATCCCAAGTTTTTGAAATGTTTTTCACAGGTCAAGGGAAGGATACATGATGTGATGATAGTGTCAAGGATGTGTCAAGAAAAAATCCACGTTTTATTTTAAATATGTTTCTGTTGATGGGAAGAATAAATACTGTCTTTTATGTAACCACTTTGTTTAAATGTTGGAATGTAATGTAAGTTTCATGATCTAATTCTCTAAACCTCTAAACCTGAAAAGATCCTCAATGTGTAATCTTGTAATAACTCAAGATTAAGTAAGGTTTAAGGCTGGGGCCTTATATCTACCTTGACCTCGGTTTGTAATTGTAGTTATGAACTTGAATTTAGTAGTTTAATATATTTTTACATATTAAGTGTTAGAGTTGTCATGAACTGAAATTCTTTCTTGAGTAAAGTATCCCCAGATAGAGGGGCTTTGGGTCGGACCACCTACATTCCTGGAGGCTTGCCTTGTCTAGGAAAGTGAATGGGGTTAGCTATCTGTCGCTCCGGGCATATTCATGTTGAGTTTTTCAAGTTCAGATAACTCTATGCTTTTACATGACATGTTCATGTACCTCATCCATATGATGGATGTGGATATGTATGAATATGTTTGACTTACTATTTTTGGGTAAATAACACAAACTTTTGGGTTGTGTAAAGAGAGTTACACATCAATATGGTTTGAACATATTGATTTGGTGGAGGGACTAGGATTCCAACATAAATTACATAAATTCTAAAAGCTTGCAGACATAATTAGATTGTTTGATCATATGTGATTAATAACGAAGGTTTATTTTAGATAAAAAAGATGGCTGCTTATATTTATTGCAACGGACAAATAATTGAGACGGAACAAGGATGTAGTTATAGTATACAACCAGAAGCTGTTGTAATGCTTGGAGGCTGTACAACTTTGGGAACTCTTCAAAGGAAAATTCATCGAGTGGCAGATGAAGGTGTTATGTATACTGGAAGAGAGTTTGACAGTAAAGATGCAATGAAAAATGTGATAAAACAATATCACATTGACAGACATTACTCTTATGTTGTAGAAGAGTCGAAAAGATCTTATTATTTGATCCGTTGCGACAAATATGATTCAAACTGTCAAATGCGTATCCGAGCTATAATTGATAACACTTTTCACAGCTGGCGCATCACAAGATTTACTCCACACACATGTGTGAACCCAAGCTTGTCACAGGAACATTCTTCATTAGATGTTGACTTTGTTTCAACAGTTATTGTTGAAATGATTAGAGCTTGTGAAGATGAACCTGTTGTTATTGTGATGGAGCGAATCAAACAACTTTTTGGGTATCAAATCTCATATTGGAAGGCATGGGCAGCACGTCAAAAGGCTATTGTGAATGTGTATGGTGATTGGGATGACTCTTATCGAGTTTTACCACAACTTCTGGAGCTTTTACGCCACAACAATCAAGTGATCTATCGGTTAAATACTATTGAATATGTTAACCAATACAACCAAGTTGACCAGTCAATGGTTGTTTTTGATAGATTGTTTTGGACATTTTTACCATGTGTGACTGCTTTTAGGCATTGCAAGCAGTTTATACAAATAGATGGCACATTTCTGTATGGAAAGTATACATGAACTTTATTGATTTCTGCAACACAAGATGGAAATAGAGCCCCTCTACCTTTGGCATTTGCAATTGTGGAGAAAGAGAACTTCTCGTCATGGAGTTGGTTTCTCGCATGTCTTCGTGAGTTTGTTACGGGCGAGGAAGGGATTTGCCTTATCTCAGATCGTCACCGTGCAATCAAAGAGGCAGTACAATCTGAGGAACTTTCATGGAGACCACCTTATGCTCATCATCGATACTGTATTCGACACATTGCTAGCAATTTACAAAAGATATTCAAGAATGAGTCGATGAAGAAAGCAATCTTGAAAATTGGTATGAAAATCATTTTTTGTATTAACAAATCCTATCATAGTTATGATAATTATTTGTTCAGATTTTTTCTTGTATGATAGCATATGAGCCTCAACAACAAAGAATGGAGGAGTGTCTTCAAGATATTCAAAGAGTTAATCCGGAAGTTTATGATTATATGATGCAAATTCCAAAACAGAAATGGTCGTTGGCATATGATGATGGGAGGAGATATGGTCATATGACTACCAACATCGTAGAATGCATAAATGGGGTTTTCAAGGGAGTTTGAAAATTACCAATCACAGGTAAATATGAATATTTAATTATATATTGATCAGAAAAACATAATTATAATATACTATTAGTATAATGACTTAAATCTAAATTGTAGGTTTGCTACAAGAGACCTTCTATCGTAGTGTCAAGTATTTTCTGGAACGAGGAAAGCAAGCTGAAGAGGGATTGAACAGAGGGATGCGTTATGGATGTAGAGACCCGGAGCCTGACGTACATTGACATTACATTACATTTGCGGAATACGTATTACATAACAAAAACACACACGCAAGGATCGTAATAGTTTAGTGTCTTTGGAAACTCGGAACGTAATCTTCTAATCCTGGTGAAAGATCTTCAACATCTCCCATAAAGATCTTCCTTTTTTTACCTAAAACCTTTCTTTATATCCTGGGGAAAAGAAAACATAAAAGGGTGAGCTCAAATGATCAGTAAGGGTAAACAACAGAAATATCAATCACATCATATTCAAAAGAACATAACATTTTGGAAATCTTAACCTGCAAAAGAGAGCATAATTTCATAACATGGGATAAATCATGGAAGTGAAATGTAATCACAATAATCATAACTTAAAACATGAAACTTTGTGGCATTCACACATAATCATAGAGAATCATTTCTTGTTAGTCAAGACTCATTGCCAAGACTATCTTAGTGGACAAAGTCCCTTTCTGAATCGAGTAACCCTCGTTTCAGTCCTGTTTCACTGAACCGGTATAACCTACCATTCCAGCCATGTCTATCTCATGAGATATAGAATCTTTACCCAATGCATTGGAGGGAGATATAGGTCCCACCCATAACATAATGATACCATTCTTATGTGTGCCACAAAATCATAAATCATACATCATTGCATAACCCATGTAATAAAAATGGGATTCTTAAACAACATGACATCATAAAACCATTCATATAAGATAAAGGAATTCATAAACATAATTCCATCACAACATAGTCAAATCAATGTAAAAATATGGATAGAAACAGAACCCTTTATTATCTTAGATGTAAAATAATTTTGATAAAACACTTGAATTGAATTCTTGAGGAAAATATCCTTTCTTCTTCAAAATCAATTTCTTTTCACAAAACATCATGCAATTTTAAAAGAAAGAGATTTTATTGAAAATAGTCATGAAATATTTTGGAGGAAGGTTCATGAAAATAAGGCTTTATAAAACCGTAAAAATCCGTTCGTGCCGTATAAGTTAAAAAAACATTCTTCTCGTACTTTTGTCGAAAAGTCAAAAAGTACCTCGTATGAAAAAAATGAAAAAAGATTCCTTTCATATCCTTTAATAAAAACTCACCGAAGGGTAAAATTTTATTTAAACAATTGTAGGTGGATGGATATAATATTACATATTGAGGAAACATGGACGTGGATGATAAAATACACCCCAGTAAATACTAATGTATAAACAATCTCGGATAAAAATGATATTGTGATATTTCCCTTACCTTAGGTCCGATTTGCTTTGTACGTGTCCGAAGATCCTGTATAATTGTTTAAATAATGTTATTGAGTTATTCCAGAATCATACATATTGATATGATATCATATATGGTCATATTCTTAGCTTCTTAGTAGTAATATTTCATTGCTACTTGTTATTTGGGTGTTTATAACTTTTTGTTCTTATGCGTGTTTTGTCGAATAAATTCTTATTATTTTCTTTAGGTTATAGATACCTCATTTCCATAATGGTATTAGTTTAATATATATCATATTCATTCATTCAATTCATTTATATAATCAGTATGAAATGAAGATCATGTAGAACGAGTCGCATCACATCGTGGAGACGGTATTCCGTACGTACGCACGAGTGATGATATCGTTCCTATGATCGTGGAATTGTATTTAAGTGTATTTATACTATTTCAGTATCAATATCACTTTATAATAATTATATATAGTTACTCATTACACCATTATACCCATCCTTGTAAGGTGATGGTGGAAAATAGAGTACACCACGGCGTGGAGACGGTATTCCGTACGTACGCACGCGCGGTGATTTCATTTTTCCGTAGGATGGATAGAAGGTGAATTAGGGTTGTTTCATATTTATAATAACATATCAGTATGTAAGTAATACTTATGTTATTACTTTATCATGAAACAACTAAAGAAGAAGAAGTTGAAGAAGAAAGAAATTGAGAAGACCGGTAATGGATATTACCTCTTCTTTGGAACGCCTCTTTGAATCCTCCACTTAGGGAACTAAGATTGGTCTTTGAAGAAGACCAGGACCTCTAGGATTATTCTAGGGAAGTTTAGAGGAGAAAATGGCAGGGGTTGGCCGAGCTTGATTGCTCAAATTGGTGTGAGGAGGAGGGGGAGGAGGTGCCCTTTTATAAGGGAGGAGAGGGGCACCTTAGGAATATCTCAAAATATTATTTTATATTAAAGTCAAAATCGGTTTATAATGGTTTCAAAGGGTCTTATTTCGAAGCTAAAGTGGGGATGGGTCAAAATCCTATCAACCAATAGGATTTAGACAAGTTTATGTTATTATTTTAACCTTATAAATTAGATTTAACTCTAAGTTAAATAATTTAACTTTTACCGTGTCTTTTTGTTTTCTTACACTATATGGTTAATATACTTACTATAACATGCCGAACTAACCCCAAATTGTTTATTATTAATATATATATCCTTATCTAAGTCATTTGGCCGAAACTTAGATTTTTAGGAATAAAATAACAATTAATAATATAATATTTGATTTAAAAACTATTTTGTGTCAATTTTGACACTATTTGATATATGATTTTTGTGAAAGTCATAACAGAATTATATGTTCGAACCTAGTTGCTTAAATCAACACTAATATATCATAGTAACCTAGAAAATTAGTGGAATTCATAAAAAGTCTCAAATTACATTTATTTTGGTGTTTATAACATCAATTATGTCAATATTTCATTAATAAGATAATTACTGCATCATCATTGTGTCATAAATAAATTGAATTATTTAATGTCTAAAAATTATAAATAAAATACCATCATGTAGGAAATATTTTTAGCTTTCTAATGAATATTTATAGTCGAATTTATCTTATGTATAACCCCATATTAAAAATGATTTACTTATTAAACTTTGATTTTAACTATTTTAACCCTTCTTTAAATAAATTAATAATAAATGTCCTAATCTAATCCAAGTGGACCTAAATGGTCATATTTTATTCCTAAGTTTGTTTTTGTTAGAATTACACTTGTCCAATAGAATTAGGACATGTGTTAGGGTAATAATAATATCATATTTACCCTTAGTTACCCTATTTACTATTAACTGTGGTAAAAAAAAAGTAAAAAGTTACTATTCACCAAAAATTATTTTCATCTCATTGAACCACATTTTAGTCCTTGATATTAACCGTGTCTGTCAGATTTTCGAAATTCCATTCACAGAAGCGGTAAAATTAAGTTTTATGCAAAATTCAGTTTTTAACCTACCACTTAGTGGTTTCACTATTCATCAAAAATTGAAAGTTTTCAGAAAAGTACCAAAATTTCACCCTAGGCTATAATTGATATTCCGAATTCAAAAATGATTTCTATTTTACAAAATTCCCAACATATAAGTTGCATTAACTAATTAATTTCCACTGTCACAACAAATAGCGTGTTTTTAAGAGATAATAACTATCAAAAGATTGACACTTGTTTATAACTGGTTTAAATGTGAAATTACATCCAATGTCCAACATTGTATTAAATTGTAAAAATATATTCTAAATATACTTTAAAACCACTCAAATTAATAATTTATAACTATTAATTATTTCGATTGAAAAAGTTGTTTTTAATTAAAATTTAGTAATTTCCACTATTCATCAAAATATGAAAGTTATCCGAAAATTACCAAAATTTCACCTTAGGCTAAATTCGATACTTCTAATCCATAAATGAAGTCCATTTTGAAAAATAAAATTTACAAAATTTTCAAAAAGTGGTTATTACTATTCATAATGGCTAGTTTTAATAATATCTTAACAGCATATCGTTGTTTAGCGAAACTTGGTGTTGCGTATAACACACGCTATCGTGGAAGGTCGCGATTGCGTGTAATTCAAGACAGGTCAGAGATGTGTGTTGTGAAATCTCCTTTTGGTGTAGCGTATAACACAAGACATTAATGAAATTAAAAAGAATATTTTTCATAAAATCTCGGGGTGTTACAATGGACACCATTTCCAACGCGATTTAGATACAGTTCTTCAGGAAGCTGCAACTTATCGTGTCCCCGCATTTAATCGTCCAGAGCAACGATTTGAGGTCGCTGAGCCCAGTGATGCTGTGGCTTGTAGCAATGGTCGGATCCGAATTGTTTTACTGGAGAAGCATTACTGTGAATGTGGCAAGTTTCAAGCATTGAGATATCCTTGTGGCCATGTGATTGTAGCCTGTGGTTACATACACATATCTTGGGAGCAGTTTATTGATCCAGTTTATCGACTTGATAGTATCAACTCATGCTACAATACTCCCTGGATGCCAATCGGAGAATATCAGAATTTTCAGCTCTCTGATGACACACCCACGCTTCTACCAAACATCAGTAGACTTCGACCTAAAGGGGGGCCAAAGTCGACTCGTATTCGGAATGAGATGGATTGGCCTACTGAACAGGCACCTGGACGAAGGTGCAGCATATGCCGCCAGGAGGGTCATATGAAGACGCGTTGCCCTAGACACATAGGGAAATCATCTAATGGTTAAAATGATTTTTGTACTCCATCAGTTACTGTAAACATATTGTACATGTAATCAATATTTTTCCATCGATGAGTTTTGAAAGCATTCATAGTGAATATATAATCATCATTTAAATAAGTGGTTGTTGTTTTAGAAAAATAACAAGAAATTTTAAAATATATAAAATATAAGATCGAGAATTTAACAAAATCTGAGAATTATCTAGAGTGAATAATAGTGAAGAATAAATTGAGGATATAATAGAATATGAGACTACTATCCTAGAAAATGACAAATAAAGATATTCAAACATTATGCCCCTCTCATCCATTTCTTTATAATTGTTAAATAGAATGATGAACATAAATAATTGATATTCTTGAAAATTATTAAAACATTATGCCCCTCATTTTCAACCATGAGAATGGGTTTTCTCCAAAAAAAAAAACATTGATTCATTCTGCAACATTGGCATTTCCCCTCTTTAGTCGACCCAGTGAAGAACCAACTGTCATATATTCATTCGGAGGTCGTGAATATGTGACAGTTGGTTTTTTACTGGGTCGACTAAAGCTACGATGCTAAAGGAGGAGGTTTTTTCATGTCAACCGTACATGGATCAAAGGTTTTTTCATATTCCTTCTAAACAATGTTGACTGAGCATATTGAGTTGGAGAATCAATCCAAAACTTTATATGTTGAACATATCATTAATTCCTTTAATAATTTCGGTCAATTATTGTAACGTCGACATCTTTCAAAATCCAATGTCATCGTTGAATTTTGAAATCATCCAAAGTGAATATATCATCAACATTATATGTTGAACATATCATAAATTCCTTTATATATTGAACATATCCTAAATTACTTACACACTTCTTTCATACATTACATGATAAATTTGATACCTTAAATGATAAATGTGATGACTAACATGAAATTAATGTTTTACTATTTGTACAATCAGATGGAGCAGCCACTATTATCTGGTCAGGAGACGCATGTGTCGCGTCTTGTGTTGGCGCGATGACTTGTTCGACAACTTGCTGTTCGGAGAGCACATCATTTTCATCACGATGCGCCCCCGACAGCTATTTCTCCATACCTTAGACGTGCGGGATTTTATGGAGTCGCTATGTGTGATTTCAAGACTATTGATCATCATTTGATTGCAGCATTGGTTGAGAGATGGCGGCCAGAGACACACACTTTTCATCTTCCAGATGGGGAGATGACCATTACTTTAGAGGACGTCATCTACATGCTTGGTTTGCCCATCCATGGACAGGCAGTTACGGATGCCACTAGTGGCAACTGGGCTGTCGTCATACAGTGACTATTAGGCGTTGATGTCGTTGGCGTACGAGGTGTCCTCGTGGGTTCACGATTGCGCATGATATGGCTTGATGAGCATTTCGCTGTCATTACTGATGACGCAGACGAGGAGACGCTCATTAGGCATACACGTGCATATATTTTGCGACTACTCGGAGGCATGTTATGCGTCGACTACTCCACCCTTTTGGTACACATGATGTACCTCCCATTACTTGAGGATCTTGATCATACAGCTACATACAGTTGGGGATCTGCTATATTAGCACATCTGTACAGATCCCTTTGTACCAGTTGTCAGGCAGATGCACATCAGATTGCTGGTTGTATGGCTTTAGTACAGATGTGGTCCTGGGAGCGTTTTCCGCGCATCGCTCCTCGAGCTATCACACCTCTTGCAGCAAATCTATTTCAGGATTGTCCTCGTGGACGATGGTATGTTTACTTCATTACTTTTAGTTATTTAGTACTTCTGTTTTTTTATCAACTTACAGTGTATTAATATTTTGTATCCAGGTGGAGTCAGTCTCAGAAGCATGCACACACACCGAGACATAGTGTGCACAGCTTTCGACAGATATTCGATGCATTAGTGCCAGCTGATGTAAGTCAAACAATAATTTTTTATATTTTGTTATCATTATTTTAGGTTCTTACAATGTAATCTTACCAAAATTATCTTGCTAATATGTCACTTACTTTTTGAGTTTACATTTCAGGTTTCGTGGACTCCATATACAGGTTATGTCTATGCATCACTTCCACCATACTGCATAGCTATGATTGGAGATCATGCTGTAGTGGTGCCACTCATCCACTTCCATATCATTGAGTGGCACCAGCCCGATCGGGTCATGCGCCAGTTCGGTTATATACAGCATATCCCGATGGCACCAGGACAGCTAGAGGGGTTGCATTCGATTGTACTTACAGGTAGACAGTCGACGAACTGGCGGCAGTTTCATGCATCTCATATTGAGCTGTGGGACGCGCGTGCCCGATATGGTATTTCTTGATATGGATATCCCACAACACAATATCAGTTATCTGCCCAGGGGGATTATGCAGATTGGTATCGACGTCATACCATCATGCATCTTACACGTCAGGGGATTGGCATTCAGCAGATGGTAAACTTATTAAGATATATTATATTTGTTTAACTCTTTTATGGTATTAATTTGAATGTCATTTCATTTTCAGACAGACATCATTCATCATCTTGCACATATCACACATCCTCAGGAGGAGGCATATATTAGATGTGATGTAGTTCATCGAGATGTGTTGGCTCTCTACGACCATATCCGGATGATACGAGAACGTTTTTATGATGAGGAGCCACAGGTATATCCTGATCCATATCCTCCAGCTGGAGCTCTTGAGGGTGGGGGTGATGATGTGCCTGCTATGCCTACTGATGACGATGTACCGCCACCACCGCTGCCAGCTGAGAGACGGAGACAAGGACCTCGGGAGGGGCAGAGGCGGCGAGATAGACATCCGAGAGCACCTCCTACAGATGTGGTAGCACCACATAGAGATGATCATGCCCAACTTATTGATGAGGTTGCACAGCAGGGAGACGTTTATAGACCACATCTATCATCTCCGATGACTACTATGGACTACGAGCTGGATCAGGTGACACAGCTTGTGGCAGCCCCCTCTCCTCCCAGCGAGGACTTCTTCAGTATGCCATTTCTACCATTTTTAGGAGCCTCAGGACCATATGGCTCGACGCATGATTATGGGCAGTCATCCACGTATGATTTTGGGCAGTCATCCATGCATGATTTTGGTCAGCCCTCTACACAGCATCATGAGGAGGCATCGGATGCACCGGTAGCAGAGGATCCCGTTGATAGGATACCAGAGCGACACGTACGCCGAACACGGGGAGGACGTGAGATTCAGACGCCACGTTGTGGTACCAGAGGGCATCGACGTTGATTTATTCAGATTCCATGATATATATGTTAAAAACCCTCTTTATTTAGAGAAATGAATGTTATTTAGACATATAATTAGAAAATAAAATAGATAGTATATACAAAATAATATAAATGAAACTTTTAACATTGATTAAACGTATAAGAAATACTCGAAAACAACATAAAACAAGGATTAAACATATAATAAATAGTTGAAAACAAAAGGATTTTCCAAAAAAATTGTCAGTGAAAAGTAATCTATAAGCTTTCAAAACCGCCTACTTGAAACTTAAAAATGGTTCAAGTACGTGACTTTGAAAGACTATAAAATATATACTATGAAACGAATAAAAAACAGAAACTTTAAACATATAACAAATAGTTAAAAAAAAGGAATTTCATAAAAGACGTCGACGAGAACTATTTTTTAGGAAATCAGACACTTATTTGAAACTTAAAAATGTTTCAAATACTTGTCTTTGAAAGACTATAATAGATAAACTATAACACCGATATAGATTAGACTTTAGTCATTGATTAAACATATAATAAATATTTGAAAACAAATTGAATTTAATGAAAAATGTTGAGAAAAAATAATTTATAAGATTTAAATTTGAAAGACTATAAAACATAAACTATTACACGGATATAACTGAAACTTTAAACATTGATGAAACATATAATACATAGTTGAAAACAAAAGGAATTTCCAAAAAAAATGTCAGTGAAAGATATCATTAATTATTAAATTTAAAATAGAGAACTTTAAAATAGTAGAAGGGTTTTAGATAAAACAGTAAGTGTGTCTTTCTCCACTCTCACTCGGAGGTTTACCATGGACGTCTCTCCTTCGTTGAACGGTACGAACCGAGGGCGTCAGAATTGGGGGGTTAATTTGGATATGTGATTGATATTTCGGTAAAAATGGCGGTCTGTCCAGATTTAACGAAACTAAATTGAACAGTTAAGATGCATGGAAGACACTGTGGTGGTGTTCCCCCCAAAACGAAAGGCGAATTCAACCTTTCTTGATATCCAGTATAGATTTTGATATCCAATTCACTGGTATTTGTTGCAGTGAATTGGATATCAAAATCTATACTGGATATCAAAAAAGGTTGAAGTCGCCTTTCGTTTTGGGGGGTACACCACCACAGTGTCTTGCATGCAGTTTAACTGTTCAATTCAGTTTCATTAAATCTGGACAGACCCCCATTTTTACCGAAATATTAATCACATATCTAAATTAACCCCCCAATTCTGACCCCCCTCGATTCGTACCGTTCAACGAAGGAGAGACGTCTATGGTAAACCTCCGAGTGAGAGTGGAGAAAGACACACTTACTGTTTTATCTAAACCCTTCTACTGTTTTAAAGTTCTCTATTTTAAATTTAATAATTAATGATATCTTTCACTAACATTTTTTTTAAAAATTCCTTTTGTTTTCAACTATTTATTATATGTTTCATCAATGTTTAAAGTTTCAGTTATATCCGTGTAATAGTTTATGTTTTATAGTCTTTCAAATTTAAATCTTATAAATTATTTTTTCTCAACATTTTTCATTAAATTCATTATGTTTTCAAATATTTATTATATGTTTAATCAATGACTAAAGTCTAATCTATATCGGTGTTATAGTTTATCTATTATAGTATTTCAAAGACAAGTATTTGAAACATTTTTATGTTTCAAATAAGTGTCTGATTTCTTAAAAAATAGTTCTCGTCGACGTTTTTTATGAAATTCCTTTTTTTTAACTATTTGTTATATGTGTAAAATACAATTATTACAAATTATTATAAGTAATTATATTTGTAACTATTACAAATTATTATAATTATAAGTTATTATAATTATAAATTAGTTATAAATAATTAATTGTCATTAATTAAATTACAAATTATTTATTATTAATATTTGATTATTACAAATTATTCTATCTTTATATATACATTATATATTTATTCTATTTATATTTATATAATTATAATAAATATATAATTATAATTATAAATATTATAAATATATACTTATAACTCTAAATATAATAAATATATAATTAAAATAAATAATTATTATAGGCATATATTAATTATAATTACATATTTTTTATAATTACATATTTATAATGTAAAAAATATATATAATGTATATATATAGAATTATATAATGTATACATATATACTAATAACACTAAATATAATAAATATATAATTAAAATAAATAATTATTCTAGGCATATATTAATTATACATTATATATAATTAAAATTGCATATTTACAATACAAAAATATATATGTAATGTATACATAAATATATAATTACATTTACACCACATTTATTATATTTATTATATTTATAACTTTTATTATATTTATATAGTTGTTATATTTTTGTATTTACTGTATTTATAATTATATAATTATTATATTTTTGTTTTTACTATATTTATATATTTATTATTTTTATATATTTATCATAATTCTTATATTTATAATTATAAATTTATTATAATTCTATAATTAATATTATATTGAATATGAAATAATTATAAATATAATAATTATAATAAATATAAAAATTATCTAATTATAGTAAATATAACATAATAAATAAATAAAAAATAAAAATAAAAATAAAAAAACAGTTTAGCACCACTTGAAGTGGCGCTATTCATTTCTTTGAATAGCGCCACTTGAAGTGGCGCTAAAGGAACCCATTTCCCAAAATATTTTCTACCCTACCCCATTAAAATAAAAAAAATGACCCCCCCCGGCTAAATTTGCCGTTGATGGGGGCATCAGCAGGAGCATGAGCAGAAGGAGTACATGTGGGGTCTGACTCGCAGGTTAGGGATGAAGTTCCCTCTATCATCTCCTCTAACTCCTCCAGAAAACCCTCCCTCTCAGTGATATTTTTTTATTTTATAATGAAACATTTGAATGCACTTTTTTGTAATATTAACTATTTAATATTTTAAATAGTGTGTTTTTTATATTGTCTCGAATATTACTATTTTTATTATTTATTTAATTTTTTATTATATTTATTAATTTATTAATTAATGTATTTTTATATTTTTTGGAATACTGATGTTTTTATTATATTACTAATATTATTTCATTAATATTATTATATTATTTAATTATTTTATAATTAATTTCATTTTACAAATATTAGTATTATTATTTAATTTATATTAATATTATTCTTATTATTATAATTATTGTTTTATAAATATTTTTATTGTACTAATATTAATATTATTACTTCATTTATAGTAATATTATATTATTAATATTATATTATTTATTTTTTTAACTATTTGTAAAGGGACTGTCACAAATAATAATTGTGACAGTCCATCGTAGAAGGGTTTAATTTTTGTCATTTTCCACAGTATTTGAGAAGGTCTATTGAAAATAATAATTGTGGAGACCCGTCGAAATATGATTTTAAAAAAATTGGGAAAAGTATTTATGATGGGTGACTGGCCTGTCGTAATAATGTTTTTAAAAAAATCTTTGAACCTATTTGCGACGGAGATACTACCTGTCACAAATAATAATTTTTTGCGACAACTCTTCACAAAAGATAATTTCTACGATGCCCTTTTCCACAATGGGTCGTTTGCGATGGGATCTTGCCACCTATGACTCGTCACAAAAAAAATCCCTTTTTCCAGTAGTGTGAGTTAGTTGTGACAACTCCTAATGGAACAACTATGACATCAAAAGTTTATAATTCTTCTCCAGTTGAAGATTGTGGGGAAGTGCTTCATGAAAATCTTGTGATCATTCCTATAGTGTAATTGAAATGATTCTTGGAATGGATTGGCTTTCTCTATTTGGAGATCATATCAATTTACAATGAAGGGAAGTCATATTTCATATTCTTGGTCAATCTATAATCATCTATCTAAGTAAGGATGAATATAACCTTTGAGTATAAATCTCTTCAATCTTATGGATCTTGATTCCTATAAAAGAAGGTTATTCATATCAAATGGTTGGGTAGAAATTTCTGATTAAGAATACACACATTGTATGTGAGTTTGATGATGTCTTTCTGAAGGAATTTTTAGGTCTTCCACTGAATCGTGAAGTTGAGTTTTCAATGGAACTCATACTGGGTGCTATGCTTATTTCAAAGACACATTATATAATGGACCCAATTGAGTTACAGGAATTGAAGAAGCAACTCCAATATCATCTTGATAATGGATTCATACTCCCTAGTGTGTCACCTTGGGGAGAACTTGTTCTATTTGTTAAGAAGAAAGATGGATCAATGAGAATCTACATTGATTATCAAGAACTTAACGAGATCACTATCAAGAAAAAATATTCTCTTCCCCACATTGATGACTTATTCGACCAACTACCTAGAGATCAATACTTTTCCAAGATTGATCTTCATTCTAGATATCATTAATTAAGGGTCATGAAAGAGGATATACCAAAGACGAAATTCCATACAAGTTATGGGCACTATAAATTTATAGTGACACCTTTTGGTCTTTATAATTCTCCTTATATCTTCATGAATCTAATGAATAGTGTCTTTAGAGACTATCTTGATCAGTTTTTGGTAGTCTTTATAGATGATATTCTTGTCTATTCAAAGAGAAAGGAAGAACATGAAGACCAATTGAGAATTGTACTGAAGACCCTGAGAAAGGAAAATCATTATGCAAAATTTACCAAGTGTGAATTTTGGCTTCATAAAGTTTCATTTTTGGGTCAAATAATATCAAGAGAAGTGATATCTGTGGATTCATCAATAAAAGCAGTTGTTGAAAGTTGACCGAGATGAAAAATGATAACTAAGATCTGATTTTTTTTTGTTTTGGCTAGATATTATCAACGTTTTGTGAATGATTTTTCAGGATTATCTAATCCACTCACAAAGTTGACTCAGAAAGGAGTTAAGTTAGTATGGATAGAGGAATGTGAAGAGAATTTAAAAGAGATAAAAAGAAGGTTAACCAATGCACCTATGCTCACACTGCCTCATAGTGGAGAAGGGTTTGTGATATACAGTGATGCATCCAAGAAGGGGTTGGGATGTGTTCTAATGCAAATTGATATGGTGATAGCTTATACCTCATGATAGTTTAAAATCCATGAGCAAAATTACCCAACTCATTATTTGGAGTTAGCTACGGTAATCATTACATTAAAGATATGGAGGCATTATCTTTATGGTGAAAGGTGTGATATTTATACTGATCATAAAAGTTTAAATTATATTTTTACCCAAAAGGAGATGAATATGCACCAAAGAATATGGTTGGAGTTGATTAAATATTACTTATGCTCAGTACATTACCACCCTGGGATAAAGAATAAGGTGGAATATGCTTTGAGTCGATAAGACCATGATATCCTATCCATGATGCAGATCACAAAATATCCAATATTTATGAATTTTCAAAAAATGAATCTTGAAATTTTTAAGGTAGGGAATAAATCTTATATTTCTCAAAAGAATGTTCAACCATATATAAAATTGATGATTAAGGAGTCTCAGAAGAAATATGTGGAGATACAAAATAAGGTGAGATATGTTCCAAAATTCAACCTTGATTGTGATAGAATAATAAGGTTCAGGAACAAGGTTTGTATCCCCCCATACCAGAATTAAAAAAGGATATATTGTATGAGGATCATAGTTTTTCATTCTATATTCACCCTAGAAGCAGAAAGATGTACATAGACCTGAATGAATATTTCTTGTAGGATGACATGAAATGATATATCTATGAATATGTCTCTCGATGCTTGTTTTGTTAACAAGTTAAGGCTGAGAGACATACGTCTATGGGGATGTTACAACTATTACCCATACCTGAATAGAAATGGGAAAACATCACTATGGACTTTTTCATCAGACTTCCCAAAACATCCAAAGGAAATAATACTATCTGAGTTATAGTTGATCGCCTTACAATGTCGACAGACTTCATTTATATTAGAGAGGATTTCTCTCTTGATCAGCTTACCAGGATATATGTAAAGGAATTAGTGATATTGCATGGAGAACCATTTCCATTATATTTTATTGGGATTAATGGTTTACCTTAGATTTCTAGAAATGTTTCAGCATGATATGGATATAGAGTTACGTTTCAACACTACTTATCATCCTCAGACAGAAGACCAATCTGAGAGGACAATTCAAACTCTAGAAGACATGTTGAGATCTTTCTCAATGGATTTAAAAGGTGGTTGGGATCAAAACCTACCTTTGGTGGAAATTTCAAACAATAATAGCTTTCACTCTAGTATTCAAATGGCTCATTATGAATCCCTCTATAGAAAGAAGTGAAAAACTCCAACTTGTTGATATGAAGTTAGGGAAAGAAAGCTATTTGGACCTAATCTTGTTGATGAAATAGAAGAAATGGATAGATCTATTCCACAACACATAATAGAAGATTAGAGTCGACAAAAATATTCTGATGACAACCGAAGATAATACCTAAAGTATGAAGTGGGTGATAAGGTGTTTCTACAAATATCTCCCTAGAAGAGATTAATGAGATTTAGAAAGAAGGGAAAACTGAGCCCTAGGTATATTGGTCCTTTTTAAATCATGGATCGTGTTGGGATGGTGGATTACCGATTGGTGATTCCACTGAATATATCTCAATTTCATGATGTGTTCTATGTATCTCTCCTAAGAAAGTATATATCTAATCCTTAACTTGTATTAAAATCATATTTCATACCACTAGAGCAAGATATTTCTTATGAAGAACAATCGATAGAGATTTTGGATCGTATTGAAAAAGTTCTATGAAACAAGATCGCTTGCTTGGTTAATGTTTTTTTGGTAGAGACAACAATATGAAGAAGCTACATGGGAACTTTAGGATTTGATAAGGTAGAATTATCCTCATCTATTTTTTCCTAGTGATGAATTTTGAGGGAGAAATTCAGTTTAAGGGGGGTAGAATGTAACACTTGGATATTTTTATAAAATATTTTCTTTAAATAATTTTTAATCTTCAGTAGCTTGAATTGCCCACAATCATGAATTTAAATGAACCGTGATATTTCATTAATATAAAATTACTTTTATATACTATTCACTAGGTCAACAGGAATAAGTATAACTAACTTATGAAAACGCATTGTGAATTCATTGGCAATCAATTATTTATGAAAAATATAAATCAATTAGATATTTTTATTTTTGAGTAAATAACTATTGGTATTGAAATTAATGATATATAAATATATGTTATTTCCTTAATAAAACATTTTTTATATTCATCCAATTGATATTTTAGTCAAAGGGTATGAATAAACCCTATTTGATGTATAAAAACTTATTTTTTAAAAGGAAAATTTTAAGCCTTTGAATGGAGAAACCATTTTAAATTAATATTTTAGCACATTAATAATTTTTTATGAAAACATAAACATGTTAGTTTTAAGTGGGATATAAAAATTTAATTTGGATGAATTTATGATATTTTTCTAATAACATTCAAGCTTTGTTGAATAGTAAAAATACACTAAATTTTATGTGAAAACAACATTTTCATCGAAATAATTTATTTGGATAAATTATAATATTTAATGATTTTAAAGTATAAATATAATATATTTTTATCATTAAATATAATGCATGTTCTTAGCATTAATTTTACATTGAATCCAGATATAAAAACAATTCAATCTTTTGCAATGTTTTAGCTTTTAGAACTCGTTCTCCCTTTCTGAAAATGAGATTAATTATAATTTAATTACTGCAACTTCTATGTTTTAAATTTTTAAAAAATGGATTAAATATTTAGAATCAGTAGGCTCAAATTATGTTAATATGTTAATTTTATTTTTTGGGACATTATGAATAGTAACTTTATTAATTTTTTTATTACTGTAGTTAAGGGTAAATCTGGTAATTAAAGGTAAAAAAAATATTATAAAATTACATTAACACCTATAAAAATCCTACCAGGTGACTAAATTCGACCCTTATCATCAATGGTTCGATATGGAATCACTTAATGGTCACTTTCCCCTGATTATGACATTAATTTTATTAAAATCAATGAATGTGAAAAAATGTCACAATCTCTTTTTATATAAATATATTAATTATAATATAAGGATAATAAAGAGATAACATTGACTATAGGTAGTATCTGAAAATATATAATAATTACCTATATCATATAAATTTATTTATAATTTTTAGAAATTAAATAATTACCATTATGGATGACACAATAATGACGCATAAATTATTTTATTAATAGAAATATCACATAAATTATTTTCAAAATATTAAAATAAATATAATTTGAATTAATTAAGGTTATATATGAATTTTATAGGTTATTATGACATTTTTAGAGTATATTAATTGTTTTGGTTATAAGTTATCTTTTGTGTGGATTTTATTTAAAATCAATGAAATGAATAATGTCCAAATTGACACTGTTGATATTTTATAAAAATAACATTTTATTAAATTATTTAAAAATCATAAAAATATTTAAAAATAACAAAGTAATAATTATAAGGTCTAAAATGTCATAAAATATCCATTTATGGTCAATTAACACCATATAAGTAAATATTTATAACCATTAAATATTTAGAATGTTATTATCAAAATTAAAATTAAATAGATTAAATAAGGATAAATAAAAATTATAAGGGTTAAAATAAAATAATAAACATGTATAAAGTTTATTTATTGTGAGGATTTAGACCCATACTCATCATATCTTCTAAATAATTCACTTTAGATCCATTTTAATTTAAAAATTAATTTATATTATTTTAATAGTTTTGGTTTTTCCAATGGTGCCCCTCCCCTCTCTTATAAAAGAGCACATCTTCTTCCCTTTTAATAAATCATCTAAATATTTTTTTCTCAGTCAAAAAATGCCCATTTACTCTCCCAACATCCCTTAATTCATCATAGATTCCACACTTTTGGCATAAATCTGTCATGAGGAGGCCTTTTGTGCAAATCAAAAGAAGATACTGGAAAAAGAGGTAATTATTTTATCACCTCTTTCAAAATTCTTTTCTTCTTCTACTTATTCTTCTTATTTTGTTTCCATAATAAAGTAATAAATTTAGTATATTATACATTATGATATGTTATTATATTTATGTAAAAACCTTATACCTCCTACTATCCATCCTATTAATAACAATATTACCATGTGTGCGTACGCATGGGTTACCGTCTCCACACTGCGGTGTAATTTTTCATTCAACAATAATTTATTTGGATGGGTATAATTATGAGTATAATGGATTTAAATAATTAATATAATATGATAATTATTCTGTATAATTAATATACCATCAAATTCCATACCATTTAATAATTAAGTGAATGATATCATCGCTCGTTCGTGCATACGACCTACCGTCTCAAAAATACGATGTGATTAATTCTAGATGATCTTCATTAAAACAAAATTTTATACATGAATTTAATGAATAAATATCATATATATTATATTAATATAATTCTATAAATGATAGAACTATAACCCAAGAAGTGGAACATGAACTTATCCAAAAAAACTTTCATAAGAACATAAAGCAGTTAATATCCAAATAACGAGTGACAATGAAATGTTACTAACAAAAGGATGATAATATAATTATATATGATATCATAAAAATGATTATTATTCTTGAATAATTGAATAACATTGTATAAATCATTATAAAGTAGGTTCAGATAGATATGAAGGATATCATACCTAAGGTAAGGGATAATTTCAAATATAATTATTATTTGAGATTGTTTATACGTAAGTTTTTAATGGGGTATCTTTATTATCCATATCCATGTTTCCTAAATATGTAATATTATTCTTATAAATTTTTTTAATGTCAATTTTACCAATTTTTAAATTTTTATTAAACGGTATGAATGGAAACTTTTGGCGTTTTTCGATATGAGGTGACTTTTATAGAAAAAAGTACAAGGAGAATGTTTTTTTAACTTATATGGCATGTACTGATTTTTACATTTTCATAACATCTTATTTCCATGAAGCTTCCTTTACATGATTTTAAGTTTATTTTCAACTAAATTCCTTTCCTTTAAAATTTCACGACATTTTGAGAAAAGAATTTTTTTTTGAAGAAGAACAGATATTTTCCTCAAGAATTAAGTTCAGGTGTTTTATTAAAATTATTTTACATCTCAGATGACTCTCATTAAATATGGTTATGTTTCTATCCATATTATTACTATGTTTTGACCATGTTAATTATGGAATGATATTTTAGATGGATTTTTTTAATGATGTAATGATATTTTTTACGGATTATATTATGATCGAATGATGTTTAAGAAACCCATTTTATTTCTTGGGTTATGCTATGATGAATGATTTATGTTTTTTTGGAACATGTAAGAATGATATAATTATGAGATTGGTGAGACCTGTATCTCCATCCAATGAATTGGGTAAATATTTATATCACATGATATTGACATGACTTGAACGACATGTAAATCCAGTTCTGTAATACAGGGATAGAACGACAAGTAAACCTGGTTCAATAATGGACATTGTCCACTATGATGGTCTTGGAAATGATCCTTAACTAATATGAAATGATTTTATATGATTATGTGTATGAAAAAAAAACTCAATGTCTTATGTTTTTACTTTTGGAATTATATCCATTAATACTTATGAACTTTTATCTTATGACATGATATCACGAACCTTCATATGAAGGATAAGACTTCAAAATATTATGTTCTTATGTCTTATGATTGTGATATGATTGAAATTTCCCTTATTTACCCTTACTGAGAATTTGCGATCACCCTTTCATATGTTTCCTTTCCCCAACTTATAAATAAGGGTATTAAGTATGATATGTAAAAAAAGAATTTAGTTATGAATAAATAAACAAGAGACAATGTAGATGTTTTATAAACCGGTTATTTATGTTTCCTAGTTTCTAAAGACACTATACCTATATGTTTTTTCCATGGATTTATTATATGTTGTAATGAATATAATTCAATTTTAAAGTAATATTAATGTATGTAATATATGGGTTTCTATAATTATCATCATGTGATTCCATCGCACCCAGCTTCTATAGGAGTACAACTGTGCTGCATAAAAAGGGCCATAGTAGAAGTTTCCATATCATCTATCTAGGATCAGACCTAGATCACTAGGACACGGGAATATATACCCCCACCTTCACCTCTTGGATTTTCAATTCCAATGAGAATTTGGGACACAACAGAAGAATATGAAAATATACCCTAACCGACTAGGATAAGGGAATTTATATATCAATCACCATCGATTGGTTTTTCATCCCCTGAAAGGGTCCTAGGGAAATCAATGGTGATTCCTGATCAATCCCATTTTACTCGGCTAGGGGAATTTATATCTTTATGTCCATCTAAAAAATCATCAAATCCTTGAATTTAATAATTGAATCCTCAACAATAGGATCAACCAATGCCAATTATAAGGGCTGAGGTAATTTTAATCATCATCCTCACCATAGAGAGAATCCTTTTTCTCTAGGTTTGGAGGTGAATTTCAACAACCAGTATCCCATTCATTCCTCCCACCACAAGACAAACCTATGCTAGTTGGGGACCTTTTGAAAATCATGACTCGAAGCTCCCTTAAAGTCACTATTAGTAGACCAGGATGGGATGGGAGTTTGATGAAGGCGATCAGACCCTGGTAGTGACACAATAAAAAATAGGACAATATGGTTAAGGGTTAGAATAAAAACCCTGGTGAAGGTAGTGAATAATCATCCTGTTGCATCCAAAGTAATGGAAACACATCTACTATCAGATATGCCTCTGTGAATTTCATCACGGTCAACATGAAATACATTTTGGATCATGACACAAATATATGGTGTCATAACATGGAAAATATACCCTAAGAGGAGGGTGATTTGGATGCACCAAATGAGGCTGCATGAACTAGGAACCAAAGAGGGCTCCAAGATCGGGCACCTATGAATACCGAGTTTCCACCTACATGACGGTACAATACCAAGGGAAAAAGGAATGGTATGAATACATCCCATTTACCACCCATAAGAGTTCATGTTACTTCCACAGAGGAACAAATGCATAATATGAGAGTGATATTCAAACTCTCAGATGAATCCATAAGGAGATACTCAGGGGAAATATTCTCGTTGGGTATCATCTTCAGGTAGATATTAATATTATCCCTCCCATAACCGATCTTAAAATAAAGAGTGGAATCTAAGATCTAGATTTTCTTCTGATCTAGGAATCTAATCTATATAAATGATGACATAAAAATTGAACATGACTTTCTTCATTGCGGCGAAAACTTCTCTATCATCAGGGAAATCATTCAGTATTAGGAAAAATTGAGGATCAATAGAAGAAAAAAGAAGGGCCACCACATCGATCCCCACCCCTCTATGTAGATGGGAGATGGATCAGACATTAGTTCAGTCAGAGCTACATAATGTCACCATGTCCCTGGCTACTCAAATAGAAGCCATTGAAGGGTGAAGTGAACTAGTACTGCTTTAGAAGAATCCATACCCTAAATGGGTGGATAATACTCCACCTCAAACCAATTTTGGAAATCCTACCTTCTCCTCCTTTGATGGTACTGGAGACTTTGAACAACATCTTACACACTTCATATCTCGATGCGGGCCGATGATGGGCCCTCAAGATCAAAAGGAGGCAACCAATGCAAGGTGTTTCATACAAAACTATGATAAGTTCAGACTTTCTGGGTAAAAAAACCTACATGCAGGATCTGTTGTAGGATGGGAAGACCTTCATCATCATTTCCTTTATCAGTTCAGTTATAGAATAAGGAAAATGATGATTGTTGAGCTGATGAATGAAAAAAAACATGAGAATGAGTGGGTGTCTCACTTCATAGAAAGGTGTAAAGGTTTAACCTATTCCCTCAACATCCCTCTCTCATAAGAGAAACCATTGAAACTATATACTGAAAATATTAAGGAAGATTTTCAAAAACCCTTGGTCCCACTGAGGTATCCATGTGGGTTCTGGTAGTTTTTTTGATATACTGTTACGTCTTGTGGAATTAATTTAGCGAACCTAATACAAAAGTCAACTCATCCCCACAACACAAGGGAAAAGTTTAGGAAAAGAAGAATTTACAATTGTGACTATCAATCTAGTAGCAGTGCCCATCCAATCACCCATCTACGTTCTGAACTGACCAACACCTCCTTTTGAGTGGTGAAAATTATTGAACTGCCCTTGTCTAGAAGCATAGAGAAATCATGATTTCCCGGGATTTGAGGAATGGATGAATAAATCATACTCCATCCAAAATAAACAATTCCTTGGTTATTTATTGGTAGCCAAAGACAATAACATTCTCATGCTATCATATACCAAGAAGAACGATGGGGAAAACCTCACCCACCGTCTTGACAACTACCCTTTCTATAGAAGGATGGGTCATAATATCCAATAATACTTCATATTAAAATATGTCCTTCAAGGAATGGCCAATTCTAGACAAGTGGTGTTAGATAAATCCTCAGAATAGGTGTCTTACATAACCATTTCCTAGTCAGAATAAGAGGATGTTTGGAAGAAAGTTCCGCATAGGCGTTCATAAAATTTAAACAATTGGATGACTCAAAAAATAGTTGTCCAATCTCATGACACCATGAGAGAATAGCTACATAGACCTTGGATAGATGCACCACCCAAGGAGGAAACATAAAATATACCTCCCAAAGGTGGGAGTGTCCACTGGAAGTAGGAAGAAATATAATAGGAGGAGTCATATTTTTCTCTAACACAAGCTATGAATCTTACATATTTCCTCACTAAAACATATACAGTACATGCCCCACCCTACCAAATGGAATCCACATCCATTTAAGAGATAATATTTGGTTTGGTCAATGTGATACACTTGGTGAACCCCTTCTTCGATGATTAATATGCCTTAGAATATGAGTTCCCTGTACATAACTAGGGAACAAGAGGTTTTATGTGTTAGAATCGAGGATATAAGGGACATTACAGACACAGTCAGTCATAATATTTCATCCAAATCCCCACATAGTATATTTATACTACTAAGACTCATGGGAAACCACTTCATCAGGCTCAAAAGAGGCATGGAGGCATCCCAAAACCCTGCATTGGTCATCCATATCCAATCATCTTGCATGAACACCCAGTGGGTGGCTGACTAACCGAGCTACCTAGGAAAAAAGAGAAGTCCAGTGTGATATACACCACTTATAGTAGATAATAACTAGAGCTCTATACAAGAACTGAAACTGTCCACATAAAATGCATTGGATCCTGAGCCACATGTCCAAGAGTAACCCCACATCAGTAAGTGACAAACTGTGGCACAAAAGTGTGATGTTCTGAAATAGTTTGTGGTTGTTCTCTCCTAGATCAATATCCTTGATATTATCCATATTTCAAAATAATATAGGGAGGCACTTGTTTAAGCCCTCCGGATCCCATTGAAATTTTAGAGAGAAGTCCCTACAACTGAGGTTTACGAGTGGAGTCTATGTCAATAGAATGCAATGTTTCCATCTCATTCACTGATCAAGATCAATAATTGGTCCTTCAGGGTCACATTGGGAAAATATATGTTTTAGGAATACTTGATAATGTAAAAATTTGAAGGGCTCTGATTGAAAATGGATTCAGGATCAATATCATCCCAATTTAAACCCTCTAATGTCTAGGATATAGAGGATGAGATTTATCTCCCACAAATAGGACTATTCAAGGGTATGATAAGCATGAACAAAGATTTATTGGGAAGATAAAACTAAAAAAATATTTTGGGGGGCTCACATATGAATATGATTGTATGGTTATCCATTAATACACTACATATAATGTCTTGCTCAGAAGGCCCTGGTTCCATAGCCACTTGGTGGGACCTTCATCATTTCATCAATTTTTAAAATACTCCATCGATGGAGAATTCATAATACTTCATGGCGGTAATTCACCCTTTTAAACCTATGAAGCAACATACGCTGATGTAATATTCTACAATAAGGGTGGAAAACAACCAATGATAAACAATGATACAAAGGTTGCATCTCCTAATGAATTAGAGATATCCCTTGATAACCCCTAGAGTATGCTCGATAGTTAATATGTGCTCCCCATAAATCTAGATAATGTGGTAGACCTAGTCCTAAATAACCAAGCTCCTCCTATCCCCAAAGATAGTGTATAAAGAAATTATCTCTGAATTCACTATGAAATGAATCAAATGGTTGGGGATAATAAAGTCTCTCCTCATTCCCCCACCCTAATAGTGATGGAGAAGTTCCCTGATTTCTATATTTGTCTGAAAATGTCTCCATAGAATCATAATTGGTGGAATATGAGGAAGACCTTAGGAACTCCCCTCCCGCATTCGAGGAAGGTATCTCCACTACCAATAGTGAACTCAGGCAGATAAATATTGGAACAGAAGATGAACTACGACCTACTCTGATTAGTGTCACCATTCCCCTTAAAGAGCAGGAGATGTACATTGCATTTATAAAGTAGCACTAATATGTGTTCTTTTTGAACTATACATAAATTCCTGGACTAAATCCAGATGTGAATACACACCATCTTAGCCTACCCGATGAGCATCATAGATTCACGCAGGCAGGCAGGAGGATTAACCCCTCTCATGCCACCAATGTAGGTGAGCAAGTTGAAAAATTGATAAAATCTAATTTTGTATGAGAAGTTCAATACCCCAGATGGCTAGCCAACATCATCCTAATCAAGAAAAGAAATGGGTAGATTATGGTATACATTTAATTCAAAGACCTTAATCAGCACTACCCAATAGAATATCTCCCATTTTCGATCACATAACTCTTGATCGATACAACTTCTAGATTCCAAGCCCTTTCCTTTGTGGATTAGTATTTAGGGTATAATAAAATAATTATGGCCCCTGAATATGAGGAATAAAATAACATTAGTGCGTGCTAGGGGATATTCTTCTATCAGGTCATTCCCTTTGGGTTAAAGAATACTAGATCCACATACCAACACGACATGCATTATATCCTTAATTCATTCATGGGAAGTATAGATGAATGTTATATCAATGACCTGGTTTTCAAATATCGAAAACTATGTGATCACTTCAAGGATATTAAAAAAATATTCAATAATCAGTGACAATATAGTTTGAAGATTAATCCACTAAAATTCACTTCGGGGTAACATCAGGAAAGTTCCTTATATTTGTGGTATGCCACCACAACAATGAGGCCGACCCAGAGTAGACTAGCGCTTTTTTAGAAACGTAACACCCCAAAATATCAAGTAATTGAGTGGGTTATAAGGCAACCTCACATAAATTTGATGATTCATTGAAAAATTAGTAGAAAAATCTCTCCCCTTTACCAAGATAATGTAGAATAGAATCACCTTCTGATGGGATGATGACTACCAAGAAGCCTTTGAACGTCTCAAGAAGTACCTACTGCACCCACTAGTTTTGATGCCTTCATTTTAAGGGAGGCCAATAATTTTGTATGTGACCACTATGTAATGCGCAATGGGATCCCCCCTCACAAAAAAATATATATACGAAAAACAAGAAAAGTATCTACTACCTCAGTAGGACAATGCTTGGTACTAAGACCAGATACTCTGATGTTGAGAAGAACTTCCATTCACTCATATTCTCTATGAAAAATATAAGGCACTACTTGTAGCACCATAAAGTCTATATAGTATCTCATGTCTACCCACTCAAGTAAATCCTTGGTCCTCCCATGTTGACTAGGCGTTTGGCCCTATGGGCGGTCATTCTATAGCAATACGACATTCAGTTTGTATCAAAAAATTTAGGGAAATGGAAAGCCCTAGATAATTTACTCATAGAACACAATGCCCTAAAAAATAAACTAGTGGGAACCAAGTTTTCAGATGAGGAGTTTCTCTATTCTAATGAAACTGCCCAGACATGGGAGATGTATTTCGATGGTGCCTCCCAAAGTCCCATCGACAAAAGTATGGAAAACTTGAGGCTCAATCGGGTTGTTCTAGGGATTGTATTTGTCTCTCCAGACAAAGTAGTTTTTCCCTACACTTTATAAATATTTGAAGGGTTCACAAAAAATGAGGTGAAATACTAATCCCTCATTGTTGAGTTGGAACTAGACCTAAGACTCCATATAAGATACCTAAATATCAAAGGGGATTCAGAACTAGCAATAAAGTAGATCAATGGATAATATTCAATTAAAAAGGAATAAATTGACCCTCTCACTGGACACATAAGGGGACTTCTGGAAGAGTTCCTTTTTGATACCATTTTGCATCATGTTCCCCAATCATAGAATGCTTGCAATGATGAATTGGATAATGTATCCACCATTCAGACCAACCCTAGTCAGGAGGAAGTAATCTTCTACAACACACATTTTAGAATGGTATTTTCAATCATCTTATGTAATATTGAATAAATTCACCAGGAAAAAATTTCCCCAAAGTGTGATAAACCAATGACTACCCCTAGATGGATGGTGCTGATAATATTTTATCTTCAAAATGATGCTCTCCCAACAGACCGAGCCAGAAGGGAACAGATTCAGTGTTGAGTGGTGAATTTTACCCTAAGGAATGGCTCAAATGAGAAAAAATTCCTGTATAAATGATGATTTTATGTAATCCTCATTAGAGGCATAGTAGAAGGAGAGATTCTCGCCATTATGGAAGACGTCCATGTCGGTTCTTATAGTGATCATCAATTTGGGACCAATCTCTCCCACCAAATTAGGAGTTTCAGATATTATTGGAAAACCATGATATAGGAATGTGTGGAATACACTAATAAATGTCATGTGTTTTATATCCAAGAAAACATCATCAATTAACCTTTATAATTTCAACATAAACTATATATTCATGGATTTTTGTTGTTTTGGGAATGGATGTTGTGGGGCCAAATCACCCTTCCACAACAAAGCAGTTCAAGTACATCCTTACTCTTACCAAATTCATCTTCAAATGGGCTAAGTAAATACCCCTAAATTAATTTTGGATGAAGGAAATTATAAAATTTATAAATTTCCATATCATTACTAGGTTTGGGTTTCCTCACACAATATTAATGGAAAACGAAACTAATTTTTGTTCTATAGATTTGAAGAAATTGAACCAAGAGTACAATATTGAATACAATCATTCATCTTGCTATCATGAAGTGGAAAATGGAAAATAGAGTCCTTTAATAAGACTCTCTCAAATATAATCCATAAGTTGATGAACAAGGATAAAAAATCCTATCCATATATGCTCCCCTATACTCTATGAGATTATCATACCACCATGCGTACTACTGCATAAGAAATGACACACTCATTGGTTTATGCGATAGAGTTGATGTTACCTATAGAGGTCTATCTACCTTCAATACAAATATCCATTTTTGGATAGCTATATGATGATGATAAATCACAAAAGTGACTGGATGAATTAGAGAGTATCGACGAGAGAAGGTTTTGTACATTACAAAACATAGAGGTCCATTAGAATCAAATTTCACAAACATTAAAAGAAGGTTCTCCTCTATTTGTTCCTCTATTGAGAGATAGTGTTGGCCCTCAAGACCCTAATGATACCCGAAAAATAATACTCTATAACTGGAACCCAAGTTGGAAGTTCCATATATTTTACATATGTTCTATCATAATGGATCCTACTCATTGACCACCATGGATGGGGAGCATGTCCACCTACCAAAAATGAAAGATTTCTCAAGAAATACTTTGAATAACTATCATTAAGCAACCCAAATTACTAAAAAACAAGAATTTAAACCACATGGTATCCTTCATCTTAACCAAATGATGATAAACTGTACAAAGATCATTCTAACCACATGATGATAAAATATATAGATATTGTCCTGAAAACAAGACAATAAAATCTGAAACAACCCCAAGTCATAATAGCAAGACTTTAAACTACACAATATCCTTCATCCTGACTACACAACGATAAATTATATGGAGATAATCTTAACTACATGATTATAAATTGTGTGGAGATTCTCTTGAAAATAATAAAATAAACTCACATCACCCCTACGCCATAACAGTAAGAATTTAAACTGCACGATATCCTTCATCATGACCACATGACAATAAACTATATGGAGATCTTCCTAAACACATGACAATAAACTATATGGAGATTGTTCTAGTAGAAAGATAATAAACTATGTATCATTCCCAAGTCCTAATAACATGACTTTAAATTGCACGATATTCATCATCCTTAGAACATGATGATAAACTATATGGATATTGTCCTAGCCCCATGATTCTAAACTACATGGTTCTCTAGGAACTATGCATTGATTAATTCCTACCATTGTAGAATATGTAATTATGCCTAAACATCTATGTTTTAGGTGTAGACACAACATGCCTTTTCCTTCATGACGAGTGATATATGTCCTTACCACAATATGTTAAACTATATGAATAATGTCCTTTCAGCATGACATTAATCTGCATGGTTTTTCTAGAACTATGTATATATTGTTTATCTTTTACAATGTGATACACATGGATACCTAGAATTTATATCTTGGTCTAGCCCCCATATGATGAAAAATACCTCTGTTTAATCCTTAATTTCCTCTGTATATTTAGAATAACTCTTATCATTACTTATTTCTCACACTGAGAATAGATCACGTGAGATTAGGAATTTCCATTAAGGGCTTCCCCAAAAAAATAAGGCATAAAAGATTACAATAGTCTCAACATGGTCCTAAATGCAAGACTATGAACGACATACCATGATTCCTCACTACATGAAATTAAAATGCATAGTTAGTGTCCCTTGTATGACATGAAATTGTACATTCTTGTGGACCATGCCTGAGAGGACCACTGTTACTGGTGTTGGTCTCCTACCACACCTGCATTAAAGAACTACATGTGACTTGATTACTGACATCACATGATATGTAGTGACACACAACTCTTCCATCCTGGGTCCTATCATGGAAAATATAAAAATGAACCCTCTCTACGTATATTCCATACTTTCATTGGGAGGTATTTCTTCAAGAACTACATGTGGCTTGATTCTCATGCTCGTGAGATATGTAGTGATTTCTATACTTCACTCTTGGGTTCAACCATAACATTCATGTACTTTAATGTTGGTTCATCTTCATCCTCAATGCATGAAATTAAATTTCATAGAATTTAAATAAATTCATGTGGATTGACTCCTATCATCACAAGATATATAGTGATTTTTGTATCTCCAATACCTAGCCTAGCTATAACAATTAATAGAAATAATTCCCACCTCTATTGATAGGCCAGACCTGTAGAGTGTTTCTCATTAAAGAACTATGTGTGCCTTGATTATAGTCATCATAGGATACATCATGATACCTGTATCTCCAATCCTGGGTACATCTAAATCAACTAACAAAAATTTTCACCAAAACTGCATAAGGATTGAGTCACATGAGCTTATTTTGCCTGTGTACAAGCCAGATCTACATATGGATTGCTTGTGTAAATAATATATCATGCAAAAATTGTCTATGTTGGTTCCCATATCCATACCACATGATGTTAAATTGTAAGTAAAACATACTTCTATCATGAAATTTAAACTTCAGGAAGTATGTCCTCACTACACAATAATTAAATTCATGACACGTGTCCTTACCACAAGACATTAAAGTGCACATAAAATTCCCCCACTACATGACAAAAAACAGTGTTGTCCATCATATGTTTTTCATTAATTATAAAAGGACCATGATATCCTTACTCTGGTAGGCTATATTATGGGGTTCTTCAATACTCTTTTAAATCACCTTAATCCATAAAACCACACTTTATGCTTTGAGTTCCTTAGATAACCACAACCTTCCAAGTCCCCTCGAAATGATACCAAGATTCAATGAACCATTTCTTGACTATGCATGTTTACCTATGGATCATGCATATGCACTTATGGTCATCAAAAAAATGTGTCACTCTGAAAAAATGATTTCTAATAATTATGGTTTCTAACATAACCATTTTAGAAATCAACACCTCAATGTGATCTGAACTACTCTCGGTGTTCTTTTCATATATCATTACTCATGACCCAGGAACCTTGACCCTTGATTTAAAACATTTTTTATCTCCTTCTTGAGAGGATGTGGTGTACTCTTAACTCTGGGTATCCTAATTGGGATCTTTTGTATCATCCCCCATATCAGGTCCATGTGTGTCCTGACCATAAAGTTGCAATACTATTAGTCAAAGTTTTATGACCTTAAACTCTATCATATAGTGGTCCAAATTTAAAGACATTAATATAATAGAGAATAAAACTTGTGAGTTTGAAAACCCTAAAAGGGTTCCTAATAAAAATTCAATCATTTTCTTGCTAAATTATTCATCTATAAAGTTTAATAAAATATTAGGGCACAAACAAATAAGGCACAAAGCTCATGGGGTCTACTCTATAGCCTTGGTAAATCCAATCTATACTCTATGGACACCTTGGTTCAAGAAAAAGTTAAAGAAATGATTTTTCACATTTCCTCACCATGATAATATGTTCTCTAGGTAGTGACACAACTTTTAGTGTGCTCAAACCCTCATTGGATATTTCACTCTCCACAAATCACAATTCATGATTTGAGGTGCCTTAGATCATTATAAACATTCCATGGCCCTTGAAAGGATACTTCATTTCAAGGGACCCATTTATTAACTATGCATGTATGTATATGGCTTATACATATGAACCAATGGTATTCTACCAAATGTGTCACTCTATAGAAAGGGATTTTTAATCCTTGTGAGCCTTGACATTACCACGGTAGAACTCAAAACCTCACTGTTATATAAACTACTCTCGGTATGACTATCCCATATAATCCTTATTATTTAAGTACTTTAGACCATGAATTACAATATCTGTACCAAACTATCCATGTCAATTTGAAATCCTCAATGTTATGTAACCATATTTCATACCCTTTCTCAAGGATAGAATGTGACACTCCATTCCTGAACCTTTTATGGACCACACCTAATGATTCAAAACCATAGGTATTACGACTCGGGCATTACAAACAAGATATGAATTTTACTAGGGTTCCAGAACCCTTCTTAGGTATCCTTTATCCCCTAACCAACCTCATATTCTAGATGTTTAAGTCTTCAAAAAATCATGTCCCTTGTAAAGGAGAGGAGATCATATTTTTTTGACCATGCTACCTTCACATTAGGGCCTAAACTCACCAACTAAATGAATATCTTCCATTCTAAAAATTATATCCAATCCTTGTGAGCCCTGGAAACACCAAAAAAGAATATAGAATCTTAGAATGTCATGGGACACACTTGGTATGTATTCCCTATATCATATTCCCAGACTCAAAATTTTGTGTTATGACTTACATCACCCATATTCCAACTATCTAGGAAGACCTAGAGTCCTTAGTATTTCACCTTCAAACCGATATTTCCTCCATAAATCTTCTATAGACCCTGAAAAAGATGCCCAGCTTCAAGGATCCCTTGCTTGACTATGCACATATCCCTATGGTCGTGCATATATGCCTATGGTTGTCAACAAAATGCACCACTCTACAAAAATGGATTTTTGATCCTTGTGATTCATAACAACACCTTGTTAGAAACCAGTAACTTAGTGTGTTTTGGGTATTCTAGGTATGTATGCACCATATTCCATGACCTTTAGTCAGGTGCGATCTAAAAGACCCTAAAATACTATAATAGAAGTTATGAGCTAAAAGATTTTAAACTAAAGCAATAGAATGTTCGAGATAAAATAAACTAAACTATAGTAATAGAAGGTTTACGATAAAATAAACTAAACTAAAACAACTGAAGGATTGAGCTAAAAGTTCTTAAAATAAAATAATAGAAGTTCCGAGCTAAAATACCCTAAACTACAATAATGGAAGGTCCGAACTAAAAGACCCTAAACTACCCCAATGGAAGGTCCGAGCTAAAAGACCCTAAAATACAACAATAGAAGGTCCGGGCTAAAAGAACCTAACCTATAGTGATAGAAGGTCAGAACAAAAAGTCCTTAAACTAAAATGGTAGATGGTCCAAGGTAAAAGACCTTAAAAAAGAGATAGAAGGTCCAAGATTTAAGATCCTAAACTATAACACTATAATGATTTTAGTCCACAAGAGCTTGTAAGACCCACCATAGAGCCTTATCATAAATCAATCTATTCTCAACAAGCCTAACGACTTCAGAAAAAGAAATATCAACCACCACTCTAGGATATATATATCCTAACCAAGAAATCATTTTGCAAATCAAGTGATCTTAAGATAGCTAGAACAGATTATCGATGAAGAATCTCTTATTGGTGGGAATTCATGAGAATTTATCAGGAAAAAATCTACTAGAATTTTAGCATTCAAACCCAGTCATTTCTGTTTACTTGAAATTACGCAATGGATGGGTATCATTAAAAATTCATTTCAAAGAATCATATTGAAATGCACATCAAGGATGGAAGAAAAACCGGACAAAAACATGGAAGGTTTAGGAAAATAAATTCATTGATAATGTGCAAAGAAGGAGTAATCACCACATGTCAAAGTTTCTCCACGAGTCTAAAAAAATAAAGTACATTGAATTATGATAAGATTCAATTTTCAGAACTGGACAAGTCACCGAGGGTCTGACGAGAATAATTGATTGAACACTGGAGTACTATTCACCCCACCTATTCTTCTTCTACTATAGGATGGAGATATTTGACCAAAGTTGTCAACTCAGAAACTCTATTCTACATAGTTTCAAATGAGGATGATGATGTAGAATGTCCAGACCTCAAATGAGCTATGATTTCCTCATGACTTCATATTTTGGAAATCTAGGTATTCATCTAACCTTGTAGTCTAGAAATCCACTGAAAACCCTACTCTAATGCCTCTAATGTCTCCCTCATCTTCCTAGAAATAGGAGACTCATATTGAAGATCATAAAAATCCATTTTATTTGTGTCCATATCTTACTGAGTCAGAAAAATTTACTTCATGATTTCATATAAAGGGTGCCAGTCAAAACCACCTGCCTTCAGGTCATGAAATATCTAATGAGGGCATCCCCCTTGGTCACAAAATACTTCCAAAGGGGTATCGGTAATAAAATCATGAATCTATTTCAATATCAACCTATATTGTGTCTGATCATTTGTGACTAATGAAGTAGGTATGACAGGAGGAGGAATAACCAATTAAGATGATAAAGAAGCAGGACCAGAAGCCTCATATTCCCTTCTCTCGATAGGTGTATCACCCATAGCTTGTGATGGAGGGATAAAATCTTTAATATATCCTGTTTCACTATCATGGTAGTCATCATTGGAATTATTTCACTTCCTTGATGAATCTGTAATGTCCCGGTTCCGGGTTCCGGCCAGAGGTTCCCCATACCAGGTTGGTCACATGGCCTCAAGAGTATTTCCCCAAACACTAGAGGATGCCAACTAGCAGTAAGGGCCTTAGGTGTGATAGTGGGGAAACTATTCCCTCATTGGCAGAGTAACACAACAAAAATAATAGATAAAAATAGCAGAAGTAGTAATAATAACATGCAACAATGAACAATGGAATATTGCAAGTAGATAAACAACTGGAGCACATATATAAATGATGCATGCCACATATGTCTAGGAAAGAATCCAAATAAGCCAAAATGCTAGAATACAGTACAAAACCAAAGAAAAAAGGGAAAAAGTAAATAACTATAGTAGCATCATAAGCCTCATCTTGGTCCCATGCTCTCCAGCTCCACAGAAATCAAGCACCTGAAGCAGAAAGGCACTTGCCTTTATCTATCCCTATAACAATATAATATGTTTGGGCCCAAAACATGAATCAAATAAGGTGTGAGAAAAATCCTAGTAGAAAACCACCCAAAGATATGTGCATAACTATCAGTGAATATATATGGTAGAAAATATAAAAAATGAAGTAATAAACAAGGAAGTACTCAAAAGTAAACAATCCTAAAGTTTCAACTACATTCATTTTCCTTTATTAAAAAAACAAGAAAACAAACTCATGTAACCCTCTAGGAAGTTCTCACTATCCAACCCCTCTGGTTCAAATTTACAAAGACTCCCTAAGGAAGCACTCACTACCAATTCCCCATGTGATATTTTATCAGTAACCTATAGAAACTCTGGGGAAGCACTCAACACCCAATTCCCCCCTGTGATCTCCCAATGTGGAATTACATACACTCTGAGGGAGCACTCACGTTCATCCCTCTTATGGTATCACAATGTGAAAAGTATAATGGACACTCTAGGGAAGCCCTCAATGTCCATTCTCCCTATGGTCTAACTACAGCAGGTTCTCATATCCCTATGTACAAAATCATGCACAAATGATATTCAACATCCAAAGTAAACCTAAAATTACTACTTGGCTAAACAGTTACAAGTCATATCACAACATATTAGATAATATCACTCCATCCTAACAATACTAGGCATGAAATCAAGTAGCCTAATAGGAAAAGCTAGAACAAATGGTCAAGATCAAATCAAACATGGAAAACACCTCTATATCATGGAAAAAATAACCTTATTTACAAAAAAAAGTCCTAACTCAAGAAAACAAGCATAGTAGGAATCAACAGGGTTAAAATCCCAAAACACACAATACCCCAAACTAGGGTATTGTGAAATTTGGCACATATCACTCAAAGAAAAACTATGGAAAGACACAAACCACCTACCTCATGGTAGTAAAATTGATATAATCCAGCTTCGGCCCTTGAATCGTCCTAGAATGATGTAGATCTATAAAAACTTCTAAAACATTCAACCAAGTATATCTCACGAAAGAGGAGAAATCAAGGAATGAGTCTCTAGAAGAAAGAAGAACTCACCATAGTGATTCTAATGTAATTAACGACGGTTGATTTAGAGAATGGATGGTGGGTCAAGGGCTCAGAGAATAATCACATGCTTCAATCGTTCCTGGATGAGACAAGATGAGAAGAAGGGTGTTCTTCCAATTAGATGCAACCCTGGTCCATTTAATAAAATAAAACAAAAATTACACATTGTATCTTTTAAAGTACATGGCGTGTATATTCCATTACCAGGACCTAATTTAGGCGATCTCCAAGTCACCCCACATAGCCATGTGCTCGGCCATCATACGACTAAAAAATGGTCACTTGAGGTAACTAGGTACATGGAATGTAAATCAAAGTACACGACATGTACTCCTTAAAATTCCAAAAACTCCCATTTTCCTCAAAACACCAGAATAACAGGATCCATACATGAAATTAAGATCTGGGTTCTTACAAACTTCCCCCTTAAATAAATTCTTCCCCAAATTTCCCTAAGAAGGTGGTGAAGAAGAAGAAGAATCCTCAAACAACTCTGGCCACTGCGATTGAACATCGATCTCCCTCTCCCAAGTATCATCTTGTACTCGAACGTGCTTCCATATCACCCGTAACAGAGGAATAGACTGACAATAGTGAACTTACATGCCTCAATAAAAAATCCAGATAGGATGTTCCTTGAATAAGGCATCCACCTTCAGCTCAACCTCCTTGGGTTGAAAAACATGAGACGAGTCTAAGAAGTAACGCTGTAGATGAGAAACGTGGAGGATTTCATGCATAGCCCGGTACCTATGAGGTAACTGCAACTGATAGGCAATCAACCTAACTCTCTTAAAAACTTCAAGTGGTCTATCATATATCGGTGAAAGATTTTCCTATATCATAATATTTCTATGTCCCAACCTTGGTGTGACACGTAGGAAAACCAGATCTCCAACCTCGAACTCCATAGGTCATCTCCGTCGATCAGCATAAGACTTCTACCATGAATGTGCAGTAGCCATCCTCTTCTGAATCAACTCTATCTACTCCATGGTCTCCTGGACCAGACGTGGTCCCAACATAGCTGCCTCTCCTATTTCCAGCCAACATAGGGGTGATCAGCATGACCTACCATACAAAGCCTCATAAGGTTCCATCTGAATAGTTTCCTAAAAACTAGTATTGTAAGAAAACTCCACCAGAGGTATGTTATTTTCCCAAGAACCTCCAAAATCTAGGATGCATGATTGAATAATGTCCTCTAGCACCTCTATCATATGCTCGGATTGGCCATCATTCTGTGGATTGTAAATTGTACTCAAAAGTACTTGTGTACCCAAATCCCTCTATAGTCCCTACCAGACCCAAGAAGTAAAACGAGCATCCCTTTATGAAACAATGGAGTGCAGAACTCCCTGTAAACATAAAATCTCTCAGATGTACAAGCTTCCTAGCTCATCAACACTAAAGGAACCCTTGATCAGAAAGAAGTGTGAAACCTTCATGAGTATGTCAATGAAAACCCATACTATATCATTCCCTCAAGGTGACCTTGGAAAACCTGTCACAAAATCCCTCATGACATCATTCCACTTCCACTCGGGAATGGGTAACAACTGAAATATATATGTTGTTCGCTGATGCTCCGCCTTCACCTGCTAATAGGTGGAACACGTCCTGACAAACCCAACAATATCTCTCTTAATAATTGGACACCAATACCGATGGTGCAGATCTTGATACATCTTGGTGACACTAGGATGAACTCCCAAACTAAAGAATTAAAGTCCTACATCAGCTCATCACGTATGTATACTAACACCCATACACACCCATGAAAATGAAAGATCTTATCCTCACCTACGGTTTATCCAGGAATATGGTCCTGTCCTAATACACTCTCCCACAAAACTAGGCCTTCATAATCTAATAGTTGCCTCATTCTCACTCGATCAAGTAGAGTAGAGGTAACAACCCCAGAATAAAGAAACTTCTACCCCTATATGTCTTGAACCTCCAAATTCATCTCATAGAATATATCTATAAGCTACCACTCACTGCTAGCCTTATGAACTAGCTGTATCTGAGTCCTCATGCACAACACATCATCCACTGTGTTGCCTTTCCCAGGCATATAGGCAAGATCAAAATAAAAATATTGAAGGTACTCAACCCACCTTCTCTGTCTTAAATTAAGATCGTACTATGTAAAGATATATTTGAGACTATTATGATCAGTGAAAACCAAAAAATTATCTCCCATAAGATATTGTCTCCAATAATGTAAGGCATGAACTACCACATCCAACTTGAGATCTTGCATCAGGTAATTCCTATCATGTGGCCTCAACTGCCAAGACCCGTACGCAATGACTCCTTCAACCCACATGAGAATTTCTCCTATCCTGACACCTAAGGTATCACAGTAAATGGTATAGCTCTAGCCTAGCTCTAAAAAAAAAATATTGGTGCTGAATTCAACCTCCCTTTCAGCTCCTAAAAGGCTGACTCACAAGAATATGACCATAAGTACTTTTCACCCTTCTTAGTTAAGTCCGTCAGTGGCACTACTAATTGTGAAAAGTCCTTTATGAAATGTTTGTAGTATCTAGACAACCCTATAAAACTTAGTACCTCAAATACTTTCTTCGGATACTCCTAGGAAACTACTACTCTCACTTTATCTGGGTATACTGATACTCATGTCTCTGAGATAACCTGACCTAATAAGTGAATCAGGTCCATCCAAAAGTGGAATTTCGAGAGCTTATCATATAACTGATGATATATTAGTGTAATAAATATAATTTCAAGATGTGTGTCATGGTCCTGTCGAGTGTGAGAGTACACTAAGATATTTTCAATGAAAACTACCATGAAAGAATCCAAGTATGGATGGAATACTCAGTTCATCAGTGACATTAAAACTGTAGGTGCATTCATGAGAGTGAACGTCATAACCATATACTCATACAGACCGTACCTGCTCTAAAAAGCTGTAAGAGGTATATCTGATGGTATAACATGCAACTGATGATAACTGAATCTATTTCAAATCTTCGAGAACACTCGGGCTCCTCGAAGTTGATCAAAGAGATCATCAATCCTCAGTAAGGGATATCAGTTCTTGACCATCAACTGGTTCAGCTTCTGAAAATCCACATAAAGTCTGAGGGTACCATCCACCTTCTTCACAAATAGGACAGGCGAACCCCAAGAAGAAGTGCTTGGTCAGATGAAACCCTTTACCTGTAACTCCTCTAACTATTTATTGAGCTCTTGTAACTCTGGTGTAGCCATCCTCTAAGGAGTAATGGACACCAGTGCTGCCCCTAGCACAAGATCAAAATAAAATTATACCTCTTGCTCCAGATGAAAACCTAAAAAGTCCTATGGAAAGACATCCTTGAAACAATCGACCACTAGAGGAAAGTATAACTGTTAAGTCCCCTGGTCATCTAGATACAAACATGAAATATGAGATGTAACTCCTCCCAACCCATGATGCTTGGGTCCTGCTCTGATTTCCTGGACATCCCATTCTCCCTTATGTAAGAACAAAATTCCCTATGGTGATGTGAAACTCACCCTACGATGATAGTAGTCGACAACAAACTGGAAGGGAACTAACCAATCCATTCAAAGAATTATATCATAGCTGGTAATCTTTAGGACAGAGAGGTCCCATAAGAAGTGACACCCACCAGCCTTAAGAGGGAACTCCTTGCACTGACGTAAAATAGTCGTCTTTTCCCCCAATGGAGTTTCCAATGCCAAGATATCAGTAGAAGTAAAGATACGGAGCCAAAGGCTCTTGAACACAGAAAAATATATGGAACTATGGGAAGTCCATGTATTAAAAAGTATAGAAACTAAAACTGAGGCAACTAGGATCATACCTTAGACTGTAGAAATTCTGGGATCCTTCTCTTGATGGGTCTGCTCCACTGCAAAAGTCAGGCTTGTACCATGGCACTATGACCCTACCTGACCACCCTTAGCTGATCCACCTTGTTGTCGTTGAAATACTACCAACTCGCTACCAAGACTGTGAACTCCACCTCAGCCTAAACGGATGGGAGAACACCAGTTCTCAAACTGATGAGAAACTTATGATGCTACTCTTGAATGAGGAGTCATATAGGAAATCCTGTCACCAGCTGCCGATTAGAAAAACTGACAGAACCGCTGAAGATGGCCCATCTTTCCGTAAGATCGGCACTCCACTGGTTCTCTCAGGCAATGTGTCCTCATTTTCCCACCTTTACCAGATGGGTAACATACCACATGGCTAACTAAAGGTGTATCTCACCTACCCAAATCTTCACATGTAGACTCCCTATGGTGCTTCCAACTATAATTCGGGGAAGCACCAACTCTGGATGCTGTACTACCCTAGCCCACATCTCCATAATCCCTCAAGTTTGCTCTGTGATCAGTGCCTGGTTGACTATGGAATATGTGGTCATCAACCTTAAGATTTTCCCCTAATATCAGATGTCATGCCTGAGACCATCCTCAAACTTCCTAGCTAAGAATAACTCATCACCCCCAGAATGGTTGTGAAGCGTTGTATGTAGTGACCCAAACTTTTATTAATGGAAATTCCTCTTGATCTTATTAAATGTATTATTATGGTTATATAAAATTTGAACTTCATTTGTTTTATGTTTCTAGATTTTAAAATACCATTATGAATTGTGACCGTTACTAATATAGCCATTTAACAGTGATCACATGATTCGTATAAATATAGAGCTATAACAAATCCAATTTACTCAAACAATGGAAGCGATGAACTCATCCAGTAGACTTTACCCATACGAAGCCCATTTTTCAGAGCTCATAAAGGAAGTGGCATGATTGGTTTTCACTCTAGACCAAGCCCAATATGATCTTGAACACGTTAAGCTTGAGCGGAACTGACTACGGTAGAAGTGGAAGTTAATAGAGATTACCACCCAAGCGATGTTATCCGAGACACCCCAAAAGTCTGTCACCATTGCACACCTTACCCTTCGGTCTTATGTGGGTGTTATAAGGGCTTATGTAACAAGACCCTAGCACTAGGAATATGTACATTATTTTTGTATAAATAAAGTGCATTCATTTTATTATTGTTACTTTGTAAATAGTTTTTAAAGCAAAAATATTATTTTTAGTTAATATTCAACTAAGAAATATATTTTGATGAATTAAGGGATTTTTGAATTAAATAATTTTTTAATAAAATATTATTATTATTATTATCAAATTAATTTTTATTAAATATAAATTATCTTATTATTTTTTGAATGCAATTGTAATTTTTATTAATGTCTGAAAGCTATTTTTGTCAAAACCCATGAATTATAGATAAATGTCAGTTTTTATTTTAAAAGTAAAAATTCACATATTTAGAAAATTATTTAGATTAAATGAATATTATTTTTGGAATCAGGATGTCGAAATTATCCAACGGTGAATTTTTCAGAATTTTCTGAGACAGTCAATTTTTTGGGTAAAAATTAAATACCCTTTAAATATATAATGTGTTTTATGACATCATAATGACCCAATAGTTATGTAATAAAATAATATAAACATTATTTTCCGCCAATATAGGTTTTAAAATTAAAATAATGTGATTTTGGGTTTGTTTGATTAATTTTACAAAGCTTTCATGGACCCTCCAAGACTTATAAAACATTTTGTCTTTTTAAATTGTTTTCCTTAAGAGTGCAACTCACCTCCACAGAAACAACCCTATTATTTTAAGATTATAGGCCATTGATCTTATAAAATATCATTTCCAGTCCCCTTTGTGAATAACCATGGTCTGGTTTGTGGTTTTTATTAGTTTAACATGAGGTGTCTCAAACCTAAATAATAAAGAATTCACTCTCATTTCCTATATAAACCCACCCAAGATCCCACTTCCCCTTCACTAAAAGCCTTTGGAGTTAGACCAACCCCTGACCTAATCTCTCTATAATCTTCTCAAGGTGCCTCAAGCTCCCAATAAGCCTCTCTCAATCCTCTCCCAATCCTTTGGGAGCACACTTCCAAGAAAGGGATTTCTTCTTTTCTAATTTTGTCCAATTTTCTTTAAGTTGTTATACCCTTTTTTTCAATTAAAAATATTGGGTTATGATTTATCACCTCCCCCATACTACCCTCTATATGTTTGGATTATGGGAGACCCCTTATCTCTCATTAATGTCTCCCATGTACACCTGTTACTATGCCGAAATTCCGAAAGGAATTTCTCTCTCCTCATTTACATTCAAGCATGTATCATGAATATAAATTCCATTAAAATTGTTGGGACATGTATCTATATAACCCAATTAACAACCATTTCGTGTAAAAATGATGAGACATACCTTTCTCTCTCATCAACCTTTTTTTTATGAAATCTTATGTCACGCCGTTCTGCTGTCGAAATTGCACCACGTTTTTCCAAGCCAAATTCATTGTGTAGTGAATACCATGCCCATTTCTCTATCAAGGGTATTCAACTTCATGCACATTTAATTATTGATTATATAGTTTCATGTATGAATACCACATTCCTTTATCATGGAATAAATGATGATGTTTAATGAATCCATGTTTTATTATCCATGTGGCACACTTATGCATGAAATGAAATGTTTAAGAAAGGGTTCACCCTAATAGTGATTCAGTAGATTGGGTAAAGTATTATATCATGATAAGTCATGTGAAATGAGTGTTGAATCATCCTAATTCAAGTGAAACGAGGGTTTCACTCATGATTCATGTGCAATGAGGGTTTAGTCATGCTCCATGTGCAATGAGCCTTGGATCATGCTAATTCCATGTTAGGTGTTGTTGCCACATTTCCATGTTATGATTATCATGATTTATCATGAATTTATGTTCATGTTTCTATTGTGATCTATTGATTTGTCTATTGTCTAACAATTATTGTATTTCTCATGTTATTCCATGCATATTCCCTTACTAGGCTTTATATCTCACCCTTTTCTTATGAATGTCCTCAGGTTATCCCATGTAATGCTATGTATGAGGGAATATAGTGGTCATGTAAAGGAAGTTTTCAATAAGATCTTACATTCTATGTTTTAAGAATTCCCAAAGACATTAGACCTCCAAATCTTCCATGTTGTATCAAGTAAAGGTTTTATGTAATAAATCATGTTTAAGTTTGAAATAAAGTACATGGTTGTTGTAGTTGGTATCAGAGGATATGTTTAGTTATTTTTGGGATTAGGATTAGAGAACCCTAGTAAAGACTTAGAGAAAAGAATAAGTATACTAAAAACATCCCTAAGTATTGGTGAGTATTGAGTAAGTGTTTTATCAAGAAAATACGTCCCTTTTTAGATATGAACAGGTAGAGGCGGCTTGGGCAAAGATGTATCCTAGGGGTAAAACCTACAAACACCGCTTTGAGATAGACTCGAATGGGAACTGATGCATGACAACGGGCCTTGCTACAATATTGGTTATGAAAATCCTGGGGGATATGCTTTGGTAAATTCACAATCTTAGTATGAAACCTTATTAAGGGAATTAAAAAAATTCCCCTAAGAATATATGATAGAAAGTAGATCATGAATATCATAGATTAAAGCTTATGGATTCATAAGTTAAGGAAATAAAAGTTATTTATAAGTCATTAGTTTTTTCCTTGGATTTCCCTTTATGTGTTACCCCTAACTTTCCTTTTATTCCAACCAATGGCCGGTAATAGGAGGACTCAGGCTAACAACCGATGTGAAGATCAATGTGATGACTGTGCTAATGAGATGCCCAATCTGATGGGAGCTAGAATCACAAACTTTATCACACTTTTCTCTCAGTTAACTCAAGATTTGAATATAAACATGGGTTAAGAGGAATGTTCAACCCCCCCAAAGAAAGAGAAAGTCGCTATAAAGAGATTCATGAGACAAAGGCCTCCTACTTTTAATGGATCATCCGATCCCTCAATCTCCGAACAATGGATAAAATCCATTGAAAATATCTTTTCCATCCTTCAATGTTCTGAACAAGAGAAGGTTCTTCTAGATTCTTATTGTATGAAGGGTGAAACTGATCAATGGTGGACATTGATAAAAAATATGAAGCCTAAGGAGGATATCGAGGCATTGGAATGGAAGTATTTCTAAAAGATGTTTTTTGATAAATATTTTCTGTGCACCCTCTGACTAAATATGGAAAGGGACTTCCTTGCCCTAAAGAAAAAAGAGGATGAATATATCAGAGCATACAAGGAAAACTTCACAAGGCTTTCACTATAAGCCTTCGTCTTTGTCTTTACCCTTGAATTCATGGTTGACCTCTTCTTTGGTGAGTTGAAACCTAGCCTAGGGAAAGCGCTGGTGATCCGTGACTTTGAAAGCTATGAGGAAATTGTCTGATGTGCCCTCAAGGTTGAAATGGAGATCGAAGAATCTCAGGGGTATCATGGAGATAAGAAGAGTAAGGTGGACTTTAATGCTGGTGGTTCAATGGATAAATCCAACGGTGCTAATAAGATCCATCACCCCACTTGCCAAAGGTGTGAAAAGAAGCACCCCATAAATTGCCTGAAGGGGACAAGGAAATGCTTTAGGTGTGGAAGAGAAGGACACCTAGCTATTGACTACCGACAAGAAAAACCCACAGCTGCAACAAAGGAGAGGAACACTCCATTAGAACCTCAACACAATGTTCATTTCTACAACTGAAAAGAACCATGGAATCTTGAAAATCAGTTCCCTAAGCCAAGGGTTTTCGGAGGCAACCAACAACCTCTAAGGCAGTAAGGGAGAGCTTTTTCCATCTCTACTACCAAAGTGAACCCCACTAACTATGTGGTGACAGGTATACTAGTTATTCATTCAAGAATAGAAAACATACTTTTTGATTCAGGTTCTAAGCATTCTTTTATATCCCAAAAGTTTAGTTGAACAATCCCAACACCACTAAAAATCATGGAAGTAAAGATGTCAGTGAGTACGAAGAATGGGGAAATCATTGTATCCCATGAATATAACTCCTTCCCTGTCATAATCTGTGGATTGATTTTCCTGGAGAACATCTTCATACTCCCTCTGGTGGAATTTGATGCAATTCTTGGCATAGATTGGCTTTACTTATATATACACAACATAAATTTATGTGAGAGGAAAATCGATCTCCATGTAGAGAATTGACCCCCCAATTCTATACAAGTGCAAAGAGGAAGATGAATATTCTTTATCTTAATCATCCCAAGCATGGATATTAATTTTCTATGAGTACGCACATCTGGCTCAGATGATTGATTCTAAGGAGACAACCATCCTTAAAGACATGCCTGTTGTGAGGAAATTTTCTGAAGTATTTCCCGAGAAATTTTTAGGTCTTCCTCCTAGAAGATATGTTGAATTATAAATTGATCTTATACCTGGGGCATTTCTAATATCCAAGAATCTGTATAGAATGGCTGATGTGAAGCTTGAGGAGATGAATAAAAAACTACAGGGGAGTCTGGGTAAAGGGTTTAAATACCCAAGTGCTTCACTATGGGGTGCACTAGTTCTCTTCGTCAAGAAGAAAGATAGGTCAATGCCCCTTTGCATCGATTATCGCGATCTTAAAAAAATCATGATTAATAAAAAGTATCCTCTCCCATGAATCGATGAATTGTTCGATCGGCTGCATGGATCACAATACTTCTCCAAGATGGATTTGCGGTTGTGATATTATCAAGTAAGGGTGAAGAAGGAAGATATCCCCAAGAATTCTTTTCGTACAAGATACATTCACTATGAATTCATAGTAATTCCTTTCATACCCACTAATTCTCCATAAATCTTCATGGACTTGATGAATATAGTCTTTAGGGATTAGCTCAATAAATTTGTGGTAGTCATTATAGATGATATTCAAATATATTACAAAACCAAGGATGACCATGAGAGCATCTAAGAACTGTACTAGAGACCTTCCAGAAGGAGAATCTCTATGAAAAGTACAAAAAGTGTGAGTTCTAGTTAATGTTGGTCTCATTCTTGGGCCATATCATCACAAGCAATGGTATATCTATGGATTCCTCCAAAACAGATGCAATTGAGGGATGACTGAGGCCAAAATCGGTAATGGATATCCGTAGCTTCTTGGGGTTGGATGGTTATTATCGAAGATTTGTGAGAAATTCCTCATGATTGTCCAACCCTCTTACCAAGCTAACTCAGAAGGGAGTAAAGTTTTCTTAGAGTAATGAATGGGAAGAAAGATTCAGGGAGTTAAAAAAGAGGCTTATCAGTTTGCTCATGCTCACTTTACCCACAAGTGGAGAACTTTTTGTGGTATTCAGTGATGCTTCGAAGAAGGGAATGGGATGTGTGTTGATAAAAAACGACAAATTCATTGCCTCTGCTTCAATGCAATTGAAAGTTCATGAGCAGAATTATCCAACGCATGATATGGAGTTGGCTGCGGTGATCTTCACTTTAAAAATTTGGTGGCATTATCTCTTTGGGGAGAAGTGTGAAATATATATGGACCAGAAAAGCCTGAAGTATATATTCACACAAAAAGAGTTGAACATGAACCAATAATGATGGTTAGAGCTGATCAAAGACTATGACTGCTCAATCCATTACCAACCTAGGAAGTCAAACAAGGTGGAAGATGCTCTAAGTAGAAAGGACCCAACAATTCTATCATTGATGAGAATTGAGAAGGATCCAATATTCTTAGACTTGATAAATATGGAAATGAGAATCATAAATAAGGGAACATAATCAATCATTTCACAAATTATTGCTCAATCATCTCTTTTGGAAAGGTTAAATGATGCTCAAATGGATGATGTGGGAATTCAGAAGAAAGTGGAAGCTATCATAAGAGGGAAATTCTCAGAGTTCAATGTTAATAAAAATGGAATTGTGAGATTTGGGAAAAGAATATGTGTTCCATCAAGTTCAAGGATGAAGAAGGAAATTTTAGATGATGCACATAGTTCAAATTTCTCTATTCACCCAGGAAACACAAAGATGTATTGTGACATCTGAGAGCATTATTGGTGGGATAATATAAAGAACGAGATCACTAAATTTATTACAAAGTGCCTAGTGTGTTAGAAAGTGAAGGATGAGAGACATAAGTCTAAGGGGATGATGCAACCATTGCCCATACCGTCATGGAAATGGAAGAACATCACCATGGACTTTGTCACCAGACTTCTGAAGACATCCAAAGGCAATAATGCAATATCAGTTGTTGTGGATTGTCTTACAAAGCCTGAAAACTACATTTCAATTTGGGAGGATTTATAATTGGATCAACTGGCATGAATATATATCAGGGAATTGGTAAGGCTGCATGGAGTACAACTATCTATTGTATCTGATCGAGATCTAAGATTCATCTCTAAGTTTTAGAAGAGTCTTCAACATGCTCTGGATACTGAACTGAACTTCAGTATGACCTATAATCCTCAAACTGATTTCCAATCTGAGCGAACTATTCAAACACTAGAGGATATGTTTAGATCATGTTCAATGGACTTCAAAGGAGGGTGGGACCAAAATCTTCCACTGTTTGAATTTTCCTACAATAACAGTTTCCACTTGAGCATCCGAATGGCACCTTATGAAGACCTATATAGGAAGAGGTGCAGAACACTGGCATGTTGGGATGAAGTCGACGAACATAAGCTATTAGGACCATAAATGGTCAAAGAAATGGTGGAGAAGGTGAAAACCATTCAGCAGCATATCAAGGCATCCCAGAGTAGATAAAAGAGTTATGTAGATAACCTTAAACAAGACCTTGAGTTTAAATTTAGATACAAGGTATTTCTACGCATATCTCTATGGAATAAGGTCATGAGGTTTGGAATGAAAGGGTAGTTAAGTCATAGGTACATCGGCCCCTTCTAGATTCTTGATCGTGTTGGAGCTGTGACCTATCGACTAGCACTTCAACATACCATGGCCAAAGTACATTATGTCTTTTATGTATCCCTCTTAAGGAAGTACATACCAGACCCTTCAGATGTACTCTCTTCAAAGGTAGTACAACTAGAGGATGATCTTTCTTATGAGGAGAAATCAGTGAAGATCTTACATCGTAGAGAAAATGTTCTACAAAATAAGACAATGACTCTCATCAAGGTGTTGTGGATAAACCACAAGTTTGAAAAAGCAAAGTGTGAATTTGAGGAAGTGATGAAGCAGAGTTACCCACATCTGTTTTAGTTTGGGAAAAAGAAATTTCAAAGGTGAAATTTCTTATGGGGGAATATTGTAACGACCCAAACATTCATTAATGGAAATTCATCTTAATCTAATTGAATGTCTTATTATGGTTATATAAAATGTGAAATTCATTAGTTTTATGTTTTTTGATTTTAAAATACCATTATGAATTGTGACCGTTGCTAATATAGCTGTTGAACAGTGATCATATGATTAGTATAAATATAGGGCTTTGACAAATCCAATTTACTTAGACAAAGGAAGTGATGAACTCATCCAGTAGACTTTCTTCATATGAAGCCCATTTTTTAGAGCTCAGAAAGGAGGTGGAATCAACGGGCTTCTCTTTTGACCAATCCCAAGCCGATCTTGAACACATTAAGCTTGAGAAGAACTTACTATAGGATAATTGAAAGTTAATAGAGATTAGCACCCGAGCGATGTTATCCGAGCCACCCCAAGAGTCTGTCACCATTGCACACCTTAACCTTCGATCTTATGTGGGTGCTATAAGGGGTTATGTAATAAGAACCTAGCACTATGAATATTTAAATTATTTTTTTATAAAGAATGTACATTCATTTTATTATTGTTACTTTGTAAATAGTTTTTAAAGCACAAATAGTATTTTTAGTTAATATTCAACTAAGAAATCTATTATGATGAATTTGTAGATTTTTGAATTAAATAATATTTTAATAAAATATTATTATTATTATTATCAAATTAATTTTTATTAAATTTAAATTATCATATAATTTTATGAATGCAATTGTAATTTTTATTAAGGTTTGAAAGCTATTTTTGTCAAAACCCATGAATTTTCGATAAATGTTGGTTTTTATTTTAAAAGTAAAAATTAACATACTTAGAAAATTAATTATTTAAAATTAATATTATTTTTTGAATCAGGACATTGAAATTATCCAACAATGAATTTTTCATAATTTTCTGAGACAGTCAAATTTTTGGGTAAAAATTAAAAACCATTTAAATATATAATGTGTTTTATGACATAATAATGACCCATTAGTGATGCAATAAAATAATATAAACATTATGTTCGGAAAATATATGTTTTACCATTAAAATAATGTGATTTTGGGTTTGTTAGATTTATTTTACAAAGCTTTAGTGGACCCTCCAAGACTTATAAAACATTTTGTCTTTTTAAATTGTTTTCCTTAAGAGTGTGACTCACCTCCACATAAGCAACCCTATTATTTTAAGAAGTTCAGAAATTGGCCTTATAAAATATTTTTTCCATTCCCCTTTGGCAAAAACTATGTCCTGGTTTGTGGTTTTGATTAGTTTAATGGGAGGTGTCCCAAACCTAAATAATTAAGAATTCCCTCTACTTTCCTATATAAAACCACCCAAGCTCCCACTTCCTCTTCACTAAAAGCCTTTGGAGTTCAACCAAACCATGACCTCCTCTCTATAGAATCCTCCCAAGGTCCCCAAAGCTCCCAATAAGCCTATCTCAAGCCTCTCCTAAGCCTTTGGGATCACACTTCCAATTAAGGGATTTCTTCCTTTCTTATTTTGTCCAATTTTCTTTAAGTTGTTATGCCCTTCTGTTTTCAATTACAAATGTTGGGGTATGATTTTGCACCTCCCCCATACTTCCCTCTTTATTTTTTTGATTATGGGAGACCCCTTTCTCTATCATTAATTCCTCCCATGTACACCTGTTATTATGCTGTAATTCCGAAAGGAATTTCTCTCTCCTCATTTATATTCAAGAAATTTTTTTATAGATGAATCAAAATTACATAAAAATTGTTGGTACATATATCTATATGAACTCATTACTATCCATTTTATGTACATATTATGAGACACCCCTTTATCTCTCATCAACCATTTTTTTATAAAATCTTATTTCAAGCCGTTGTGCGGCCGAAATTGCACCACATTTTTCCAAGCCAAAGTCATTGTGTAATGAATACCATGCCCATTTATCTATCAAGGGTATTAAAATTTATGCAAATTTACTTGTTGATTAAATAGTTTCATGTATGAATACCACATTCCATTATTGTGGAATAAATGATGATGTTTAATGAATCCATGTTTTATGATCCATGGGGCACATTTATGCATGAAATGAAATGTTTAAGAAAGAGTGTGCCCTAATAGCACTCCAATGCATTAGGTAAAGTATAGTATCATGCTACGTCATGTGAAAAGAGTGTTTTATCATGATAATTCAAGTAAAATGAGGGTTTTACTCATGTTTCATGTGCAATGAGGTTTTACTCATTCTCTATGTGCAATGAGCCTTGGCTCATGCTAATTCCATGTTAAGTGTTGTTGCCACATTTCCATGTTATGATTATCATGATTTATCATACCTTTATGTTCATGTTTCTCTTGTGATCCATTCATATGACTATTGTCTAAAATGTATTTTATTCCTCATGTTATTCATTGTTTACTCCTTTACTAGGCTTTATAGCACACCCTTTTCTTATGCATGTCCCCAGGTTATCCCATGCAATGCTAAGTACGAGGGAATGTAGTGGTCATGTAAAGGAAGTTTTCAATAAGATGTTATGTTCTATGTTTTATGTTGTTATGTAATGTTCCTAAGCCCCAAATACACTAGACCTCTTGATCTTCCATGTTGTATCAAGTGAAGGTTTTATGTAATAAATCATGTTTTAGTATGAAATAAACAGTAGGGTTGTTATATTGTAACTCTGTGAATTGAGAAGATTAATCCATGAACGAATGAGTACCCTATCTAAACTCATGAAATCTCAGGCTCGATCGACCCTCAAAGTCTCTAGGTAGAAGTAATCATAGAAGGTACACTAGAACTCATCCCATGCCATAACCTACTAGCATCATGCCTGTGAGATCAAATCCCACTATCTCTTGGTGGAATCTCGAAGCATATAAGCAGAGAGCTTCACCCTCTTCTATAGAGGTGTCTCCAGATGCTCAAATATAGATATCATGGATTCTTACCATGACATAGCAGTCTGAGGTCCTCCATCCTCTAAGAAGGTGGGAGGATGCTGTTGCTGAAAGACCCGCATCAACTCTTCCATAGATGGGGTAGGATGCGGTGATCCCTGGAAGGTCTGCATAAAACTCATAAAGACTTCTCGGAACTGTGCATCGACACCTGTTTCTGGTATTATGGCTGGTGCCAAGACAAGCATAATGGGAGGGTCTGCTGGTAGTCCCTGATTAGCCATGTCCGGTGTCTGATCGTTGCCTTGTATCTGAAGAACAACCATAGGAAGACTCAGTGGCATGAATATGTAAGGTCAAGTGCACACCTCATTTCAAGTTTATCAAGAACAAAAACATAAAAGTGTAGGAAAATAACTGGAGAAGAAAAAAATCAAGTTTTATAAAATAGGAATACACAGCTTGTATGTACCCTACATGGTGTGTTCCCTTAAGCCTTTACATGGGTTTGTGCTTCTGCTAAAACTGGTCATGAAACACCCCAACACACGGTGTGTTCCATTAAGGGTCATGGTGTGTACTTGAATCGATTCCTCCTACCCGAGTTTCTCTATATGGCTAACCCACACAGTTCACTTAGAACAAAACTACACAACATTCTCATACTGGACATGGCGTGTACTAGAAAGAATTCAACAACCCGTGTCATTAGTCACATTGTCGGGGAAACAATTGACTCTACATGGTGTGTTAGAGCTAGAAACAACATGTATTACCTGATATTCATCCATCAGTGTCATTAGTAACATGGGTGGACACATGGTCTCCACAACACGACATGTACGTTCGGTACATGGCATTTTCACCAAAGATTTCCCAACCCCGTGCCTCTACCCACACAGTCCATCACACTATCAAGGATTACACGGTGTGTACATATAATACACGATGAGTACTTATAAAAAGTTGTTCTCTCCCAAACAGAAGGTTACGTGGCATGAATTCTTCACTACACACCATGTATTCTGGGTTATTTTTGGATAGTAAGATTCAGAAACTACTCCAAAACCCCATAAAAGCACCGAAAAAGGTATAAAAATTCCAAATTCTGACCCTTGGGGGCCCATACTCCCTTTGAATCAAATCTTGGAATCTTATTCATGTATATTACAAGGTATAATAGTGCAATCAACAACATGATTCACCAAATTCTCATCTATGAGGGCCCATAACACCACAAGGATCAAAGTTTGGTGTTAATTCAAATGGAACTTTAAACATTATTAATACCATATCAAACAACAGTTATTCTATCAAGAAATCTATCACAACAACATGCATCTCTAGCACAACATCTATCACAACAACATGAAATCGATAATGCACTCTAAATGGCATGACAAGAATGCATGACATGTGATCTTTAGAAAGTGACTATATAATGCATGAGATGGAATAACCTCATCTCATCGGGTTGTAATAGAAATAGAACCTCAATAATATCAACAATAACAACACAAAACATGTGAATCACCCAATAGTTAAATAAAATCAACTGTAATAATTGCGAAACTAGAAAAAATACAATATCGAGGTAAATTAGATTTTCCCTGTACACGTGTTAGATACTCTCAGGCACAACTTATTACCAACTACCAATTCTTTCTTAATCCCATCTATTAGCTCCAAATAGTATGTCAAGAAGAAAATAATCTCATCTGATACCACTTTGTAACGTCCTAGTTCTGGGTGCCGGCCAAAGGTTCCCCATACCTGGTTGGTCACATGGCCTCAAGCATATTTACCTAAATGCCAGAGCCTACTGAATAGTAGCGAGGGCCTTGGGTGTGATAGTGGGGAAACTATTACCTTATTGAAAGAGTAACACAATGGAAATAACAGGAAATATCAGCATAAGTAGTAGTAATAACATGCAACAATGAACATCAGAAGACTAACAGTAGATAAAAAACTAGATCAAATATATAAATGATGCATGTCACATATGTCTAGGAAAGCATCCAAATAAGTCACAATGCTGGAATATAGTACAAAACTATAGAACAAAGGAAAACAAGTAAATAACTCCACCTTCATTACAACCCTCAGCATGATCCCATGATCTATAGCTCCCCAGCAATCAAGCACTTGAAGTAGAAGGGTGCTTTCCCTTATCTATCCCTGTAACAATATAATCTGTTTGGGCCCAAAATCATGACCCAAATAGGGTGTTAGACGAATCCCAATATGAAGCCACCCAAAGATCTGTGCCTAACTTTCAGTGAATATATATGGCATACAATATGCAAAATGAAGTAATAAACAAGGAAGTACTCAAAAGTAAACAGTCCTATAGTTTTGACTACATTCATTTACCTTTATTAAAAAAACAACCAAACAAACTCAAGAAACCCTCTAGGAAGTTCTCACAGTCCAAACCCTCTAGTTTAGATTTATAAAGACTCTCTAAGGAAGCACTCACTGTCAATTCCCCCTATGATCTTTTATCGGTAACCTACAGACACTTTGGGGAAGCACTCAATGTCCAGTTCCCCCTTTGGTCTCGCAATGTGGAACTACATACACTCTAAGGGAGCACTCATGTCCACACCTCTATGGTCTCTCAATGTGAAAAGTATAAAAGACACTTTGGGGAAGCCCTTAGCGTATATTCCCCATATGGTCTAACTACACCAGGTTACCAATGCCATGTGTAAGAAATCATGCACAAATGATATTCCGCAGCCAAAGTAAACCTAAAATTAATACTGGGATAAAAATATACACAGAATATCATTGAATATCAGATAATATCACTCTAACCTAACAACACTAGGCATGGAAATCAAGTATCCTAATAGGAAAAGCTATACCAAATGGAAAAGATCAAATCAAACATAGAAAACACCTCCATAGCATGGAAAAAACAACCCTATTTACAAAAAAAGTCATAAATCAAGAAACTAAGCAAAGCAGCCACTAACAGGGTTAAAATCCCAAAACACTCAATACCCTGAACTAGGGTATTGGGAAATTTTTCACGTATAACTTAAAGAAAACAATGGGAAGGCACAAACCACCTACCTCGGTGTTGTGCAATCGATACACTCCGACGTCGACCGTTAAATTGGCCTATAATGATGTAGATCTACAAAAAGGTCTAAAATGTTCAACCAAGGATATCTCATGAAAGATGAGAAATCAAATAATGAGGCTCTAGAAGCAGGAAGAACTCACCATGGCTATTCTAACGCAGTCAACGACGGTTGATTCGGAGAACATACAGTGGGTCAGGGGCTTGGAGAAGAATCGTTAGCTTCGGTATCTCCTGGATGAAACGAGCTGAGAAGAAGGGTGTTCTGCCACTTAGACATGACCCCAACCCATTTTAATCAAATAAAACAAAAATTAAACGATGTTTCTTTTAAAGTACACGACGTGTATATGCCTTTCCCGAGCCCTACTTTAGGTGATCTCTAGGTCACCCCACACAGCCATGTACTCAGCCATCACACAGCCAACACACGGTCACCCGTAGAAACTGAGTACATGGCGTGTACTTCAAAGTACATGGCATGTACTCCTTAAATTTAGAGAAACTCCCATTTTCCTCAAAACACCAGAAGAACATGATCCATACTAGAAAAGAAGATCTAGGTTCTTAAAGTATCACCCATATATTTGATCAACTCCATCATCTCCACTGACAATGGGGCTGGTAAGGCAAAAGGACTATCCACATGATGGACCAGCTGGCTTAGTACACCATCCAAATAAGCTACTACCCAAGCTTGGGCATAATATTTGGTAAGGAAGGTGGGAACTCAATCATGTAATATTATTATCTCAGCCTCATTATTTTCACATGCTAGCATCATCTAAAATTGGCAGATGACTCCAGGATGTTGCTCTCCTCAAACGCCAACGAAAGGTATAAGGGAGACCCTTTGGATGCAACCAAACTGACGAGCGAATCAATAGGGTGTATAAGGATCATAGATGATTTGTTCTTCCACCATGGTTGTAATAACCCCATCTTAAAGAGAGATCATATATGAACATTTATCAAGGGAACTACTATCATTATCAATAATCATCCCTACTGGTGCATGGTAGGTGTTAAAATTGAAGCTATCGGACTGAATCAGTGTATCCATAACCTCATTGGGGCTTTCTTAAATGGTTCCAACCTCAATATATTCATCATTATGGGATGGGATAATGAGTCTATGAGCCTAGTGGCATCTTAATATTCATATCAATGTAAATATTTCCCCTATCCAACTAAAACAGACTGCAGGGGACCACTAATCCTGTAAGGGGTACTTCTTTATTAAATATGGACCAACATTTGATAAAGGTGTGCAAGGAATGGTACTAACAAATTGAGGCACAATCCTTCCACATGTTGTTCTACCATCACCAACATGCAGACATAGATCCATGAATGTGCATCCCCAACTGGTAAAAGGCATCCATTCAAAAACATATCCATAAGCTTGTCAGCCTTAGGTCTAGAGAGACCTTCATGTTCAATTGAAACCCTGATGATGTATAGTCTACAGCTTCCAATATAGTCCAATATTATCTAGCACTATCATGGATTTGTTAAGAAGGGCACTAGTGAGGGTGTGTGGCGGTTTTCCTGACACCACTGTAGTAAAGACAAATAATCATCCAATCCTTAAAAGAAACAAGTGATAATATCATCATCTCATTCATCGGTTTCTTCTTAACAATGATAAGTATCTCCTTATCCAAAACTAGATTCTACAAGGGATCATCTCAAAAATACTAAATAAGGAGGAATTCATTTTACATCTTTCCAAGAGGGGAAATCCCACCCATCTAATAGACGTCTCATAGGATGATGCCCACATCACCATGGAAAAAATGGAATGTTTTCATACCAGGGAACCAATGAATGATCATTAATTAAATTATATTGGGATGGAAATAGACTATTAATAGTTAAATCCACATATCTTTATAAAGATGAACCCTATTTAACTAGTCAAAAAATTTTAAAAAACTTTTCCTAAACTAGAAGGCCCATTCCCATTCCTCAGAAAACTTACCATCAGGATAGAGATCACATTTTGAGCTCTGTTCACTGACATTATTTTTCAAAGAGGAGGAAAATATACTCAATTTGTTCTAAGAATTAGTATGGTGAGAGAAATCATAGTTATCTAACATTAAAAGAGAGTTTTCTAGTAGATAAGACAAACCCCCAGGTTGAACTATTACCAAATAGACCTCCTAAGAAATTGACGTCATGACACACTGAGAAGAAGTTGACACCTAGTGAGATGTAATATTGAAATCTAAATGAGGGATAATGACATCATCCAATAATCTGAATCCATATAGAATAATATGGTGAGATAGAGGATAATCCCAAATCTCAAATGAGAGGAACCTGTTTTTGATCTCGTTATCTAAATACACACAATGTTAGGGGTTGGCATTGTGATTTATGGAAATCATGACTCTTTTATTGGCCATAGTTAAGGAACCTTGATGAGAACTAAAATCCATATGAATGGGAGTAAGAGGAATATAGCATATAAAGATAATATAAAATATTTTAAAAAATAGAGGCTTAATAAACCAGCAACATCATGCACATCACATGAATCAACATGCGGTTAAAAAATCATATAAGGAGTTTGTGAATTGCCTAACATTGAAAGATCTCACTGGTCACATAACCCCACATGTCATCTCACAATCACATGACCCCATGGAGGCTCATGATCATGTGACTTGGACATGGTCACATGAGTCACATGACAAAAAATCGACCATATGTTCAAGTTAAAAAAACCCTATAGTGCCTTAAATACAATCACAATCCTTATGGAAGAAGTCCAAATAGTTACTCAGATATAGTTTGCAGTTAGTTCGAATGGGTGCCTAAGAAAGATTAGTCTTGTGGAGTAGTCCTCATGAAAATAGAGCTCATGGAGAGGTCTCATGATTGGGTCTTATGGATGGGTCTCATGGCGAGGGCATGTGACATGAGTTAGGAATGAACTCTCTGAGGTATGATTAGATGATGAAATTAATTCCTCTTTTCCCCAACATATAGGTAATTTCACATAATACCAAGTATTTCCTGATATACCAAGTATCAGCCTAGAAATGGATTCGTAACATCTCTATAGTCTCAGGTGGGCATTTACTTTCCATAGAACCGATCCCTCATCCCCGCGAATGTCACCATTAAGGGGGGGATTTGTTGATTCCCACCAAATGAGCATCAGAAAATTCAAAAAATAAGAAATACTTGGATATAAATATTATTTCCCCCAAAAAAATAAAATAAATAAGAAGGTGGAAGATAACTGTAGATCACATGATCCTATGAGGGATACATGATCGTGTGACCAAGATAAGGTCACATTAAGGTTACACACACAACACAGAGCCAACAAAATATCTCCCGAGGTCCCTTCGACAAGCCTTTCTGCTCATGAGAAGCTTAGCTTGATAACCAACGATCATGAGGCAACAACCAGATAATATATCCTAGTTCACATAAATTATTATCTAGACATATCCTAGAAACCCATCCAAAAATCATTCGAAAATAGTAGGAGAATATAAAAAAGGTGAAGGCCTCTTGCAGTCGTAAACCTCACACGATGGATCACCAATGATGATAATTCTTGTCCTCTACAACTTCCAACGGAACTTGCAAGACACCAGAGGATTTGTAAAATAAAACAAAGGAAATAAAATGGGAGGTGGTATCCACTAATGGTCATAAATGTCTTGCAACGCACTCATGGAGATATGCAAGACACCGTGAGACAACGATAACATGTACAAACCATATTTCAAAATCCCATCGACATGTCATACTTATAAAATAAAGATCCTCGACTATGTCCAAGAAATTTCACACTACCCCTTTGAATCCCTAAAGAAACACAGATGGGATTGTCCATGAAATGATCATGCATCTCCATAAGAACTTTATTGGCCACAGGACACATCACCAAGAAGTATAGTATTTGTCTTTGATGTTTCTCATGCAATCTCTTATGACTCTTTAATATTATAAAATAAAAAAAGGAAATAAAAGAGGGAGGAGGAAGAATCCTCCCATGGTCGTAAAAAAATCATGATATGCTAAGGTTATCCACAACACAGTCTCACAAGACCACTTGAAAAGTTAGAATGATGTCAGGATGTCTCCTTGAAAATCCATCCTTGTCTCATGGAAATTCCTAGACAAGTCACTCTAGGTCATGAAAAGACCATTTGATAGGTTCCATAATCTTGTGAAGGCCCTTGGTCATGTCAGTATACCAATATGGAAGTTCATCGGTGTGATAGCATGATTCAAAGATTCCCCATTAATTGAAAATAATAAACTAAAGGAGGTGTTAATGGGAGGAACTCACAGTCACTAAAAATTATGTGATGTCCTTCGAGCGATCCATGATCAAGACCCATGAAGATGTGTAATGTTGAATATCTTTTCTAGCTCCATCCTGGATTTGTGAGATAGGTTCCACAAAAACCAGTGACTCCTCAGGGTAGAGAGGCCTATAAATCCCCCACCACAGTAGGAAAAATTCATGTCTAATAACCATGAAAATTAGGAAGATTATTCAGATGAGAAATTGTACCTTTTACATCTGGCGCTAGAGAGGATTTCTTGGAGTGACTAGTCTCACGGCCAGAAATTCTTTTGTCATGTAAGATACCAGCGAACATCCTGAGCGATCATAATCCATGCTTAAAGTACTTTGTCTGATCACCCATAGATCATGTGAAATACTTCTGGTAGGACACATAAAGAATATCCTGCACATCTTCTAGATCATGCGATACTTAATACAAGCTAACACTGAAAAAATATAAGGCATTCACAATATAAATCCCAGAACAGAGACTAATGGTGGGATAATTTAGCAGAGGACATATATGGTGATCCTCATTCACTTCATGTGAACCATCTAGGACATACGGCAACACTAGGGCATGTCTCTCAGATCTCACGACATCCATTTTTCATACTATTTGTATCATGAAAATTCATCTGGGACATGTTACAGCTAGTCAAATGGCACCCCACAGGCACACCACCTTAGTCTCATGAAGCCCTCCAAGATCATTGTCAAAACCTTTTGATTTCCTTAAGGCATGTTACCTTAATCAAATAATGACACCCATTTATGTCAACTGAGTCACACAGTAGTACTCAGGCATGTCAACTCGCTCTCGCGACGACCTCCGTGTAAGCCAGACATGTCTCATGATGCCCTCTAGACATGTCAGCCAAGACACGTGACACCCTCCGAGACATGTCACATTGAATCTTGAAATTACCTCCATGTGTTTCATCTAGATCTCATGATGAAACCTATTAAATTAATTTGGATCTTTCAAAACCCTCTGGAAAATCCAGTTAGGTCATGTGATGGTCCCTAGGACCAACCATCCAGGTCTTGTGATGTCCTCCAGAAAAGATAGCCTCGATCACATGAAAACCATTGGATATGCCATCTAAATTATGAGAAGTCCCCGAAAAACATCAAATGGATCATAAAATTTCATTTGTACATGTCAGGAAGACACTCTACGACATGTCGAGTAGGCAATCAAGGCATGCTAAGCATAAAATCAACACATGATAGGCAGACAAGTAAGCTGGGTAAGGTAGGGCATTCTAGAGCTTGATAATCTCTTCCACCCTCAGTGTGTAAGCCCTGACCAAAGGGAATCATCAATGTGTAAGACCCAAAAGTGTAATAATATGATATTATACACATATAAGAGAAAAGTAAATATGTAATCCCCAAATGAACTACGAGAACTCTAATATCTTCCATAATAAGGATATGTAGGACACCTTCATAAGGCCCGAGATCCTTATAAAACCATCTAAAGGGATATCTTAGTGCATAAGTCCCGCATCTATAAGTAATGAGATTGATAATTTTATATCCCTTGTTTCTCACACCAATAATAGCTCATGTGGGCTTTATAAGCGTTAATGATTATATCATCTTCATCATAAGCCTCTATCAAAGATAGTGAAATATAAGGGTGTAAGCCCCAATCAAATAAACTATGATAAATATGATTCCTGAAATAACCACGATACTTATGAACCTTACTAATTCCTAAGCTCAAATAACCATCCATTTGGATGTAAGCCCCATGTCTCTGTCATTTCAACCATCGAGACCTAATCATTCCCAAGGGCTGATTACTCTACCTCATCCCTCAGTGGACTGAGATTTCAACTAAACTCAATGACTCTAATTCATGTCGCAATCAGGATACAAAGGATGCCTTTTTAAGGCCTGAGCTCCATATTAAACATCCCAAACATAGTCTAAACACATAATCCCTGCATCCATATGCCATGAGGCTAATCACTTGTCATCCCTTATTTCTCACACCGAGCATTGATCATGTGGAGTTAGGGAGACACAACGAACACCTCATTGACATCATGAATCTACACCAGCTAGGGTAATCCCAATATATAATCCCCAATGATTGTCATTATATAAACACCCTTACACATATGGAAATCTACCTTAGGGCCTATTCTGGGGGCATTATCGAACTACAATAACTCTGATTCTTGCTATAACTAGAATACATAGGAAATCTCCTGAATAATCAAGCTCAAAAATCATGTTCCTCAAATATTTCACATATGTCCTCTCTATATGACATTAAACTGCACGATTTTAACTAACTATATGGGCTATTATTCCTACAATAACCAGTATATGTAGGATGCCTCATAATGGATCAATACTTTCCTTAAAATATTAACCACCTCCCTATGTGGTAGCAAATTTCTATGTTCCAGGTTATGAGGATTTATCATAAAAGTAGTTACACATTACTCAAAAATGGATGAAGAAACTCATATTTATACAGATGTATTAACTAATGAGACCCCCTTTCCCCTGTTCATCAATGAGATCTCCTTTCCCCTGTTCATCAATGAGAACCCCTTTCTTTTTTATATAAAGAGAATTAACCTATAATCATTTTATTAGGGTAATGGGTCCCATATTGATATTGGGAAGATATTCTTGAATATATCTTAAATTTATAGTAGAGTCCTAGATTAGGCAATAATTCCCCTCAAAAGGGTGCAATGAGCCCGACCTCCCATCATCTCGACCAATGCAAGTCCTTAAGCGTTGTTGGGTCTGGAACCCTAATTGGCCACCTGCCTTGGGAAAGTATGTCGGTACCTAGTTATGGATGACAGAACCATTGGTATTTTCCATTAAGAATGACAATGCAGACCCAATTTTAATTTTTGTTCAATAAATGACCCCCACAACCAACCATCAGGCCCGACCAGACCCACCTCAGTGAGGGTCTCCCTGGTCATGTCTTCTCCATTGAAACAATGATATAATAGAAATAATTTATATCCCATAAAATAATAGTACAATAGTGAAATATATATCAAAATTATATAATTTATAATTAATAAAATAATATAGGAAATAAATAAGTAATCTCAATCACATTAGAAAATATTGGGAAAGAGAACTCCTTAACATAAATCTGGACTTGATCAAATTGTTCTTTATCCATGTATATTAAAATCAGTGTAATTAATTAATAATTTTAAAACCCTTTTAATATTTATTTATTTTAATATTAAACAATTATATTCATTTATTATATATATATTAGTTAGTTTCAATTTTTTTGATCATCAAATGTTAGTAATTCAAATTTTTCCAAGCTTGTTTGGTTATGGTGGTCTTGGTATTCAATCCTTATTTATGAGTTCATCACATAAAAAATAATTAAGGTACAATAATCATGATTTCATAATTATTTATAATTTTTTATGTTTGTTCCATGGAATTTATATGTATGGGATGCAAGATAAAACCCTTAACCCGCTCATTTCTGGTAGTTTTAGCTACCTTGAGGAAGTGCTTAACAAGGAATATTAATGTAGTATTTATTACTATATAGAAATATTCATAACTTAAATTCATATTATGTTTAATAAATATTCATTATTTATTTTTTATTGAACCTTTATAATTATATTTATAAAATTGAATTATCATTGTTCGTGTTTCTGTTTAAATTAACCCAAACACGAATGTGCTACAAAGAAAGAATTATTTTGAACCCAAAAATATTTCATTTTTATAACATTATTATAAAATTATATTTATGTTAACTTATTTTTATTTAGGGGATAAATCAAAATTATAAAGGTATATAGGAATAAGATAAATAAAATAGGAAGTGGAGAGGGTATTACCTACTTTGAAGATATTTTCCCCTTACATAACTGTAATATTTTTTTGATATCCTTGAGTATTCTTCCTGTGAATAAAGATAAAAAAGTAAAGGATTATATGGGATGGAATTTGATAATATTAATGTTATAAAATAATATTTTATATAATATATAATGGGAGGTATCATTTATGGATGAAAATGGTGATCATTTCTTTGGAAACTTGATGTATGTGAAGGGAAAACATGGAATAACAAGGGAGTTAGGTGATAAAATGTTTGTTGTAAAAGTAAAATTGACTTTAAAACCTAATAAATGTATTTTAGAATCATAACATTTCCAATTAATTATATAAAACTCATAGCATCTAATATTTACCTTATTTTACATCATTTAACAATTTTTTAACCATAGTAATTATTTTTTTTCTAAAAATAAAATATAAAACCTCTCACGTAATTTCAAAATTATGATTCTAAATTTGGACTCCATTTAATCAAATAAAAACTCTAAATATTATGAATTTAAATTTTAAATAAATACACATTAAATATAGTAAAATAATTTTTTAGGAATAAAACTATTTCTTTTTCAATGAGTAGTCACATTTTTATTTCTTATCATTCCATATTTATTCCATGCATGTTTCATATTTATTTTTACATATTAAATAAAATATTTATAATACATCACTAAATTATATATAATCATTAAATTTCAATTATAAAAATTCTAATATACCTATTGGTATATGTATACCCAACTAATATAAATCCAACAACCATATATCTGAAGACTATATAATGTTCAGATTTTTCTGTTCAATTTATATATATAACTTTACACACATATTTTAAATCAGTTATATCATTACCTTATTAATTTTTTACATTAAAATATTTTTCATTATTTCAAATTTAAACCTGGTAATATGATTCTCATGAGAGACTCGGAGGAAGAATTTTTTATCATTATAATTTTTTATTTTTTTCCTTTGAAATTGTATTAATCTTAGAGAATATATACATCATTCGTTTATATTTTTATATTTTGAGGAAATAAAATAATGGTCATTTTCTTTTTTATTGAACATTATTTATTTTATACATGAGTTATATTTTATATAAAATAAATAGAAATCAATTCCATTATAAGAGAAACAAATCTCCTACTAATATATGTTGTGTTACCATAACACTGCTAGCTCATTCCATTTCCAATAAAATTCCACTTATTCTTATTTTTATTAATAAATCATTATATTTTAAGATAATTCCCCCCACTATCACATATTATTGTGGGGTATTTATGGATTTAACTACCCCATTTTCTGAATATACAAATCAAGGTAGGCATAAGCCACAAGATAAAATATTTACTTCACTTTTAGGTAAGGTAACACTCCCTATATAGAACCCATATGATAAAAGATTTCTTTTGAAAATTTATTCATCATGATTGAATGATATTTTATTTAATAAAGCTATATATCATAGGTAATTATTTATTTTTTTTAAAAAAAGTTATATAATAGAAATTCATGCAATATAATTTTATCTCTTGGAGAGATATAACTGTGGTGTTCCTATAGCTGGGAGTGATATATGAATAAAAAATGTTGTGGCATGAATGTAATATAATATATCCCATATTTTAATCTCAGTTTTTTCACCAAAAGATATCAAAAATTTGACTTATTATCATAATATGAGATTTATTTTATTATTATCACACCATAATGAATGTTTAAGAATTAAACATTCATAGGGGTTGTATTGATTTAATAATATACATTACCCTTTTTGTAATGTTATGAATTTTTTAAAATATGTTAGGTATTAATTTAACTCTTCCTAATTATAAGGGGATAATATATATAATGGATAAAACTGGTAAGTACTACAAGTATTTTATATTTCGTTTGAGACTTTAAGATGAAGATCTCACTGATATCTTTCCCTATTAACACTATATTTATAACAATACATGGAGATTTTGAGTAATTTTACTAAGGATATATATCAGTGATTTAAATAATTTTACATACCTTTATAGGTGATAAACCATTTCTCTTCACTAATGGATCTTATTCAACCACAATTGTGAATATTAAATATTATCCAAGGTTTGTTCTTTATGTTTTTATTTTTATTCCCATAAAATTTTCAAAGTAGATCCCATATAATTGACATTTGTAAATGTTTTCCAATTTTTTTGTGTTATGATTTTCCAATTAAATTATTTCAGTGGTATCAAATACAATTACAAGAAGTCTATATGGAGTTTATGAGTTTTTATATAAATCTAAAATATATGAAGAAAAAGAATATCATAGAAAAAGATATGCCTATATTTCTACCTGTGACATGAGAATACATACATGTAATAATTATGTACATTAATCATATAATTCTATATAGTGATATATTATATCATGTTCCATGGTAGTTAATGTTCATAAAAAAATAGGGGTCATATCGCATTTTTGATAAGGATATATCCATCTATGGTACATGTCAAAATACAGGATTTTGATGAAAATTAACTAGTTATAAAGTTGTATTACCACATGTGATTCAAAAGTGATAGAAATGAAATAGTAATCATATATTTTATTGTAAAAGTAATTTTGATATATTATTTTATGCAATAAAGATAAATATAGAATTAATTTTTCAATATTTTAATTGTATTTTCAGTTTTGAAATGAAATATAATTTATAAAATGTTTATAAATTATTATAAAGTCATTTTTTATGAATAATATATAAATTACTTATAATTATAAACATTACATAGTTATTTGTTAAATATTTATGAAATCTTTAATATTAAGTCTTAATATTTATTATATTTATGATTTTGAAATGAAGTGTTTATATTAAAATTATTAAATGATTGATCAATTGTTTATTAATTATAAAATAAGTCAAATATAAAGTGTTAATATGAATTTATGAAATGGTCATAAATAATAATATGGAAAGTTCATGTTAATGTATAATTTTACAATTTTATTAAAACTATACCAAAATGGATATGATATGTACAATAAATGTTTAAATAAATATAAAATATGTGATATTAAATAATATAAAATGTTTACATTATTAATAGGAAAAGTTCATATAGAATTAAAACAAGAAAAATGTATATTTTAATAAATCATACATTTTAAATATAAAGAAGTTCATATGAATTCCATGAAAAACCTAAATATGAAAAGTTCATATTTTTAATATAAATATAAAGTATTTTTTTACAGTATATAAACATATATATTCATTTGGAAATAAAAAATTAATACATTCATTCATTAATGAAATAATTATTATATCACATATCCAAATTTATGAATTGTTTATTTATTTATTTCCTTATTCATGAATATATGTTATTTAAATTTTGATTTTTTATATGATATATTTTAATTATTAAAACTATTTCTATAAAATGGTATACCATGCATTTAGGAAGTTTTATATAAAGGAAAAACATAAAAATAAATTTATTTTAGCCATAATTAGTTATTAGATAATTATAATTTCAAAGTAAATATTTTATCATAGTTATTATTATTTATTTTGGTGTTAAAAACATGTTTAAACATTGAATAAATCTTGAGTGTTGATATATAGACAATTAGACATTTAATTTGGCTTCTATTATACCGGATACTACAATTATATCTAGAAAGATGGGGTTGGATAGTTGTTATACTATAAATTCTCTTGTGTAGGATTTAAGTTTCAAATTATTTTAATCCTTTAAATGAAAGAGTTTTATGTTCCATTAACATTTTAATCATATGAGTATGTGTTACGTATTATAAATAATTCTTTTTAATGAATGCACACAAAAAAGAATAAATTTTATAAGGAGTTATACACTGACATGATTAAAACTTGTTACGTTCTTTGATAAAAATGATATATACATTCAATAAAATGAAATAATTCATTCGAATAGGCAATTCATGTGATAAAATTTATATTATATTTTTATAAATTTAAATATAAATAAAAATCTCTAAAATACAATTTTTTAGATTCCTTCTAAAGATAATATTTACCAGAACCATAAACATTTAGTTGGGGTGACCCTAATGGTCAGGAGCCTATGGATTATATTGTGCAAAATAAGAAGAATATATATGACCTTAATTGTTTTGTTCATAACTAATGTGAACTTTAGACTACACTTGGGTGGGTGAACATAATGGTTAGGTTCCCAGAACAATAAAGGAGGGATAACTCATTTGAAAAATTTGGGAAAATTTAGATCTCTCAACTATCCAAGAGTTATATTTAATATAATTTGCATGATAGTATTCCTAAATATCTAAGTTATGAGTGGATGGACAAAGATGAATAAAATAATTAATGAAATATAGATATCGGAAACTAATGGATATAAAAAAAATATGGGGTCATATTTTAGTGGTAGTATAGTCAATAAAAGTATTTATTGAATATTTGTAAAATCTTATATTTTTTTGAAAAATAATTTTATCATATATTAAATTGAAATTATAAATTATTAAAATCATATTTGAAATCAATTTTTGAGAGTAAAAAACTAAATTTTAACAATTTTAAACTAACTTTGGATTTGGGGAAGCTTGATTTATTTTTGTTTTCAATATGAATTATGTAAATTTGTAATAATGAATGAGTTATTTACTACCATTAACATGAAAGGGTAACCTATATCTAGTTGGAAAAGTAAGTGTTGAGTATACCCATGAAATTTGGGAAATGAAATTGGTTTCTTGGTGAGAAACCCATGACATCAAACTACTAGAGAGATACTTCTCAAGTCAAGGAAAAGTACCAAGGATATGCAATTACTATATATAATATTTACAAATGTGTTGAGAAGCTAGATTACATACAAAACATGTAGAGATTTTATAAATTATGATAAAATATATCTCGAATGGGAGGTTGAAAAACAAGATTTGTGAAGGAATCATCCACGGTGTAATACATATTAGGACTACTAAATATTGAGTTGAATAAATCTTGGGTAATTTTTTGAGAATATTTTATAAGGATAAGAACCATTGGGAGATTTTTAAATTTATTTTATAAATTTTTTATTTTGTAGTTTATTTTTAAAGTTGGTGATTTCTCTAAATCACATGACTTTGGTGGTGAATAACATAAATTTTGCTAATTCTATGACATTTCATATGAATTTTGAATTTAATATGACATCTAAAGTATTTCATAGGAATTTTCATATTTCACAAAACTTTAGAATAATATCATAGAATTTAAGTCATTTATTATTCCTTAATGTGAAGCACTTATGAGTTTATAGAAGTATTTCATATGAATTTATAGGTATATCATAAGAATTGAAGGATTTCTATAAGACATCAGATATCTTATGAAATACCAGGATAATGAATAAATTTCTAAGGTATGAAACTACAAGAATTTTAAAGTCATATTAAATTAATATTATTATATTTTAAAACTTAAAAAGGCTTACAAAATGATTTCTAATACACGTTTTATGAATTCAAAACTTAGGAAATTTTGAGGGTGTCACAATAAAAAAAATGTGAGTTTTCGAAATTTAATATCTGAAAGATAAATTCAATTGAGATGATACCAAAGTTTTTATTAAGTGTCTAAAACATAAAAAACACACATATGGTATTTGATCAATGAATTAAATTATAATTAACTGATCTCAAACACATGGATAATAAAATTGAGGTAATAAGAGGAATTTGAAATATTTTTTAAAGTTAATAATTGAGCTACGAAAATTCAAGTATTCCAATGAAAATAAAATTTAAATACATTAGATATATGAAATAAATATTAAAATACAATGAAGATAATTTATCCACTATCTAAGTATGATATTAAGTTTAATTAATAGAAAAGTTTAGGTTACTATTAAAAAAATATGGTTGATTTATTCAGCCATGTGAGTTGTAATAATTATAGGTATTTATGGAATATACATTCAGTTTAAATGTTAATGCATGAAATATCATGTAGAAAACAAAGTGGTTATTTTATAACCATTATTGTTTTCTAGAAAAAAAATTATTCTAAATAATCAATTTATGGAAATTGGAAATGAGAGGATAAATTTAATAAAACTACTCTCCGATGTGAGACTGAGAAAATTGAGAAAAAAAGAAAAGAGATAATGAGGAGGAACCCAATATTGTAGGTTATGTGTAAATGAGTTGGTAAATAGTATCAATAGTTATCTCAAAGTAATAAGTAGGATTTGAATTCTTTAAGAGAATAAGATCTCCCATGGATGAATAAATGGAGTTTTTAAGACGGTACTGAAGAAGAATTTTTTTTGGGTTTCAAAGAAAGAGAAAAAGAAGAGTTTAGTGAGATAATTTGTTTCTACTATAAAAGTTATATCAAGGAAGGAAAGTAAAAAGAGTGATAAAGGATAACTTTTTGTGAATCCTTTATAAAATTTTCATGCAGTTGAATTCATTGATGTTTGGTGTTGAGATCTTCCAATAATAGATTCTGAATAACTTCTAGAAGTTGTGGATAATAGAACAGATACTAAGTTACAAGTAGTTTCTTATAATATCAAGAGGTAGTTGAATACTCTATTTGAGGAATTATATCATCTCTAGTGGATGTAGTGACATCCCTATGCATATTTAATGATCCACTTCAAGAAGAGGAATGAAACTGAGAAAACTATCTCGAATGATTCTTGTTCAAAGACTTTGTGATTCAGTTTGAAGATACCATCACTTGTGTAATATAGAAACAGAATTTCAACTATGAAATATAGTAAAACATGTTTTAGTATAATCCATCTCCACCTATTATAATTGAAGAAAATACTATAGTGAGAATTTATGTCTCAAAAAGGAGGTGAGCACGATAAGGTATTGGTTTTCAGCATTGGGGCCAAACCTTGTAAAAATATCATGTGTTATTTACTAGTTTATATTCTACATTATATGTAATTGTGTCCTATTGGGTAAAGGATGAAAATAAGAATTTGTTTCATAACCATCCTCATATGTTCATAATAACAAAGGGGTGTAAATAACTTAAAATAATACATTTATTTTAGGTAAAAAATTAGTTATACATGATTCCCCACTCTATTAATTGTGTCTACATGACCCTACCAGGACTATAAATTAGTATCGAAGAATAGGTTCACACTTATTGGATCCATTTTGTACTATAATAATTGTTAATTTGTGTAAAGGTTCAATCTTTTATTGGATATAATTTTTTTATTACCCAGTTATTTTTACTATATTTCATGAAGTTTATATTTGAAATATAAAAGCTTCATATGAAATATGTTGGTTAGATGCATGTAAAAAAAGCTGTAAGTTTTATCCAAATAAATTGAAAAAATGGATGAAGAAAAATAAAATGAAGAAAATAAAGAGCTCAAAGAAGGAATATAGAGGTACCACTAGCTTAAGGTAGTCAAAGTGGTAAAAGTCATGATAAATACATTTTTGATTATATCTTTACTATTTCAAGTTTAAGCTATGAGAATTAATGCATTGAATTTGTTAAAGTCGTCCATCTTAAGGTTAAGGGTTATTAAAATAATTTCCCTATTGAAGTGGTAGCTTATATTTTCATATTCATAGAGGGAAAACATAATGAATAGTCATAGTTGGAAGAATAATCTAATGCTATTAAAGAGCCATTAACAAAGAATATAAGTTTTTGTAACACTAAAAACGACGAATTCCAAAGAATAAATTTTCATAATTTTTAATAAAATCATTGTAGTTTCGGGGGAATAATTGAAAATAGATTTATGTGAGAAATAATTTTTTGAAAATATTATTTGAGTGGTTCTCTACATATTTTAAAAGATTAATAAAATCTATATAGAAACCAATTATGCTCAGCTTGAAGCTAAATCAAAAAGGGGGAAGGAGATATAAAATTATGTATTTGAGAGTGGTTAAACGTATAAAGATAAAGTTATAATTTCAAAAATAAAATGGGAATAAATAATGAGTTTAGTTAATGCGTATAAGTATACTCTTAACATGAATCTCCTAGATTTGGAGGTGAAATTGAAAAATATAGAAGCTACATAATCTGAGTCTTCCAAATCTACTAAGATAAAAAGTGATACCACCCAAGTATATGTGATGTGTTTTCCCTCAAAAGGGAATCATTATTATAGTAAATAAAGGATCAAATAATTTTAAGAAGCCTCCACCTCAAACACAGTGAATCAGGTAAACCACTATTCAAATACACCTATTTTATATTCTATATAAATATGGAAAGATAAAAATTAAAACAAATTCAACACTTCATTAAGGGTGAATTTATGAAAGTACAAGAAAAGTTTCATCTCAAAATGATCCAAAAAATTTTGTGATCTAGCCCAAAGACAACATGCATGTTAATCTAAATAGATTGCATGCATAAAAAATAAACAAGATTAATTGGAAGATGTTAGTGTAGTTGGAGGTTTAGGCATCAGTATATTGAGTGTTGTCACAACATGTTAACCTATGGATATTATATAACCCCTAATGATAGGTGGGATAAATCTAAATTTATAAGAAAACCTACTGTGCGCAAGAATATTTCACAAAGGAAGAATCAATTAGGGAAGAAAAAATTTGAAGGCTTGGATAGATTTTATGATTTTTGTAACATATATGGAAATTTATACGATGAATGATTATATATTACAATAAAATATAATTATTATACTAATGAGATTATAAGTATATAAAAATAGGTCTAGAAATAAATCAAGAGAAGAAATTCTACCTTAGGTTTCCGCCAAAATAAATTAGTGAAGAAGAGTACACCCAAGAAAATATTTAAAAATGTTAAAAGGGCATCCAAACTATATGGAAAGTTGCTTCTACTTTGTAAAGAAAGGTCAAAACATGGACCATTTTAAAATTTCAATAAACTTCCATGTAATTAGGAGAAATTTGAAATATAAGGTATAGTAAATCCAAGAATGAGATAGTAGGATTTTCATGGTGGTTGAAAAACCTTGTGAAGTGTTTGTATGGTTGCATAAAAAGGGAAATTTAATAGTTGATGAATGTGTGTGTGTAAGGTGTAAGTAGGTATGAAATTAGGTATTTATTTGTATGAATGTTTTTTATAGAAAAAAAATGGAAACACTAAAAACTATTTATATTAATAAATATGTTGTGAAAATAGAGTCAGTAGACAAAAACAAATATGACCATGTGAAGAATGTATAACCATATAGACATATTAGTTAGAAAAGTTAAGTAAGATAGAGCCAGCTGAAAATGGGTAGTTTATCTATTTTTTATACTTAATAATACAATTTCATAAAATAATAAAGCTAAAAGAAGAAATATGTACTTTCCAACCCAAAGTAAATAGAACTATAAAATAAAATAGAAAATAAACATGGAGATTTTAAAGAACTTAAGACCTTCAAATAAATGAGTATTTGGGTTAGGTTATAGTTATTACCTTTTTTTTCTCACATTAAATCAATTATATATATCCACCTTAGTACCATAGTGTTTTGGATATAAATGATTGAAGAGGGAATTAATGGTGAAACTTGAAAAAGATATGAAATGGTAAAAGATGTAATCTCTAGACAACTTTGAAAGTAATTACACTATTGAATATCTTAATTTTAATTCATATCACAATTGGTATTATACATATCAATTATTATCAATAATTATTTAAAAAACCCATTTTGAATTGATGAGAACATCCCTTGAGTCGGGGTTGTCAATTGAAGTGAAATTTCTAGAGGTTTATAATTTCATTTAAATATAGGAATTTCTATTCCACCTTCAAAATTAAAGGATGAGGCATAAATTTTATTATTCTATCATTTTTAACTCACGTTCATCATTTTTATTAAGGGAGAGTGATTATCTATGAAAATGGGGAATAAATACCTTATTCTTGAATGTTTTTAATATTTCTGTTCAATTGAGTGTGGGTTTTTATACATTATTGACAATCTATTTAGTCTGAGCCTATTCAAATAGATATAGGGTTGGTATTACATGGTGGATTATTTATAGACAACCAATTTTTCTAAACATTCCACTCTTGTTTTCAACAAAGGGTTATCCTATATATACTTAGAGTTGATTAGTTAATGGAACATTTCTAATAAAATTTGGTACCATGATTCTCTCATGGAATGAATTGATCCCCTATGAACTGGAATAATATTGGGAAGAATATGAGATTATTATGAAAAATCTTTGAGAAAACATTACCTAATATTTCATTAAAGGTGGATAAATTTTTCCCTTATATTTATTTCTTGTCAATAAGGGGGAGAAATAAATAACATTAAAATTGGAAGAAAAATGGTATTGAAAAAAATACCAATGTGAGAGTGAATTGTCGTTAGATTTTGGGAATCTTGAATTTTATTTTTTATTAATATGAAGTAATTCAATGTGTTCTAAAGAATGAGTTATTGGATTCCATTAACATGGAAATGAGGACTATCCATTATTTTAAATGTATGTGAAGAGTATTCCCATGCAATGTGTGTAATTAAGTTTGTTGCTTGGTGTGAAACCCATGAAATTATACAACTAGAGAGGCAATCCTCAAGCCAAAGACAAGTACCATAGATGTGAATGTACCATTTACAACATTTACCAAGGTGTTGAGAATCTTTCTGATTTTTATAGATTGTAGTGCTACTATTAATTAATATAAAAGTTATATTGAGTGGGAGATTAAAGTGAATGAATTGTGAAGGAACCATCCAAGGTTTATTATATATAAATACTAATGAATATTGAGTTAAATAAATCTTTACTGATATTTTTAGAAGTTTTGAGAAGACCTAGAACCGATACAGGATGTTCTGAATTTATTTTAGAAATCTCAAATTTTGGTGCTCAATTTGAAATATGGATAAGTCATGAAATCAACTAAATATGGTGGTTTAAAACTGAATTTTGTTTAAGTCTGGGAGGTTTTTCATGAATTTTAATATTTTATATGAATTATAAATGATTACATAGGATTATTACATATTTTATAATACTTTATAATAATTTTATAAGAAATTAAGTCATTTTTATGGCTTGAGGGGAAGATTATAATATTTCAATGAATTTATTAAGAGTTCACATATTTTATGAAATACCAAGTTTCCTGAAAATTTATAAAGTAATGAAATTTCAAGACTTCCAAATTCATATGAAATGAATATTTTTTCTTTATATAACTTTAAAGGGTTTATATAATGAGTTTTAGAGTGCTTTATATGAATTCAATACTTAGGAAATTTTTTGGGTGTTGTAGTATGAAAAATTTGTGTTTTTTAGATTTAAAATATGAATGATAAATTTAATTATGATGATTCCAAAACAGTTTTAAAGTGTCCTAAAAATCTTAAAAACCTATAATGTCATGCGTTTAAAACTTTAAATCATGAGGATCTGATTTTTAAGCCATGTATAAGAATATCTAGGAAATAAAATGAATTTGAGAGACTTTTTAAAAATTGAAATTGAGTACCCAATATTCATGTATTTTGATGAATATAAAATTTTATGCTTCTATATAAATATAATCAAGATAAAAATATCATGAATATAATTTTATCCCTGATCCAAGATTGAGATGAAGTTTTTAGAGATGAATAGTTGAGACTACCGTGTAAAATATAAGAAATATTTATTCAACCATGTGAGTTGCAATAATTAATGATATTTTTCTAATACTCTTTGAGTTTAAAAGTAGATACATAAAATAGTGTGAGGAACTTGAATAGGTTATTTTATAACCACTATTTTTAGTTATAAATAAAAGTTCTTCTTAATATTTCATTTATGTATATTGAAAATAATGGGAGAAATTTAATATAACTTCTCACCGATGTGAGATTAAGTAAACCGAGAAATAAATAAAACTGATAAGAAGGAGGAAGTTATTGTTACATGTTGTGTTTATTTGAGTTGGTTAAGAGTATCTATAAAACTCTCAAAGGAAGAATAATTAAAATAAATAGAATCCAATAGAAATAAACATATCAAGAAAGAAAAATTGGATCCATTGATACTATGTTGAGTAAGAAATATTTTATGGTTTTTGAAGAAAGATAAGAAGAAGAGTTGGGTGAGATGATTTTTTTCTAACAGAAATATTCATTCAAGGAAGAAAAGGAAAAAAGAGAGAGAAAGTTCAACATGTGTTGAAGCCTACAAAAAATTTACTAACAATAAAGTTCCATTATGTTTAAAATTGATATATTCCATTAACTAATTCTGAATAAGTTCTAGAAGTTGTGTATAGTGGAATGGAGAACAAGTGACAAGTAGTTTTCTTAAAGTTAAAATGGAAGTTTAAGAATATATTTGAAGAAGTAGATAATATCTTGTGGTTTTAGTGACATTCCTATGCATTTTGAAATATCTACCTCAAGAGTAGGAAGGAAGGTGAGAAGACAAGATGGTGTGATGCCAGTTTGAAGATTGTTAGATGTAGTATAAATTACCCTTCAATTGTTTAATATAATGGGGCAATTTCACCTATGTAATAAGGTGAACATATTTCTAGGATAATTATTATCGATACATTTTAATTGATAAAATGATTATAGTATTGAATTTGTGTCTCAATAGGAGTTGTACACAATATGGAATAGGTTTCCCACATTATGGTCAGAGATTGTAAGAATTCCACGTTTTCATTTATTGTTTATATTCTATATTACATGTAGTTTTTTATTTTTGGTTAAAGGATAAAAATATAAATTTGTTTCCTAAACTAACACATAGGTTCAGAAGACCAAAGTCACTAAATTTACATAAAATAAGAAATTTATTTTACATAAATAATTGTTCACACATAATTCACCCCCTCTCAGGCATGTGTTAATGATTCTATAAGAACTTTAAAATTTATTAGACTAGTGTTGGAATTTAAGAATGGTTCGTATTTAATAATAAAAGTCAAATGTTCTAGAGAAAACACTTCTTAATTTATGAGATTAATAGATTAGCTAAGAAGAAAATTATGCTTATATTAAGCATAAGAAATATTATTTTCAAGTATCTATAATAATTATTATTTACATCGATCAAAGGTTATATAAGAAACATGGGAATATAAATGCTTAAAAATGATAGATAAGCGAAAAATTATTTATTATTAATAATATATAGATGTTATATATGAAGTTTCTAAATTATTATTTCAGTATAAGATGACTTAGGGTTCATCATTTTCCCCTCATTTAATCATTATGATTGGGCATATAAAAGACTTGGTGAGATTAGAGTCACCACACAAGTTGGATTTGGATAAATAATTATCCTTAAATTATTTTTGAATAGATTTCAATAATTTATCATGAATTATTATTGGAATGAATTTAAATAAAACTTTAATTGATATTCTATATATATTTAAGGTATCTAATAATGACATGGTAGGTCCAAGATATTAGTTCCATTATGATGGTACATAAAGTAGAGGATATTTATTTTCGAAAATTATAAAGAAGAAAGTTCATGTAGAGGCCACACTTTCTTCTTTAAAACTAAAATAAGGTATCAAAAAGAACAGAAAATGTTTCCATTATGGGAAGGATGGAAATTGGAAATAGAATTATCTATAACACCTAAATTTGTTTAAGATAAATCAGGAGGATTATAGGTAATATATTAATGTTATATAAAACAATTAGTATATTTTGAAGAAAATATAGTGTAATGAACCATGTCATTATAAGGTTTTTGAATCTGAAATTGGCTAGAATCTAATGGAATTTGAGCTAGTAGAAATTTGAATTGGGTGACTTAGTTTGGGAAATGGGTTTCTTATAACCATTTAAAATGATAAAAATTATGTTTTATAGGAGTGGGTGTTAGAAGCAAAACTCCCAGAGTCATGTGTTTAATTTTTGGTAAATAAAAATACATTTATTAGGTTGTTAAATGTCCTACTAGAAACCTAGTTGGAACCTGACCTTATAGTGGAGAGCCATAAGAATCATTATTGGATTATGTCCCTTTTTTGTAATTTTTTTTAATTTTATAAAAAAAGATTTAAAATAAATAAATCCCCATGCATATTTTGAGACCCACATGACTACGTTCCCTCCCCTCTTTATTCCTCCCCTTCACTTGCCTCTTCCATCCTCTCTGGGTGATCTATATATTTTAAAATCAATGAACTATCTGTGATCGTTGGATTCTATGTGTGAGTCTAAGTTAACAATTAGTGTATCTTCCACTATTTTATTAATAACTTATTTTCTTAGTGGAAGACCCATAATTGGACTTTTTTCTGATTCGTTAATTTGAGGTGAAAGTAGAAAAATCAACTAATGATATTGGATGGGATAACTTCGATAAACATGTGTTAGATGATACCTTATATATTAAGTACCTCATTATGTGTTTTATATACAATTTCATGTTCATGCTTATGGGTTTCGAATAGGTATAACTAAATCAGGATTGATAGTATTTCAAATTTAAAGATAGAATATGGGAATCTTCTATGATTAAAATGGTAATTCCATTATATGTTCGGTGATTTTAGGAATATCTTATGACCACGTCAACATGGGAGCATAAAGATGAGTTTTGTTCGATGAACCTCGAATGGGTCACAGAGCTTGGTATAATTTTCAAGTAGCTTAAAATAGATTCTTAAAGACTAGTAAGAGTATTCTAGTGGGATTAGGAATTTTTATTAGTTGGCGTAGTGTCCTCTTGGTCATACGGGTTATGGTAACCTCATTTTAAAGGGAAATTGTAGTCTTGGAAATTTTTGGGATTAAAATAAGCCTTCTTAAAATTGATGTAACTTATTTAGGATTCCATTTTAGAGTTATATATTTGGTTTATTATTGAAAATAGTTCCATCTCTTTGGAATCAATGAAGGGTGAGGGAAGTAATAGGATTGTTGGGTGTTTGGTTTCCTTTTGAGAGATATAATAGATATGTTAAGGCATGGGAGTTAAGGTGGGTTCCTTGAATAGATGAATAAATATATGTATATACACCACTTTAGGGTAGGTTGAGGGGTTAGCATGGAATTTGGTTCACCCACATTCATAGTGAAAGTATGGTGTTTGGTTATGAACTTTTAGATATTATTACCGTAATGGATGTGGTTGGAATAGATGAGATATAATTTAAGAGATGATAAGGTCTTGGGAGACAAGATTACATAAGACCTATAGGTTTTTAATCACTATTAAAGTAATAAATATGGGTTAGTATTGATAATTAAGAACCTGATGTAGGTCATATTGAACCAAGTGAAATGGTTTTCCTTAAGCAAGATGGGAAATCTAATTGGTTCATATTATCATGAATTAAGATTCTATGCATGTAATGATAGAGTTAGCTTATATAGAATAGTGAATAATGGCCTCTCTTTTGGGTAAGTTTTCCTTATCTAGGTATAATTACTAACATCCTATATACATAATATTACAACATATTTAACATAAAAACCATATAAAACATTACTAGAAATACAAAGGTCCATTTTATTTGGCAAATTATGCACATCATAAAACTTTTATAAAAAAACTATGTAGTATTTAATTTATATCTTCATGTTTTCTCTTAGAGAAAAAAATCCTATCACTTTATAGGATAAAATTTTGAAATACATAAAATAAGTGGTGGGACATAAAGCATATTGAGGGTATAAAAAAGGATAAACATAGGGTGATATATCAAAAAATTCAATAATCATAACAAGTAATCAATGATAAAAACCTAGAATAAGAGAAAATATGTCATATAAAAATGTTGACCCTTATAAATGTAAGGATATGGCCAGAACATAATAAATTTCACCATACAAATTGGCAAAAACTCACTGTGATGACATCATTAACATAGGTCAAGACTCATCACCAAGATGTTACGACATTGTGGGAAAAGCTAACCACTATTCCTATTCAAAGTGATCTCATTTGGTATAATATATTACCCAATCTACTAGTGGATGTATAACTATATTCCCAACCTTAATCATAATATTTCATTTATATATGTTCCACTTATAAAGGAAACATACATAAATAGTAATCATAAAATAAACAAATTAGAAATAAATGGGTTACATAGTGATGTTTAAAGGTTTAGTTAATTATAGAGTCATGTAGATACAAAAAATAATAAGGAAATTTATCATTTTAGTTTATAAGGGGTTAGAATAAAAATATAATAAAAGGTTTTAGGACATGAAGGTAAGGATAGAATTGGGGGAATAATATAAGAAGAATTTGAAAAAAAATAAACTGGAAAACCATCCCTTATATGCTTCATAAGGATCTAGAGAAGGAAAAAATAAAAAAGGAAACATAATGAATGTATATCCCCATAAAAAGTAAGATAGAGGAAGAAAAAAGTAAATAAATTAATCATATTAGAAAGGTATAAATAGTAAGTGTGATATAGAGAGAGGTTTATAGAGAATATATTATTGATGATAAGAATGTTTGGGGGAAATCCCTTACCTAAAGTCTTAGATTGCTTTGGATACTCCACTAAGAATCTAAGTAGTAGAGTTACATTCATTAATTTCTGAAAAAACATTTTAATATTCATTTCATCTGTTACAATCTATTTATTAATATTTTTTTTCAATTATTAACTTAACATTGTTATTATCGACCATTTTGACACCATTTTGTTCATGGTTCTAATGCCACATCAATATATCAGTAAATTTTTATGACCACTTAATAAGGTTTATAAATGATCTATAATTTTCAAGTAATATTTATAATTCCATTATATAAGTGGAAGAGTTCAATAGTTTAATATATAGTTAAAAATTATGAGAATCTTCCTTAGTAAGCTTGTTTTAGATGTTTAAAAATGACTATGATTGTTTGATCTTAATATTATTTTTATCATGGGTATTTTATCATTATAGAATCATATAATTTATATTATTTGATCATTATATTACATTAAAATAAGAAATATAATTTTAAGAATATCCTTAAAAAGAGAAAGTGAAAAATAAAACAACATCATTAACTTAGGTAACATTAAATTACCCTAGGCGAACAATGTTTTTAAGAGAGTTTACAAAGAATAAAAAACCAATACATATTTTATTTTTATAAAAAAATGGTGTATGGTTAATATATTAGTTTAAAGTTAATTTTAACATTTACTTATATTATAGAATGAGTTAGAGGATAATTGAAAAGAAAAATATGATCTTTGAAATGCTTACCTTGAACCTGATTTAAATCCTTTAGATTAAGCCTAAATCCATTGGATGAAGGAATTTTGGTCACACTAGGGGTTTAAGACAAGCATATGATATGTGACATCTCCATCCCAATTACCTCATATGCAATCATTATAGAGGCCGACATGGAATCAAGTGTGCCTCCCCATATGACAGAGGATTCCAAATAATAGTAAGGGTCTAATGGTGGTACAATGGAGAGATTATACTCACTAGACCTGTATTAAATATAGTAGAGAGTAATTTAAATAAAAAACTAAAAGATACTAATAAATTTACAACCAATCAAGTTTCGATAAAAACCAACCATGAAATAATGTATGATGATACAAATATAAGAAAGTAAATACGTATAGTAGGTGATACACATAAAATAAGTCTCGGTGAGTAAAAATAAGTAAATAAGTTTACCTAACTCCTATATGAAGTCTGTTTTCATTATCAATAAACTTCTCCCATACCAAGTCCTAGCCCAATCCAAGAAACAACAAAGATTTACCATAAAAATTCTGAACTTGCAGACATGAGATCTTCTTGGGTACTAAGCGGTGGCTCAAGCAAGGTATTAGTAAAACTCAGTTGGCAACTACCAATAGTTTCTAATAAATTTTTAGTCTGTGAGTATAAAACATATGTTGTTCATAATATATATTTTATGAAATCCATAAGATTAGTGAAGTGGTTTCAATAATGGGCATATATGTGGCGTCTGACGGACCCTACCTAGTTTGGCCTAAACTATCCATTTATGAATAGGGGATCCTCAAAAATATGCCCATAAATCCAATAACAGGCATCAAAAGTGAATCCATGTAGTGGGTTTCAGAATTCCCATCCAAAAAAACCATGTGAATCTAAGGAAATCACTAACGTATTATATATGTGGAATCAGTGATCCATCCCATGGTGATCAAGCCATGATGTATATTTATAGAGAAGAATATGAGGGATCAACTCTCAAAATTTAAATTTATAATGGTAATATAACCAAAATCAAGTAGAAAATACTTTTCAATTTTGGGAAGAGGATTGATTTGGATCTATGGAGGTAATCTGTGGAATTTATTTTTCAAAGATACAAAGCTTAATTTGGGATCTCACCCCAAATGTTATAATGTTTGGGAGTTTCTAGGTGAATCCATGATGTCATTCCATGAAATTCATGAAATTAGACATTGATCAAATCCAATGTGTGATTACCCCCAAAATCCACATTACTAAATCATATATAACCCATTGGGTTAATTCTTGGAATTCAATCCAGAATCAAAGGTTTACCCATATAATACCTCACTTTTAATCTATAATCATTTTTGTTATACTTAAAAATCTTACAAGGTATAAATCCATTTATAGGTAAAGGGAAATTTAATTAATGAAAAAATAGATTATAGATCAAGTCCATTCGTTTGAATTACATCCTAAGACTTTAACTAGTAATTAATAATCCACTAGGTTTGATCTTAGTATTAAAATCTAGAATCTAAGGGTTACCCATAGCATGAGTCACTTTTAATCCATCAAATTATATATGTTCATTTCCCAAATAATATTATTTAATTATGGGTAAAACAACTCACTAACACTATTTATTTAATTTATTTACTTCAATACACATAATTATATAAAAATATCTAATAGTTTCATTACTCAACAAGGTATTCAAGAAGATAACATTTTATTACCTAGAATTAATTCACACATAAGAACCTTAGGGATATAAGGTTACCAAGTCCATGTTTAGGGTTTAAATATTCCAACTCATACTAGGATCAAATATATAAGATCAAGTACCTTACAATCATTTTTTACTTTCATGTTATTCATACACAAGGTTTATCTATTTAAATTTTGAGTTTCTTGAATCAAGTGAGTTAATGATCTCAAAGAAAGTCCTTAATTATTCCAAGGTTTATTTAGGTAGTTTCCTAGGTCATAGATATCCAAAATTCACTACCTATTATAGAAAGAAATTATAAAAATAAGGGAACCTCATGGGAAGCTCATTTAGTATATCAAGATTCTTCCCTATACCATAATTTTTTCCATGTAATGAGTTGAATTAATTAATTAATCATACATATTAAAGTAAAAATTATTAAAGGTAATTAAGTTCCCAAATTATTTTTATACTTAACAATAATCCATAATTCTACCATGCCATTCTTGGTATGTGGGTCGTTTTCAAAACCATATGTGTCATTAGGGGGTGCTAAATTAACCTAAGGCCAAGTATTAAGGCAATATAACATTTTATTTAAGAAAAAGGTTGATTCTAGATTCCAAAATTATGAACTACCAATATGTCTTATGAAATAGACAAACATTAAGGGAAATTAATTATACCACCTAACATAATAATGAACCTTCCCTTTTAACTCTAGCCCGACAACCCACTTCTTGAGATCATCCAGGATTGAATACCAACATCCAAGTCACCATTGGCCCTATATCACATCCAATAAACAATAACAAATTTATTATAGTTAAATTATAATAAATTAACAATTTTAAACTAAAAAAACCATTTTTTTCATAAATGGAAAAAACACTTTGTAGGTTCCCTCGATGTACATGGGCCAATACTCTAACAAAGAAAATTAAAAACATAAGTGAAAATATTTAAAAATAGGAAAAACCCTTTAAAACTCACCCAATTTCATACCTTAAATTTAATAATTTCAGATGACGTGAATAAATTATTTTATGATGTATTTAGTACAAACCACATGAAGACCCCATAATCTTGGGAAGATTTCACTCTCCGTCGGTGGAATCATCTCTCAAATCCCTAATCAGAGAGACCAAATAATAGAGAGATATAACTGGGAGATAGAGGTAGTTCATTGGGGGAGAATATTACTAAAAAAACTATTAAATATATCTTAAAACTACCCCCCATGGAGGGGGAACTAAGGAAGAGAGAGGGGGAGATATCTAGTCCGTGCGAGCCACAAAAGAGGGGAAAAAAGGTTTAGGCCCTCGAATAACATGTGGGGTAGAATTGTAATTATACCACTTAAAACCCCACTATATTACTAATGGATTTAATAAGTGGCTCCAACCACTTCCATTTTGAACTGGCTAGCTGATGGTACCCACAAGCTTGTTTTCCTTTTGGCTAGGCCACCACCTAGCCAATGGCCTTACAATGGTTAGTTGGTGGATGAAACCAGAAACCTTATCCACCTAACCTATCCTTATAACCTTCATGCTGCCTTTCACTACCTCCCAAGATCAAAATCTTATCCAAAAATCCTCTTTTATGGGTTCAAACCTTTTTAATTCTGACCAAAATCTAGTTATTAAAATAAACCAACCACTAGTTTGAGAAATTGAAATTTTCCAAAAAATTCAAACCCATCCATAAAAACATACCTACATGGGGTTTTACAAGAGAATATAAAGAGATATTTGGGTAGATATTTGAAAAAAGAAAGGGATTTTGAAGTGAGTAGAATTGAGTGGACAAGGGGTGTTTATACAGGAAAGGGAGAAGAGTTATTTAAAATAAATTTCTGATTATTTTATTATTAAGGAGAAATACTATGGATAGGGTTAATTTCATAAGTGCCTCAAGAATGGGCGCACCACTGAAAAGGAGAGTGGGTGAATCAATGGTGCTTTAAAAATATTTTATAGTTTATTCGTTTTAAAATAAATTTCTACATATAGTTAAATCATGATTCACTCATGAAATTAACTCAAACTTACTCAAATGTTATCAAATATTTAAAGGGAAAATACACACAATAATTTTTACAAGGTTGGACCTCATTGTTAGAGACAAATCATTACTACACCAGGTTGTTATATCAGTCTTCATATTTTACACTAGAAAATTTTTATTAATCACAAGTAGTTTTTATAGGGATTATCCTAAATCCAATTCACACCATATTACATTTTTGTGTGTTTAAAAGAGTACATAGGAAAACAAGTTTCCATTATAGGTTCTTTATATTCACATCTCACGAGTTCTTAAGAATATCCATAAACTAATAATAGAGTATTAAAATTCATTAAAATAATTAAATTCTATAGGAACTTTGGTCTCTATATTAGCACACATTTTAGATCCTCTTCAGAATCAAATCACTTACCACTCTCAAAACAAATTCAAGGACTTTAGATAATAGATGTAAATCTATAGAAAAACATGAACATCATCCCTTTCTATACTCATCATCATCATAAAATTTTTATTACTTTTATCATACAAGTAGGTCTTATTATAAATCTTAGAATCATATTATCCTCCTATTATCTGAGAGGGAGATTATTCTCCATCAGTTAAGTTTACCCACTCTTGGTCACAAACATATATTTATAATAGTTTGAAATATATTTTATTATTTCTACTCCATTAAAATTTTAATAACTTTGATATTTAAAAATATCTCAAACTAAAGGAATTAATTTACTTCATTCATTTTTAGTGTAAAAAATGGATACCAAGAATAATTTTTACGCAGACAATAAAAATAAATTTTATAAAATACAAATTTTTGGCTCCATGTGATTTTACATGGATTTCTCACCAACATCATCGTGCGAGACTACTTTCCATATATAATGTTCCAAACGTACCCTCCTTATAATTATATTCCCAAATGAATATATTTAAAGATCTCAATATAAATCAATAGAAATAAACTCATTAGATATTAAATACACTCACTAGAAATCACATAAAGTTATACATACACAAGTACCCATAGAAACTACACTCACATTGATTAACTTTTTTTTCAAAATTAGTATGAAAATAATAGAAAAATTAAAATGAAATTATATTGAATCATTTTAATGTTTGTATGTTATTATAGACTTGAATAAAAAAAATTTCATCACATTTAACATCTATATTATTATTGAAAAATGAATAAATGTATTTCAACTTCATTGATATCCCACCCATTTGGTTGTAATAGTTGACAATCTCTTTCTTTATGATGTGGTGATTTTTGATTATTCAAGTGTCTTGTACCAAATTATAAATGTGATGTTTATTTCATCAGAGAGTGGATTTGGAATCATTTGATTTATATTTCATTAGAATTAAATTTTTTAGAAAAATCTGATTTTGTAGGACATTACAAGTCATATGAATAAAAAAGTTATATGTGAACTGGTAAATTTCATACATGTATGCTATCAAAGTCATATGGGACAAAGTCTGATATGGGAAATCTAAAATCAGAAGTCACATGTGAATCCTAAAAAGTCTTCCAAAATTCCTATAAGCCTTATAAAATTCATAAATTTTAGAATATACATTATTTATAATTGGGAAGAATCTAATAATCTCACCTAAAATGTCATACACCATAGATTCAAAGACATACATGATGCTCAAAGTCATACATGTTTCTTCCAAAGTCTTATGGAATGGTTGGGGAAGTCATAAATTGTTAAAATTAATTCATAAACAATGGGTTTAGTAAAGTATTACACAATTATTTTTTGTATCCATTCATAATATATTTATCAATAAAACATTGTTCCTATAACCATCTCACCAAACACATCAAAATAGATCATGTTCAAGATATAAAACGGTCAAATTTCCTTATACTTTTATACCCCAACACTCTCTCTTTACAAATATGATTGATATATTCAAAAAAAATATTGTTAGTGTGATTGGAAAACCTCAATATATAGATCTATAAATCTATAAAGAAATTCCATATTCACTACATAGTATAGATTTGATAGCTCAATATTCATTTTTGTTCCCCCTCAAGGGATGCACTCACTTATTCATCTTTATGTTATTTAGAATACTTTATAGAGATTATATTATTTTCTATCTATAAGTGAAAACTTTCATTATTATCCTTAAATTCCTTAAATTTTGGAATAAAATAAACTAAAAATAAAAGAATAAGGAGGGAACTCTTAGTTCCTTAGTAGTAATATCAAGTCTAAGAATTTTATCTCAACCAAGACCTATCATTCCTTCTAAATTCAATATAAGAAGTATTATTCCTATTTCCTTTCCTATTAGAAGTTTTAGTAAATTAAATTTTCTCTTTTTTACCTTGAACTAATCCCTCATGTGGAAAATTTTTCTTTAATTCAGTCATCAAGGAAAATTTAGTGACTGAGGCTTGTATCTAGTTTCTCATCAATTCTTCTTGGGTATGTAAAACTTTTATGCAATATTTCATGCCATTCCCGATCTTTCAGCACCTTTTACATAAATTGGCTTGAATTTTTAGATGATAACTTATGGAAAACCTCTCATGAATGTGAATATAATTGTGTGAAATCACATTATTTACTTTGTCTATATAATTTTACTTTTCTTTTTGGATTTTATTATTTATCTCCATTTTTTCTGAACAAATTTTTTGCATTACATTTTTTTATTTCTCAGCTATCTTCAGATTCTCACTTTGACTCTTGGTAGTTCCACCAAAATATGAATTTAATAATTCAGTTTTTTTAATTTAATTACCTTATACACTATATTGTACCAATATTGGTTGGATAGTAATGTATTCCTAAGATTTATAATCTTATTTCTCACATATTCCACATATTTATTTTAAATAACCACATCTATTTTGAGTTAAAATTTTTGATCTATTTCTAGTCACAATTTTCTTTTTCTAAGAATTTTTCCTCATTTTATCACCATAAATCCCTCTTTGTTCATGCCTCTTCCCTAATAATGACATGTACCTTAAAGAGTGGTATTTGTGTCAATATCATCTACAAATGAAATAATACACATTGATTTAATTTATCATATTAAAACTATGGTTCTACCTAGAAATCCACATTCTATATTTCTATATTTATTATATATATTTTAATTGGTATTTTTTATTTTTTAAGAATATTTATATTAGTTAGATTCTTTTATATTAATTAGATATAGGGGAGTGTTTGAATTTTCTTATATAATGTGGTCCAGATTTTGAATTATGACCAACATTATTAGAAAAATTAGATTGAACTATTTATGATATTTCAAAAATATTTTTTTATAGAAGTGATGTTCTAACAATCTCACTATTTTAGAGGATTTAGTGCTGACTACAACTAAAATTTTAAATTCTTCTATCTAATAGTTCAACTATTTTTCATGTAAAATAAACTTTTATTCTATCTTACTCAGTTGTTCCTCCTTGGAAAGTAGTTTAGACTTAATTTCCATCAAGATATTCTCATATTAAACAACATTCAACTTAGATATATTGATTTTTAAATTATTTTAGTTTTACTATTGATAAAAACTAAATTTAATTCAGTCTACTTCCCATAAAATTTCCTTAACACATTGATTTCATTCTTATATTTTGTATTATTCTGAAGAAAATCCTATAACTCACTCTTTAGTATGTATTCCAACTCTGTCAATTATACGTCGTCATCACTACTTGAGCTATCATATCCTCATTCAATATGATCCATAAATTTTTTAAATTATCAAAATCATCACACTTTGATTGACTACATGATAAAGTGTCTTGAACTTTTTTTACTCATAGAACTCTTTATTTTCCTCCTTGAAATCTTCTTCTTTCTGTCATAGATATTGTTTACTAATTTAGATCTATTTTACAACTTATTATTTTTATGATTCTCATAAGATTTATATGATTTATAAGATTAATCATATTTATATTCTAGTGCCTTTATCTTAGGAATTTTATAAGTAAAGTGTGTTATGACCCAACACATGAATAATTTCAAAAGTAATTTGCCTTTATATTTCCATTTTACTCTTTCTATTTTTTTGAAGATAAGATACATAACCATTTTCAAATAATCATCTTATCATATCTATCATTAGAATCATTTCTTGGTTTCAGTTCTTCATCCATCAACTTGACCATCCTCATGGATTTAAAATACATCTCATTTTTTATTTCTTTTTGAAGGGAGGTTTCTTACTCATTTTGTACAAAATTATTTTTTATATAACTCAACAAGTGAGAGATAATATTTATTTTACTATGTTAAAATATTATTATTAAACCTATTTGGGAGATTCCTCATGTTTTTTGTAAAAATATTAATGTCATCCAAATTTTCACCAAATTATATTATATTGGTAATGATTTTATTGAACCATGGAAAAGAAATCAGAAATGGATTAATATTCACCAATATCAATGACTTTAAACCCACCCATACATTTTTTTATCTTGGATTCCATAACTTTGACACTGCCTTTATAAAAACTTTATGACTTTTCCTTTATTTCATTAGATATTTGAAGTCTGATGAATTTTATGAATAATTTTTTTTAAAAGATACACGAGAATAACATTTTTTGACTTTCCATCAATATCAAGATTTATTTGTTCAATAAATGACATATTTTTATGTATTTTAATAGGTAAAAACTCCACTATTTCTATATCTAACACTTCAAGTTAAAGAGATAACAAATATGTCCGAATTTTATTTTTCCAACCATTAAAATTTCTTCTTTCAGTGTTACAAACACATTGGTTGTTCACTAAATTTATATTTTTCCATATTTAACTATAGGTGTATCTAAATGAGGTAACCATAATTTGAGACCACTTAATGTTCCCCAGAAATGAGTGCACCATAGATCAGCTAGAGGGGAGGGGATGAATTAATGGTGCATTAAAAATATTTTACAATTTATTCTTCTTAAAATAAACCTATTATTATAGATAAAGTATGAATTATTAAAGTACTTCACTTATCAAGTAACACCCCAAGCTTCCATAGTACATTTCTCTTTGAATAATATAATAGCTTGCGTTGTACGCAACTTCAAGTTCTAACACACCACAACCAATCAAACTAGCCGTTATGAATATTAATACCCGCTTTTTGAAATTTTATAAATTTTAATTTTCAAAATGAAATTCTTTTTTGGATTTGGAATATAAAAATTATCGTAGGGTGATTTTTTTGGCATTTTTCTGAAAACATTCAATTTTTGATGAATAGTGAAAAACCCTGTGGTATTGTTTAAAACTGATTTTTTATTTAAATAATTAGTTATTTTATTTAAATTTATATTAATTAAAAATAGATATAAAATACCTATATATGTTCAATGTAATTAATTGGAGTTATTTTATAATAATATTAGATATATAAATTTTTTTTGAACTCTTTACCGTCTTTTACCCACCTTATAAGCATATTTGCAAATTGGTATAAAAACGTAATTTTACCACTTCTGTGAATTAAATTTCAAAAATCCTAGAGACACAGTTGGCATCATTAAGTAAAATTTTGTTCAATAAGATGAAAATACTTTTTGTTGAATAGTAAATTTTGAAATTTATTTACTGTGGTTAAAAGTAAATAGGGTAATTAATGGTAAAAAAATAATATTATAATTACCCTAACACATGTCATAATTCTACTGGATAGGTGTATTTAGACCAAAATTAGAATTATTAATAAAGTATGATCCTTTTGGTCCACTTGGATTAGATTTGGACATTTATTATTATTTTATTTAAAAGAAGAGTTAAAAGTGTAAAATTCAAAGTTTAATAACTAGAAGATTTCTAATATAGGGTTATACATAAGATAAATGTGAATATAAATATTAATTATAAATATAAATAGATTTAATACATAATGGTATTTTATTTGTAATTTTTAGACATTATATAATTAAATTTATTTATGACACAATGATGAGGAAGTAATTTCCTTATTAATGAAAGTTTAAAATAATTGACATTATAAATATCCAAATAAATGTAAATTTAGACTTCAAATGAATTAAACTAATTTTTTGGTTAATATGACATGTCAGGGTTTATTAAATATTTTTTTTAAAGCGATAAAGTTTTTACGACTTTCAGAAAAATAAAATACCAAATAGTATCAAAATTGAAAAAAATGAGTTTAAAAAAAATACTATATTATTAATTGATATAATATTCCTAAAAATATAAGGTACTTCAAAAGGACTTAGATATGGTTATATATATCAATAATGAACCACTTGGGGTTCTCTTGGATTTTTATTGTAAGTTTATTTTCCATTTATTATAATAATACAAAAATATATGGTAAAAGTTAAACTATTTAACTTTGAGTTAAATCTAAAATATAAGGTTAATATGGTGACCTAAACATATCTAAAACCTATTTGTTTAGAGTTTTTAGACCCATACTAACCTTATCATTTAAATAAATCATTTTTGAGACATTATAAACTTAATATGATTGTATAATAAAATAATATTTCAATCTTTTCTTAAATTGGCCCTCATCTCTCTTATAAAAGGGTACTTCAACTTCTCTCAAAATGACACCTCCAAAGCCATTTGGATTGGTCAAAACCTACTCAAATATAATACCAACTACCCTAAATTTAACCTAGATACCTTACTTTGATAAGAAAGTCAACCTAAGAAGCTCTTTTGATCAACTCAAAAGGAAACACCTGAAGAAGAGGTAATAATTTCACCACCTCTTTAAAAGTTATTTTCTTCTTCCACTTACTCTTTCTTTGTTGTTTCCATAAAAAAATAATAAATCCAGTACCTTATACATAATATGATGTTATTATAAATATGTTATAACCATATTAATTATTCTATCCATCCTATGAATGACAAGTCACCACACGTGCGTACATATGGATTACTGTCTCCACGTCATGGTGTAGTTTGTTATTCAAACACTTAATTATTTGGATGGGTATAGTAATTATTATAACTAATGTAAATAATAAATATAACATGTTAAGGATTTTTTTATATATGATATAACATCCAATTACATATGATTTCACCATCTATACAATGATATTGTCTCTTTTGTGTACGTACGGATTACCGTCTCCACGAACGTGATGAGATTCATTCACCTTCATAACCATTCAAGAATAATTTTCATTTTATGATTAAAAATATTGTTTAATAACTTAATATCATTCTGGATATGAATCAAATACATCCCATCCCTAACAAACATGGCTTACGTAACCAAGAATATAAAGGAAAATGAATCTGTTAACACACGAAACGATGATACTACTGAAATATTATTTACAAAGCAATATTAGAGGATCATATATGATATAATATTCTTATATATGGTTATTTTATTATTTAATAAATATTATTTAACTATTATATAGTAGGTTAACATAACCTCGATCAAGGAAAAGTATAAGCTAAGGGTTAATTCTACAATCTCTTTATTATCTGAGGTTGTTTATACGTGAGTATCTACTAGGACCTCTTTATCATCCATATATGTGTTTCTTAAAAAGGTATTTCAGAACATTTTTAATATTTCCTATAATATTAGAAAAATTAATTTATACCATTGATTTAATTTTCATAATACTTTTTTAAAGGAATCTTTTCATCGTTTTCCAAACAAGGTCTTTTACGACCTTTTCAACAAAATTAAGAAAATAATATTTTTTAACTTATACGGTGAATGCCACTATTTTTTTCCGTTTTAACACCTTCAAAGTTTCCCTTACAATATTATAAGAATATTTTAAAAATAAAATTTTTCTTTTATAATTAGGTGACTTATAAATGATTTCAAAATAGAAAGAGATATTTCTCTCAAATAGTTTTGATTTTATCTATGTCAATATCCTTTGATGGATTTTAAAATTGATTGAGGTTGATTTATTATGATACAATATTCCATATTGTATTGAAGGTTTTGTGATATTTTTTATTGTGGATGTCTTATTTTTATACCATTCATGGTTTGTGGATAAAGTATTGACATTTTTTATTCTAGTTTTAATACAAATGTTTATGTTATGTTCCAACCTTTTCATATGTGTAATGCATTGAACTTGGTAAGTGACAAGTGGAGCCTGCTATATCTCTTTGATGCATCGGTAGGTCTCATGAGAAAAACTAGTGTCTTGGCACAAGGCCTTGACCAAATCTTATTTTTAGTCTTGGAACGAGGACTTGACTATGTGGTTATGATGTCTGACATTATGAATTCCATCATTACGAAATTGGATATTGATATTACATGTGATTATTCCACTAGTAAAATATCCATGTGAATACATAAATGGAATTATTTGATTTATATTTTCAATATTATGCTGAATATTAAGTTTAAAAGGCTATTGCTTTAGTCTTATACATTTCCTTAAATTTTTATTCTTACTTATAAAAGTTTCCACTATATTGTTATCCGTACCAAGAACCTAAGCTCACCCCTTTCTATGTTTTATTTTTCCCAGGATGTAAAGAAGTATATTATGAATGACCTGCAGGGATAGTCTAAGGGAGATGAATGTGTTAAAAGGAGACAAAATGTTGTTGTTTTTCTTTTCATAATGTAATGAAAAACTTATGTTTGTATCTAGTAATTCCAAGGATACTAAACTAATCGGTCTTCTGGGATTTGATCCCTTGTGATCATGCCAATGTTATATAATAATGCATGGACTCTGAGTAACTAGGGTCGGGGAGTTACAAATCCATACTCAATTGATATAATATATTAAAATCGATATTCCACATCACAATTTTTACAAGGTTTAACCTTAGCTTGAGAGCCTACTCATTGTTATAATTGGCTGTTATCATGGTTTACCGATTTTACATTAGAATAATTTTATTAATTACAAATGGTTTGTCTATGGATTATCCTAAATATAAGTCACAATATATTACATAGGTGTGGTGTTACCATATTACATAGGTAAAAAAGACTATCCCATAGGTTCTTTATACCATCATCACACCAGTTCTCAAGAACTTCTTCAAACTAAACACAAAGTATTTGAATACCTTTAAATATTCAATATCTACAAACACTTTGGTCTTTTGAAGTAGCACATATTTTTGATACTATAGAATCATATCACATAACACTTTTATAACAACATAAATTTCTTAGACTATTAGATTTAATTATGTTGGATTGCATACAGATTAGCCCTTTCTCAACTCAGATTCAAATTTTCTTATACCACTCTGAATTACAAAAAATATTCTTATCAACTTCTTCTCATACTCTTTGAGATAGATATTATTCTACCATAGTTTATTCAACTTAGTCTTGCACAAATAAATCTATGTAAAATAGTGAGAAAGATAATTTAGTCTTCACACACCCCAAATCTTCAACAATCTCAATATTTTCGAGTCTCTCAAACTGAGTGAATTAAATTTATTCATTCAATTTTAGTATAAAAAATTAAATAATGAGTAATCCTTTTTGGAATCCAATAAAAAACTCTTTTATAAAGCTACCATTTTTAGTTCCCTAATATTTTACATGGATTTCTTACTAACTCTAACATGTGGGACTATATCCTATATGCAAAACTACCATCGTTTTCATCATCTTCCCAAATCAGTAGCTTTACAAATCTCAACAAAATTCAGTAGAAAGAATAATATTTGATCTTCAATGAACTCAAAAGAAATTAATTATACTTATACGTGCACAAGTACCCATAAAAACTATAGTCACGTGTCTGAGATTATTTTAAAAACTCATCTTCAAAATAATATAGACTTTAAGACGAGCTCTTCTTGAATCACTGTAATGTTTGAAAGTGATTATGTCCATGGGGATCAATAATTAATTTCCACAGTTATCATCCACAATATTATTGAAAATATAATAAATGCACTTTAGCTTCATTGAGAATACACTCATTCAATAGTACCAGTTGGTGATATTTTTCTTCTTGATGTGATGATCATAATTTTTTTATGTGGATTGAATTATAATTTAATTTTATGATTTGATCATTAGATAATTACTTTATCATCGTATGATTTATCATTTTTTAGAATTTAAAATTCTATAAAAATCATAATTTTGTAGGACCATACACGTCATACAAAAAACAAAGTAATATGTGTAATGGGGAAATGCCTTCATGAACACTAGTGAAGTCACAAGGAATGAAGTTTGATTCATGAAATTTCAAATTAAAATTTATAAACACATTAAGTAAAGTAATATTAACTTTATAAAAGTTTTATAGACGTAATAAATTTAAAAAACATTGAATTCATGTGCTGGGAAAAGTGATACAATCTCACTTTTATTGTAGTATGATATAGATTAAAAGATTTGTGTGAGGCTAAAATTCATCCATGCTGCTTCCAAAGTCTAATGACCTGGATATGGAAGACATACACTATTGAAAAAAAATTATATATTATGTTCAATAAATTATTATAACTATTTTTAGAAAATTCATACGCTTAGAAATTAGTCAATTTTCTTAGTTTGTATATAATTTCTAAACTTATCTGAAACATTTTAAAACCTATAAAAAAGAACCTTAGTAATTCTCAGTAGCTTATACTCATCTCAAATGACATAAAATAACATTTGGAATTATTAGAGTAATTCTAAATTTGTTTAATAGATGCTTAAATTCTTTTACAACATATACAATCAACTTTGAGTATTCCCATAAACCTTCACTAACTCTATAATTTACACCACAAACTCAAAGACTCTCATCCATAATACAAGTTTCTTTTTCACAGATTTCAACATCCTTTATGCTAGATAAAACTAAGCTGGTTTTTAAAAAGATCAAGATATTCAATTTCCCATTCAAACTAGTTCTAACATTTTTCAATAATATCTTATAAGCTATATACAATTACTTAAACCTTAAATCTTCTCCAAAATATTGTAAATATAACTAGAAAAATTCCACCAGTACTTTCCATTGTTAAACATAAATATCAACTCAAATAGTCATCAAATAATTAAATTTATGCTTGTCTTAAATCTATCTTATTGAGATTTTAAAGGTATACTCTCAAATTACTTTTCAATTTAACTTGGTAGAACCTCTATCATTTCTCCAATGTCTCTCAACAAAAGGTAACATTTTATATTCAAAAAAATAAAAAACATCCAATAGAACATCAATTTATATGAATTTTATTAGTTCCGGATTAAAAATGGAAGTTTATTTGATATTTTAATACACAAAAAACTGGAAATTATCTTGGAAATATTTTATATAATGTAAAAAAATCAAAAATAGATTTTCAATCAAATAAAATATAACTTTGGTTTTGAAAATCAATTAATATATTTGCAAATTAATTTTATTAATTTTAAATATATTATTTTATGCATTTTTTTAAATTCTTTCAAAAAATTTAAACAAATTTAGAATCATATTTATATCATGATGATGTCATAAAACTTATGATATTCATAAAATTTTCATTTTTTACAATATACAAAAAATTATGTTTTTTCAAAAAGTCAATAAATTTACCCTAAGTAAATTTTATTGTGATTATTTCAAAAATTAATAATATTTTATAAAATTAAAATTCAATATATTATAAATTTCATTTTTTATAAATCATATAACACCAGGAGAAACAATTTTATCTCGAATAAATACTATTTATTTTTTCCATGATTAATTATATTTATAATTAATATCACTTCTAATTATAATATGATTAATAATTATTATTATATATTTTTTAATAAAGATTGGTTTCAAAATTAGATAATTAAATTTTAATTATAAAAATTAATATTTTTCTAAATATGTTGAACATACATTATTAAAATTTATTATTATTTCTTATTTGAAATGATATGACTTGAGAAATCATTTTATAAAATTATAGTAATTATATTTACTTATTTTAATCATTTTAAATATTATTTTTATACATTTTAATAATCCTATCAGCTTTGTTTCCATTTAAATGGCTAATTATTATTTCTAATAGTAAACTATTATTCCAATGGTTATATAATTACTATGCTTCCACTAAATATCTCTTATTTTATTCATTATTCATTATTTCAGATTTATATAAAAGTTATTTATATTTCATTTAAAAAAAAATTTGGTTTCTCATAGTTTATTTTATTTTTATGGTGTTTTTTATGTCCATAATAATTCTAGGAGACCATGCCATACCCGAATTTCAAATTTTAGTTATATTTTTTTCATTTGTTTATGACCTCATTATTCCACTTATAGTTTTATGGTGTATTTTTACACTTCATATTTAATGTTTTATATTAATGAAATAAAATTATTTTTATCTTTATTATTTCATGTGAATTATTTATTCTATAAATTATATGCCGTATATAATTAGATAGTAAAATTTTTCAATTCTAAAAATTCTGAGTCATTACATTCATCTCCATTTAGAAATTTAGTCCTTGAAATTTCAACTCAAACCCTAATATGAATATAGATGAGTGTATTTTTTTTAATTACATACCCAGGTTCCTATATTGTATCATCATACTAATTATTTGACCATAATACTTTGAAAACTTTAGTGGTCTTATTTCATATTAATTTATCTCTTAGATTCAAAATTTCCACAGGATTATTCTCATAAGAGAGATATTACTTTAATTGTACCATTTTTGGATTAAGATCATGAGTGGAATATAGATTATAATTCCTCAATATGGATACATAGAACACATCATGAACTTGAGACAAGTTTGGTAGAAGGGTAGGTTGATAGACTTCCACTCAAATATGATCAAGAATTTCAAAGGGACTAATATATTTATGACATAAATTATACTTCAACCAAAAACTTGTAACTATATTATATATATATTTATTGGAATAATTTTTTAGAGAAATAAAAAAACATATCTTATTAATTATTATATGTATAGATCTTCTGTCAACTCTAAGCTGCTTTGTTGTGTTGCTGAATGGATTTAACCCTCTATCTCATCTCTTCAACAAATTCTATTCCCAATATCTTCCTTTCTACAACTTTATTATAGAAAACTAGAGTTCAATATTTATTCCTATATATGGATTCATATATATCTATATAAATTCTTGAGTGGAAGATATTATTGTATGATTCCGCTAATATAACAAGATATAGATTTAATTCTCCTTCGATATATATTGAGAATGTTCTGAAATTGTCCTTTGGAGTTTGAATGGTCATTTCATATTGACCAACTATTAGATTATGATATATTGTATCTAAGATTAAATACGTGTTCAATAACTTCTGAAATATCCTCTAGAACATTGATGTGATCCTCATATCGTGACCAGATATAATCGATAATAGCGTTCTATGCATATTTACCATTTCATTGATATATATCATGGAAATTTGATTGAGTGAGGGGTCATATTGAATGGAGATGAAGTGGTAAATATTTATAAGATGATATACCATAAAACATATAGAATAATTTCCCTTATATTTTTTTGGAAGAATTGTGACAAATTCTATGGTTATATTTTCCCATTTCCATGTTGGTATGAGTAATGGTTGCATCAACTCTTTGAAATTTATTCATTTTTCATGAACTTCATAGAAAAACAAGAACTTGGATATATATTCAGAAATATCCTTATTCATATTTTCCCACTATAAGTGATTTATATATCTCTATACATCATTGGGAATCCAAGCTGGATAGATAATGTTGATCTATTATCATCGTATAATATCTTATACTCTATATCTAGTTCTGATGGTTTATATAATCATATCATAATCTTAAAAATTCATCCCTATCAATATTAAACCTTAAGATTTTACCCTTACTTATTATTTACAACTTCTTTTATATATCAAAATCATCCCTTTGTTCCACCATAATCTTCTCTAATATAGATGGCTGAAAAATCATTTGAGAAATTTATTTTGTTATATCTTTCTTAATGATTCCAAAATCTATCCTTTTTCATGTATAAGAAGATCGCATCCCTTTAAATTCTCATCATGGATAAGGTTAGAGTATATTTTCAACTTAAAACACATATCACTTTGTTTGATTTTCAAGGACATTGATTGATTTATGTAACACCCACTATATTAATTTTGAGTGTGTATTTATTCTTTATTGATTGTATGTTTCTTTTTTTCCATTTTATTTATAAGAATATATTGGTTATTTAATGGTCTAATAGACCTTTATTTTGAACTATTGACTAATCATGATGTGATCTATATTTTTACTATCTCTTTAGTTTTGGATCATAGACTAATCAGGCCAAGAATTGTGGCATGACGCCATGATGTGACCTTGGGTAGTGGAACATTGGTTTTGTTGGGGGCTTGTAACATCACAACATGGGAATCATAGCTCTGACTATTTGGCTTTTTAAGGCCATCGTACTATAATATAGTGTATCATGTGTTCTGGGAAAACTTTTAATTTTTTGAAATTACAACTTTTCCCCTCCATTGATTTAAGTCATTTGGGGATACCCCCCACTAAAAAATCTTCACCAAGTGAATCACAGTCATGCTTCCCCCTTGATTACCCCATTCCCCTTTTCATTTGTATGGATTTATTAATGTGTTTTTTCATATTATTCCTCAATATAATTCATTCCAGATCATATCCCTCCTCTCACTCTTTCAATATTCTCCCCTTGTTCATTCCCAAAAAGTCTGGACAACCAAGGGTGGTGTTGGATAGAATTTTAGTTAGGGGGTTTCCATGATTTAGTTTTTTAAATAGCATTTTAAGGGTTTCTTGGGTTGTGTTGTGGTGGATTAACACTGTGTTTAGATAAATCTACATATTGAGGTAGGTTTTCTCTATATCCTTTAATGTTAAAACCATTATTGATTACCTTTTAAATTCAAATTTAGAATGTCATATGATAGAATGAAATATTATTATTAGTATTACACAAAGGATGTATATCATAAATAAGGCATTTCTTATATAAATATTACATATTTTTACATTAATATTCAATACGTCTCATAATAATAAAGATCTAAGGACCATAAATGATTTGAGACTTTTGAGATTAGATAGATAAAAAAATTATTTTCATGAAAAATATTAAATATCTCCAAAAACATTATTTATATATATTACCCTACTTAGATTATCATACTAAATGTACTTCTTCATGACTAGTGTAAAATTGAAACATATGATGAGGTGATATTAGATGCTCTATAAGGGTATACATGTGATATATTAGTCAATGATCTTAACTGAGCATAAGATAGGCATAAGGGTATGAGAACATGATCATAACTTAGGAAAATATCACCCAATCAGTCAAGATAAAAAATCATGAGTTAGGGAATAAGTATTTTATCCCAATATTACAAATATGTATAATCATGAATACAAAATCATAAGCTATAGAAAATAACATTAGTATAGAACATTGAAATGTGGCATAAGCATAAAATTAGGAAATCATTTCATTGTGAAAATATATAACCATAAATAGCTCCACTTATCATGTTAAAGAAATTTAATGAGTTACCAACATGAAATTATTATGTGAAACTAGGTCCATACATAAAATTGTGAACTTTTCATAAGATGAATCGGTCCATGCTTAATGTTGTGAACATGAAATCAGGTTCGTGCATAACATAATTATCTATTGAGATATAAACATTTACCTAATAAATTAGAGAGATATATAATTTATATCCCATCAATTACATAATTAAATCCTTACATAAGTGTTCTATAAGATCATAAAATCATTTATGAGACCATAACCTATAGAAACGAAATGGGTTTTATAAAAATTTCATCATAAATTAATTAACCAGTGTGAAAGAAACATCTTTCATATAACCACCCTTAAAAAATAAACATCATAATACATAAATATAAATAAATTTTATGGTATTATAAGATCATATCCCCATTTAATCATAACAATCCTTAAAGGATAAATGAAAAATAATTGTAAAATATCATTCGAACAATTCTAAAAAAAACAAGGAAAATATCCTTTTATTTTAGTATTTTTAAAAAATATAAATTCCTAGAATATTTTGAAAATGAATTTATTTAAATTTAATCATGAAAAATTTTAAAGTAACATTAAAATAAAATAATGGACATAGTGGTGGGAAAATTTATTCATGGCACATATGTTAAAAGTAAACATTCTTTTCACATATTTGTTAAAAGACAAAAGTTAATTGTACATAATTTTTTTGAAAGGATTAATTTTTAATAAATTTTAAAGAAATAAAATGGCAGTAAAAAAATATTTCAAAATTTTTTATGTATATATAAAAACATCTATAAAACATCTTTAAGAATATAGATATGGAATAAAAAGCTCATCGATAAAAATTGAAATAAGGTTGGTTTTTCTTATAACATTTTCTCTCTTATTTTAAGTACCAATAAGAAGAAAATGGTACTAATACTTAAATATTTCAAGGATAAATAGAATATAATAAAATATATAGGGTCTAAAAGTTAAATATTGTATAATTTTATTTAATATAAATTCAGTATATATAATCCCTAAAAGAAATGAGATTGTAACATAAACCCTTACCTTAGATCCTTTCATGATTTATACACATTAAAATCACTCATATAATAATTATATACTTAATATAAATAATTTAAAAAGATATATATTAATTAATATATTATGATATATCATTCACTAAAAATTCACAATTACCCTTTTATTAAATATTCTTCATTAAAATGAACATTCAGATGAAAAATGGTTCGTTTTCCATTCATGTTTTGGTTCGATAGTTCGAAAACTTGCACCTTGGTCATGGTTTCATGATATAATAAATAGTAATAATTTCATAAGTATCATATTTAATAATTTCATAATAGTTATGAAAAATGAATGGAATCACTTCATGGAGATGGTAGTCCACACGTATAAACAAGTAATGTTTTCACTTTTTGATAGATTAAATAAAAGAAAATAATAATAATTAGACTATATAGAAGCATAATTATATCATATATATTCATTAAATACATTCTTATTATGATCCATGAATTGAAGAAATGAAAAATGAACCACATTTCTTTGTATATGTGGTAGTTCACACGTACACATGAGTGGCACTATCATTTTCCAATGGATGAGAAAAGAGAAATAATATTGAAATAAAATCAACAAAACAATATCTCAGTATATTAAAGGTACTATTTAAATCAATTTAATATGGTTATATAAAAAATATCGGTAAAAACATGCACCTGTTCTTTGGGTATCCTCCTTTGAAAAGAATCTTAAGGGTTATTGGATGATTTTTTTGGGAATACCATAACATTATGGTCAATTATAAGGATTATAAGATAGTATTTGAGTATATATTGGTTGATATAAGGTGTACATGGTTTGTATACAAGAGAGGATAAGATGTTCCCTTTTATAAGTGAGGGGTTTATCACATTTGTAATTATTAAGAATATTAAAATATAATAAAGTCGCTATCATGGGGAAGTGTCTCCAAATTAGATAAAGTTCAATGATTTTATGATATTAGAATATAATTCATTCATACAATAGGATTTAGACCTGTTTTTAGGATATTTTAACCGTTAACTTTTTTTTTACTTTAACCCCTTATTAACCCTTTTAACCTTGACCATAACAATGCATTTTTAACCTTTGTAACTAATCATAATGACCAAAAATGAAATTAAAATCATTAAAAAAAATTTAATTGATTATTTAAAATATGGAATCCATTTTTTAGATTAAATTTCTATAATTGTCATAAGTTAATTTTAAAATAATTGCACAAAATATAATGAAAACTGTTTTCATTAAAATGGATTTTTAAAGATAAATCTAATTTTAATATTATTAATTTCCCAGTAAAGACCATTAAATACATGTTAATATTTTTTTGAATATATTATCTATTTTTTTTAAAATCATTTATCAATACTAAATAATTCAATTTAAGATAAAACGTATTACACATAATAAAAACAATTTTCTGGAAAAAAAATTCTCTTTTTACGTTCAAATTATTTTGTCATTTTTTAACTAATTTACAATAAACGTATAAGTGATTATTCATTTTTTAACATTAATTACTAATATATTTTTATTAAAATAAAATTTCAATATTGTTCAAGACATATAATAGAGATAAAAATACAATACTTTGAGAAATGGATCTTTTAATATAAAACAATACTATATTTGTCATTTACAATTGATAATTTATTTTATAGAAATTAAAAAATATTTTTAATCAAGGAAAAATTTTAAACTTAATTTTCATAATTTAGATAGTAATATTAATAATAATCAATATTATGGTTAGGAAATAACAATAACATTTAATAATAACATTTCAACTGTATATCAAAATTCGTTTAAGATCGGTGTTATGCGTAATGATGGCTATCAAACACATCAAATTTATTTACATAGAAATATATCATAAAATCATGGGGTGTTACATTCCATCCCCGTATAAGAATTTATTTCTCAAAATTACATCACTCTGATATAATCAAAAGAGGATACTTATACCTCACCATATCCTTATGTTCTCACATAGATTACTCAAATTTTAGATTCCTCCAAAGAAATTTAACCAGGTAAGTATTATTATTCTGCAACACTATATCTCTATAACAAAATATTTACATCGATTGTTCTTTATAAGAAACATCATTCTCCATTGACACATATTCTGATTTTAGTACATGAAAAGGATGAGGTAAATACTTCATAAAAAATGTTACATGGAACACATAATGACAATAAAAGAGGTTTAGTGGAGGCACCATGTGATATGTCACCAAATAAATATGATCAAGAATCTGAAGGGCACCGATATATATATATAGGGATCATATTTCCATTATATTCAAATATAATAACCTTATTCTAATGATATATCTATAGAAATACCTTGTCAGTAACTTTGAACTCTAGATCTCGCTGATGATTATTATCTTAACTATTTTTTTAAATCTGAGCAACCCTGATGTGTTGCTGAATAGATGTAACCTTATATATGATTTACTTAGTTATCTCAAGTCTCAATATCTTTCATTATCAAACTTTATCCAATTATATTTTATTTGTTTTACTTCTTTTCATAGAGATATTCATAGGGATCAATGAAAATACTTGAGTGAATGCTATTATTTAAGAATATTATACTAGAGGAAGGTGTTAATCCCAACCTCAATCTATAGATAATGCTCTGAAAATATATTTTAGGGTTTGAACAGTCCTATTAGATTAAAAATATATTTGAGGATGATCTACAGTGATAAAGCTCAACTATGTATTCTCATCTTATAGAGGACTTATCTAGAACATTAAGGTAAACCTCAAATCTCGATGAAATATGATTGAAAGTAGTCCTCTATAAAACCTCACCACTTATTTAATTTATATCCTAGAAAGTTGATATAAAGAGAAAAATTATCTAATATAAATTAAATTTTCTAACATTGTGAGGTGATCAACTTAAACCCAAATGGGATTATGGACTTTAGATATTTTGGGGATTTTGATGATGAAATACATAATGATGTTTTACCATTTATATTATAGTATGGGTAATGTTTATAAAAACCACTTAGAGTTATGTATCTCTATATTAACTTGCTGACATACCACACATTGTGATATATACTTTTCAATATCCCTTTTCATGTTTCCTATTAGAAATACTCTTTGAGATATCAATATATATCCTTACTTATAGGATGAATAGAGAATAATGGACTATCTGCTTCATCCAAGAGCTCCTTTAAAATGGATTTGATGGGAAACATACTCAATTCCCGAACCTTATCATCCCATTACAATCATGGTTTAAATCAAGAACATTTATCACCTTCTTCTGAAGTTTTACATCCCCCTTCTGCACCTCTTAAATTTTTACATGGATAAATGGTTGAACACTAATATGAGTAAGCTAAGATTTATCCCCTTATATCAAGGATTCAAGAACCATTATCAGAACATCTATAAGTATTGGATCTCTTTCAGTCCTCATCATAGATAAAATAGCATGGTACTTCCAACTTAGATCATTATCCACCTTTTTAACCATATCAGGGTGGTAATGTATAGATAAATCATAATGTTTAATCAACTATAACCATCTTCTATGGTGAATATTCAACTCTTTCTGTGTGAATATATACTTTAAGGTTTTATGATTAGTATATAAAATACACCTTTCTCTATATATAATAATTTTCAATATCTTTAATTAAAAAATTAATATTTCTAGCTCCAAATCATGAATTGGGTATTTTTTCTCATGAACCTTCAATTTTACTACAAATATGACCTTTATCAGCACTAGAAAAGTTGAGTAAAAGTGCTAAAAAAGTGCTTTTAATCACGGTGAGGATAACGGGGGGTACCTTTTATCAGATCTTTTAAAAAGTGCTGATAAAATCTGAAAAAATATTAAGAAAAATAAAAAAAATGTTTTTGAAATTTTGGGGGGCTACAACAACACTTGAAGGCCCCCTTTAATAGTGCCCACCGCCATGGTAGCCCACACACGCCCCATGCAAGCTCCACCCATCCCCACCCACCTTTAACAATGCCAGGTAATTACCCACACCTACACGTGCGACCTGACTCCCCCTAGGATTCGAACTCGAGGCCTCTTGCATGTGTGCCTATTCCTTTACCACTCCACCATATTGGTTTTCTTTTCATTTATTAATATATCTACTTATATATATATTTATTTATTTAGTCATATTAATATATACATATATTTAATTATATTAATATATATGTGTATATATATATGTATATATATATATATTTATATTAATATATACATATATATTTAGTCATATTAATATATACATATAGTTATTTATATTAATATATATATATATATCTATATATTACTATATATTTATATCTATAAACATATATAGTTATATTTTTTATCCGTATATTTATTTTTATATTAATATATATTTATATGATTAGTTTTAAATACATTTATAAAATATGTTTCCTTATGTGTATTTTTATAAATAAATAAATAAATAAATACATACATACATATATACAACACACACACATAGAGATATATATTATATATATATATATATATGTTTGTAGGTAAAATTATACATATTTATATATATTTAAAAATATTATATATTAATATGTATAAACAAAAGTGCTAGAAATGATGTTTTGAAATACCTAACAAATCAGAGTCACTAAAAAAGACATAACTTGTTCTACGGGTGTTTTTTTTGAGCTCTATGAATAGTCAAACTGAATATCAAGGAACTAACTATGATAACACAGGTGTCGGAGGCCGAACAGACACACAGATCAGAAGTTATGACTGTTTTAATAAAAAATTGATAGGGGTCCACACACGGAAACTGATTTTTGGAGGCCTTATTGTCGTTTTTTGGGAGTTTTGGGTCCTATAAATTACTGATAATAGGTATGAGTCAATATAATACGTATATATCTTCGCTGCCTTCAATTTTATATGTGGTATAGCCCAAACGGACACCCAGAGTGAAAGTTATGGCCGTTTGAAGTTGAACTTTTTTTGGAGTGCTATAACTGATATAACTTTTTTCCTCTGATCTTCTAATGGTTTCAATAGGACATGGTCATCACTCATTTCATGAGATTAGATTTTACTAGTCGCGATTCTCAAATGGACAATCGGATCAGAAATTATGCCTATTTTAGTGAGTTGCTAGTTTCTTAGGTTTTTAAGAGATAAGAGAGTTGCAAAATTTCAAACGATAAGAACATCTACTCCGAGTGTCCGTTTTGGATCTACCACTTATAAAATCAAAGCTTGTGAAAAGTTACACACTCCAATGATCTCCAAAACCCCTTTTAACGTTATTTTAGGTTCAAAAAGAACAAAAAACCCTCTGAATGGTCAAAAGTTTGGCTCCGGGGGTCGGTTTTGCACAACTTCTGTTCAGGGTGTCCGTTTTGCCTCAACCACATATCAAATCAAATATTACGACCTGAACTACTCTAAGGTGTCTATTTTAAAACCTTCTAATATTATTAATGGTACCAAAGGTACTTAATCTCTACAAACGACCATAATTTCTACTCCGGGGTGTCCATTTTGGGTCAACGACATATCAAATCAATATAAAACATATTTTTAAAAATATTTATTATATTTATATCAATATAAATATACTTATATATCAATACATTATTTTTAATGATTTTTTTTGAAATATACACATTTATCTGCACTAGGAAAATGTACGCTGATAAAACCCTCCTTTATCAGTGCTACTAAAAAAAGCGCTCATAAAGGCGTAGCACTTCCCTGGCCCCATTTTGTGGTAGTGAATTTATGAATCATAAGCTATCAATATATCATTATACATGAATATACATCCTACTACCTTCTTAAATGCATCACTATATATCAAAAGACATTCTCTACTATAGGTAAGTGTGGGCATAGGTGTACCGACCAACCTTCTTTTCAACTCCTTGATTTTTTTTTCACATTTATATGCATAAATAAAAATGAATATATTCCCCATCAACTTGGTAATTTTATTTTAAATCTATGAGACATTTACCAAAAAGTGTCAATAGTATACAAAAAATCCATGAAATCTATGGATATAGCATCCCAGCCCTCTTACACATGTCATTACATGATTCTTATACCTAAATATCCACTAATACAATACAAGGATCATAAATTCATAGTGTCTTTAGAAGAATAACTTCATAATATACAAAAGGAAACTAAAATTTGGATTCCTAATTTTATTATCTATAGAGATCTCCTAAAATCAATTTCATATTCTTAATCTATATAGGATAATTGTAGAAATATATCAAAGAAATGGGTGAGATAAAAATCCAAGACAGGGAATAAACATGATAAGGAAGCATAACATGTTAGTCAAATGTATAAAATGATATCATAAAAGTGAAGGTACATGAGTAATCAAGTGGAAGCATAAAATAAATAGCATGGTATCGTAAGATCCTGGTAACATAGAAAATGTGGTAAAAACATATAACATGACATAAACATAAGTCAAGGATAACTCCCTAGATAATATCACATGGTAGAACAAGTCCCATAATAGATTATGATTACTCTCTAATCTCATACATGATACCTCGTGTGTCTAAATCATTTACCAATGCATTGAAGCACTATCTTGGAGAACCCATAAAAACATTTTATTGATCTATATGCGCCAAATAAAGTAAATAAATCCTAAGTAATAACATAATAATTACCCATGAAAAGAAAATTGGTAGCATAATCTTGGTATATATCACAATCAAAGGAAATAACATAATGGAGGAATTTGAGAAATGGTCATAAAGAATGTATTACCTAATCAACAGAATGGAAATAAGCTAGGTATATATATTAGAGACATATATATAGAATTTATATTCATTCTATAACATTAAGGGTTATTTTCTTTGATGAATAAAATTCCATAAAAATATTTTTAAATAATTTATTATGGAAAATGGCTTTTCATAATAAATGTAACTTTTAAAAGTAAAATTTTCCTTATTATCAGGAAAAAAAATTTCTTTAAAATATACTTTTAAACTTGTAAAGTTGAATTAAATGAGTTTTTATAAAGGTGGTTAACTAGGTAAATTTCATATAAGTTAACAAACCATTACTTTCACATTGTTGTATAAAGGTTAAAAAGTACCTATTTTCGAAAACTAAAAGAATATTACATTAAAAATTATTTTTAAAAATTCAACATGGGTAAAAATTTCTTTGGATAATATTAAAACTTTTCTTGAATTTTTTTTTAGAAAACATGATTTTGGAAGAGAAATATTTTTCGACCGAAGAGGTAAATGAAGTTAGATTTTCTTATAAACATTTTCTCAAATTTTTTTTGTAAAAAAGTGATTAAAATTGGTAATATTAATTGAAAAGATCATGAATAACCATATTATAAGATAATTAGTGAGTTTCTTGATATGTATATCATAATATTTCACCATTGAAAACTTAATCATAATCAATCACGATAATCAAGAGATTGTGACATAAACCCTTATAGTTTTGGTAACATAGAAATCATAAAACCCACGAAATAAAGGTTATAAAATGAAATATTAAATATCATGATAATAATTAGATTAATGATATAAAATTTTAAACAGGGAGTATATACACCACATAAAAGAAAAGAGTGTTCAATGTGGCATGTGTCTCCTAGAAATAAAAGAGAAATTAAAAATCCATTACCTTAAGTATCATCTTAATTCATACCAATTAAAAATTTCTATATTTTAAATATTGTTTTATTATAAACATTTTATTAAACCATAAATATATATATCATACAATATAATATATACTTGTGATATTTTATTTCTTGTTTATTAACAATTCATTGATAAAATCACATTTCGGGTAATAACTATAATATTATTCTTATATATATTAATTTATTATTTTCGATAATTTTACATTGATCATGGGTAAATCAAAAAATATATAAAACATGATATATATATATAAAACATATATATTCCTTAAATATGAATTTATATTATTTCATTAAAGTTAGATATATAAAATTCATTAGGAGACTATAGGGTGTATATATGCATGAAGGTTTTTTCCATTTTCTACAAGAATGGAATAAAAAAAAGTTAAATAATATATTTCATTTATAGATTTATTATTATGTAATATATATAACATATATTTATTATATTTTTTCTTAAAACTTTCCATGTAAAGCATAATAAAAAAACGAATCACATCGCTTCAGGAGGCGGTAGTCCATCATACACACGAGTGACGTTATCATATTTCTTACAGAATGGAAATTCAAAAAGTATATGTGATATTATAATTATATAATTTTTTTACATAAAAAATATTATATATATTCATTAAATTTATTAATACTGTCTTCCATGTAAATCATAAGTGAAAAATGAACCACGTCACTTTACCACGTGGTAGTCCGCCGCACACATGAGTGATGTTGTTGTATCCCTTCACAGAATTGAATTTAAGAAGGAATAAATTATATAATAATTTAAGAAGTTTAATAATATTATAAATATCATATAAATATTTTAAATCCATAATTATATCTATCCTTTAAAGTGGTGATGGAAAAAAAGTACATTGGTTAGTAAGGCAGTAGTCATTTGTACACATGATTGATAGTTTCATTTCCCATTTGATAGAATTAGATATGGATATAGGTTATTCCATTAAAATAATAAAATATAATTATATAGGATATATTTTTGTTATTATATTATCAAATTTTAAGAATATTTTAAGAAAGTAAAAGAATAAATAAAACAAAAATGTGTGTTAATAATTATACCACTTCTTTAAATAACCCCATGAGTTTTATAACTAAATCATTTCAAGGATTAGGGGAGGGAATTTTGGATTTTATTTTTGTAGTTATCTTCCCAATAAATGAGTTTTTTAAGTGTTAATATGGGAGGAGAGGGGTGACCTTTTATAAGTGGGGGAGAGGATAGACATGGTATTTTTGAAAAGAATAAAGTGTACCCATGTTTTTCACAAACTAAAATGCTAAAAGATTTATAATATTAAAAACATATATGTTATGTGATGTAAGTATTTACATAAAATTTTAATTAGATAATTTTTAGGTCATTTAGGCCTTATCTTTTTAGTTTAACCCCTGGGTAAACCCATTTTTATCTTAACGGTGGTAAATAAATTATCTAGTTTTCACTATTCATTAGGGTAAAAAATTAATTTTAAATTATTAGATAATAAAAAATTATTATTTTTAATATGGGATCCATTTTTTTAATTGAACTCATAGAATTGGCATAATTTAATTTAAGATTATACCCATAGAATTGATGAAAAAATGGTTTTCATGAAATGTGTTTTTTATAGAAAATAAGATCTTATAATAACTATAGAAAAAGAAATAAAAATTAATTTAAATAAAATTAATATTTATATAAATATTATATAAATATTTCATTTATAAACTTCCTCATTATGGGCGATTTTAATTAATTATAAAGAAGAAACATTATGAAATTTAAAATAGTTTTCATAAAAAATGCATATTTATGAGTGATAATAAACTTATACTAAAATCTCATATAAAGATAATTTAAATTTATAAATTGGATTTAATATAAATAAATAATACTTATATTAATTTTAAATATAATTAAAATAATAATTATTCTTTATTAATTAAAAATAACAGAAAATTTTATAATAGTCATTCTTTTTTACAATTCACTAAAAAATTAATATTTCTTGAATAATCCCAAAATTTCAGATTAGGTTAATATATATATTATTATTTCAAAATTGAATTTCATTTTTTGAAATAAATTTCCAAAAAATGAAAAAACTTATTTTTTTAATTTTTTTCACTAGAATCAATAATATTTTTTGAGAAAAAGTAGTTTAGAAACTTACAAATAATTTTTCAAAATTTATATACTTTTTAAAAAAAATTTATCTGAAACCTTAAAACTTATTTTTTTCAAAATTTATTTTTTCATATTCAAACATCCATGTTTAATTTCTTGGTTATAATAGTTTTTTAAATAATAATATTAATAGTATATCATGGTTCATTAAAACTCAGTGTTGCGTGTTATACAAGATTTTGGTGAAATTAAATTTATTCAAAAAATAAATACATCATAAATTTTCACAATGTTAAATTATCATATAATCTTAGTGTTACATGACATATATTCTATTGGACATGAGTTTATTCTTTTAAAATCTCAAATCATTACATTTTACCCACCTTAAATAAATTGCATCCTCACAATTTTAATCACAATCTCGGTAATCAAGGGTTTGAAATTTGAAAATACATTTATTGTAAACCCACATCATAGAAAGGGTTAATAAAACATCCTCTTGATAATATAGAAATGGAAGTATTAAGGTCATCTAGAATAACACATACAGGGTTTTCAAATAGGATAAAATTGGTGGAAAGTGAATGAATACACATAGAAGAAAAAAATAATTATTAAGAGTGATAGAGTTAATTGATCCCAATAAATAGAATGATAAATGGAATGTTAAGAACCTAAAAACCCATAAATATGGGATGAGATATATGGACATTGATTCCTCAGATATTAAGTTAATAGGAAACTTTTTTTGAAGATTCTTTTCCTAGAGTTGAGGAATTTATTTACCATCTAAATAAAGAAACTATAGAAATATACATACTTGATGATTAAAATTCCATCCATTAATCAATTTTCACTATAATATCATCTTTTACTCCAAAAATTGAGTAATGATGATGAATTTTTTTGTGCCTGAATAAATAAAATTAATATTTAATAGATCACATAGTATTCAAATAATAACAATATATTCATCATGTCTTTACTAAAAACATAATGGTTATAAAAAATTGTCCGATATAATAAAGCAATCTATAAGAACTCTATAGTAACTCCCAAAGTTCGACTTAATCCATTCTACAAGAATATATCCTTAAAACCCTTCATCATGATTCTCCAATAATGAAATAACATTCTTTTAAATTAATAATTTATGTTAAACATAAATGTTATATATAATTCAACCTAATAAAAACTCAAAACAATATCATTAATCACCTAAAAATATTTTATCAAATTAATATTTATCCATAAAACCACTTCATAAAAAACAATATCATATTAAACAGGACATAACATAGGGAAAAGATAGGTATTTCACCCTTATCACCCTTCAATTGTGGGTTTAATCCCAATGTATTTTCCAAATTCAACAAGTTTTCACCCATTATATTGGTTATCAATTTTCCAAAACTATACTAATATACTTCCTATAACATTCCCAAATTTTAATAATCCAAAATTACCTCATCATCAAAGATAATATAAACCCTAAAGGTTACTAATAACTTTAATCTTATCACCATAAAATGTAAATTCATTCCTTATAATTTCTTTACTAAAACATATAAAAAACCAAAGTGTTTCATTTCCATAAATGTCTCCCAAAATATCCACAATCATGGAAAAATTATATCACATAAAATATCATAAGGGTTGTTTAAGACGTTGAATATATAATCAACCATGAACTCATAAACCCATGATGATATCCATAACTCATATGTTAATATTTCTTGAAGACATATATGCTTCCAAAATTAAAATAATCCTTAGATATTTCTGGATTCTTATAATCCATAATTTCATTGATAACAAAATTGTACAACATAATTATAAAATTCAAATACGTAAACACATAAATCAATCCAGTTTTTTATATAACATTAACCAAGCTTCACCATATTATTGTTTAATAATTCTTTCCTTTTATATTTCATTTGCAGTTTCTTCATCATCAAAAGTAAAACCATTACACATACAACCTTATTAATCCCCTTATCTAAATTCTCCCTAGGATGTCAATTGGAATAATTCCCATACTTTACACATTTAAAACATTATAATATTTATAATACCCTAGGGAGACCGATATTCCAATCCATTTCATTAACCAAATAATTCACTTTTCTTTATCAATTACACACTCTATGTCATTATTTTACACATTTTAAACATATAATTATTCCTTTGATACATTCTATTTGATGCTTCTTCTCACATTTTTAGATGTGGAAATTTGAAATTTATTTCCTCCACAGTCATCAAGAAACTCTATTTCTATCTTATTAGGTGTGTGAGGAGTCTTACCTAAGTTGATTTTGTTAATCATATTATAAGATTACTGATTAGGTATAATAACAAGGTTCTTTCTTTCAACTCCTATTTCATTTAGTTAGTCAAGAGTATAATCATTCCATTATTCATCATATTCAACATTAACATTATCACTTTGAGTTCCATCCATTTACTAAGACCAAAAAGCATAGCATGAGAAACAATAACCACAGTGGTGAAAATACATAATCATGAATAATCAATTATATGATGTCTTAAATCATAACACATTTTTTTCAATATACAACACCTTAGGTTTAACCTGGGTCTTGGATTCATCTATTCAAATCTTTCATGAGTATTTTTAAATAGTTTTTTAATTTCTAAAACATATCCTCTATGATTTAAAAAACCAGGTGCTTAGTAAGGACCATTTTAAGGTACTATATAACGCTCGAGTCAATCTCGGTATGCCTTTTTCAGAGTTATTACACCTAGGTATATCTATGTCAGAACCATGTCTACTTGTAGTAATTATACAGGGATGAAATTACTTAGAAACCACTCACTATATACTAAGCCGTGATTCTATGACATTTTTCTATACTTAGTATTATCCTTTTAATTATCTGTTAGACTTATCATTAGACTTATATATAGGGTTATTATTAATGTTTTCTCTTCCTAGTTTCCAAATTTTAACTAAACCATTGATATGATACTAGCTATTGTTACCCAAACCTCATATAAATATTATTACATTAATCTTAAATAAAAATATCCACATATACAACATAAGTATCATAATGTCTTAGTGTCTTTGTAATACTGGTTACATAATACATAAAAGGAACCTAAAACATGTCATCCTTATTTTATTCTCTATTGTGAGCTCCTAAAATCCATTGGAGATTCTAAATCTATATAGGATAACTTTGGAAATTCAAGAAATAAAGGGGTGATATAAAAATACTAGTAAGGGAATAAACATGATAAGGAAGTATAACATGTTAGTAAAATTTATAACAAGATATAATAAAAGAGAAGGCACATGAGTAATAAAGTGTAAGAATAACATAAAAATAATGATATCATAAGAACATGAAAACATAAGAAATGTGTAAATATATATTACATGGCATAAAAATGAGTCAAGGATAACTCCCTATACGATATCACATGGTGAAAAAAGTCCCATAAAGGATTAGGTTTACTCCCTAATCCCATACATGACACCTCATGAGACTAAATCTTTTCCCAATTAATTAGAGCTCTGTTTGGGTGCATCCTTCATAAAATGTTCAGGATATATGTGCTATATATAAAGGAAATCAATCATAAGGAATAAAATAAGAATTCCTTATGAAAATAATATGGGTTTTATAATCTTGATTAATATCCTAATCAAAGGAATTTTAATAATGAATGCATTTGAGAAATGGTCTTAATGCTTGTACTACCACATAAAAGGATGAGGAATAATCTTGGTATATGTTTTTGAGAAATATCTAATGAATTTATAATCATTCCATAACATGAAGGATTATTTTTTTTGATGAATAAAAACACCATAAAAATTTTTAAGTACATTCTGTTAAAAAATACCATTTTTTACTTTAAAAATAACTTTTAAAAGTAATAAATTAAAGAATATTAAGAAAATAATTTTATTTAAAAATTAAAATTTATATATTTAAATTAATTTTAAAGAAATGTTTGGCATTTAAGGTGGTTAAATATGTACATGACATATAAGTTAATTAAACATTCCTTTCACACTGTTGTAGAAAGGTTAAAAATTACTTTGTCTATAAATGCACCAGAAGATTGTTTTAAAAAAATTAAAAAATTGAACCTGGTTAAGAATATATTTAATTAAAAAAATTTATAATGTTAAAACATTTCTTGAATACATTTTTATAAAACATGACTTAGGAAGAGAATGTTTTTTTCTATTAAAGTGAGAAATGAATTTAGCTTTTCCTAAAAAATATCAATCATTTTAAGTACCCAAAAGAGGAAAAATGGTACTATTTCTTGAAATGTTCCTGAATAACCATAAGATAATAAAATTTATGAGTTTATTGAGAGGTATATCACAATATTATTCCATCTAAAACATAATTATAATTAATCCCAATAATCAATAGATCATAACACACACCCATTACACTTTGGTAAAATATAAATCATAAGACCCATGAAAGAAATGGTATTAAATGAGTCATCAAATATCTTAAGAATAAATATATTTATGATATAACACATGAAAGGGGTGGTATATGTAAGACAAAAAATAAATTAGTGGTGGGTGTGGAATGTGTCTCCCATAAATAAAAGAGAGACTAGAAATCCATTAACTTAAGTATCAACTACCTTTGTACACATTTTAAACAAAAATATTATAAATATAGGTTTATTATAGATACTTTTCTTAACCCAAAGTATATATATCATTCCATATATTATTTACTTGTTACCTTTTATTGCCTGTTTATTAAAAATTCCTTGTTAAAACCATGTTTTTAGTAATAACTACTTTGTTTTTCATATATATTTTGATTTAGTATTTTAATTCCTTTTACTTTGATCAAGGAAAAATCATAAAAATAATGTAAATTTTGATATAAATATCATATATATTCCTTAAATATGTAAATTATGATATAAAAATGCATTACACTGTTCCTAGAGATGTTTGGTTGTATGTACAAATGAACATTGTTTCCATTTCCAAGAAGGATGGAATGAAAGGAAGTTAAATAGTATATATCATTTATAGAGTCATTATTATTTTCTATTTATCACATATATTCATTAAATTTATCCTTAATATCTTCCATGTAAAGCATAAGAAAAAAACAAATCAAATTGCTTTGTGAGGCGGTTGTCCACCGTACACACAAGCGACATTATTGTATTCCTTACAGAATGGAAAGTAATAATTTATATGAGATAAAATAAATTTAAAAGTAGTAATAGGTCATATATATCACATATATTTATTAAATTTACCATTTATACCTTCCATGTAAATTGTAAGTGAAAAAAAATCACAACACTTCGTGAGGCGGTAGTCCACCGCACGCACGAACGACATTATTGTATCCCCAAAAAAATAGAAAGTAAGAAGGTATATATCATATGATAATTAAATAAATATAATTATTTTTTAAATATTATTTAAATATGTTAAATCTGTCATTATATCCAGAATTGAAGGGTTGTGATGGAAAACGAATTACGTCGGCTCGTGAGGCTCTATTCCATTGTACACACGGTCGATGGTTTCGATTCCTATTTGATGGAAGTGGAGATGAATCTAGGTTATTAAATTAACATAATAATATATAATAATATATTATATATTGGTATTATTATATTATAAAATCTTAATATTATTTTAAAGAGGTGGAAAAAGAAAAAAAAACGCACGTTGGGGATTTTACCTCTTCTTCAGAGAACCCATTAAGGTTTATTCCTAAAGGCTTCCTAGAATTTATTTATAGACAATACAAGGATTATAGGATTAATTTAGGAAAATTTTAAAGTTATAAGGTAATTTATTGTATTAAAAAATTGTTTTTGGAAGTGTGAATAGGGGAGAAGATGTGGTATCCTTTTATTAGTGGGAGAGATGACACACTTGGTATTTTTGAAAAGAATAAAGTAAAACTATGTTTTTAACTTTTAAAAAGGCTAAAAAATTGATTAAATTACAAAATTATATCTTATAATGTCAAAATATTTCAATAAAATATAAATTATACAAGTTTGTAGGTCATTTTAACCCTTATCTTTTTAGTTTAACCCCATTGTAAACCCATTTTTACCTTATCTGCAATAATTTTTTACTGGTTTCCCTATTCATTGTGGTAAAAAATTAATTTAACCTTATTATATAATATAAATTATGTTGATTAAATATATTTAATCCATTTTTATATATTCAACTCAGAGAAGTGAAATAATATATTTTAATATTATACCGACCGACGTGTTGAAAAAACAATTTTCAAAAAATTCATTTTTAAAGAAAAAGATCATCTTATAATTACTATATGAAAAGAAATAATAATTAAATGATTATAAATTAATATTTATAGAAATATAATATATAGATTTTATTTAAATAAATCATAATTTGAGGTTATTTTAATTAATAAAAAATAATAAACATTATGTAATTTATTACAGTTTTTAGAAGAAAAATATATATGTATTTATGCGTAATAATTAACTTATAATAAAATAAAGTATAAAGATTATTTAAATTTATTAATTATATTTAATATAACTATATAATAATTATGTTATTTTTAATCGAATTAAAACAATAATGGTACTTAATTAATTAAAATGAATGGACACTTTTATAAAAGTCAGTACTTTTAACTATTCACCGGAAAATATAAAAAATTCACCCTATGATAATATTGATATTATTATTTAAAAAATGAAGTCAATTTTTCTATAATAAATTTTCTAAATTTTTCAAAAATTAATTTTAATATTTCTTCGCAAAAAGTAATAATAATCATTTTTTAGAAAGAGTATTTTTGAATCATATAAAAATATTATCAAAATTTATGTACTTATTTATAAATATATTTCCCTTTTCTAAAAAAATTAAACATATTTTTTCAAAATTTATTTATTACTATTCAAATTTACATGTTTAACAGCTAGGTTATAGTGGTATTGTTTAAATAATATTATTAATAGTATATCGTGGTTCATTAAAACTCACTGTTGTGTGTTACACAAGTCATCAAGGAAATTGAATTTATTATAAAAATAAATAGACCATAAAGTCTTGGTTTGTTACATTTTCATACAATATTAGTGTTTCATTCCATTTATGTTATTGTACATAATTTTATTCTTTTAAAATCTTTGGGCATTATATTCTACCCCTTTATATAAATTTCATTCTCACAATTTTAATCTGGATCTCAGTAATCAAGGGTTTGATTATTTAAAATAACATTATTCTAAATCCACATTTTTAAAAGGGTTAACAAAAGATAATCTTGATAATAGAGAAATGGAAGTATGAAGGTAATCTGAAATAACATGTACTAGGTTTCCAAATAGGTGAACATTGGTGACAAGTAACGATATTGACATGAATAAAAGCATAAATAATTATGTAGAATGATAGAGGTAATTGATAAAAATAAATAGAATGATCAATGGAAAGTTAACGACCTAAAAACATAAAACTTTTTAGTGTTAGATGTCTGATAATTCCTCATATATGAAGGTAATATGATAACATTTTTTTTAAGATCATTTTCTAAGAGTTAAGGAATTTCCATACCATTTAAATGAAGAATGTATGGAAATATACTTACTTGATGAGTATAATTTCATTTGTTAATCTATTTCCACGAAAATATCTTATTTTAATCCAAACAAATAGTTATGTAGTTGATTTTTCATTCTTAAGTGAATCCAAGCGACCGGGGATCAAATCCAGGCGGAGGTAGAATTTCCGGGTACTGTAGCAGTATTGTAGCGGGAATTGTAGTAGTCATTATTTGACACTGTAGCATCTGGGAATATGCCCCTGTTTCGGCCTTCGGACCACTGAGTTTGTCCCTGAGTCCTTTAAGGCCTTCGGGCCACCCAGGCCTTCAGGTCAGTAAGGCCTTAAAGCCACTTCAAGGACTTCAGGCCACCTTTAAGTGTAGATGCAAACCAGACAACCTACAAGGAACAAGCTCTACAAGGAGGATGAGCAAGGTGATTTCACCACAACAGAAGGTAAACTGATTCCAATAATGAGAGGTTATGGCATCTACCATCGGGACAAGCCTGTGAATGCATGGGAATTCCTAGTCGAACAGCCATGCAAAGGTGGAGAGATGATTTCACGATGAAGATGTTAGGGCGGAGAAGTTCTATGTAGTTAGTCTGGGTGGTATGTATTGTTTGAATCCTACGGGAAATGAATTCCTCTAAGGCCTATGAGACATGTAATACTTACACCTACAGGCCTTGTAAGGGTTCCACCTGACCCCTTGAAAGGTGGATTATCAAAAATCAATAAAAAATAAAGGGCTTCATCCCATTGAATAATAAATCAATCACTAATACCTCAATAGTAACTCCCAAATTTCAACTTAATACATTATACATGTTCATATCCTTAAAATATTTCATATTTATTCTCTATAAATACAATATAATTTATCAGAATTAATCCTTTATGTTAAACATAAAGGTTATATATATTTCAACTAAAATAAAACTTGTCATGAAATATCATTATTCACATCAAAATATTTGATCAAATCAATTTTTATAAATTTTTTTTAGAAAAAACAATTTCATATTTACTGGGAAATCATGTAGGAAATTGGTAGTTAATGTACCCTTATTTACCTTCAATTGTGGTTTCATGCCCTACAACCTTTCCAGATGCAACAATTTGTCTCCAAGTATACTGGCTATAATTTTTAAAAAATTATACTAATATACTTACTATTATATTCCTAAATTGAAATAACCCATAATTACTTCATAATAAAAGATAATATAAACCCTAAAGGTTTCCAATACCTTTAATCTTATTACCAAGAAAGGTATATTAATTCCTCTTCAAATAACTTTTTATTAAAACCTATAAAAAATAAGGTGTTATATTGTAATAAATGTCTCCCAGAACAACCTTAATCATAGTAAACTACCAGAACATAAAACCTTAGAAGGGGCATCTAATAATTCGAACATATAATCATCCTTTTACTCATAAACTCATTATGATATCTATAAATCTTATTTCAATAATTCTTGAAGACATATATGCTTCCAAAATTAACACAATTTTTAGATGTTTCATGATTCTTATAATCTAGAATTTCATTGAAAAAATACTTGTAAAACATAATTATCAAATCCAAATACATAAACAATTCAATCATTATAGTTCTTAATACACCATTATCCATGTTGCACAATCCTATTCCTTAATAATTCTTTCCTTTTATATGTCATTTGTAGTCTCTTCATCATCAACAGTAAAGCCACTACTCATACAACATTGTTGATCCCTTTCATGATCTTCTCTCTAGGACATAGATTTTCATAATTCTTATACTTTACACAATTATAACATTCAACCATTGATAATATTTTAGAGATACCAATATTACCATACATTTCATTAACAAATCCATTCAATTTTCCTCAGAAATCACTCTCTATATGTCCTTCTTTCAACACCCAAAACATCTTCTTATTCCTTTGATAAATTCTACTTGATGCTTCTTCCCACATCCTTTACAAATGTAAATTTGAACTTTCTTTCCCACGCGGTCATCATGAAACACCATTTTTATCTGATTTTTATTTTTATGAATCTTTCCTATGTTGAGTTTGTTAATTATATTATGAGATTTCATATTAGGAATAATAACATGGTTGAACCTTCTAGCTCCAGTTTCATTTGGTCTATTAAGAGGAGAATCATTCCATTGTTTTTCAGATTTAGCATTAAAATTATTAATTCAACTTCCATAAATTGACTAAAACCAAAAAACATATCTTGAAAAATAGTAATCATAGTAGGGAAATACCATAATCATGAAGAATTATTTATAGGATGTATTAAATCAGAACACTATATTTTCAATCTATGACACCTTAGGTTTAACCATGGTCTTGGATTCATCTATTCAAATCCTTCATGATGTTTTCTAAATAGTGTGTGAATTACCAAAAAAATCCCCCAAGAGTGTAAAAACAAGGTACATAGTAAGGCCTATTATTATGTACTCAATAATTCTCGAGTTAGGATCGACGTGCCTTTTCAAAGTAATTACCCCTAGGTACATTTATGAGGGAACCATGCCTATTTTTATTATATAGATAGGGATGTAATTTCTCTAAAAACACTCTCTCTATACTTTAAAAATAATCAAATATTTTTTTTACATATTATTATTCTTATACTTATATTTTGGACTTATCCTTTTACTTATCCCTAGGGTTCTTACTATAGTTTTTTCATCCTAGTTTCAAAATGTTAACTAAAAATTTTCTCTGATACAAACTATAGTGACCCATGCCTCTTAAACATATTATTATATGATTTCTAAACATAAATATTCACTAATAAAACACAAATATTTTAATTTCATATTGAAATTAGAAGACTAGGTTCATAATACATATAAGGAAACTGAAACATAGAATCCTTGTTTTATTCTCTATAGTGAGCTCCAAAAATCCATTTTATATTCTAAATATACATAGGATATCCTAGGGAATACATGAAAGAAATGGGTGAGCAAAAAATCCTAGTAATGGAATAAACATTATAAGGAAGCATAACATGTTAGTCAAAGGTATAACATGATATCATAAAACAGAAGGTACCCAAGTTATAAATTGGAAGCATAACATAAAGAGAATGGAATCAAAATATCATAGAAACATAAAAAATATGAAAAAACATACATAAAAATTAGTCCAAGATAACTCTCTAGACAATATTACATGGTGGAAAAAGCCTCATAATGAATTAGGCTTACTCCATAATCTCAAACAAGATACCACATGAGACAAAATATTTACCAAATGAATTATATTTCTATATGGGTGAACCCATAAAAACATGTTCATGATATAGGTGTGTCACATAATGGAAATAAATCATAAGTCATAAGGTAATAATTACTCATGTAATAAAAATGGGTAACATAATCTTGATTCATATCATATTCAAAGGAAATTTTATAATGGCTAAATTTGATAAATGGTCATAGGTAATGCATTACCTCATCAAAGGAAGGGGAATAATCTAGGTATATATGTTATAGAAATATATATGAAATTTAGAATCATTACATAAAATTATGGATTATTACCTTTAAGGAATATAAATACCACAAAAATATCTTAAAATATATTCTTATGGAAAATATCATTTTCACTTTAAAAACCAATTTTAAAACTAAAAATTTATAGAATATTTGAAAATACATTTTATTTAAAAATATCATTATAAACATATAAATTATTCTTCAAATAAATGAGTGGTCATGATAGTAGGTAAATCTGTACATGTTATATAAGTTAAAAACAATCCTTTCACACTATTGTAGAAAATTTAAAAAGAAACTCGATCATAAAATGAAAAGAAGAGTCCTTTCAAAACACTTTGTAAAAAGTCAACATGGGTAAAAAAATTAATAAAACATTTGTAGAATGCTAATTATTTTAGAAAACATTCTTTTTGAAGAAAAATATTTTTCAAACTATGATATAAATGAAGTAATATTTTATTGAAACATTTTATCAATCGTTCTATTTACCAAAGAGAGTAAAAATGGTATTATTACTTGAAATTTTCATGAATAACCAGAAGGCAAGAAAATTCATGAGCTTCTTGAGAGGTAGATAATAATATATCTATTGAGTCAGAAATTCTAATTCTAAATTTTCCATTCCATTTATTTTTTAAATTAAAAACACTTTCTTTATATTTAATTTACTAACTTTTAATATCCAATGAGTTTTAGAATATATTTATAAAAAATAGTAGTTTTACCATACTTAGAATAAGTTCTCAATTATTATGATTATAAACTTATATTTCTTAATTATGAGAATCGTAATGAGTTCTATTCTCATTCATTAAACTCCAATTTTGTCTAACAGATGGAAGACAATGTCTTGTATTTTTACATCCAAAGTTCTTCATCATTAGACTAATATTAATACTAATAAAATTTGATTAACCCTAATAACGATAATCATATTAACTATAGTAAGGAAGTCTATCAGACTGACTTCAGTTTATATTTAGAGTATGGAAGACTTGTTTCTAATGTTAAGAGAACCTTTTACACTATAAAGGTGTAAAACAATACGACGTCATACTTTCTATTTTAAATTCCAGGTATCCAAGTGATTTCAAAAAAGTCAAAGAAAATATGACCATTGGGATAAAATATGACCATTGCAAAGTTTTCCTTTAAATAACCAGTAATTTAAAGAGTTTTATACTGATTCACTTTTAATTTTCTCATTTAGTGAGATCTTTGGATATCACATAGTGTGAACATATTATTCTTAGTCTTTGTAATTATCTTAAGGTTTTGTAGTTCTAATGAAACCATTTCAAGGTTATCTCGTTATGAACTTTTACTTTGTAATTACGCATCCAATATATGGTTAAAATCAAGGGATTGTGAAGATAACAAGATAGAGAATCCGATATATTGATCTAGGTTTTGTGGGGATAGAAAGATAGAGTCGATCCATCAGATCGAGGGATATTGAGGCTAGGTAGACAGAGAATCTGATATTCATATTAAGGGATTTTATTACCAAAGAAAGACATACTTTCCTACAATTATAAAATAATGGATACTATTAGTCAGGGTTTGTGGATACCTTACTTTTAAGGTTAAAGGAGGTTTATTCATTTTAATAGCTGTAATTAAATTTTATTTTGTTATAGCTATTGCATTACTTTTTTCTAACATGTTTTATACTTCGATGTTCTTGTTTGTAATTGTTTTATCATAACGTATCTGAATATGATAATCATTAATCTGTTAATCAGATATTCTATGAATCAGATTTTTTTACTTTAATATATTTTAACCTTATATGATTATGACTTTTTTTCTAGGATATAATCGTATCCATTATGATTACGATATTTATACTCTGATATTATTATAATCATACTAATTACAGTCTTTTAATTTAACCAGACTAAGGGCCAAGTCTGAATCCAATATATTACTAAAAGAGGATTGTGAATTGGTTTAGTTTAAACTCTTTTAAACTAAAATTTTTAAAACTCAAATTCACCCCCTTTTGTAATTTTTTTTCTTTAAGAACTTATTATTTCGATCCTAATATTAATATAACTCATATTGATATCAAAAAATTTGTATCATAGTAGGATTCCACTACTAAAATACTTTTAAATTGTTTACCATCTTTACTATTTCAATTTTTATAAATTTTATTATAAAATTTTTGTTAATAAAATTGTATTTACACTGAAGTGTTTGTGGAAAATAAAGTTTCTCTTCAAGATCAAATGGATAAATATTTGATCCATTGATAATCATAATCCTAATAGACCATAAATTTTTTATGTTTCTAACTAGAAATATTAGAGAGACATAATAAAGAATTTTTTAATAGACATAGGAGTTGATAGTTTTGCGATACTCACTAAAAATTATAAGATTCTTGATAAGGTAGTTACAACATTTAGTAATCAAGAAAGACAAGAGTATCAACATAATTACAGAGTCAGAAACAGTTTTCTACAATCAATAACAATAAGTATCTATACTCTGTTTTCTTCTTCTGAAGTGGGAAATAGTATTTTTCAAAATTTAAAGGTTACACATTTTGGTACTTATAAGGTTTTTGAAACTAAAAGATTTATGTTGAGAGATTATTATCAATAATTTGAATTTTTTCTAGAGAATATATTTCCAAGATGAATAAATATTTATAACTATCATAAATAGTTTACAATATCTTGGATAAAATGGATTAGATAATGAAATTATTGTGGATATTATTATTGATATCACACCCAATGGGTTGTAGTTTAAGAGGTCAGTTTTTTATGATACAAAGAAGTTAACAAATCTTACTCTAGAAGATATTATTGGAACTCTTATGAAAAATGAGGTAAGATTGAAAAGAGATGCTAAAAATGATGAAAACAAAAATGGTGGTATTTACTTTACTATATCATCTACCGTACCCCCTAAATTCAGGTCTACTAAGAATGTAGTGAAATCTTATAGAAATATGTTTTTTATAAAATGGAACTCAAGCTCATCAGAATATTTTGAAAATGAATTAGTTAATCTTGCATGGAAGATGAACAAGATAGTTGGTAGGAATGATTTTTTAATATCAGTATAATAATGGTTATATGGAAAGAACTGATAAGAAAGATTTTTAAGTTATTATATATGAGTTTAATAAAGATAGACACATCAAACCTGATATTCCAAAGCTAAAAATAAAATAATAAAAGGAAATAAATTTTTAAAGGAATCAAAAAAAATTTTATAAGTCAAAAGGAAAGAAAGTGATTAAGGATAATGATTCTTAGAGTTTAAGTGGAAGAGATTCCTCAAATAACTCTTCTAATTATAATAGTTCCATATAGAGGTACATTGGTCTTCTTTATATAATTACTAAAGAAAATATTTTTTGATCGCTAAGGTAAACACTGATGAGAACTTTACAAAATTATCATTTAGTTAAAAAAATTTCAAGTCTGAAAATGAGGAAAAAATTAAATATTCAAATGAATAATCTTCAAAAAATAGAAATGAAAATAGTTTACCCTCTTATGATGAAGTATCTATCTTCACTAAGTTTTTAGAAAATAAAAGTTTAAAATTTAGTAAAAAACTTGATAAGGCTAATTTAAGAACAGTTGTTTTAATAAAGGAAATATTCAATCTTTTAGAAGATCATGATAAATCTGATTCTGAAAAATATTTTTTTCAAAATATTTATAGAAAGTGATTTCTAATAAAAAAAATTTAAAAGAAAAACATAATTATAAAACTAATATTTATAATGATAAGAATTTAGTTGTAAAACTAAAATATAAAATTTATTTTTTAAGGAATGTTTTATATAATGTCACTATTGGTAAAGATAACTTTGATAAAATGTTAAAAAAATCCATCATCATGGTATGAGTTCCAGAATGGGTTTTACTTAAGAAAAACTAGTTTTTAGTAACAATTTCTTTGTTCCTAAAAATGACCCCTTTTGTACTAAATGTTAAAGTTGAGGCTATTGGAAAAAAGAATTGTTCTCTTAATAAATTATAATCCTTAGGTTTCCAAAAATCTAATTTTTAAAAAAAAATATGGACTCAAGATAAATTATAACACTTCTAGAACCAAGAAAGTTATGGTGATAAATGTCAAATTTCATTATTTTCTGTGAAAAAATAAAGTACCAGAAATAAAAATACATGGTATATGTAAAGTCGTTTTTCCCCACATATAACTTATAACACATATTATTTTTATGATTTTATCAAGATTAAATGTGGAACAATTACCTTCATAGGTAATTATCACGGAGAGATTATCAGTATAGGTAATATTATTCTTCTTGGAAAAGCGTTAATTTATAATGTTTTGTTTATTTAAATTAACGCTTTTTGAGAAAGGTCAGTAGAAATATATATTTTTTCAAATAAAATTATACTATTATTTATAAAATTTCTTTTCAAGTTGGGGAATCAATCTGTGTTTAGAAAGAAGAACATGAAGTTGATAAGGTTTACCCTGAACATGTTCATGAATTTTATACCTCTCTGAATTTTATCATACAAAAGGATAGTTTTTGTTTCAAGATATATGGAAAAAGATAAAAATTATCACCATGAAAATTATCATAATTGGTTGGAGTAAATTTTAGAGGTGACACACATTTCCCATCACAAAAATTTCTTGATACTCTGGGAAACATTGAAAAAAAGCGTTAAGGATTCATTGTTTGATCATGATGAAAAATTCATAAAAGTTTCCCATCCTTCCCTAGAAAATCATATAATTTCTTTGTGGATGAAATATTCTTTAATACCTAGTCAAAGAGACCAAGATACTCTCATAGTTATAGATATCTTTGTATTGGACTATTTGGTTAACATGAGAAATATCGACCTTATAAAGTTTGTTCTTTTGATAGTACATCACATCAAAAATAATTCCATCAAGTCAAAGATTATAATGTTTATAGAATTCATGAGTAATATTATTGTTTAGTGTTTGAATTTTATAAAAATTTAGAACAAGTCATATTAAATGAGGGAAAAAATCTATGTCATTAGTGAAGACAAAGTAAAAAATAATGAAGTTGATGTTTTATTAAAAATAAAAAAATTATATAGAAAAAACTGGAGTTGATACATCGGTGGTTGAACCATTAAAGAAGTTAGAGAAGAATAAAAAAAGATATTAAAGGATGAAAAATCACCTCTTAATTAAACCAAGAAATAAAAAAGAAATAAAAGAAGACAATTAAGGAACCTAATGATGTTTATGAGGAATGGTTGAGGCTAAAAGACAATAATAATCCTAGTATTCCAAAAATAGGTTTAGACCCCACTGAGGCTAGGACCATAAGGGTTCGTGGAGTGAAAAATCTTGAGGAAAAATCTAAAAAGAAGAAAAAAAATAAGAGACTATGAAATGTTATTTTATCTAAAAAACTATTGAATAGAGTATAATTTACCTCTGAGAATATTAGAAAAGAAAACCCAGATATAGGCTTAGTCTTTCAAGAATATTTACCATCCTTGTTATTGTTCCCTCTCTCAAATATAAGGGAAAGGGAAAACATCTTAAAAGATCAGATCTACCTTCAAAATAAAAATAATCGGTTCAAGTTGTGACATCAAAAAATCAATTATCACTAGAAGCGATAAGGAAAGAATCATCAATAATTTCTTATGGAAAAGAAATACTCATAATAGCTTGTCATCTTGAATAAGAACATAATAAAGAAGACTATGACATGATTGAAGATCAAAAAAAGAAGTATATGAAAATGTTGGTGATAATCAGTTTGAAGTGAAATATGGTAATGATAAAGAAGATAAATTAGTTCAGGATGGAAAAGATTGTTAACAAGAAGAATTTTAATATGAATACATTGAAGAATAATTTGAAGTTGAAGAGAGTTAAGAGGCTAATAAAAAATATAAGAAAAAAAAGACAAAGTTGAAAGTGATGCCAAAAAAACTCAATATGAAAAATCATCAAAGACAACCTCATAAAAATCATCCTCATCATAATTTCCTTCAAAATAAAATGATGAATAATCATAAAGTTCAGAAGAAGAATCATCATCAGCAAAAGAAGAAGATTCTTCATATATGATGGATGAGGAAGATCATGTTTCAAATTCAAAACCTGATATCAAAGATGTTGACATTATGGAAATATCTAATGAAAAATGTTTTCCAAAGAAATATTAAAGGGTTGAACATCTTGTGAAAAAAGTTAATAAGAATAAAATAATTCTTTATATTATTGGTATAAGCTGATAAAAACCTCCTCATCCCAATCCAGATTTATCATAATCCTCAAGAACCATTGCATAGATGGGTTTTTATTACATCATTTTATCTCTGAAAATATTGGAGGGGATTATACCTTACTTCCTGATATTGTAAGTAAGTGGTCAATTACTTCAGGATACTCTTTTTTTTAAAAATGGACTATATTAAAATGATGACAGAATCAGTAATATATTTTGAGGAAGATTTTAAAACCTTATAAGAAATTTCTAATGCCCAAATAAATTATTCTAATTCAATGGTGAAATTTTCAAATTGTTTTGATGCTCATGTTCTATCCCATGATGATTAGATTCAATAAATAATGTTGTTTATGATTGAATCATATGAATATTGAAATCAGTTATCCATGGATAAGGCTGATAGGGTAAAATTTGTTGAAGAGTTCAAAGAACAAACTGATGACCTGACTGAAGTAGTGGATGCAATAAAAATCAATGTCCAAGACATAATGTTGGAAATGTCCAGAGTATGTTTTTTTTGAATAAGACGTTTCCATTCTCAAAGATCAAAATAATGATCTTGTAGAGGCATTAAAGAAATTCAAAGTTAATAATCTAAGTCTAAAAGATCAAATGGGGAAGCTAAACAAAGTTCACAAATAATTAAATAAGATAATGTCAGTCATAAAAACCCTTATAGAGAAAGATTAATTATATTTGAAAACTTTTTGCAATCTTTTTTTTATAAGATTTAAAAATATATGTTCATGAATTAATTACTCTTCTATCCTAATATGATTATCTAAATATTTGTCCAATATTATTTGTTTAATTTATTTCATAATTTTACATATTATTAGTTAATTCATTAATTTTTTTTGTATACTTTTGTATTCACAGAATTTTCTGGTACATTATAATTAAGTCCCAAATTCTTTTTCTAAATCATAAAGGGTGAGATACTTCTACATATGGATATTTATTATATAAATGGGATATTTTTTTCACAAGGGGGGGTAATATATTCCTTAGGGGGAGATGATACTTTAAGGGAATTTATTATATATATCATTCTCTCCATCTTATTAATAATACTTATAAACAAAAGGGGAGTTAAGGATCAAAAGTAAAATTATGAATATGTAGTTCTATTAAAATACTAGGACTATAAGTTTTTTAATTTTTTTCATTTAAGTTTTGGGGTTTTTTCTTTCCAAAAGGGGGGAGATTTTTGGGACCGAAGTTATACATAAAAATTTTATATTCCTTTTATTTTGGAAATCACAAACAATTTATTTATACTTATGTAAATAAATTTTTTATTTCCAAATAGTTTTAGAATGTTTTATGGAAAAAATTAATTTTTACCTTACTTAGAATAATTTATTAACTTTTATTTTTATAAACATATATTTATTAATTATAGGAATCATAATGAGTTTGGATCTGATTCATCAGACTCAAATTTTGTCAAACATATAAAAGAATTTATCTTATCTTTGTAATTCCAGAGGTCTTCATCATCAGACTAATATCAATACCAATAAAATTATATTAAACCTAATTACAATAATCGTATTGACCATATTAACGAATTACATTGGACTAACTTATGTTTATATTCAAAACATGTAAAAATTGTTTTTAGTGTAAAGAAACCTTTTTAAACTATAAAGGTGTAAAAAAATATGACATCAAACATTATTTTTTAAATAATAGGTGTCTAATTTTGTGCAATAATTTTATATAAAATATGACCGTTTATAGAAAATAAGACCGCTGGGAAGGTTTCCTATAAATACACAGTCATTCGAAGAGTTTTCTGCTGATTCACTTTTCATTTTCTCATTGGGTGAGAGCTGTGGAGATTAAATAGCATGAAATTATTATTCTTAGTATTTGTAATTATCTTAGAGTTTTTTAGTTCTATGTAAACCTTATCGGGGTTATATAATTATAAAATCTTACATTGTAATCATAAATTCGATCTATGATTACGATCGAGGGACTTCTAGGATAACAAGATGGAGAATCCAATATTTTGATAAAGGGATTGCATGGATAGAAAGATAGGGCTGGTCCATCAGACTGAGGACTACCGAGGCTTGGTAGATTGAGAACCTGATATTCGTATCAAGGTCTTTACTTATTGAAGAAATAGATAATTTATTGTATGTATAAAACAAGGTACACCTTTAGCTAAGGTTTGTGGCTACCTTAATCTTAATGTTAAAATAGGTTTATTTATTTTAATAGTTGTATGTCATTATAACTATTTTATAGATATTATGTTACTTGTTTCATAGAAGTTTTATATTATGCTATGATTTTTTGTAATTGTTTTATCGTAATGTTTCAGAATATAATAAAAATTAATCTATTAATCGAATATTTTGTTAATCTAATATGTTTACTTTGATATATTTGAATCTTATATGATTATGATTATTTTAATATGATATAATTGTGTCCATTTTTATTGTGATATGTATACTCTGATACTATTGAAATCTTGCTGATTATGATCTTTTAATTCAATCAGTAAGGAAAAGTCTCAATCTAATATTTTTACTTAAATATTCTTGTAAATTGGTTTAGTTTCAACTATTTTAAACGACAATATTTAAAACTAAAATTCACCCCTATTGTAATTTATCCATAAAGAATATATCATTTCAATCCCATTAACAATATGACTCATATTGATATCTAAAAATTTCACCATCAGAAGCTTGATCATAATCAATCACAGTAATCAAAAGACTGTAACATAAAACATACCATATTTGTACAATCTAAATCTTAATCCTCGTGAAATAAAGGTTATTAAATGACACTTTAAATATCATTACAAGAATTATGTTCATGATATAACATGTAAAATGGTTAGTATATACCCCAAACAAAAAAATCAGTGGTGATGTGGCATGTGTCTCAAAGAAATAAAAGTGAGACTTGAAATACCTTACAATAAGTCTCAACTTCCTTAGTACATTTTAAAGCTCATGTATAATAAATACATTTTTATTATACATAATTTATAGAACCATACTTATATATATCATACCATATAATAATTTTATAAATATCATATAAATATTTTAAATCCATCATTATATTCATCCTAGAAAGGTGGTGATGGAAAACAAATTACATTGGCTCGTGAGGTGGTAGTTCACCTTACACATGATTGATGGTTTCATTTCTTATTTGATGGAAGTAGAGATTTATATAGGTTATAACATTAAAATAATAAAATATAATCATATTTTAGATATTTGGGTTTTTATATTATCATAATTGAAGAGGATTTTAAGGAGATGTAATAATAAATAAAACAAAAAAACATGTTAATTATTTTACATATTCTTGAGAGAGCCCTTTTAGGTTTATACATAAACCTTCAAAGAATTTAGTTTTCACCAAAAAAATAATCCTAGTATTTTTTTAGGTAATTTTTTATTTTTTAGGGTTGGTATTGGACAAAAAATGTTTTTTGGGAGTGTGAAGAGGGGATGATAGGGTGTGACCTTTTATAAGTGAGGGAGAGGACACACATGGTATTTTTGAAAAGAGTAAAGTGTAATCATGTTTTTTACATTAAAAAAGGATCCAAAATAGATCAAATTTTAAACTTAGATGTGATAAGGTATAAATATGGTCATAAAATAAAAAAATTACAAGTTTGTAGGTCATTTTAACCCTCATCAGTTTAGGTTAACTTCTAGTAAACCAATTTTTACCTAAACTATGGTAAATATTTTCTACTTTTTTCACTGTTCATTATGATAAAAAATAATTTGACCTTATTATATATTATAAATTATTATTATTAAAAATACGGAATCAATGTTTCTAAATTAAACTCATAGAAGTGGTAGAATTTAATTTACAATTACACTCATATACATGTAAAAAAAATCGTGTTCCAGAAATGTATTTTTTTAAGAAAATATAATCTTATAATAACTATAATAAAATTTATAATAATTAAATTAATTTAAATGAATATATATTTATAAAATATATACATTTCATATAATTCATTCTTTATTAGGGGTTATTTTAATAAATTAAATAGAAGAAACATTATGAACTTTAAAATAGTTTTCAGAAAAATACTCATCTAAGCCTAAAAATAAACTTATAACTAAATAAAGTATAAAGATGATTTAAATGTATTAATTGAATTAAATATAACTAAATAATACTTATTTTAATTTTAAATAAAATTAAAAGAATAATGTAACTTAATTAATTAAAATTAAAGGATGATTTTATAATATTCATTATTTTCATTATTCACAGAAAAATTATTATTTTATGAAACCCTGTGTAAATATGGATATTATTATTTAAAAATTTAAGTTAAATTTTTGAAATAATTTTTCTAAAATTTCTAAAAAATAATTTTATTATTTGTTCACAAGTAGGAATAAAAATCATTTTTGGGAAAAAACTATTTTCAAAGCCTATAAATACTTTACCAAAATTTATATACTTATTTGGATTTATATTTTCTTTATCTAAAACCATTAAACATATTTTTTTTCAAAATTTAGTTATTTCTATTCTTACATCCATGTTTAAAAGCTGAGTTATAATTTCCTTTTTTTAAAGAATAATATTTATAGTATTTCTTGGTTTATAGAAACACGATGTTACATGTTACAAAAAATATCAAAGAAATTGAATTATTTCTAAAAATAAATATATCATAAAGTATCATGTTGTTACATAATAATATAATATCTGTGTTTCATGATATATATTATATGGGACATAATTTCATTATTTTAAAATCTTTTGGCATTACAGTATTTCCCCTTAAAACTAATTGTGTCCTCACAATTTTAATATTGATCTCGATAATCAAGGGTGTGACATTTTAAAATTCCTTCTTTATAAAACCACATAGTAAAAAGGGTTAATAAAAAATCCTCTTGATAACAAAGAAAATGAAGTATGATGGTCATCTGGACTAACACGTACTAGGTTTCCAAATTAGAGAACATTGGTAAAAAGTTATGTTATATACATGGAAGAAAAGAATAAATAATTTTGAAGAGTGATAGTGTTAATTGAGGGAAATAAAGATAATGATTAATTAAAAGATAAGAAACTCAAAAACATAAATAAGTTATGAGTTATATATCAATTTATTCCTCAGATATGATGAAAATAGGATTTTTTCTTATTTCAATATCCTTTTCTGAGAGTTGAATAATTTATTTACCATCTAGATGAAGAACATAAGTTAATATACTTACTTGATGACTATAATTTCACTAGTTAATATGTTTCCACCATAATCTCATATTTCACTCTAAAAAATGTGTAATGAATATTAATCATTCATTCTTGAATAACTGAAATTATCTTCTAACAGATCTTATAATCTATAAAATAATAACAATCTATTATTCATGTTTTTTACTAAAACTATAATGGTTAGAAAAAGTTATATAATATAACAAATAATTCTATAATACCTTAATAGTAACTCCAAAAGTTCAACATAATCCATTCTAAAAGTGTATTTCCTTAAAACCCATTATCTTGTTTCTCCAAAAATGTAATATCATTCTTCCCAATTAATCATTTATTTTGAACATAAAGGTTATATACATTTCAACTTTATTAAAAATATCCTAAAATATTATTTATCAACTCAAAATATTTGATCAAATTAATATTTATCCATAAACTATTTTAAGGAAAACAATGTCATATCAACTAGGACATCACATAGTGTAGTGGTTGGTACTACAACTTTACCATCCTTTGGTTGAGAGTTCAATCCCCATGGCTTTAAATATGGAAGAAGTTTTCACCCATTATATAGGTTATCCCTTTTCCAAAACTATACGAATATACTTCCTATAAAATTCCCAAATTGAAATAACCCATGTTTACATATTCATTAAAGATAAGATGAAATATAATGGTTACCAATACCTTTAATCTAATGACCACAAAATTTAAATTCATTCCTCCTAAAATAAATTTTTACTAAAACATATAAAAAACTAAAGTGTTGAATTGCCATAAATATCTCCCAAAATATCATTAATCATGGTAAACTACAATTACATAAAACCTCAGACGTTGTGTCTAATAGATATAATATATAATCAACCTCGAACTCATAAACCCATGGTGATATCAATAAATCATAAGTTGATATTTCTTGAAGACATATATGTTTAAAAAATTAACACAATCCATATAAGTTTCATGATTCTTATAATCTATAATTTCATTGATAAAAAAATTGTACAACATAATTATCAAATTAAAATACATAAAAGCATCAATCATTCCAGTTATTCATACAACATTATCCATTATTCACCATATTATTCCTCGATAATTCTTTCCTTTTATATGTCATTCATAGTCTCCTCATAGTCAAAAGTAAAACCATTACTCATACAACCTTGATAACCCCCTTCTCTAACTTCCCCATATGATATCATTTTGCATAATGACTATACTTTCCACTTTTTAAACATCGAAATATTGATAATACCCTAGGGAGTCTAATATTCCCATCCATTTCATTAACCAAACCATCCAATTTTCCTTAGCAATTACTTACTCAATGTCCTTTTCTACATCCAACACATCTTCTTCTTCCTTTGATACATCCTCCTTGATTCTTTTTTATACGTTATTGACATGTGAAAATTTGAACTTTCTTTCCTCTATAGCCATCATGAAACTCAATTTTTATATTATTAGGTGTGATAGGAAGCTTAACTAAGTTGAGTTTGTTAAAAATATTACGATATTGATGATTAGGCATAATAAAAATGTTTTTCCATCCAGTTACTATTACATTTGGTTTCTCAAGAGGATAATCATTCCATTATTCATCATATTCAACATTAACATTATTCCTTATATATCTATCCATTTAATAAAACAAAAAATCATAGTGTGAGAAAAAAAAATTATATTGGTGAGAACACATAAACATGAAGAATAATTTATAGGATGTATTAAATCATAAATATATAAAACCTTAGGTTTAACCTAAGCCTTGGATTCATATATTTAAATCCGTTATGATGTTTCATAAAGGGTTATTGAATTTACAAAACATATCCCCCGAGATTTTCTAAACCAAGTATATAGTAAGGCCCATTGTTTTGTACTAAATAACACTCGAGTCAATCCTGACATGCATTTTTAATAGTTATTACCCCTAAGTACACATATGTCTGAACCAAATCCACTTGTAGTATCCAAACATGGATTTAATTACTCAAAAACCACTCACTCTATATTTCAACAATATTCTAGGATATTTCTATACTTATTATTATATTTATATTTATCTTTTAGACTTATCGTTAGAATTATACCTAGGGTTATGACTAATTTTTTCTCATCCTAATTCCCAAAGGTTAACTAAAACTTTTCTATTATACTAACTATAGTGAACCAAGACTCTTATCCATATTATTATATAATTATTAAACATAAATTTCCATTGATACAATATAAGGATCGTAAAGGCTTAGTGTGTTTAAAAGACTATGTTCATAATACATAAAAGAAAAATAAAACATGTAATCCGTATTTTATTTTCCATATTGACATCCTAAAATCAATTTTAACATCTATATCTATATAGAATAACCTATGGAATACATGAAATAAATAAGTGAGATGAAAATATTATTAAGAGAATAAACATGATAAGGAATAATAATATGTTAGTCAGAGTTATAACATGATATCATAAAAGAGAAGGTACATTAGTAATAAAGTTGAAGCATAACATAAAGAGCATGATATCATAAGATAAAGGAAACATAGGAAATGTAAAAAAAAATTATAACATGGAATAAACATAAGTCAGGACTAACTCCCCATACAAATATCAAATGGTGGAAAAAGTCCCATAATGGATTAGGTTTACTCTCTAATTCTATATATGATGCCTCATGAGACTAAATATTCAAGCAATTCATTGGATTACTTTCTAGGTGAACCAAAAATAAAATGTTCATAATCTATGTGTGCCCCATAAAAAAATCAATCATAATGAGTAATATAATAATTTCCCATGGAAATAAAATTCTATTCATAATCATGATTCACATAATAATCATTGTAAATTTAATAATCAATGCATTTGAGAAATATTCATTGTAACACCATGATATTTTTGGACATATTACTTTCAAATTATTTTTATATTTTTGATATTTTTCATTTAATGAAACACTGAAAAAGTTTTTTTATGCACAAAGTTTGGTTTTCAATATATGAAAAATCATGTTAATCATGCACTAAATGAAACAAAATGTTTAGCTTTCCCTACATAAAACACCGAGGTTATCTTACATTACACGGAAGATTAAGTTTTACTGAACTATAATTTATTATAAAAAATATTATTATTTAATATAATAAGATATAACCTAGATTTTTAGTTGGTGGTTATTAATATAATTAAATAACTTATTAAATATATGTTTTAATTCACTAGTTACAAATTAATTAGAAATTAATATAAGAACCAAATGAATATAAAGGGAATGTTTTTATAGAAACAATTTTTAGGCTAAAAAAGAATTATATCGTAATAAATTAAATTAATTAATATTATTTAATGATATTAATAATATATATATATTATATATTCAATAAAATATATATGTTTACATTCATAGAATTTATTTTATAGACATAAGATAAGAACAAACCTAATATTACACATAAAAACCTATATTTTTATAAAATCAATTTTACTACCTTTTAATGGAGAAACTATTTTAAATATAAATTTTGACAAATTTATTAATTTTATTTGTCAAATAGAAATTAATTTTTTAAATAAAAACATAAAAATATGGTTAGGGTGAATTTTTGGCATATTTCAATGAAGTTTCATTTTTTGACGAATAATGAAAAATTCTAAATTTTAATTTAAAACAGTTTTTTATATAATTTATTTATAAGGATAAATTATATTTCTAATGGTTTTTAAGGTATAATTATATAAATTATACTCTATGTAATAAAATTTAGGTAATTGGTAACAATTTCACTTTGTAATTAAATATAAAAACTTAGTAAACCTTTGAACTTTTTTTCTTTAAAAACCCGCATTATCATCTCGTATATGGGATTAATTTTAAATTAATTTCTCCCACATATATGATTGGAATTTTGAAAAATAGATTTCATATTTATAATTATATTAATTTATAATTTAAAATAATGTAAAATAAGGGCAAGTTAGTTTTTTTAAAAAGGATTAGTGAATGTAATTAAAATTAATTACAATGATTAAGAGAAAAATTATCTTAACAATGGATTAAACCTTACACTTAAGGGAGAAAATGACATATAAATTTTTCCAAAATCCATTTTATGGCCATATTTAGACCTAATACTACATTTTATATAATATTTTTCGTTATTGGAGCCAATTTTCATAGAAATAATATGGGTGGAATTCCCTTTTTAAAAAATTACAAGAATTTCACTCCTCCTCCA